>JAABNY020000063.1:4664866-4680034 GCA_015164015.2 Brevimyrus niger | reverse complement strand
TTGAGTTGGGAGGGGGGGGGGGGAGGGGGTGGGATGCAGCAGACCATGACGTCACTGCAAAATATCCCTGTCAAGGATATTCAGAAGAATGCTCTCCATGGGGGAGGGGGACACTGGATAAATAGTACACGCTTGTGCCGAAGATGACGTCGCCCCCTGCTGGTAGTCCTCCAGGCTGTGGGACCATCTGAATGCACGTGGTGTTTGACCCTTGAGAGGGCAGTTCATGATTGGGGTTAAGATAGCAGAGGCTATGAATGGTGGTGAGGGATGCATAATTATCCCAGCAGTGGAAAGAGCTCACATGTTTGTGGTGTGGACAGTGGTGCCCTTGCCCCTCCCTTCTTCAATACGTGAGCATTTGGCCAAGAACACTGTTTGCTCTTGTAATTGGGGATTATGGGTAAACATGCTGTAATTCCAGCAGATGATTGGAAAGGTGGCCCCCTCCACCACCCCATCCAGGCCTGGTAGATACTCAGTGGTCGAAACCCAGCAGAAACACATCACCTTATATTTTTGAAGGTGAAGCTTGAATTGAAGCATGATGGTTATATTTCTAAGATAGGTATAGATATGTTTGTTTGTTGATAAGTAACAAACTGTTTACTGCTAAAAATTAGTGAATTCTTTTAATCAAATTATATGTATTTTGAATAATGCTAATGTTCTAAATGTAATCTATTTTAAACAGAGGCTTCTGGCAAAGGTATTTGCTTTCCTGGGGTACATTGCTGGTTGGTGGTGAGGTTCCTTCCACACACACATACACACACACACACACAGTTTTGTAATTATATCTTTGTGGGGACTCTCCATCCATTTGGGTGGGGAAAACTCTTACGGCAACATGATGACCTCAACCCCTTTGCGGACCTGAGAAATGGTCCCCAGAATGTAAAAATATCACTGGTCATCACAATGTAATATAAACATAAGCCACACACAGACATACATGCATACACTCCCTCTCTTACTGTGTTTCAGGCCATCTGGTCTTGCCAGTCAGTGGAGGGGGGGGTGAGGCTGTCATTGACCAGCCCCGATGGCGACGAGGGCTTCCCAGGAGAGCTGCGGGCCGCCGTCACCTACATCCTAGCCGAAGACACCCTTAGCATCCAGTACCAGGCCTGCTCCAGCAAGACCACGCCCATCAACCTCACGAATCACTCCTACTTCAACTTGGCCGGCCATGTAAGGAAGAGACTACCTCCTAGTCCACGTATCAACACTCTGAGCATTTCAGTTTGAATTATCAGCGAAAGCATCAAATCCACAAAAATCCAGGAAGTTCCAGCAAGTTCTTTTCTCATTTAATTTTGGTGCCCTGGCCATCCTCACACCTTTATGCTGAGGGTTAAAGGCCCACCTTACTCTTCCAAAACATGCTCATTCATTTTGTTTGCTTTGAAAAATGTTGTCTAGCGTCCTAACTTTGCAAGCTTAAATTCTTGTTGTCCACAAATGGCTGAAAGTTCAGTTGACATGTGTCATCACTAAGCCTGCTTCCTCTGCCAAAGCGCGTTTAGTCAGAAGATGTTATCAGACGCCACCCGGGTTGAAGGACTGCCAGTTATCGCTTCATGCCCTGACTAACCACAAGCACGTCCTCCTTCCAGGCTGCCCCAGACATATATGACCATGAAGTGTCCATCACCAGCAACGCTTATCTGCCGGTGGATGAAAACATGATTCCCACAGGTTGGCAAAGTCGTTTGTGTCTCCTGCCTTGTAGGAAAAGGATGTTAGCCTGAAAGGAAAAGCACCCAAACAGATAATTAAGGGGGGTTTTAAAGTAACTGAATTCTAACAAAAAAAATCATGTTTAAGACTGTCAAAGAGACTTGCCTGCTAAGATATCTGGCAGCTTGCATATAAAAGGTGACACGTAGCGTACAGCCATGCCCTGCTGCAAAAAAAAGTATTACCACAAAAATAAGCATTGCACAGCTCACAGGAGAGCCTCTGATCATGTCACCATCTCAAAATCTGGGCACTTGGTCATCTCAAAACACTAGTAAATGGGTTCTGTCACTGTGGTAGGAACATGCAAATCAACAAGTTTTTTCAATACCAGTTGGTGGATTCCAAAAACAAATAAAACTGCAAAATTCAAATCTGTTAAGGTGAGGTTCTCCTTCCCCGAGCAGGGCTGCCAACTCTCACGCATCTGGCTTGACACTCACACAAGAAAGCTTACAGCAAATCCGTATTATTCCATCATGAACCTAAAATTAACCACATCAAAAGTATTGGGTTAGTTTGCAAACGCTACATACTATTTGCAAGGTAATAAAACTTAACAACATGTAAATGTGTGTGTGGACTTGATTCGAATTGAAAATCTCACTCCAGCCAGCTGACCAAACTTAGACCAAAAACTGAAGTGGACTGAAGTAGCACAACTATACTAACTTTCTGTAGTCTAGGTGTAGTCTGTGGACATCATGGTCAGTTGTAGGGGGGGAGGGGGGGCCATGAAAATGGTACTAGGTGTTAAGGAGTGCCCTGGAAATGGCATCTACCTGAATTTAGATGAATAATTCCCAATTTCACCCAGTGATTCTCCTGTAGCTCTGCAGCACCACGGGAATCAGGGAGGACATTTTCGGAAAGAGACGCCACTGTTCGAGAAGAGACGTCGAACGTCGATTAACGAAACCTGACAACTAGAACGTAATGGGTAGATTACTGGCGCCTGACCATGGGCTGCCCCCCATTTTGCCTCGGCAGTGACGTGATGTGGACGGACAGAACTACCCCTGCGCAGCCTACCTGTGTGGCAAGAAAACTGAACGTGCGGGCCAACTATGACTGTTTCCCGGGGCAGGAAAGCTGAGAAGAAAAGAAAAATACATTATTCTTTAAGAATATACAAGTTACTACAAATGTTGTCGGTACCCATTTTATTGACTTTCATTGACTTAAATTTTAGTGTAGCCTTTCCGCCAAACACCTTTAATATAATAGGTTTCTTACAGTCAGTTTTGTTTTGTAAATGGCCCCTGTCAGGCATTAATGCTTGATGTGTCCAAAGACACGCAACGTTGTTTTTTTTCTGGTGGCAGTTCACTTTAGTACAACTATTGGAAATGTGCTGAGACCTTGTTCCTCCCCCCCAGGGCTGTATTCTTGAAAAACAACATTTGACTTTTAAATGAAGCAGTAATTAAGCTCACCTAACCCTTCATAGGAGCACGTTCATGAGAATTCAGTACGGGCTGGCCCCAGGGAGAGTGGATGAAATATGTAATAAATGCATTTAAATGTATCCGGAACAGGTCACGACTCACCAATCAAAACGGTCGGACAGTAAATGCTGACGTGGGGCCCCCCGAGGAAGGGGAAAAAGAAAAAAAAAAAAAAAAAGGCGAGACTGCAATTACCACCTGAGAAGGTCGCCTGTAAACCATCACCTCCCCTCAGGCTCGCAAGGAGAGAAACCAGCACATCAGCTTCTCCTTCTGATGTGGGGCTGCGGACAGTCCACATGCAGTCGCGCCGCGCTCGTAACTTCCGGGACAACGGAGGGCGCCCGGGCCTCCCCGCTTCTGCATTTCGTTTATTTTGCGGACATCTTTATATTATTGGCTATGCCCAACAGCGACATCATTCTACGGGCCCTGGGATTTGAACCGGTGACCTTTTGATCACAGGCACGGTGTCCTAGCCTGCAGAGCCTCATCGCGAAAGCAGTGAGACGTGGCCGTCCGGAGAGGTGGCCTTTAGTTTCGCCCGCCTGTTGTTTGTGTTCCATTCTGTTCGCCAAGGCTCATTGTGCAGTATGAGGTCTTTTCCCTGCCTTTTAATTTCCGTCTGGCTTCCCATCCTGGACATGAAAGGCACTGAATAAGTATGGCCGGCGATCTGGCTGATACCCATCGCCGAGAGGGAGATATTTTTAAGCTGTGAAATTGCGGGGATTAGGTGGGGAGGCATGGGTAGGGGGTGTACAAAAGGCAATCGGAGAAGGAGAGGCGCCGCCAGGCTCAGAGAAAACTAGGACTGCGATCCGGCAAGGGTTACGCAACCAGGGACGCTGCTCGCTAGCCGGTCAAGTCTCGGAACCAAGCTGAACCTGACTGCGATGTGACCCCAACAAGGAACTTTATTTGAGGGAAATAAAGATTTTAATTAGCGATAAGCTTCGGTGCTGGACGCTTTGGGCTTCAGTACACCGGAAATGGAATTAAAGCAGTACAGAGATGATTGGATTGCCGGATTGTGGTGGTTATATTGCCTAGTCACTCTCTTCACATGCCGCGGATGAAATTAGTGTGGGGTGTGGGGTGGGGTGGCTAATAAACACGGTCACTCCTAACCATTCGTCTCCTCTGCAGGGGAAATCAGACAGGTGGACGGCTCGCCCTTCGACCTCCGTGACCCTGTGCTCTTGGGGCCCCGGGTGAGGGAAGTGCCCAGTCCGGGTTTCGACCACAACTTCTGCCTGGCGTTGCCCGGGCAGCCTTGGATGGAGCGACCGTGTGCAAGGTCAGGCAGAAAAACCCATTTATGCTTACGGATCAAAGAGCTTCGGGTGAATCGAAAAGGATGCGCTTCTGCTCTGAGGGATGACACTTGTTTAATGTTCCTTACAAATGTTCCTACATACCAAGGGCCTGAGGCCTCGGCGCCAACTGCGATATTCAGACGAAGCGCCAAGTTTCCGATGCCAGGCCTGAACACGAGCCGCGGTTCAAAGCAGCCTGGGACGCGATGCAGCAACTTCCTGTGACCCAGATAAACAAACACTAAAAAATAAAAAAGAAAGAAAGCTGGCTAGCAATCTAATGTCCCCCTGCTCCAATCAGAGGCGTTTGTACCGAATCATGGCCGTGGATCCAGACCTTCCCAGAGAATGCAGGACAGCGGGTCCTGGGGATCGCTAATATGCCTGCCCCCCTCGCTGCTACTGTGAAACAAGCAGAGTCCTGCAGTTTGCCAGAAAATACAAGCCGGTTTCAAGCGGTGTCCCAGCACTGGGCTGCACATTTCACAGTGCTGGGGAAGAGCGTATTGGTGTTTCTGTAAGATGCCCATTAAACACTCAGTGAACTGGAGCCGGCCAGCAGTGGGACACTTAGATCATTATTTTCGTCTTCCACCGGAGTCGTCGTCATACCAACAGCAGGGGGGGAGAGGATAGTCTAGTTATTTGAATAAACTTTATTACTCACTGCTCAGTGGCTCAGAGAGACTTCATAATGTCAGTCATTTGTTTATATTGCAGCATCTATAATGTAAGACCCTGATGGCTATATATTATGCATAAAGCAGACGCATGTATAAAGTATTGTCGTGTCACTAGTATAAGAGGCCTCTTATCCCACTGAAGTAGTAAAGATGAGTCATACTCATGAAAGCCAGGAAAGGAAGCGTCTACTTGTAGGTTTCTCTCCTGATGCAAATTGAAAAATGCTCTGCCATTGCTTCTAGAATGGGGGTGTGGCTTGGTTAGGTGGGTGGGATCAGGGTGGGAACTCATTGCTTGGATTGGATTTAACTTCATCCTCATAGGTAGACTCCCGTCCTGCACCCGCCTTCCTGGGACATGGTCGGCCCTTCTGTTTGGTCCCCGATGGCTGCTGTACTCGCCTGCCAAGAGTCACTCCCTTGCACCCGCTGATGCTGAAGTGACTCTGACCGGAGCTGGCAGGGCCAACTGGGACCTGGCGTCACTGCTGTGCGGCAGACGGGTTGAACCGGGGGGTGGGTGGTTGTTAAAATCATGATGTGCGTAGGTTGGCAGGTCAGAGGTGAAACGCGGGTCACTCACAACACCCTCCCCCTCCCCACCCCCAAAAGAAAATCCTCAGTCTGGGAATGTGTGAGTCTTTCTCCTGTGAGAAGTTCGCTCTCACTGGAGAGGGGGACGCACAACTTCTCTGCGAATACCCCAGGAGACAGGGCAGTGGGGGATATGTATGTGGTCATAGGTTCACAGCCCTGGGAAGCTGTAAACAACCACAGTTCAGGTTTTTCGGTGTTGCTTAGGATTCCTACAGAAATTGCTTCCCCAACTAGCTGGACGAATCATGTGGCTTCATCTACTGGCTGGCTAAGCTTTAGAATGAATGAAGATGAAGATCCCTGGTTCCAGCGTCTCAGAAACAGCACAACTCCCATGATTTTCACGTATCTCGAGTTTACAGAGTTGGCGCAAAAACCAAAAAACATCCCATTGGAAAATGTTCTGTTGCTAAAAACACCTTGTTACTGAGAGGTTTGAGGACAATATTAGGCGGGGAGACCAAAATAGTACAACAATGTTCCGGAAGTCTGTACATGCTTTTGGATACAAAAGGGGGTCCTACCTGGTATTATGTGGGAGTCCCCAACAGAGGGGTGTGGTGGAGATTCCCCCAGGTGGTCTTCAGACGAACATCGATCAAAAAGAATTAATTCCTTTTTCCCCAGGGTGTACCACCCACCAAGTGGGCGGGTCCTGGAGGTGAGCACCAGCCAATCCGGTGTACAATTCTATACTGCCAACTTCCTGGATGGCAGCCTGCAGGGAAAGGATGGAGCCACCTATCCCAAACACTGCTCCTTCTGCCTGGAGACCCAGAACTGGCCAGATGCCGTCAATAAGGTACAGTAGGGTGCTGGGGGGTTGGGGGTTAGGGGCACAGTACAGTTTAGCCACATACTATCAATGAAGCCCATTTAAAGAAAAGAAATTATAGGGGTTTTTTTCCCCAGACTTCAACTTAATTAGTCTGATTTATTGATCAACTACTCACATTAAATACTGGTTTGAAGGCTCTCAAATATTTTATTAGCCTACCGAACCTGGAATCATCAATCTCAGACGAATAGTTGTAATAATGCCGATTTAGGCCAGTGATTAAAGAGCCACGGGACAGGAGATGTGACATCCTGTGTTCTCATCAGAAAGATTCTTTATCTGCCGCGATACAAAGCGGGTAGTGGGAGGATGCGGATAGTGTCATCAAGGTCTGCGATGTGCGGGATCAAAGGACATGATGGCATAACTGCAAGGAACCGGGTGGAGACAAGATTCCAAAAGAGGCGGCTTGGGTGAAGGATATTACACACTTAGTAGATGAGTATCGCATTTGGAGAGGAGCGTGTGCCGGAGCGAGCATTATTACCGGAATAGGCTGGCACTCTTATCGGACATGACTGGCAGTCACGGAGACATGGGATATGGGGTAATGCAGGCGAGGTACAGCAAAATTTAGGCATAAAGAAATGATTTCCCTTTCTGACAAATGTTTGTTACTGCCTACCCCTTCCTCTTTTCACGCTGACCTGGAATTGTTACTTCCTGAATGCAAGTTACTGCTTTTCATGCAACCACACCGCTCTCTGACATGGGGAGGGGGGGGGGTCACGTGCCCTCTGTCATGCCTGGAAATGCCGTTATTCCTTCGATTTTACCCGGTGGACGGTAGGTGTTACTCTAAAGTGATACAGTAGCCTAAATCAATGCTGATTTCATGTGGTGCGGGGGAATTAAACCCGGATTTTCAGTTTAAATAAAAACATTTAGTTTAAGCTGGATGGTCTCTCTGGCGAGTTCCCACGCACCCAGAGTTCATCAAGAAGGGGCTTTGCACAAGTGGCAGGCCTGTTTGCACAGCGAGGGGTTGATGCTTTACTGAGTGATGACTAATCCATGTGGGGGCTATGATGCCCCCGCCGTCCTCTTCTCTGGGGGTGGAGAGGGAATGGAGTAAAACACAGAGCAAATGTGTTTCCAACAGTCAAGTTCTGGTGCAACAGGATGACAGCGTAGACACCAGAGAGGAGGGGGTGGGCGTGTGGCCCAGTCAGATTCCCGCAGAGAGGCGAGCGGATAAAAGGAGAGAGGCACAGAGAGAAGGATGTGGACAAGCTAGAGAGAGGGAGGGAGGGAGGTAACGCACAAAGAAGGTTAGAAACATGCAGAAGGAGCAACACAACTAAGGAGCGGTTTCACTTGGGTCCCCGCTCATCATGTGGCCGTACGTGTGTGCGGGGAATTCAGTCAATCAGGCTACAAAACTGCCTTTACAGTGCCCCCTAGAGGCTGTTCTTGGCCAACCACTACCCAGCTACCTTGTTGATACAGTGACTAGGGAAGCACACCCCGACAGAAAAGCAGCGCGAGAGCGGCACACCGATAGAATGATGGGTTATCTTGAGGTTTTACCTTGCGTCTGGAATTTACCTTATCGTGGTGAAGATGGTGCTAATGGGGAGTATGCGCCTCCCCCCCCCCGACACTTTAAAAACCTCACCACCTATCTGGCCTCACTGCTGTATGAAGACCGGCGGCGACGGGATGCCAGAAGAACGAGAGTACAGAGGAACGGCCTGTGAATTTCTAGTAGGAATCCTGCATGTCAGTGGCATGGGTGTATGGTGGCTAGCAGCTGGGGATGAGTGGCAGCTGCTTTTCCAGTGAGCAGCCCTATTTAGCGACCAAGCTGCTTAGCCTAATAGGGGAAGGGCCCAGAAAAGGTGGCCTAAAAATTGCCCGCTCTACCATCTCCTGGGTAGGTCACTGGACCTATTGGGAATTCCATCTTGCGGTAAAAACAAAAATATGACCTTTCTAATGTAGAATGTTGGGACCCCCTTCTGCCCGGCCTCACAAGAAGCACTGGTCGAAAGGACCATGATGAGCCGCAGTATCCTTGGAGCAAAGGCATGCTATGACACTCTGTTAAGTGTCTATGTGCCAACCCTGCCATCAGATAACAGTGTAAAGGACAGTATCTATCAGTTATAGGATAACACTTCACCACATGATAAGATTCTACTGGGTGGCCTTAATGCTAGAGTGGGAAGAGGCAGTGTATGGAATACAGTAATGGGTAGGCAAGGTGTCAGAAAAGTCAACTTGAATGGTTTGAGGCACCTACCACTCTGTGAAGAGCATGGACTCATACAAAACGTGTTGGATACACATGCGATCCATGCACTGGCATCTGACTGGCTACCTTATAACAAGACAGATTGACACCAGTGATGTTCTTGTGACTTAAGCCAAGAGGGGTACAGGATGCTGGCTGGATCATCGTCTTAGCATCTCAGGAAAGTTAACAAAAAGCGGCTGAATTGCAGCTCCGGATAGGAACATATAGTGTCGTTGTACAGGTATAAAAACACCAGAGTTCGGAGCTATTTTATGCTGTGATAATAGCATGGATCAGAAATGGACCGCCATATCCTCAGCGCTATACAAAGCCGGAACTGACTATCGGCTACAAAGCCAAAAAATATCAGGACTGGTTTGACAATAATTCTGACAACATCACATCAATTTCGGACACTATGCAGCAAAACACTTAGGGCCACACTCACGTGCCCAGAATCTGCAATCCTCCAGCAGCAGTGGCAAATGGCAGACAAGGAGGTGCAAAAAAACATTACGCACTTTACGAAACACACAGCGGATTAACAGAGCTCAAGAAATCCAGTCAGATGCTGATAGAAATGACACACACAAGTTTTATAATTCCAAAAAGACTGTCCATGGCCCTTGGAACTGTTCCATCACACCTTTAGAAGCAGCAGACAAATTCACAATCTTTAAGGGCCAAAAACAGATTTTGGAAAGGTGCGCTGAACATTTTGAAGCCCTCAATCGACATTTACCAAACGAACCCACTGTTCTGGAGTGACTTCTTAATCAGCCACCCGGTTCTTGACCACCCCCTAAGCATTCAAGAGGCGCTCGTAGCCATTAACTCCCTCAAAAACAACAAATCCCTTGGCAACATCGGCATCCCAGCAGAGCCCCTCGAACAAGGTGCCAATGCGTGCACCAGAATGATTCCTCAAGACTCCTGCAGGTCTCGGACTTGGAGATCATCCCTCAACGATGGAGGGATGCCAATACTATCAATCTTTATAAAAACAGGGTGACAAATCCATCTGTGACAGCAGTCGTGGCATATCGCCGCTTGCTGCTGCGGGCAAGGTCTTAGCAAAGGTCATGCTATGCAGGGTGGTGGGGCACCACAGTGTGGCTTCAGGAAGAATCAGAGCACTGTAGACATGATTTTTGCAGCAAGACTGATACACGGTGGTACACGTACTCACCGGCGTGAGACGAGGGTGCGTGTTGGCACCGGTACTCTTCCTCTTATGTGTCACGAAACGTTTTCATGATAAGTTGGACAGCAGTAGTGGGATTGCTCTTGGCTTCGGGCTGAATGGAAACCTTTTTAACATCTCGAAGGTTCCAGGCAGCCACCAAGGTCTCTGCAGTGCTGGTCGTTGAGCTGCAGAATGCCGATGACTCTGCGCTTGTGATTCACACCCCAGAACATGTGCAGACCGTCCTTGCTGCCGCTGTGAAGGTTTACAGCAGACTGGGCTTGTCAGTTAACGTCACTAAGACTGGGGTGCTGTGTTAATGGAGGTCCAGACCCCTTACTCCTCCCTTCACTATAACATCAACCTCTCACGATAGTACTATCTTTTAAATATCTCTATTCTGTCAATGAAGTCTGGGTCATATAAAGCTGCCAGCCAAGATTGGGGAGTGACGGAGTGCCCTGCTCAGAAGTGCTCGCTAGGACAAACCGAAAGATCCTGGAGGCTACAATCGCTGAGTACCAACTGTGCTGGTGTCAGCGTGTTATTAGGACGGCTCAGGAGTCTGCCGCGGCAAGTCCTATATGGGCAACCCGATCTGGACCGATGGTCCAGGGGGACAAAAAATGTGGTATAAGGACCAACTAAAGGCATCACTAAAGAAATGCCACATCGGGCCCTCACAACTGGAAGTGGCTGGTGTTAACTGTTCTACTTGGCAGCAGCTATCATGCAGGTATAGAGCAGCTGGAATTGGGGAGGAACACGCTGAAACAACAAGAAAGACAAAGGGTACAGACAGCCATGCCTGCCGACACCAATTCAGAATTTACCCATCCGGTGTGCAATAATAATTTGTAGATATGCGACTATACAGCCAAAAAACACACCGTTGATATGGAGGAATGTCACCATTGGATACGACGGACTACCCCAACCAAGCAAGCAGAAACCCACAAAAGGCTTCAGAAAGTGGGCGCTGTCATTAACGGGTTTGGGTTTCACTGCGTCGCTGAAAGTCAGATGATGAAATCGGCGTAAAATAATTCCAGCCACTTATAGTGCAGAAGGGCCGGCAGTAACCCAGGGAGGGCAGCTGACGGAGGATTAGAGCATCAGCCGTTGCCAGCAGCCACATTACTGTTTTAATGACCATTTCTACTTGCCCTTTTTTTAACAGTTTTCATGCTAAAAGTCATCGCACAACTAATTTATCATGGCAGTTGTTCACCTCCATCAGGCTGTTTAATGGCTCTCATGTAATGGGAGCCATGGAAGATTTATCGAGCTGTAAACGCACCACAGCCGAACCCAGGCCCCTCTTTGTTGTCCACCTGCATCGTGGCACCGGTGCCCTAGAGGATCGGTCACCGTTTGTGTTTCGGGACCTTGTGGGGCAGGTGACCCCTGTTTCTCAGGGTATGTGGGGTACAGGGATGGAGAATGTGCTCAGACCTCACTTCAATGTGTTGGGATGAAAATCACATATTTTGGAGCTTGAGTGACAGCTAAACAAGGCCATTTTGGTTCTTCAGAAGCTTAGAAAATAATTTATAAAGGTTTTAGCACACAGTGATTACCCATACCTTAGGCCCCGACAGTCCGACAGCGGAGATTTTTTCAGATGTTTGTTTGCTTTTCTATGTGAAATTCTGCTTGTTCCCTGTTTAGTCCAATACGATAGAATATTACCAGCCTAATTCGGTGTGACAGATGTCCAAAGCACCCCCATCCCCCCACCCCACACACACTCACAATGGCGGCAATTCATCAAACCATCCCACTGCGTCTGGCACTTTGAATTGACATTCACGCTTAAGTCGCTTTGCGGCTGACAACAGCAGGGCCTTTAAAAGCTAATAGGTGCTCTAACAATAACAGCGGGTAATTGTCGACGGCGTGTTATTGTGTGTGCGCTCGAGAGCCCGACGCTTTTCGACTCGCCCGGAGGAAGCAGCAGCAGCTCACCGAAAACAAAGCTGCGCTCGGCGTGTGACGTCGTGGGCTGCGGCAGCCTGACGGCGCAGGATTTCCAGTACCGCACGCTAATGGCCGGCGATTTCCGGCTCAGTAATTATGGCCTTTGTGCTTCGGCCGGGGCCGCCGCTGGTCCGTGTTCTTGGCTGCTCTGAGCCGCCGCGTGCAGCCGAGATTTGCATTGGACTGAGCTCAAGGAACAATGTGAACAGGTGAATAACAGATTGGGAGATGCCCCAGTTTGCATATATAACAAATGTATAAAAAGGAACGGTTGTGGGAAACAAGGCTGAGGCGATGGACGTATGGGTCACGGGGCCGCAAAAGATTAGCTGAATGACCACATTTTAGCCACCATGAGACCTGTGGGCCAAAAGGCATGCCCTGTTAAAAAAACACAAAACAAACAAAAAGCAGTCTTATCACCTTGTGTTGGTGGCGGGATTATTTTTCACTTGGTCACAGCCTAGAAGCCGTTTAACCTGAATTATGGGACGATCTTCCTGGCCGCCATATCACCCCAATGAATAACCCCATGCAGATGTCAGTCCCGTTCCCAAACATAAGGCCCCATTAACCGTGCGCTCGATTGGAGGGCTCTCCATTGCCTTGAGCCCCGCTTACCATCTTGCCCATTCATACAGTGGGGGCCGATATTGAAGCAGTGCCGGCTAATTAAGTCGCTCAGTAATGCTACAGCCGGATCCCCTGACGACCTTCTGATTGGCGAGGCGTTTACACTGCTGCCCACATGGGATGACTGCTTGCTTCTAGGTAATGGCAAACACTGCGCTTCCCTTTGCCTGAGGAGTCTGAAAGGCCCTCGTTTGTTGGGGCCAACTGAATACCTTCTTTCGTTAGGTGGGAGTCCAGGAGACAGGTCAGCTCAGACTCCATTCCATACCCTAGCAACCACCTCTGTGACTGCTGATCCATAGCAACCACCACGGGCCCTATTACACACACACTCACTCAGCTCCGGTGTTACATAACCCTGCATGGACTGTCAGAATGCTATTCAGCTGCGTAGCAACAAACAAATAGCGAGCCGGGACGTGCAGCGGGCACATAAAAGTGAGACAACGGCAGCAGATGGCTAATTGGCTGATTAGCCGGGCCAATCTTCTGCATGGAATTCTCCGCGTTCCTCATTCTTCCCTCGCAGATGGTATCATCCGAAAGCCTTAGGAGCTTCTCCACGCTGGGAAAACTGGGTAAGAAGCCATTTCTGCCCCGCATGAGGCGATTTAGAGGTGAGAGGTGCTAGGACCTCACAGACACATTGGCAGTAGAGGACAGGGTTTCCCCTACCCTGCTTTAGATGCACCGTTGAGGGTATGAGGTCCATGAGTACTACTTACAGTGGCGACTTCGACCACACAAGTTTATAGTGTCAAATCAAAAGTAATCAAGTTCCTCAGAAGTCTGGATGGATTCCCTCTACTGAATTGTTGAAAAATACAATTTACCATAGCTGGCTTTACATTTAACACATTTTATTTAGCGTGAACTGACGGCACTTACTACCTCTACCTCACCCTGAGATCAAGCGCGACCATCTGGCCAGTGCATCTGGCTCACTGCATCCAGAATGGAATCGTTCCCACTGCCATAGTGTCCACTTCCTTTTGTACGAGGAACACAACACAGCATGATGCATCAGTGAAATCACAAAGCGCAAAGCGGTGTCCTGCTAGTCATCCCTGCCTCCTCCCACTCAGGCCCGACTTGTGTGTAATAGAACAAGCACCCCCCCCCCCAATTCCTTTAACGCATTTTTTTTTTTTTTAACAGCCCCAATTTCCTGACGCACTGCTGAGGCCAGGAGAGGAGTACAATCACACCACGTGTTTCACCTTCAGCACTGCGTGAGGGCGCCTGAAGATGAGCAAGGGAGGGGGGGCATCCCACTCAGCGTAAATACCCGCTCACCCAAGTCGTAGGTGTTAACTCCTTTGCATGAATAAAACCGCTTCAATGAGCTTAAGTCACACAACTCACACCTGTAGCTTATCGACTCCACCACTATCACCCACAAGCATCAAATCATCGTACATCCATCCAGACTGGATGGTATTCGGTAAATCTCAAATTACCTGTACAGATCGATAGACTCAGATGTCCACTACAATTCTCTGAAGAAAAAAAAAAGCCAGCACAATCTAATTAACATTAACGTCCACTAGTGTATTCTGAAGGTCAGACACAGGAAGCAACTGACAGCCTCATCATGGCTGATAAGGCTAATAAAATAAATTAGTAGCTGTGAGGGAAAAAGTCTAACTCCTTTCAGCTAAGATAACCTCATATTGTGAAACAGAATTGGCACACGTCTAATCCCAGTGCAGTTCAGACACTGCATCGCGTTCATAGGTGTCCTGTGTACAAATTACTTTGTGGATGATGTACTGAACGTAATTACGATAATTTTTCTTAATGGGAAAAAAGGAAACTAATGTAACAGTGGTGCATGACCAGACCTGTGTAGTGGGCCTAACCTTTTCTATGCAGTTACAATAATAAAGGTTATTATTGTGACACGGTGTCTTGCCGTACCTGGAGTGCAGAAACGGACCTCGCGTCAAGCGATGAACATCTTCCATCTGCAGGTCACGGGACCGGAACCACCCGATGAACCAAACGGTACAAATTCCAATTTCACAATGACACCACGTACCACAGCAGGGTTTAAGTGGAGACATGCTTGAAAAGCAGGACGGTCATCCATGTATATTCATAATACCCCCACGCATAAGCTCATTCTTAAAAGGTTCATCTGACTAAAGCACATCTCAGAATACAAAGCGTCAATGCAAGCGATGTTTTGGAACATTCTGTTACAAGAAGAATAAAATGCTTTCATTTTCTCTCTTCGGGACTCCGGCTCCCCCTACAGGCTTCCTGTGTGTCTGAATAGTACAAAGTGTTACGTTTACTTACGCAATGCATTTTACTGGTTGTTCTAATGGGTCCTTTAGGATACATGTTCTGATGTACACATAGGGGGGCAGCCCTGCACTGCAATCATTACATTTTCAACTGGACATAAATAATTAGACATACACACACGGCTGTGCTACACTTCATACATTGTGAATTAAACAAGTCAACAAGAGTAATTTAGCTTGTCTACTTTTC
>JAABNY020000063.1:4635869-4664766 GCA_015164015.2 Brevimyrus niger | reverse complement strand
ACACACACGGCTGTGCTACACTTCATACATTGTGAATTAAACAAGTCAACAAGAGTAATTTAGCTTGTCTACTTTTCAACTGGCCATAAGTTTTTTGTTTTTTTTTAATCTTTTCTTTACATGGTACCTTTTGCAATGTCACAGGAACGAAAATAAATTCACGTAGAGAATTTTCCACTCTGATGGTTCAGCTAGAAGTTTAAACTTTAATGTAAACATACAAAAAAGCCCATACACATTTTCTACAGCATCACAAACCACTTGTAGAATAGAAATATAATGTATCCCTTAAAAAAAGTCTGGGATCCAGTATGCCTACCATGTTTTTATGTTTAAAAACTAGAGAAAATTAAAAAAAAATGCAGTACAAACCAGGAAGAACATAAACCAACATAAACCAACAATCAAATTAAATCCTCAGATTCCCTTGTTATGTAAGCAAATCACTTAAATTTCTAAAAGATACACCTTGATAAAAGTTTAATGATCTTTCTCTGGACTCTCACTCCTGCGAGGGCTTCCTGAAGGGGACCGGCTGGAATCAGAAACAATGCTGTATCAACTTAATTACATTTTCATCATTGTAATTTTTTGTTATGACATGATAGCATGCACTAACACAAATGACATCGGTGCATACCTTCGTTTTGAAGGTGATGATCTAGATTTCGATTGGCTGAAGGGGAAAAAAGTTTGCAAGGATAATTTTGGCAGTTAGGTGGCTACAAGTTCAGACATGCCCTGAATGCAAGTATGCTTTGCTACCACTGAAGATATTCCACAATTAAAACAAATCCCTGAATCCTATAATACTGGGCTCCATATATCCGTCCCAAGAGTCTATATGCCTTATACAGTAACCTGCCCAAATACAGACACCATCTTCAACATTCTCCAATGGCATGGAACCCATCTAGGAGACTGTGGTACCACTGGGGATGGGACTGAGTGACTAGAACCGTGTTTATGTGTAACAGAGGGCTCACCTCCTGGTTGGAGAGCTGGATTTGGATCTACCCCCCGAGCCAGACCTGGAAGGGACAGGGTATGCTTAATCACTTCACATTTTCGATCACTGGTCAACCGCTTTTCTTCAATGAATGATTTGTTTAAAATGGCTTTTCTCCTATGATCACAATTACTGATTAGTTCCTTCATACATAAACACAGTGGTCAAGATATGGGGAAAGTCAGATACAACACCAAGAAAGGGCACTAATCTGAAAATCAAAGCAACTAAGGTGAGTTTAAAAGTATTTGGAGTCCAAGGGGAATCTGTGGCGATAGTCATGTGTCCCTTGGTGAAGACAAAACTCAAGAATAAGAGAAAGGCAAAATGTACCTGCTCCTTCGACGAGAGCCTGATCTGGACCTTGATCTACATCTTGCTCTTGACCTGCAGATGAAAGGATTTTTAAGAAATAGTAGAGCTGCCTCTTTGACCTTGACCCAAAAGGGTGTTTGGACACCAACAATATAGGCTCACCTGGATCTCTTGGGAGTTACAGATCTAGATCTCCTGGGAGAAAACGATCTTGACCTATAACACAGTGTTTGCAGTGAGAAAATGTTTCATGACAGGGGGTCTCAAATCCCTTCCACTGTCCCAATTCCTCCCTTGTGACATTGATTTGTTTGCCGATGATACAATAAGACTGAAGTTTAGCTCGAAAGAGGCAGCAAGCATAAATAAAATACGTTTATGAATGTTTATAAATAGTGCTTAAGGCTGAGAAATTTACCGCGTTGACGCAAAGCGTTAAAATCATAATGTGTTATTTTTAAACTATGCCAGAATATTTAAGAGTCCTATAACACTCCGGCCTGGTTGTAAACAATATGAGAGTTTACGTTATGATTCAACTTGGATGAAATTAATGTGTCAATCCGCCTGTTGAGTACCTGCAATTATATGTATATGGTATAAGCCTTTTCAGAAAAGCATTTACATTTGGCTTATACTTGCCTGAAAGTCAACGGAAATGTCTAATATGTACGGATTATAAGTTAAACCATTAAACAAGTATTAAAATATAAATCATTCTCACAAACTTGAACTTCTCAAAAATAATGTCACAGTAAAGTATTTGTTAGTGTTGAGCAACTGAGATTAACTTTTCAGGTATATTAAAATAGTGGTTTTGATCATTCAAAACTGTTTTTCATGAAAAAGGTAGCCAAAAATCAAACACAAAACTCAATTGCGACAGCAAGTTTTTACATTAATAAAATGCACTGACAAATGCGTTAAAAAAATAATAAAAAGGTGTGTTTGGATTACATGCAGTATAATTAGGTCTGTAATTGAATACATATCAGCAAAGCAAAATCCCTAATGTCAATTTAAGGTAGTTATTAAAATCATGCCAGTTGAGCAAAGATGTTGCTACCAAGCCAAATATGGCAATCAATAAAACATGTCTAATAAAACATGCTGGTTACACTCGTTAACGGAGAAAGGAATCTGAATGGTGGATGAGATTCTGCATAACATCCCATTGGAGCACAAAGAGTTACAAAATGACAGGTGATTTAAAACTTGACTGAAGTCCTTTGCAGCCTACTGAAGGGACCACCCAATGCCCACCTGAAGAGTCACTGGACTTTGGGCCCATTTCTCTAAAGAATTATCCCTTGGCTCAAAATACAGCCACGTTACGCAGAGAGCCAAGGGTGGATAAACAGCCCTGTGATAAACAAATATGTCCATCAGGCTCTACAAACAAGAACAGCAAATAACCCTCTGAAAGTCATACCGGGTAGGATTATCATGCTTGCTGATCAGCGACTGGTGTAACGTGCCATGAAATTCCCTGCCCTTGGTACTCACCTCCTTCCACGGCTCCGGCTGCGCGAGCGGGAGTACCTCCTTCCCCGGGACCTGGAGTGTGACCGGGACCGGGACCTGGACCTGACCACATCCAAAGACAGCACGATGAAATGAAAGACCGTTACTGCTTAGCAGCAGACCAAGTCCATCCGCTCCTGTACCGCTCACTGCTCTAATGTTACTCTTCTCAAGGCTAGGCCCTGTGGCTGGCTCAGATTATTACACAAAACAATACATCACTATGAGTACTTTGCATACAGTACATGAATGAGTCACATATATTACAGACTAGGATGTTTCCATTCTGTATGAAATAGTCAAGTCTTTTTGTCTAGTAAGTAAATCACATTATTCTTAAAGGTTGACATAGAAACAAAAAACAGTGATTGATACTTAAAATAAACCTTGCAAGTTTGCAGGTCGACCCTCTTTGGACCAAGGTCTAGGAGATCTAGCAGCATCTATCAGCCGTTCTCTGCATCTAGACGCGTTCTTCAATCTAACGATGATCGCACTGACAGCCAAATCGCTCAAGGTGAGGCTTGATAGATGCAGGGCGGTTTTTCTAGACAGGACCGTGGTCAACCGGGTTGTTCCTCTTTACGGACCGAGGCCCAGATCGATACCCAAATTTATCAGCCTGGCAGCCGTCGGGGTCGCAAGCGAGTTCTCTGCCCTCTATGAAATCTTAGGGTGTGGCTAGAAGTGGCAGGTGCTCACAGGGGTCTGGCTTCCTATGCGGGTCACCTCAAGATCTAGAAGGACCGTGAGTGTCGAATTTGCTAGGAGTCTCACAAAACCGAAAAGGCCTTTGACACTCTCAACCAAGACGAGAGACTCAAATGGAGAAACCTGAAAGGTTTTGATCAGGTGGGTGATTAATATCGCAGCAGCATTTCAGAATGTTATTTTTGAAAAAGAAAAAAAAAAAAAGAAAAAGGCAAAAAGGTCAGAAACAGCAAATCAAACTAGTAATTCTAACATGTTCGCTTGCATAAACACATGCTAATGTCAGTATTATCATTATCATGATTTTTTTTTTTTTTTAACTGTAGCCAGAGTAGCTCAAGCTAAGTATGAAACAAGGTGTGGTGCATTCTGGGATCGCACTTACCTGCTCCTCCGACGTCGACTGTAACGGTGACAGTCATAGGCATAGTGACCCTTCTCGCCACATTCGTAGCATCTGTCGTTGGGGTCAAAAGGCCGCCGGATGGGGGGGCGGTCGTACCGAGAGCGCCTCGGCATTCCTGTAGACAGCTCAACTCGAACTCTGGACCCACAGATTATCCTGAAACGAACAAACAGTATCCCTGACATTCCCGGAGACAGTGAAGACGTCAAGAAACATTTGGAGACCTCGGTTTTCCCTTAGCTTCCGTGCAGACTATGACGTATGGCAAAGGCACCAATCCCAAAGGAGCCGCAGCAGACGCCGCACTGTGCTCATTTGAGTTTTCTGGGTTCCAGCCAACCTTCTGCTATCACTGGCGCACAAGGCGCGAAAAGGCCAATTGCCTGCAAATGTTGCTTTCAAGTTTGCAATGGGCCAGGCGCCCGTCTCATTGCTACACATGTGGACTTGGTGCTCTTGTGTGAGTAGGCTGCAGCAAGCCAGTGGCCCTGGGCAGGGATTAAAACAAACTCTGGCCTGCTTGCCAACCGCAGTGATCACAACATATAGGGCAGCCATCTTAGGCTTAGGGGGGCAAAACTAGTAGCACAAAAATGCTGAAATGTTGCTCTCTGTAGGTTTTGGTGATGCAATGACTCATGGGTCTATTTTCATCCAGGCCCTGACAGAAATCCCACTTCTTCCATCAATCCCACATAATGTGGGAAATTCTGCTATTGGGTGATCAGAATTCACAGATAAAAATGATCTGCGCTCATTTTATTTATAGGAACATTGCAATAAATGAAAACAACCAAGGTGATAATAGAAAATAAAAGAATTACTCAATCCATCTAATTTAATTTTAATTCATTCCTTTGTTGTGAAATGCCAGTTCCTCAGGATAAAAGCACAAAGGTGATCAAAAGCTTGAAGAGTCGTCATTTTTGAACACCTTGAGCAGATATTTTACTATCAGAACAAATCAACACAAAGTTTGGGTCTTATCTCCTCCACGAGAAACAAGGAATTAAATTATCACCCTAAAGTACATTGGATATACGTAGTACATTTACTTCTGTTAGTGCTTGATTTAACAAATCCATTATATTCCTTCTTTCAGTTCTGGTAAGTGTATCTGCATATTTAAATGAACAGGAATAAAAGCATCAAAATAGGAAATCTGTATAATGAAAATCCTCACTGGAACCAAGTTTAATGCCGAAAATATTAAAAGGTACCATTTTCTGACTCGCATATATAAATGTATGCAATATTTGCTTGTTTTCCCTATCAGCCCGTAATATAATAGTAGACCAAATATTCCATCAACTAAAGTGAACCAAATATGTATTTAATTTCTTTGCCTTTCACTGAGGCTTTTCTTTCCTGGCTTGCACCCAAATACTGCTGACAATGAGTAGAATACCTGCAAGTGTATATTTATAGAGCCTTTCCTCCATGCGGCCTCATGCAATACAACCTGAATGCATCAATCCTATAGTGAATATTCAACTACACATATTTTAAAACCTACAATGCCTCTATATTTCCAAAGAGCAAATTACTTCACTTGACCAGCCAACGTCCTTCACACACTCGTTGAATACTTTTGGTTCTTAGGGTTACCCTAATCATCAGACCTGTTAGATGGAGTGGATTCCCTTGGCTATGCTCAGACTACGTCACCAGGCCCAGCGGTCATGACCACCGCCACCTCTGGGTCCCGGAGCCATCCACTTACTTTCCATCCAGGCCGCGGACAGCATCTTCTGCATCCCTCCGATCTTCAAATTCCGCAAAGGCAAACCCTGGAGGATTCCTAGCAATCCACACTGTTCTCAAAGGTCCATAATAACTGAATGCTCGCTCTAGTTCTCCTTTCCCCGCACCTGTCCCAAGGTTACCAATGTAAACCTTAGTTTCTGGAAGGAAAAATAAAAAAGGGGCGCTGCAACTCCAGTTGAGGATGTATGGGCCTGTTCAGGTCCATTAATGAAAACATAGATGCTTAATCTCTGTTTCTTAAAGGCTATGTTGACATTTTCATAGAGCAGTTGCACTATGAAGTCAATAAGGATTTAAACCTTAAGACAATATTCTTACTTTATTATCCTTTAGGGGCAATCGTATTGAGGCCAGCAACCTGATTACAATATTACTACCCTACAGTATAACTCCATATATGGGTACAACGGGTGGTAAAGTCCATCTTACGATATTTACAATTACAATGCTGCTTTTCTCCCACAACAACCAAAGCAGACAGTAATCCAGCCTTGACTTCAAAAAGACTGAAGCTCCTTTATCATGATAATTCAGATGCAATTTAAATGAGTCTAAATGCACCCTCACTAACCATACCATTGTGATATTATTCATCCAGAAATCACACGTATAGTATAGCAGAGGAAAATAAAGCTTGAAATTTAAAATATCAGTTCACAGTACATAAATCAACCTAATTAAAAACAGTAACTAACGCCTAAAATGGTTACTGGGTGAAACAAGTCTGCATCCTTCACAGCACATTTCCACAGGTAATTTGCTCCTTCAATTACAAGTAATTTAAGACTTTTAATCACATTCCACACCAATAAGCCTCTGTTGTCCCTAATTTTAGTGCCAAGTCGCAAGTCAGACCTAAACCATATACAAGGTTGACGACTATATTTTGAATAAATTGTAAAAAAATAAACCTTAAAATCAAATTAGGTGGAAAGCCATAGAGATTAAAAAATCCTACATTGCAGAGGTAGTCGGTAAAAGCGAGCCACTAACTGGCGACACAGGTTCGGGACAAAGCCACGTGCTGTTCTCGAGCTGAGGCGGCTGCGCATCGCCATAGACAGCTGGCGCGCGCACTTCCTCCAGGCCGAGCGCGGGCGGGCGGCCCGCCTGAGCGGGAAGCCTGCTTATCCACCGCGCGCAGTGTGTCGGGCCCACAAGTCGGGGCCTGTATGCGGGCCGTACATCTAATGTGGTTTATAGTGATATCCAGGGACAAAACCATGCCAACGGTCTGGCAGCTGGCCGAAGGTGTCACAATTTTATACATAAAGTTGTGGGGATTTTATTGCTCCATACCTTTCAATGGACTCACAGATGTTCAATGATACAAAAACCGATTCCCTAAGAAATGTTAACCATAATAGGTGCACTTTTTAAAGTTAAAGGGTTTAAATCATTAAAATATATGTATCTTACGAAAACTCAATTTTAAGCTACGTCTCCAATGTATTCATTGCAAAAGTAGGAAAAAACATGTATTATTAGTTACTGGACAAAAGGAAATCTTATTGCAATCCCCACCAAAACCCATGATTTTCACTCTAGACCATGAGGGTAAATTGGTTAGTCAAAGAGGTTTGCAATGTTAAGGCCGGATGCGAGGTTAACCAGCTAGAAATACACCATCGTTGGAAGTACTTTACATATTTAACATCATTTCGATGTATCCAGACGACCAGAAAAAGACGGATAGTTTATTTGACTCGTGAGGCCGTTTCTCTCAGCAAACTAACTATAGCCGCGCTTCAGGGAGAATCCATTTTCAGTACTGAAAAGCGCACCGCACCGCAGTTATAAGAAACTGATTAACTACTGGCGGCTCGGTAAAATATATATTTTTAAAAAAACATTGACTCTTTCATGAAATTACATTTGGCTTATTTAGATAGGTTTAACTGGAAAAACCTGGATTATTGTACGGCTGGTCGATCGTCCGTGAGGTGGCTAGCTAGCTGGGCAGTTAGCATTAGCTTAGCCGACTAGCATCTCAGCAGAAGCAATTGCGACATCGCTAAACAGCACCGCATTTTTTTAAACACTTTTGTCCCGCACGGTCATTATCGAACATTTTTTAGCACAGCGACAATATGTGGGCCATTCGGCTTCAAAAAACCGCACAAAAGCGGCAGTTTCAGATAATGCACACACACACAAAAAAACAGCACTCCGCCATTACAACTAGCCTGCTAGTTGCACAGATTAGTTTCTTCGCGCCGTTAGCAGACTCCTTTGGTAATGAACCAACCCGGGAAGCAACGAACGGCCTGCAATCTGCATTGCACTTCTTAGCTATAACTTAAGGTGAATACATGTGATAAAATATGTATCCGATGCAATGAAAATGACATGGCATGCGTACCACTCACCTCCTCCGTAGCGCCCGTATCTGGACATGATACTCAGGCCGGTGGCTCTTCGGCGACCGCTCCTCGGCGACAGAGACGCTTAAAGAGCGCCGCCGCAGCGAGAGTCCCAACTCCCGTCGCGCTCCCGTCCTCAGCCCTCGAGGGGGCGCGCGCGGGCCACTGCGCAGAATGTTCTTATTGCAGTGACCATGACGGAGTTACAAAGAAACGTGCAAAGGACCAGAAAAAAAAAAAAATTGTATTTCAGAAAAATTCCTGTCCAAATTCCACACCACAAATCGTACCAGGCAGAATGGGTGTAATGCTCAACACGTCATTGCTTCCATCTAAGTGGTAATAGTAAAATATTTAAAAGAGAAACGTATTCTCATTAAATTCTGTTAATTATGTACTGTTACCGCTTATTCAATAGTCCATGAGCAAAACATTTTTATTTTTTTAAGCTCAACAATTATCAATACTATAAACTACATATTAATTTCCTGAAGTTTTTTTTGTGAACTTCTGTGCAGAAATTTCATTGGCGAACGCAGATGGCGCCTTTTGGCGTCTCTATGGGTTAGAGCTGAAGCCGAAATGACTGCGGAAGTGCGGATTTGTTGCCAGGAGAAGATCTCTGACCATAGCGTGGAAATGTGTGGGTCAGTCATTTCATCACTGTGTCAGCAAACGAAATACGACTCACTACGCAAACTTACCAAGGCGCAGTTTTATTCATAAGCACGCACAAGGGCAGAATAATAAAAAAAAACACAGCTCAGAACGCTGTCATTTCAGTTTAAATACAGTTTATAGCAGAACTGTACAATTCACATGCTTTTATTGTATTTGGCACTAAAGTTTGATTTTTGTTTAAACCAATTATTCAGCCATTAGTGCGTCGCTGTCCGTTTCTTCCACAACTTTTCGATCAGGTACTTCACTGTACATTCTTAATCATTCAAATAAAGGCTGTTTAACACTCTCGCATGTAATTATAAAATTTTTAACGGCGCATTTTAAATGTCCTTCTTTACTGCTGATATTCGGTCGTCTAAATTTAACTCTATCCTACGACTTTCATTTCTGAATAAACACAACACTTAAACTTCTCCTGCGTTTTAAACGCACGCGCATAACAAACCCTGAAACCGAGTCACCGAGCTCCATAACTAACTTTTATATGAACATCAACCGCACTGGCATTTCTTAATACGAAAATCCAATGTGGACTCAAAACGCATTACGGGATGTGTGCAGCATCACACACAACTTAAAATGAAGAAGTTGCTCAAATAATTTGTTGCTCATGAGCAGTACAGATATGCCGGGAGGGAATACTAGTTTTTAAAGCCACATAAAACAGACAATAGTTGGCAGTAGAAACGCATGTAAGACCAAAGGAAGCACATTCTGCAGGTGGTGCTTGACTTGTCCAGAGGCCAGGAGCACTTTCTGCAAAGGTCAAAGCTCATTTCTACAAATTTGTATTCCCAACCTTGAAATGTTTTCAAATTAAGCCCAGCGACTGCTGAGCCCTGAGGGTGTGTGTGTGTGTGTGTGTGTGTGTGTGTTGGGGGGGGGTCACTGCCTCTCCGCAATTCACTGGGTGGAGATCAGGTTGACAATCATGCTGATGATGCGTGAGCCCCGGGGGCAGCTGCACAGGTCCATGCTGGGGCTCCTGATCTTGTCCTCCAGTAGCTGGTCCAGCTCCCAGCGTAGCTCCTTCACAAGCTCAGCCACCTGCACCAGGGACAATCACCGAGTGTAAGTGCGCACACCAGGGAGAGTGCACGCGTGCGAGTGTGTGTCCTGAAGTGCACGTGTGAGCGTGCACGTGTGTGAGTGTGTACCTTGAAGTGCATGTGTCAGTCTATTTGTGTGACTGTGTGCCTTGCAAACATACCGACATCCAGAGTATTCCTTACCTTGATAGGGCTTGAAAGTATTTGTGTTTATTGAATGTGTACAGATAATGACTAGTGTTGTCATAATCACGGGCGGCTCCCAACTTACATAAATCCAGACTCAAGAAACATCTGAGATACACAGAGTTTACAGAAGTGCTAACATGTCTTCTTTAATATGTATTACTTGTAGTTTCTGGTTTATGTGTATTTTGCTATAAGGCGTCCTGAATGGTATGGAGGTGTAAATCCGATTCACGTAAAATTAGACTTTTGTAAGGGCTTGTGGAGTGTCCTGTACGAGCCTGTAATGTGCTGAACATTATAACCAGGCATGTACTGGTCTAAGATTGAGAAATATCAATAATCTTCATATGAATTTCAGCAGACAGCTGCAACATGGCAGAGTCGGGAGTCACCTGGTGTGAGGCGGCGGCGAAGCGGATCCAGCCGTCGTCCAGGGACACGACGAACTCCCCCCGAAGCAGCTCGATGCTGACCTGTCCTCCGCCGAACAGCACCAGCGCGTACACAGACGCCATGCTGCAGTCACGGATGAACACGCGGCTGGTCTTCACCTTCTCGTGGTACACCAGGTAGGGACTGTCGTAATGCCGGACCTAGAGGCATGGAAGGCGGTGACAGCTCAGTCACTCTCACCGACACCTTTGCCGCTCTGTGACATTCGGAATCCACAATGAACATGTATATGCTATATTTATAAATTAAGAACAGGGCTCATTAATTATCATGTATGAAATATACTAACAGATGGTTACTGGTATATCCTCAGATTGCTACTCTTCTGGTGAATGGTTTGGATGGTAACTCATGTGCAAATGACTGATTGCAGTTACAAGACCAGTGTATGAGCAGACAGTGGGGCAAAATTTTGTTGCCATTCTGTGTGGCTTCTTAATACTATGTAATTATAACGTATTATGTAATAATTATGTATTATGTAATAATGTATTTATGTAGCATATTATTTTATACAAAGTGACATGCAATTGAAAAGGGAGGGTCAGACCGTCCAGGGACGTCAGTCCCAGAGTGACCTACTCAAAGCCCAATGGTGACATCACACTGGCTGCCTCCAGACCACAGGCTCAGCGTCTCTAACCTGCCGTGCCACACAGTGCCCTTACACTGCAGCGGCGATAAGCCCTCCTTAGGATTATGCTGACCGTGTAGTTAATGGAGGAGGGGTGGATGTGCACGCAGCCGTCGCGCTTGGTCATAAAGCGCAGCTCCTCTGCCTTCGGCTGCATCTTCACGGCCCCCTTGCTTGTCTGCTTGTACTTCCCCTGCGGCTCCCTCACCTGGAGAAGTAGGGAATGGCAGTGGACACCGCGGAGGTCAGTACCGATGACGCGTCTGATCACATCCCAGACGCTACGGGAAAAAAGTGACACGCTCCTTTTCGCATCGTGACGGGATGCCGCCTTTCATTAAAGGCCGGCTTGCTCTGATGTTCCCTCAGTCACTGCTCACCTGGACCACGTTGGGGTAAAGAGCTGCACAGAGGATGGCAGCTATCAGCTTGATGTTGTCAGAGTTCAGGTTGGCCTGGGAGGACATAAGGTGGACAGCTAGTTAGAGAGTGGGACTCGCAGCCCCCCACTAATCTCGAATCTGACAACCTGCATCAGTTTGTAAGTCTGCTGCAGGGATCAGCTGACGTTTGGCATCTCGTAGCCAGGGCAGTACTGCAGGGATGCCGTGACATGAATCGCTGGCCAAAGTGATGTTACCTCAAAGCCTGTGCCCTCCAGGATGCCGTCCGTTCCCCGGGAGGACAAGCGCTCTATGTCTCTGGCCTTCAGCTCCTCCTTCACAAAGCCGATGTCCGACAGCAGCTCGGCAAACTGCCTCTTCAGACTGGCAATCTCCTGGGGGGAGGTGCCCAGTTATAGCTACCATCATAATCACTATATCATCTCAGAATGTGAACCCACTTATGTACGAGCCATATTTCTCCTGCATTATTATCTACGTCAGTCAATAACAGGGTAAGTGAAGCACTTTCCGACATGCAGGGATACAGGAGAGCGAGACCACAAGGACACTGAAAGCTGATTGGCTGCTGGAGTACCCCCTCCATGTCACTCATTGGCATATTATAAGGTTGGTCCCTCAGTATGAATTGACCCCTCCCACCTTAAAAAAAAAATCATAGAATTGCCCCAGCTAACTTGACAGATTCTGCCCACCCCGACCACACAGAGGTGCCTTACTTGCAGAACTCTCCCAGACAGGAAGTTTTCCCTGCAGAACTGGAATCCAGCTTGGTTGCCTTTCCTTGCAGCAGCACACCAACCCTGTGCACAATGTAACATTAGGGAATCCCCCTCCCATTCCATCTCCCACTGGTTTAAATATTGCCATATAGATCCTGATAAAGTTATGCAGGGTACATTTAAAGAACTCTACAGTACCAATGATAATGGCAAACATTTCCAGATATCCTTTTGCTGCGTTTTCTTTTAACCCATCAAAAGCTTCCGCCATGACCAGCAGCGCCTGCATCACCCCTCATCATTAATGATGCAGTGCATCATGGTCCAGGGCTGCACCTTGTATGCCTGCAGCAAGGCCAGATGGTCACTGTTGGCCACGGCGAAGTGCTGCTTCTTCTGATTGGCTTCCTCCCGCTTGTCCCACGGAGAGACCTGCACACAGGATGAGCTAAGGGCAGCTTGGCCGACAGAATCAACTTGGCTTTTTTTTCGGGGGCGGGCATTATAATTCAATCCTATTCTATAAAACGTGTATATTACCATATAAAATAACGAATGTTTCATTTAGCACAAAAAAATCCTTGATACAACTTCTCTAGAAAAAACCACCGTGTAATTTACAAAAATATACATGCAGAATATAAATAATGCTGAATTTATTTTATATAAATTTATTTAGCTGACAGTTTCATCCAAAGCAATGTACAATTGATAAGGCAGGGTCAGGTGGTCCCTGGAGCAACTGGAGGTAAGGGCCTCGCTCCGGGGCCCAATGGTGGCATCGCCCTGCCGACCCTGGGATTTAAACCGACGACCATCCAAGTCCATTCATACAGCATCCAAACCCACTCACAAAGGGGGACTTGAAGGCCAGGCTGGCGGCGATGGTGAGCGCCGGGTCTAGGCAGCGGAATATGGCGCCGAAGAGCATGAGCTTGCCGATGCGCACGTCCACAGGCAGGCAGGCCAGGTGGTAGCCCAGGGGCGTCAGCTTCTCCTCGGGCGTCAGGGCGCCCAGGTCCTGCAGCCGCTGCTTCGCCGCGTCCAGGCCTCCCGGCAGCGGCGGCTCGATCAGACGCGAGAAAACATCCTCCAGGGGGCGCTCCGCGAACACGTCCAGCACTTTGATCCTGCGGCAGAAAGCATGGGAAGCAGAAGGGCATCTTGAGAGGTGCGTAGCTAAAACGCTGCCCTTTCTCTCAGCACGCTGAATTTGCCACGTTTGCAAGTCAAATTAACGCAAATTAACGGCAAGTGTGTCGTGAGGTGAACTGCATAGTGGCGGATGTTTGCAGAGCACATTTATGACCTTCACGTGACCTTCATGGGGACAGCCCAGGCCCACTGAGCCGCACAGGGAAGCGAGACGTCCTACAGGAAGTGCCTGTGCAGGTGGGCGGGGCATCACCTGAGGCAGAGCTGCTCTAGTGGGACCCGCTGGATCTCCGGGATCTGCTGCTCCGCCAGCTGGTGCTTGAAGCAGTGGCTGGTGAAGAGATGGAAGCAGATGCCCGAGGCAACACGGCCGGCCCTGCCCTTCCTCTGCAGCGCGTTGGCGCGGGACACCCACGAGTCCTCCAGGCTCTCCATGCTCTTGCTGGCGTCATACCTAGAGACAGGGGGGGAGGGGCGGAAAGAGCAGGGTGGGCCGCCTGCGGAAAACAAAAAGCAATAGCATGAAGAGAGAGGGCTGAAGCTCACCTCTTCTCCTTCATCTTGCCCGAGTCGACCACGTAGACCACGTCGTCGATGGTGACAGACGTCTCGGCGATGTTGGTGGAGATGATGATCTTGGTGACGCCCTCGGGGGGGCGGCTGAACACGGCCTGCTGCTCCTCATTCGTCAGTGAGGAGTGCAGCGGGTACACGACGCATCTGCCCAGGGGGGTTAATCGAAAAGGCTTCAATGGACCGACAGAAATTTTGTGCAAGGGACAAGCAACTTACACCCTATATATGTACCAGCATATAACCCAAGCAAAGAGATGAATTCATTATTATTAATGAAGTCCATTATTATTGGGCCTATTGCTACTAAAAATAAGTCACTGACAGCAATACCAGTGAAAATTCAGGATACAGGATGTAGATCTTCAACCCAAGAATCTGCCCGTCAAGGCTCTACTCAAAGTCACGGCTCCTACATACCGCTTATCCTTCCGGTTGTTGAACAGCCTGTTGGACTGCAGCTGCTCATACAACATCTTGATCTCACTCAGGCCTGGCATAAACACCAGGATAGCTCCTGGGCAGGGAAGGTGACAGTGAACGACACGCGGTGGGCCAACACTGACCAGAAGGTGCCACCAAAATATCACGCTTTGTTTCCTCCTGCATCCTTCTGACAGGCTGAGCTCCAGTTCAGCCTCAACCAGATGCATCAAGAAAACACACATGTCTGTGTGAGTGATCTCACCTGGTCGGTTAAGGTCTAACGTGATGGGAGGTTATGGTCTCACCTGGTGGGTAGTTATGGTGTCCATCCACTATCCACTCCAGCAGACACTCCACCAGGTCCATGTTGATCTTGTCCAGATCCATGGAGGCGAGGGTCTTCAACACAGACTTCTTGGTGTCTATGGCCGACATGCATTGATCACGTCAGCAGATCCACACAGAATTCACACTTCAAGTGAGGTAAAAATAAACTGAAAGGTAAAATAGGCAAATGATGCTCCTATGACAACATGCCAATTTACTTAAAATCCTCCAGATTCAGTCCCTCGATCTTCTTTGCCAGTGTAACATTAATAATAGTGACGCAGTCATAAAAATAATAGGAGTATAAACAATTTCAGGTTCGACGGGTATACAGACTGCTCTCATAAATGCATTTCAAGGCATCGCTGTTCACTGGCAAGCGCCACATTTACAGAAAGCCATCCTTCTGCAAGCAGCCAGCGCTCCTGTAATGTCAGAGGCTCTGGTCCAAAAATACAGCTGAGTATTTTTACTCGGACAAGTCAGGTTAAATGCTTTGGATCTAGGGAATAGGAGAAAAAGTCCTTCATACGACTGGACCCAACAACCTTCCCTGCTATGAATCTGTGTTCCCGTCCACCACCCCGCTGCAGCCCTGCGGTGTCCTCCCCCTCACGCCCTCTCTCTCACTTTGATTGATTTACATGCCAAACAAAGTCACAAGCGCTTCACCTTTGTATCTGACCGCGAGTTCCTGCAGGTTCAGCTGCTGGTCGGGGACGGAGTCCTTGACAAAGTCCTTCTTCTGGAAGGACATGAAGGACCACATGTCGTCTCCAAGCTGGTCCACTGGGTTCCCGCTACTGGTCTTCCTGCCAGATTGGGGTCCCGGCTTCCCAGACCGTGCGTACGGACTGCCGTCTTCCATGACATACCTGCATATTCGGAGATCCCCCCCCCCCGTGGTCAACAACGACCCTGTCGCCACAACGCACCCATGCTCAGAACACATTCTTCACCTGCTCATGGCAACGGCGTCCTCCAGGAAGAACTGGTCGACGGGGAATGTGCGACCTGCAAGCCAGAGGCAGCACCAGTCAGACTGAGGGCTCACAACTCAGCTGTGGTGAAAAGGGGGGTGTCAAGCAGGGCTTCAGCCCCAATACAAAATGCTGTGTGTGCTGCTTCTAATCAGCACCATCCCTACCAGCACACCACTGGTGTAATCAGTCCAATTTGAGGGGAACACAGTACTATTGATGGATTGATGGATGTATGGGTGGATGGATGCTTCATTAATCCCCAGAGGAAAACTATACCCATCTGCTTACATAAAATTATGGCGAAACACCATAAGAAGTGAAAAAAAAGTTCACTACCAATGCAGTACATAAAGGGATTCAATCACGCATATTTGACTATATTGGGGATGAGAAGAAAATTCATTAAATTGCCTCCACGAGATCTGTAATAAAGAAAAGCAATCAAAGAGAGCCTACATAGTAAATGGCCTGCTTGGGCCCTTGTATACCCCTGTGTGATCAGGGGCAGGACAGCCAAAGGCTTATTGGAGACACTGTGACCCAATAAAGCGAGGCTCCCAGCACAGCCACAGCCCTGACCTGGGATGTGGACCGTCTCCGAGCCACAGAAGTACTGGGAGAAGAGGTTGGCGTTGAGCGTGGCGCTCATCAGGATGACCTTCAGGTCCGGCCGCTGGGCCATCACATCCTTCAGGACCAGCAGCAGGAAGTCACTAACAGAAAAGGAAGTGAGGTCATCACTCACACCGAGCGTGAGTCGGGAGCAGAGGCGGAGTCGGACAAGCGGCCTACCTCTCCTCTGTGCGCTCATGCACCTCGTCCACGATGACGTGGGTCACCCCTCCCAGTTCGGGCTCCCCCTCCAGCCTTCGGAGCAGCACCCCCGTGGTGCAATACAGCAGCCGGGTCAGCGAGGACTGGCGGGGGGGACAAAAAGAGGATCACTAAGAATTATGGGATTACTGCTTGTCTAATAATGTCCTAGTAGCTAAGAGGATTCTGTGACATAGGTCCCGTATGTCATAAATAAGAAAAGAATCACCATTAATGGATCCTTTAAATGGTCTTATTGATCTCTTTCAACAACTCAGAGATCGAAGTTATTAAAAACATTGTACGTGATGCTGCTACAGGCCACTAACTGGCACAGAGGTCAAGCTCTGTTTCAGTATGGGCGGCCACGCTGCACTAGTGCATGATGGGACGTGGACGGCACCAACCCGGACGGTCTCCAGGCGGATCTGGTAGCCCACGGAGTTGCCGAGGCGCTCGGCGCGCTCCTGTGCCACGCGCTCGGCCACGGAGATGGCGGAGATGCGGCGTGGCTGCGTGCAGATGATGCTGGCCACCTGGTGTGGGGGCCCCTTCAGGCTGTCGTCCAGGATGAACTGCGGGATCTGGGTGGTCTTGCCGCACCTGAGCACCACAGGTGCATAATGTGCATAAGGTGCATGGCTAACGGCTAAGCTAGCGCAGCCATGGGAGCCGGCCGCAAGAAATGAAACGAATTGAGGGAAATCCTCACCCAGTCATTCCGCTCACGACCAACACCTGACATTTCTTCAGCAGACACAGAATCCGCTCCTTCTCCTGCCAAGCTGGGAGGTTCTGCCTCTCCTGGAGCATTGAGAGGTAGCGCTTGGAGGACTGAAAGGGAAGCAACAGCGCCACCATGAGAGTGGGAGGGGAAATGTCAGCCATTTTGAGAAGCTGTGAGATCAAACGGACAGTAACACAGCAAAAGATCCATTAGAACTGTGATATGGGATAAGTGCTGAAAGTAACTGGATTTGCTTTTAAGAAAACTGGAATGATATTGTGGTTTGTTTGGAAATTCTGATATCATCTCTAATTAATTTCAAATGAACAGCCACACACTAATTTTCAGTTTGACTAATTCCACCGGGAAAAGGGCGATAACCAGTTTCAAAGAAATTAAAGTAAACGTTTTGGCCCCAATTTTTCACTCTCCAACTAATGTCTTACAGAAATTCACCCTTGCAAGGAAATGTGAAATCATACCTTAGCACCAGGGGGCAGCACAGGCTGCCATTGTGTTTCCCAACCCACTCCACATTCTGACGGCTCACCTGTTTGCTCCGAAACTGCCGGCACAGCTTGGCATTGTCCTGCCGGAGGGCCTCAGTTCTGGCTGCATATCTCTCCGTCAGCTTCTTCCTCAGCTTGACGTAGCTCTCCTTCTCCATGGGCACCTCCTGCGCCTCCTCCTCCTGATCCTGATCCTCTTGCTCCTCTGGTGACTGTCCAGGACCTCCGTCTCTGAACCTCAGGTCTAAGATCTCCGCCTCTGAACCATAAGCACGCGATACAGCACCTCCACTGAGCTCCGTATTCACAGATTTCCTACTTTCGATGAAAAATATTAACATTGTGCAAAGTCTTCATCGTGCGAGGAACTCACCTTCCAGATGCTTGCTGCTCGTGCTATTAGTGCCGCTAGGTTCCATTTTGCTTGTGGTGCCCCTTGCGGCTTTGTGCCTTGGGGGGGCACTAGGTGGCATCACCACAGGGGGGGGAGAGCTGTATTTATGATGGGAGGCCGCCAGCAGCTCCATGATCCTGGCCTCGTCCTCCAAGCAGGTGATAAGCGTGTAGACCGCCGGCTGCCCTGACTGGGCAGAAGCCAGAGCCTCGCCATAGAGGTACTCTGTGACCTGGAGCCGGCCGGCTGAGCTGATCTTCTCGTCATTGGTGCTGAAGGCCACCAGGGCCGCCTGAAAGGGGTAGCGGTTGTCTTTTGGGAAGCGAACCTCCAGCTCGTACTCGGGGGGAGAGTAGCTGCTGAAGCCCGGATGACTCGGACCCGCCGGGTCCGCGGGCTGTTTCAGGTCCGAGGGGACCTGGTGCTTGAACTTGCACTTTTCGCCGAACTTGCACCGTGCTCCCCTCAGGTAGAACCTGCAGACATCCTTCAGGTTGACTGAGGCTGCCTTCTGTGCGGTGCCATCCTGGACGCCCTCCAAAGGCTTGGAGAAAAGGTGCGGGTCCAGAGAGACGGTCCACACGCTGTTGACGATGCGTTCCGTGAAGCGCTCCCCAAAGATGGCTGCCAGTGCCAAGGCCTCCTCCTCCCGCTGGGTGAGGCACTCGTCCATGGGGAAGCTCTGCAGGCCCTCAGGGACGGAGGCACCGGGCCCATATCGCTCTGCGAAGACCTGCAGGAGCAGCTGCTCCAGTGTGGCCCCCACCTCGCCGGTCCCGGCCTCCAGCGCTCGCTTGCCGCGCTCTCTATCAAAGCCATACCTGCAGCGACAAAGTCATCAGCACCTGTGCCTTTGCTTGGCGTTTTAATGCATCTATGGGCTTCTTCTGATATGCTGACTCAGCGCTGTGGTTAGCAAATTCATCACCATGGGTTTGCCTTGTACAGACAGGTGATACATTTCGCTGTGCATTTCCCAAGCCTATAATGCTTCAAAAGAAGGCTTTTTAACCCTTTTCTGACATCACTAGTTAGTAAGAAAAAGTGGATCTGGCTAAGCTCCATTATAAAAATGACTCATGACAATTACCTGCACAGTTTCCCAACAGCAAAAAGAGAGACTGTCGGCTCAGAGGCACAACTCCCCTCCTCAGTTTTTGCTTCCAATGAAGGAACCGCTGGACTTTCCGCTCTCTCCACCGGGTCATCATGAGTCTCCCAGTACTGTCCGTCCTCACGGTAGTCTAGTTCGTCATACTCTTCCTCCACGTCCTCCTCAGGTTCAGAACCTGACTCTCTGAAGCAGGAGGAGCATAAAGTCACTTATGCAACAGAGAGAAAAAGCAGGTCTGAAGCAACATGCTTCACTACCTTCACCAATAGACAGGTCAGAGAAAAAGGCTCTGAAGCACGACTTACTCGTCTGGGTCCTCAAAGTCCTGAGTCTGCAGCTCCCGCAGCAGCTCCTTCACCAGCGCCTGGTTCTCCGAGGTCATGTGGATCCTCTGCAGAGGCATGTGCGGGAGGTCAAGCCTGGACCGGCTGCTCTCGTCGGTCCGCCTCATCCTGGGACGCTCACTCAGGAGGGACTTCGGTACGGCCATCGCAGCGCCCCTGCCCCTTCCCCTTCCCCGTCCTCGCCTTCCAACTCCTCCTCTTCCTCGCCCAGTATTGGCACTCCGCACACCTCCATGACTGCTTCTACAGACCAAGAAGATATAAAAGTAAAAATGTGCGTGGGGCAAAGACGACAGTACACAACGCATAAAGTCAATCCATAATATTCCATGTTTGTTCCTACTTGCTTGATCGACTGGGCCCGAAGTCAAGGCTGAAGTCATCTCCGTCATCCCAGCCACTGCTGGCTCCCTTCTTGCTGCCGCCTCCCCCCCCCCCACCTCCACGGGGTTTGTTGAAATGCCCCCCTCCACGGTTTGGCTTCCCTCTCCTTCTCCCACTCATTCCTGCTTCCACCCTTCCCTGAACAAAACATCTATTAGTTTACAAACTTAATGCCATATGTAAACAAATATACAGAAAATCTGATTACAACTCTATCCTTTTTACTTCCTTCCAGCACAAACCTTGAAAATGGTATCCTATTAATCGATCTCATTATCCTGAAATCACGGATTCTCACTATTAATATTGTCATACATAGTCAAAGTTTTAAAACAAAGTTTTAAATGTTAAGTTTGTAAAAGATATAAAGAATAACAGCAACAACAGTAATAATAATAGGCCTAATTTTAAAACAACTCCATCACACAGTATCCATTATTTTGTTTTGTGGTATAGTTGTTGTAAAACAGCTAGCTATAACACCGACAAAGCATATAACCGTTTGTGTAACGTCAAAAAAATATCTTCACAGGAAGACGAGGTGTTTTTAAGCGCACAGGACTCAAGCACAAAAAAGAAACTTGTTCACAATGTTACATAAATATAAGATCGTGAAGTCGTCGCTTAAGTCAGTCGAAACTGGAGCTCGCTGTCAAATAGCGGATGGTAAAGTAAACGATTCTACCACGTTCCCACTAACATTACTTCACGCAACGCTCGTTTTATTATAGAAATTGTTATCGGAGTAGAACCAACACTAAAGATATAATTTTTCTAACCTTAGAAGCCCCACTTTCCTTGCCGGCACATCGGCATGTTTCTCATTGGCTCCACTTGTCAAAGGTTAAAGGTTTTACTTCCTGTTATGTGTAGTAGGTTGTTGTTATAGTGATGGTTTGTGACGTTGCTGTTAGCCCATAAGCTAGGTAGCTTGCTAAAAGTATGCGTTATGCAATCAATGTGTTCCCCACAATATATGCCGTTTGGTTAAAAATAGTTTGACTGTAATGTAGACGTTTCAGCATTGTTAAGTTGGTTAATACGTTGATATTACTGTGGCGTTCGCGTTTGTCTTTGTTTTACAAGTTCTATAATAAATGATTATCGTTAAATATTCAGAAAGTATTCTATCTTCCATGGAAACCCACGTTTTTGCAAAACTTACAATAAAAATGAGTGCCACTAAACTACAAATATTTTTTTGTCCAGACTGCCACCAATATTAGGTAAATTAATGAAGGACGAATTTGGACAGAAAAATTTTATGAAAAAACACAGACCAGTCTCTATAAAACAGGATGGGATTAAATAGTATCCAAATTTCCCGTGAGAATACGTTACCTATTTTTTCTTTGGTTTTCTGCCACAAGTGAATATTTGTGATATCAGGAAGTTTCCCTATAAGGCAATCCAGACACTATCTCTCATCGGCTGATCACTTCTTCTTTCCAGTTTTATCTCGTCAGTATTTTACAGGCGCGAATTACATCGGACAGTAATATTAATGTAGAACCATTTCAGACAAATAGCCTTATCTTTGAGGATCCTGCAGTTAATACATAAATAATTACCACACATCTAATGATTACATAAAAGAAACGTGGAATTGACATGCTGCAGTTAGCGTAATGGTGCAAATTATTATTTTTGAGGAAATAATAAATCATTACTGGGCAGTGAGGGGATGCAGTAATTAGCACTGTAGCCTCACACCTCTGGGACCAGGGTTTGTGTCTCCACCATGGTTTCATGGGTGTGGAGTTGGCTTGTTCTCCCTGTGTTACAGTGGGGTTTCCTCTGGGTGCTCTGGCTCCCCCCCCAAAGTCCCCATAGGTATCCCATCCTGAATTCATTCCTGCCTTGCACCTATAGCCTCTGGGATAGTCTCTGGACCCCCCTGGCTACTCTGATTGGACAAGCAGTTTCAGAAAATTGATGGATATAGGTAAATCATCACACACAACAAGGGTTGCCTGATGTTCAGCTGAGGCTTCATGTGGTCTCTGTACAAGATGTAATGTCCTTGCTGAGGAAGCATTATGTGTTGGTCATTTAGCGTGCTGGAGGAGCACATGTTGCTTTTTCTGTGCTGAGAGCACTTTGGTTGGGCTGCACCCCCTCACTTACACACTGTTCTGAGCTTTTAATAGCCGCAGAGATTGACGTGTCACGTTGTAGCAGAGAATGAGCATGAACACAAGTTTAACCAGTGAATGCACAATAATGCATTACATGTGCCTCTGCATTTCTGACACTCTTTTTAGGCTGTAACACATGTTAAAACCATTAGATCTTCAAATGTGAAGAAGTTTTTCTGTGGTCTCAACTGAATTTTCTGTCCTGTTTGGTAGGAAGCTGAGGGCATAGTAGGAGGTGTGGAACGATATATGGTAAAGATAAAGCTACAAATCCTTACAGCCAGCCACATGCATGCGGCAAGCGGATGAGCCCAAGAATCGGAGTATTGTTCAAAAAGGGGCTTATGGGTATGGTGTGACCTTCAGAGAAACACAAAACTCTTGTTCTAGCCTGAAGTAGCTTTTTATTCCTGTTGCTGCATTGCTGCAAGTAGAATGGGCACAAGGCATAAACTTGTGACATTGATAATAAGGCATAAACTACGTAAGTGGTAGCATAAGATAACTTCCTGTGTTCCTGGAGGACACCCAGCTAAGGCAGGAGGAACACAGAGAACAGAAATCGGACAGGAGAAAATTTGGCACAGGAGGAGACACAAATGTTAAATTCATGCTTCAGTCAAGAATGAAAATTCTGTCAATTCAAAGACATTTTTCCAGGCTGAAATGAACTTCATCTTCATCTTGATGTTTTGGGCAATATGATGCATAACCACAATAGAACTAATCTGTTTAGTGCATTTATTGCCCATCTGCTATGTATTATTGCCCATATTCTTTGTATTATTGGCCATAAATAACTTCAAAATATTCAACAACAAAAGGAATGCCAGTAAAATCCTGACGGAGCTCCATTTCTTTTTATGAAGTACAGATTCCCTAGGGAGCAGCTCCTTGTTGCTTGTCTCCTAAATATCTGCTTGTTTATACCTGGGTCCCAGCTTTGCAGTTCACTGTGGAAGGGCTGAGTCTTTAAGGATATATATAATATAAAATATAATTGTACATACTGGTCAGGGTTTCTTCTACAGTTGAACACTGCTTTGGTTTGAGTCCAACCTTTGCCAATAAATGTATGGTTAAAGGTTAAACTTTAACAGTTTTTAATATTAAAGAACCAAAAGCAGGCATATAGGAACTAGGCAGTTTTGGGCATTTCAGGTCCAGAAGCTATAAATCCAGTCCAACATTTTGTTTCTGCCAACCAGTTGAGCATAAAGAGTCATAGTCACAGAGTACTCAACTGGGTGGTAGAAACAAAATCTTGATCTGGATTTGTAGCTTCTGGACCAGAAATGCCCAACACTGTGATTACATGATATAGGTTAAGAAAGCAAGTATTATTTTAGGCTATAACATAAACATGGTATTTAGAGAGAGTAAAGAGTTTATCTTAACCATAAAGTTTACTCCTGGAGGAAATAGTTTTACCTATGAACAGGGGCAGTATTTATGGAAAATTTTGATTGTCTCACATGTTTGTTTTTGTTCTAACTCCATGAAAACATCTAGAACAGAAAAACAGGGCTGATAGTATATAATAGAGAGTCATTTAATGACCATTAACGCATTCCAGCTACCTGGTTAATTTTCCTGAGTATTCTCTGCTGCACCTGCTGAATGGTTTAATTACTTGTCAGCCCAATTCTGAATTAGGCCTTGGCTTAAAAAGGAAATGGGGAAAAAAGCGATCATTTTGCATTCTGGGGGGAGGTGGTGACGCATCTTACCCCGCCGCCCATCGCTCACTGCACAACAAGGGTCCCTTTTGTGGGAGACATCATCAAACTCACATGGTAAATTGGAGATATTGGCGGGGCTGTAGGCAGAACTCCCAAACAGAGGCGGAGAGGGACAAGGAGCTCTGCCATGGAAAACGGCAGACATGAAGGTAAGAATGCATCACCAGGACTGTCCTACACCTGTCTAATTATTTTTTTTCCCTTAGTTATTTTATATTTTTTTATTGTTTTGTTAAGGAATTCGTACTTGTTTTTTCCGCTTTTGGAGCTGCCCAGACTAGGTTTGAAGTCTTCCAAAATCTTTATAACCAGGTCCTCCAGGGAGCCTCATCTATACTCACTGTTAACATTGCTTCTACAAGAAAGATAACCAAGAAGTATCCATTAAGCCATTGATTAACTCTTTTTGAACGCATGAACGAAGTCTGTGTGCTTTACTTCCGGTCGACTGTCAGAACAAATTAGCGTAGAGGGTTCATCTTGGATGCAACATTTTTGTAAATGTCAGTGTAGCAAGAGGTCAAATATGGAGTAGTGATATGCATAAGCAGACATTTAAAATATCCGCTTGTGATGCAATTCAGCTTCAGTCACTGTAACATTCCTGTTTTACTGAATTAATGATTTTTTTGTCTTTAACAACAATCTAGCATTGAAGAGTTCCATTTTCTCTGGGGTGGCTGCTGGGTTTCTACTTACACATGTCAGCATCTTTTACAAACTTGCTATGTGAGATGTTGCCATCATCTTTTATACATTTAGGACTTGATAAGGTGTTTTTCTTTAAATCAAAAACAGAAGCCTGACTTTTTTCCCCAAAGACTTTTCCATTACATTATAAATAAGTAAATGAAAATATCCTTCAGCTGGCTTTCATTTTGCAACACAACTACACAATTACTTAACTGTAGTTTCAGCCTAAACTTTCATAAATCAGTTCTGTCTTGCTACAGCAAACATTAACAGGATAACACTAGGCGTCATGTTTAATATGTGATATTTTCAAACTGCCTCACTCTGCTGGCAAAACGATCAATGCTTCCCTTTCGAAGTCTGAGGGAGCTTTACTATTTTCATTTTTTTTAGACCAAGACAACGACATGGAGGAGTTGACCTTGCAGATTGCTAAGGTAGATGGACACAGCTTACATTTAAAGCCATAAATGATGAATTTTATATCCCAGATCGGGGCACCTTTACTGTGTTTCAGACATACTGGGGTTTGTTCGGGTCTTTGTTTAGTCCGAGGGCTGTCAACACACGCCCTCTAATTCACTTTCATCTGCTTGCTGAGCTCATTCACATGATCATGTGTCCGGTAAACAGCAATAGGGCCGACCAGCTGAATCTGGACATTTTAACATGTATCACTAATCTCTCTGTCTGCATGTGAAGTACAGTATGGCTACACTAGTAATGAATAAGAGACATTGGCAAGAGCATGGATGGCAATAAAGAAATATATTAAGACCCAGATGACCACAAAAAAATGAAGACACTATTAAAAATAAAGATATAGTGTGCACAACTACAGCAATATGATTCTGCTGTTTATTTAAGAAATGATTAATATTCCTGCCTTTATAGTGATATTTAACGTTTTACTGCTTTTACATCTCTGCCCTGTATCCCATTACTGGTCTGCCTTCTGCGCTCCTGCCCCAAACCCAGCTGCAGGCCATGGTGTCAGAGCTGAAGGCTGGCCTGATGGGGGCGATACAGGATCTCTCCACCCTCCAGCTGAGGGACGGCAGCCTGGAGGAGAGGGTGAGGAGTTACCACAGCGACATGGACGAGAAGATACTGGGTGTAAAGAACACGTTAAACACCTTCAAGGTACCTATTCCAGGAAGGGCTCGCTACGATTAGCTTGCAATATACTGAGAACGCCTGGTACCGTCCCGCTGTCTGGGAGCCATCTGCTAGCATTAGTGCAGGGAGGGACCCCCTGGTGGACAACATGGACTCGTGCCTTTATCATTAACAACTGAGCAGGGTGTCATGGAGCCACGTCACCGCAATGTGGATGAAAGGATTCTCAGGTTTTATCACGCAGGCTGACGGGCCAGAATGTAGCTGTTTTTACAAAATACAAACATGGAGATCTGTGAAAGTCTTAAATTAGCTGGATAATCCCTTACATAAAGTTAACAAGAACTGAAACCTGCCCACCTGGTCCAGAACCTACAGGTCAACATAATTCCTGTTGGAGGTAACGATAGTCTTTATGGTAACCATTCTCCTGTCTTCTGATTGCGAGCAGGAGGACCTGACTGCTGCCATGGCTCATATGAAGGAGGTCAACTGTAGGAACATGGAGATGCAGCGGGGTCTGGAGCTGTTCCAGGTGGAGGTGGGCAGGGAGCTCCTCTCTGCTCAGCAGAGGTAGATAAAAGTTAACACCTCTTTTCCACTGCACCACGTATCATAATTTAACCACTTCAGAAAAATACCAAAAGTACAGAACTTCGAGGGGTTGGATTCCCTTTGACGCAAGAACTGGTACCACTGCTGAATGACATCACGAGGCGAGGCGGGGCATTCGGTAATGATATTAATACCAACATCCCATGTTATGAGCATGCAATTCTCACATGGTTGGAGATTTTTTTTTTCATTTCTTCGTCTGTCTGGACATCATGATGAGGGGTGGGTTGTGGATGTAAATTTCTCTAAAACGTTTTTTCTTTGTCATAGGAAACAAAACTTGGCATGCATTGCAGTTCTACTAATTGTTCATTTTCAAGATTATCTAATCAATGTTGAAAATTCAGTTTTCAATAGAGCCTGTGGTTTTGCAAAAGCTCTGCAAGTGCTTAACTTTGCTATTTAAATCACTCCTAGGAGGGTCTGTGAGAAATGTACTTATTTTGAGTTCTTTTTTTGCTTTATAGATATCCCAATATTTATTACAACAAAATCACATCATGCGATTTTTCTTCACAATATCATGGAGCCCTAATATATTATAGCAAATCCTTTTTATTTCTTCGCATGTAATCCACATCAACTGTTGGTTTTTCTGACCTGTATTTAAAGCTTGGGTCTCATCCTATGTCCACACGTCAATTATTATTATTTAAAAAAAAATTAATTATTGTTTATTGTTGTTTTCATTCAGAACTTTATTCAAGATTGAGGTTGTACATTGTTTCAGAAGCAGGCTATTTGCATAACCGATAGACAAGCATTTTCAAGTCCCGCCCAAAGTACCAAGGTACCAAAAACGTACCCCAATTGGTTTGCCACTTTAGGTACCGGAACTTTTGGTACTGGTACTCAACCAAAATGGAAAAGGGAAAGAACTAAAAGTATGGCACCTGATGCAATGGAAAAGTGCCTTATGACTCTGCAGTCTACAGCTGGGTGCCCACTTCCTTCTGATGGCTTCCACAGGAGAGCCTCCAGGGATGATGTCCAGGCTGACAACCTTCGGTGGCCCCTTGGACAGCCAGAACACAGCTTCCTCCATCACTACCTCACCTGCTTCCCGAACGGCTCTTCCCAGAGAAGTCCTTCATCCGTCCCTGGTAGGTCGTCCTTCCTGGTGGGCATGTTCACAAAGGGAAAATCCAACCATGGATGAATTATGTGTTTCTGTAAAAATGGGGGCTAGAGATGAAGAATGTCATATAAACTATAACCTGAGAACAAACTGCATATCACAATCCCCCCAGGATACCCCCAGCACCTCCCCCCAGAATGCAAAATGTTATTGCTATGGCTACAAATTTATAAAATGTGGTTCCATCTATTCATCTTATCCTGATCATTAGTCATAAGGGTTAAAACACAACGGATTCTAGATTCAAGTGGACTTGGATAAACTTATAACATCTGCAAGGAATTTATTACAGACAAATATGTGGTGAAGTGTGGGAATTCCATTGGCATATTTCTGAAGAGTATTTGCTGAATTTAACATTACCTTCCAGCTCTTTTTCTGATGTTGGTCGAAAACATTAGTTACCTGATAATTAGCTCTTCCTTTGTCAAAATGTATTTGGATCGCGTTAAGGTTAGCAAAGAAATCTCGCTTTTATCATTTGTCACTGGATCCATACCATGCACCCAACAGCATCTATGCATAACCCATTAAATACAAAGAAGCACATTTGTGACCTGTTTCAGTCCTATTCATCCTTCAGAAGTAGGTCATTCCACAAAATCAAGCCGTGTCACATGCCAGCCATTTAACCCTGTGTGAAATAAAATCTCCCTGCCCACACACTAATGGGCATTTTTATGTAGGCTGACTATGTCTTTGGACTGTGTAAGGAAACGTACTAGATGCAGGCAGAACATGTGAACACCACACATACAGAGCAGGGTTGAGATTCAAACCCGCACCCCTGGAGGTGGGAGGTGACAGCGCTGCCCACACAGTCAGATGACACCCCTTGACATTTAGTATATGTTTTCCCCATTACCATTGGAATGGACTGTGACAACAATTGTGTATTCATATATGCCCTTTACATTCTTTGCTGCTATATGCACAAGAGTTTCCCTCTGGGATCAGTAAAGTCCATTGCATTTTATCATAGAATTGGTTATCCAACTAGGCAGAATAGTGGTATTGAAATATTTGTATGGGATAGTCAGATACAAAAATAATGTCTTCAGACAAAAACACTTCTGAGCTGTTCATATTAATGTGAGGAAACGTCTCCTCCCAACACAGGAAAGGCTGTTTCTCTAAGCCACGCCCACAAAGACAGCCACAGCTACACCACCTTGGTTACAGGCACCAGCAGCCCGCAGCAGGACGTGGGCAGTTCCCTGGCCCAGCGGGGCATGTCTCTGTCACCAGTGTGGGGAGAGCACAGGGACAGCAAGGATGCCACCGATGGACAGAACACCCAGGAGAACGGTGAGCCAGGCCACGCTGGGGAACAATGGAGGGGTGGGATCTGGGCTCGGGGTCAAAAAGGCTGCAGGTCCAAATTAAAGCATGGGACCACTGTTGTACCCTTGGACGAATGCACTTCTGTGAACTATTGTGAATTGCTTCAATGATAACTAGTTCTATGACTAA
>JAABNY020000063.1:4623622-4635769 GCA_015164015.2 Brevimyrus niger | reverse complement strand
TAAAGCTTAGCACCTTTTATCATGTGATCAGAGCTGGCCAATCGTTCATCGGCTGATGAATTCTCATACTGCCATTCTCATACCGTGTTCTTGGGGGCGGGGGGCAGGTGCAAGGCGGATCACTGCCCTGGAGCTGTTGGAGTCAGAGAGGCTGTACGTCTCCTACCTGTCTGTGCTGCTCAAGGCCAACATCACATTCAACGGCTCGGAGGCCCTTCATGTCAAGGACATGCGGTAGGCATGGAGAATGTTCCAGAAAACGGGATGCGCGAGATGATAAATGCGAGCACACAAGTACCAGTTACTGTGTTCAAGGTTACGTGCACTGAGGTACTGAGGGGGCGTGAAGGTAAGGGAGCCTTTATTGGTCCCACAAGGAAATTCTAATACATATAGCAGCAAGGTACCTGAAGTTCAGACAAACAAACATTTACCATAAAACAAACATATACTGCAAAAAGTAAACATTAGTGTATGAAATACAGGTGCAGGCAGAGGTGTCCCTCCTCACAATTTTGTAATTTAATCCATGCCCCCACACTATTTTGTTTTTCATCAAACACTAAACTGACTTGTACTCCCACTGAAGTGGTCCCCTTTAAATGGGGGGGGGGATGCAAATTGAATTAAGTGAAAAATTACCCAAGACAGAAAATTAATCTGTTACATGAAGATGCAACAGGAGGATGTGGCTGTGAGGTATTGCTAGCAAAAGCACCACCGTTTCAGACTAAAATAATCACATTTCCTTCAAACACAGAGCTGCACTGTATTAATTCCTACGAGGGTACTAAACATGCTTTGAGAATAATCCGGAAAAGAAAAACACCCTCTCATTTAATTCCATTTGATCAGTAATTTCCGCATTATTTTGCACTTAAGTTTAAGACTAACAGAAGCAGACCAAATCCCTTTAGCCCGGTGTTATTCTTCAGTATGTGGAGCGGTATGAATCCGTCTTTGTATTTCCATCTGCCGGCAATTATACACAGACTCTGGCACCTTTCTTTGAACAGTCACTTAATCCCCAGGGGCCCCCGTTTGTGCAGACAGGAAGTGGACCCACCCCTTTTTCCCGTCTGTGCAGTTTTGCAGAAGTCCCATTGTGTGCTTTTAGTCTTGTCTTCCCTGGAATAAACCATCATGTCGGTGAGAGGCATCTGAGAAGCATGTGATAGGGGGATGACACATTTTAATGCAACTCTCTGACCCCCACATCACAGCCTGTGGGTTGGAGCCCATACAACCATTGCTAATGTTATCAATTAGCTTTTTGTGTGGAAAATTCCATGGTCTGGTCCACAGCGCTGTCATCATACCTGGGTAATGCCCTTCAGCTTATGAGAGGATGACTCAATCCTGCCCCCCGTCTCCCCCCCCCTAACCCTAACCCCCCCCAGGCCTTTCCCCAGCTCCCTACGCTTCCTCATCCAGCAGCACCTGGAGTTGCTGCACATCCTCCAGGAACGTGTGCTAAAGTGTCAGTGGCAAGGCATCATGGGAGACGTGTTCATGAGGCTGACCAGCACAGAGGTGAAGGATGATACAGAGGAGCAGGGGGTAGACAGTGCACCCCCCCCCCCCCCCCCCCCCCCAAGGGGAACACACTGAAGCTCGTCATTTGGTTTGTTCCGCCCAGCGCAAATGTCGCGAACACCGTGCCCGCTCTGTCCCCCCTCCCTGGCTTCGGTAACGTTTTCCGAAGCTCTGCTTCACTACGGGAGTTGCTGCGGCCGGCGCGCAAAGGAAGGGTTGTGGGTTCAACTCCCAGGAGAGGGCTCGCTATCGTGCTTGCTTAGAAAGGTTACATTAACCTGTTCATCTTGAGATGATATGTCCAGCTGCAAGGTCCGGCACCCTGTAAGGTGTATGCTGTATATTACTATCAATTAACCATGATATTAGGGGAAGAGGGAGGAGACACCAGAAGCGATGTGATTGGCTCGTGCCGGGCTCTGCTCAAAAACAGGAGCAGTGCCAACAAGCTTGCAGCCGAACTGGAACTGCGCGCTTAGTGTGACATAGCTCAGTGCGTGAAGAGACACGATCCTGTGTGCCAGTTACCTACCCATTAGTGAGCCTGAGAAACCCCTCTCTGTGCAATACAGCCCAGTGCACGCCATAGAAATATTTGTCCTTAGGTGACGCCAGTATTTCCTTAACGTGATCGGAAAGAACGATAAGATCGCAGAATCTTAATGCGGCGTTCCGTTTTAGGGTAGCACTGGCAGGACACTGGATTCGGGGGCCTCCGGGCGCTGTAACGTAAATGAGCCAGCGCGTCCCCGCCCGCGAGAAGCGGCTGCGGGAAAGATGGATGGTTGGATTATCCGAGTCCAGTGAAGAAGCTGCCGTATCACAGAGAGGGGTCCTTAGGCTGAGCGTGGAGGCTGTCTGGGATGTGAGACTGTTCCCAGGAGAGGTGTACAGAGCCACGGTATGTGTGGGGGGGACTGGAGTTGTCGGGCCGCCGTCTGGCAGCTTCCCGGCACGGTCTGGCACTGACACACACCTGTGACGCCGGGGGCCGCACTGCACTCCCCGTCACGGCCAAACGCAGTGGAGGTGCAGGCCTCCGCCTATACGGGGCTGCATGTCTGCCGCTCGGACCCCCTCTGAGCAGCATGGCAGCAGTACCTCAGCACTGGTGTATTTTGCAAACCGGTCCCGCCCCCGCTGGGTAGCTCCAGTGGAACACACGCTGCCAACCCCTTCGCCGAGACCGCGGAGATCTCAGGCGTTGGCACCGGCCGCGCTGTGAGAGACGCGTGGCGTTTCACCTGCCCTGAAAGCACATGCCGTGCAGCGCTGGCCGGCGCCCCCTGTCTGAGACAAAGTGGAATTGACTTGTTAAGTCGGGGCCGCCTCAGAGGATGCCTGGGCGGCTGCCTGTGTCGCCTGATCGTTTGACTGGAACTGGAGGCATGAGAGGGAAGGTGTCAGCTCCCCCACCTCTCCCAGAAATTCGTCATCCTGCTATTCTGCGGCTGCAGTCTCCCCCCCCCCACTAATCAGTGGGCAAATTTTACCACCGCCAGGACCCCCTCTCCCCCTGGGTTGGTAAATTTTACTGCCAGCAGTATTTCTGATACATGTAATTAAAATACGTATTTTAAATACAAAATTGTATTTAATTTGCACTTGCCTTACTTCATATAAATAATTGTGCAATTTGGATCAAAATATTTTCTGATTTGTCCATCTGTGTCTGCTTTCACTTTTTCACAGACCGTCAAACCGTCTAGACATTATACCATGGCATATGGTATTTTAATATTTCCCCATAAAGTTTGCCTGGGACGCAGTTATACCTTCATTTGCCCCCCTGAAATCAATATGTTACCCCCTTAAGACGTTCCCCCTTTTTGCTGGGTCAGTCTGCTGTGGTTTCGACAGCTGTGCAGTTTTCTTACTGTAACTGCCTGTCCTACACTGGACCATGCAGCCGTTTTAAGTCGCCTGACTGCAACATCACCTTATTTCCAAATGAATGGACCCATACTTCGCGCTACACGCAATTTATGTAAACGTGTATAAATGTAACGTAATTTTTGTTTCTTTAGATGTCTGAATAACAAATGGTATCTCACAAAAGAAATCCGTATTCCTTTGTTTTGATTAACGTGACTGACGCAGATTTTTTTAAATGACGAGTTCATTTGGTCGGCCACAAGGTGGCGCCAAGAGTCCCACAGCGCAACGTCCGATTACAAAAACAGGCCTTTGATCATTTACAAGATGCCTTTTGATGTGGATTCTAAATGGATATTGGAGCCTTTTCCAGTTCAACAAATCAGCACAATTGTGTACTGTCCTGCTATCCTGAGTGTATAACGGCACTTCATCAGAGAGGTGTAGAGCAGAGTTGGTCATTATCAAGGATACTGGGAGATAGCTTTGAAAATGATTACAGCTCCCTTACCAAGATTTATTTAAATTTTTTTTGTAGTTCCCCGAAATCATTACAAGGCTTTCAAGTATCTGTACTGCTATGCAAATAATGTGAGAGGAAAACAAGACCTGATCATGTCAGCTGCAGGGTCTCGGTCCTGCGGTCATGCATTTATTAAGAAAAATTAACAAAGAATTCTGTTTTAGTTCACTGCCTTTCTCGTTTACCCAGCAACAGAATTCACCCTCAGCCCCTGCGCCCCCTTGAGTTTCCTGCCAATGTTTCAGACCAGTGAGGAACAAAACACAAAACCATGGTGGTGGCTAGCAGGCAGGAGACACTCAGACTGCCCTTAGGGGGCGTTAGTGAGCTCTCATGTTTGTAGCGAGAAGGATGAGAGTCTACTGGCTTGCAATTGGATTAAATGGTTGTTTCCACTCTGTCTCGTCTCGCGGAAGAGACATCAACTTTGGCCAGTAGAGCACTCATGGGTGACAGGGCACCAATACTTAGTAATAACTCAGTTACTACTGAAGTAAAAATCATGGGCAATTTGCGAACAAACGCAGTCACTACTTGAGATAAAAGATGCGTCACGGTTCATTAATGATGAACAAACATGAGACCAGTATGTCACTTATGTTATTCATGACTTTTCGTCAGTAGTTCCATAGTTCCTTTATAGCTCACAGAATTAACAGATATAGTAACAAATATAGCTTCTTGGGATAAAGGTTGTGTCATGATTCATTAACGATGAACAAACATGAGATCAGTATTTAACTTCCTTCACTAGTTCACAAAAGCTTAAAGAATTTGAGTCACAAATATGGTAGCTTCTTGATAAAATATGTGTCATGATTGATTAATGATGTAATAACATGAGATCATTATGTAACTCAGACTTAGTTTGTGGTTAATTAATGCATGAGTAATAGCATAATGCTACCCCTCATGTAAAGTGTGACCCGCACGGAGCAGGCGGCTGTCTGCACACGGGCGGGTACCCAGGCAGCTTGAGCTGCCGCCGTTGACGCCGCGGATCGGGCAGGGAGACGTAGGCCGACACTGACTTGCTACTCCGGGGAACCAAAAAGCATATTGGCAGGAACAGTGGGAGACCAGTCAGCTTCAGAGACTCCGCCGGAGGAGGGGCATGCAAAGAAGAAGGATAGTGCCCCCCCACACACACCCTCCCCCATCATTCCCCTACACCTCTCTCGTTTCCATGCCAACAGCAAACCGGCCATGAGTGTGCTGGGATCATGGTTTTACCTCAGTGGGTCTCGCCGGCTGGGGAGAGAATCAACAAAAAAGCCTCGCAGTGTAAATGGGTCACGGGACGAGACACAAGATCATAAGCCGTCCTAGATATGGGTTTGCAGGAATGAGAACGGATAACAGAGCCTGGAGCGCGAGTTGCTGCGATAACGCCATGATGCTCTCCGCCTCTGCCAGTCGGGCACGTCGCCTAGGAGAGTCATGTGACACGAGGGGAAGGCGCTACGCTTAGGAAGGCTAATGGGGCATGCGCCCAAATGCCACGCGAACGCTCAACCCGAGACTATGAGATCGGTGGCGTCTTCTTTGATGCTTCCTTCTGTCAAAGTCCTATGAGTCCAAGCCCATTTACTTCATCCACACCGATTCTTCTTTGCCACATCTGTCATAATCCCTGGACGTCTCTCTACACTCCCACCCCCATGGTCCTTCTCTGTGGGGAGGTCATGCGTTGGATGTCCCACCCTGACTCAGGCTTTTTTTTTCTATATTTTAAGGGGGGGGGGGTCAGTTGGGTGCGGTGGTGTGCTTATCAAGCCCCTGACAGATCGCCTTGTGGTTTCCTGTTGCGGTTGCGAGAATGACAGGGGGGCGGAGCCGCCTGCACTCACCATAAACACCTGACCGAGCTAGAGTGAGTGCAGAACCAGCGTCCCAGCAAGTCGTGGTCAGGGTACAAGGCTGCAGCTTCTCCCGGTCACAATACCATGGCCGACCAGTTTGTCGCCGCAGGTAGGGAACCTTCCGTCTCTTCCCGTCCCTCCGGCGTGGCTGAAATCGCCCCAGTATTACCGATGGGCCGTAGCAGGTGGGAGTTGTAGTGAGGAGGCGAGGTCCCTAAAAGCCTCCTGCCTGGAATGCGGAATGCGCCAGTGGTGCATGATCCATCTGTCCTGGCAGGGCAGAGAACGCCGAAGGCCACCCACCGGCACGCCAGCCGGCGTGTTATACACCACGGCAACAGGAATGAGACTGAGGGATGTTTGTTTGTTTAGTCGCGAGGTCGTTGACTTGCCTGGTTGTGTGGTGGCCGCCGATATCAGCGAACGCGCGCCTTGTTAAGACCGAGATAAGCCAGGATGTGTAACGGCAACTGCCTGCGCATATTTTGCTACATTTCTGTGCCTGTTAGCGTAGCACGTGCTGAATTTCTGCCGGCCTGCTTTTTGTCGCGGGAAACTATGAAGCATGTTCTGAGAGGTCAACAGCATTGCCCTGCAGCGGGCGGGACATCAGGCAGGATGTAAGCTTGAAGCTGCAGGGATGATGAAACATCCAAGCTAGAATGACCTGCTTTAAAATGCGATCCATGCGTCCATTTTAATGCATTTATTTGTTTTCTTTGTTTTTTGCATGAAAATAAACAGTTTGTTGCCAATCCCAGAATTAAGTATAAACTTCATTTTGGTGTTTCTGGATATATGTTGCTGTTGTCTGGTTTATAAAGTGCAAATACAGATTTTGCCCTTGTTCGCTAGACGGTGGGGCATGTATGATTATTTTATATCACTGTACCCTGTAATTTTCCAAATCCCATAAAAAAAAAACAGAACAGGCTTTGCAAACACATTATATTCATTGTATAAAGGTCGTATAAAGTCTATAATCATACTAAGTTTTACAGGTGTGTATTTTTATGTTGCGGTTTCTTGTACAGATAATTCACCCTTAACACCACATTCCTTGGTGCTGGGGTTGTGTGTGTGGCTACCTTTCAACGTATTGTGTCGAGGTTGGGAATGTCCCCAACATTCTGCGCTGTGTACAGTTGTGTCGAGGTTGGTTATATAACTAAACCTTGGTGCTGTGTACTGATGGTGTTCAGATTGCACATGTGGTTTATCATCTCTGCTGTGTACTGCTGTGTTGTGGTTATGTAGCTTGACCACCCTTAATGTTGTGCTCAGGGGCTACCTCTGTGGAAAGAGTCACATCCTGTTCGCCAGTGTTTCATAATCCTGACATTTAACTGTAAGCAAAGGAGGTTTACTTCTTACAGTTTGAAGGAAGGCCGGATGGTGAAAGCTAATTAGCAGTGAAATAGCAATCCAGCTTTTTTTTTTTATTTTTTTTTAAATAGCGTTACCACGTGGGAACCATTTTCCCTGTTGTGACGATGTGGAGGCGTACGTGACATCTGAAAATGTAAGTGGGCTCAGGCAGCGACACGATCGGCTCTGACATATCGCCCTCCGAGCAAAATCCATCCCGATGTCTCCCTAATGAGCCACGCAATTAGTCTTTTGTGTCTCCCGAGGCTCCTTGAAAGCGACGGATCTTCAAAGTGAGCTGGGATGTGAAGCGACCAGGCAGCCTGGGTGTTCCCCCGGGCCCAGGAGGGTTTTTTGCCAGAGTCGCACGGACGCAGCTCGACCGAACGGGTCGCCGCTGGGTTTCGGCATCATAGGTTACGCCACTGTGCGCCCACCTGACAGACTGAGCCCTTGGCTTCAAAGGGGAGTGACGGCATCGTTTTTTTCCGAAGGCCGAACCCCAATCCGACGTGAGAAAAGGGACGTAAACTTTCCACTTTTCACTTTCCACGTATGAGGCTCCATGCAGAGGGTCGGGACGCCGCTCCCTCTAGCCGCCTTTTTGTCGTCGCCGTTGGCTGGGCTTCCCGCTGCCGGCCGCGCGAGCAGCTGCTACGTCGGCACCGCGTGTGAAAATGCCTTCGGAACAAATACTGCAAGGGGGCCGTTAATCTGATGAGGATGTAGGGCGATGAGGGCACGCCCTTTACAGGTGGAGAAATCCTCCAGCGCAGCTGTTGTTGGCGGAGGCAAGAAAGCGAGGCAGCCAAGCCCGATGCCCTGGGGGGGGAGGGGGACTTTTGTCCTCTATGTCCCTTCATCTGCAAAACAAAAACTTTCATCGCTGCATGTGCCTCCCCCATCCCCCCACCCCACTCCACTTTTTATTTTTTTAAATAGAATGAAGGAGAGAAAAGCATGCAGGAGACCAAACAGAGACAGCATGACCAGCAAGCAGCATGATGGTTAAGAGGATAGACGTCTAACCTAAAAGTTAAGGGTTCAAGTCCTACGTGAGGAGAACCCTGCTGCTGGACCCACATGAGTATTTCACCTAGATGACTTCAGTGACCCTTAGCTTTATAAAAATTAGAGTCAAAAACACAAATATTTACACACGAGACGTTTTCATACCTGACTTGATTTGGGTGCTTATTGTTGCATTATGAGCCCTCCAGACGTTTCCTGTTTGTGGCCGGTGCAGAGTCACACGAGGACGGCCACAGAGCACCTGCAGGTGCTGATGAGAGAGCCTGGTCCTTGAGGGCAGGATTATTAGCAGCCGTCAGTCGCTGACGAGCTCAGCCCTCTCCTCATTGGTTACTTCATTGGCTCTCTTATGGTTAATCCAGACAGCAATCGGCAGCACATGACAGATTCCACCCGCAAGTGGGTTTTGAAGCTCCGTTTCTCTCATCAGAACATCCCACCAGCTTCGTTCTGCTGCCACCGCTGTGACACGGCAGCGACTCAGGCAGTTGTGAATAAAGAGCAGGCCGCCTGCCAAAAGGCAGGAATAAAGGCAGGGAGATGCCATGTGCATTTTATGGAAAACCTCCTCGGCTGAAGGTAGGCAGATCTAAAACTTCAGGAATAGTCTTTTCTGCTGGGGTTCTGACAACTCTGATGGCAAATGGCTGAGTTTGACTTCTGCTGCCTGTCATCTCGGGCCTTTGTTTTTCATCCGAAGCCATTCATTTTATATGACACAAAGGCAGACAAAAAGAGCCGCCAACACAGAACGGCTTCGCATTCGAAGTATTTCTACGGAATATTTTTATAGAGGTGAAACCTTCTTACAGGTCTCGGAGCTCTTCAAGGCATCAAATAGTCCCACTCTCTGGCTTTAAAACACAATGCTAGTCTGACGGCCCCCAAGTGATTTGCTCAACCAACCAATCAGAAAGTCTCTCACTAACGATCCTCCAATTACAAAGCACAGACTACAAAATGAGACTTAGACACATTCGTCAAACTTGTCAACTTGTCCTGAACCTGTTTGACTGAATTATAACTGAATTTTCCAGTTGCTCGATCCCATAAAAATGGTACTGAGAGCTAAACTGGTTGAATTAGTGCAGTAACTTGTTCAAGCAAGAGCTTTACTTTTTGTGTAGACTGGAAACCTTCAAAGATAGTGGCCCACCAGCACCAGAGATGACAAACACCACCCAAACTCCATTTGTGTACCACAAAGAACTTTACTAATTAGTTATCGACTTACTACTAATAATTAATTATAATAAAATAATAATCAATAATCATCATCATAAATATTATTATTATTGTGTCAGGTTATAATAAATCACCTGTTCAAAGGCTATAAAGTATTAAGCTACTGCTTAAGTAATACTTCATAATTAAATATAGGAATGAACTCATGGTTTTAGATCCTCTCTTCTCTTGAGAGTTCTTGTTGAAATAAACACATCGCCGAACATCTCGAAGAGTTCAATGTCAAGAGGTCAGAGAAAGGTGAGAATTAAACTGGTACTCAGGATATATTGAACATGCTCATCCAATATTTCCATTGTTAAACCAATTTTAAAATATATATCATGGCTCAATAAAGGCAGTAAATTCAGTGTGGCAGTATTCAATACTGATAGTATCATTACTGCATATATTGGCAAACTAGTATGGCTGATTTCTGTGCTACTTGATTCATCTGAGTGATTGCTCACATTCAGCAATGTTACACGTGTGAACACTGAGTGCCTGTAAGAATTTAAGACCAGTTTGACAGATATCATTTGGACAGCCCAAACCCTTGACTTCCGTTGTTGTGGACCCAGGCATTCAGGGGGTTATCCTCCATGCACAGTTAAATGGGTGACATTAATCACTGCCCAGGTTGCACTATTGACTGTTGCCATGGATACATGGGGCAGTGGACACAGGATACAGCTAAACTTTTGTACAGTATTATTCTGCAACAATTGCTACCTACATCTCCAAATTAAGTCGTTATTCCCAAAAGACTATCAGACATCACATTTTTATTTTACCACTGTTTTTTGAAATTACAGGTTTTTGAGATTCACTTCAGCTATGTACTTTTGTCCACAAAATACCATCCACAAACCGAGTGAAACTTTCCGAATTCAGGTGTCGCGCCATCCAGATTTACTACACAAGTTCAGCGGCTGCGAGCTGAATGATAGCAGTGAGCTTTAACTGCGCCCGCAGCGAAGGGGTTCGCCAGTTAGAAGGAACAGCGGCACTCTCCTGGGAAACGGGCGTGGGACCCGGGGGAGGAGACGGCGTGCCACTCGTACCGTAATACCTATTGTAGACCAAACCAGAATTTTTATGAGTATTTTGAAATGAGGGGTCCTTCGTTACGCATTTCATTGTCTGGTTGAATTTACACGTTTGGGTCGTTTAGTCATTTATAATAAACAATTTACACATTAGTTAGCTAAATTGTGGGCAAAACTAGTGTGTGATTGGTATAGTAATGGAAGATTTCGATAAACAGGGGGCAAATGGTTGACATGTTGAGAACACATGAGCTGTAGTCTCACCGTTAACAGCTCGTCCCGAATTATTAACTGAACATATCGATGCAGTTTTATCTAAAGCCAACTTTTCAATAATCCCGTGAAGAATGTATGATTGTACCAGCAGAAACGGCGGCTAAAATCTCGCCATGATCTTTTTATCCGTGGGAAAGTTGGCTTGATACTGTGACTACAAGGGCCATACTGAAAGTCCATATGGTTTGTTTTAAAGATTTTGTGTACAATAATCGCAGTGATAAACGCGGCATCGTATTTATTAAAGCTTGCAGCTTTAATGTCACCACTTGGTCTGAATGCGCGCTGGACATAGCGCGAGGAGCGCCTACTCCGGCTCGTGCGGCGCGAGGTAGCGTGCAAACACAGCCGATGGGGGGCCGCGGGGGGGTTCGCGACGCAGTCGCTCGCGTTGGAAAGCGGCCGCTGCAGCGGAGGGAGGGTGAGAGAAGGGCGGCTGGCGGCGCTGCCGGGCTCCCGGGCCTCACTCTCTGAGAGGAGTCCGAGAGGCTTAGCGCCGTTTTCCAGAGCGGAGGGGGACCGGTGGGGGGGACGCATCGACGGAGAAAGAGGAGGGCCCACAGCTATTGTTCATGTCTGTCCACGAACAAAGGGCTCTTCGGGGAGCGTACCCTCGTCTACTACAGGCTTTCGGCACCGGACAAGGCCGCGTATGAAAGAAAAATATTACGGAGTGCTAAACGCCCGCTTTCTTTTTAAGCGCTCAAATGCAGCTTTAATCTTTTCAATTTGTTTTTTTTTTATTTAAAGAAGGGGATTTAAGGCACTCCCGCCGACGTACTTAGCGCACACGCCGGGCAGCAGCGATTTGCGGGATCCGTAAGCACCGGTTCTATCAGCACTTCTTCCCCAGGTACAGTTACGCCTGCAGGGCCAAATCCGCCGCCGCCGGTTCGGGGTGCGCTTACCGCTCGCGCCAATATTGTGGCCGAAAGCCGAGCGGTCCGAGCCGGCTGGCCGAAACGTGATTGGGGGTCTGTTCTGGGGCCTGGTCAGCCGGCCGACCGGCGGCGGCTGGCTACTGGAATGGAGGTCTGTCAGCCGGGGACGGCGGTGGTTATCATGTGGGTGGCGGAGCTTGGTCGCTGAATGCTGCTGTTTAAAGTCAAGAGCGCTGCACAGCTACTAGTGCCGCCCTGGATGTCGCTCTTTTTAAAGCAGAATTATAAATTACATCCCTCTTTGCTAATTCGTAAGCAGTTCTTGCTTACAAATGTGTGTGGAGATAAACGCCGAGGTCCGTCCTTCAGACCTGGTGGTAGGCTGCTGGATGTAACTTCATCCTAATTATATCCGGGGTTGTAGTGAGGAGACGCCGAGGACACCCCCGCAAAGCTCGGCTGGTAGGGTTACCCCCGCGCTGCGAGGAAGTTAGGGTATTAACAAGTTGTAGTTTCTAGTT
>JAABNY020000063.1:4601000-4614636 GCA_015164015.2 Brevimyrus niger | reverse complement strand
TTTTACATTGTTAACTTTTTTTTCTTTAATACTATCATCTGTGGTGGGTATATATATTGTAACCTTCTCTACAGTATCTGGGGAAGTGAACAGAGTGGGAGTCTGAAGTGCATGGATCGCGCCGAGGGGAAAAACACCGGAGTCTGTCGGCGGCCAGCAGACACGGCAGCCGAGCTACGCGTCTGAGCATCGTGTGCAGGGACCTACTTGAGTGGAAGGGGCTGGACGGGCCCTGGGGGGAGTCGAAGACGCTGCAGATGTCGGTGGCGCTGGAGCCCCCCGAGGCGGGCGGCGGCGTCAGCGGGGTGCGGGGCGAATTGGGCGCAGAGGCGGCGCTCTCGGCCTCGCTGTCGGGGATGCGGCTGTAGCTGATCTTGCGCGGCTCGCTGTGTAGCGGCGTCGGGTGCCGCATGCTGCCAGGCCGAGCGCTTGACGGACGCACCCCGGGGGACTTCAGGGAATAGTTATATTTTTTCGCCTGTCGCAGGTGGGGTGGGGGTTGGGAGGCGTGTTAGACACCTGGCTTCACACCCCCCATCTAACCTCAAGTGCAGCTTTCACCCCATCACCGTTTCCTTGGAATGTTCTACAACTGCGTTTCTCAACCCAGTCCTTTGGGACATCCAGGCAGTCCACATTTCCGCTCCCTCTCAGCTCCCAGACAATGAAGAACACTGCAGGCCTGGTACCGGCGTATTGGGGGCTGGGAGGAAGCAGAAATGTGGACTGTCTGGGGTTCCCCGAGGACCAGGCTGAGACACACTGCTCTATGAGCCTTGCTACACTTCAGGATGTGAACTGATTACATAAAATAAATATTCCCATAAATCAATAAACATCTTTATTTAAAAAAATCCATGTCATCAAATGAAAAATGCCAATTTCATTCTCATATCTTGGACATTCATAACAGTTTGTCTCTCTCTCTCTCATACACACACACACACACCCACCCTGTTCACACAGGATGCTCTATTAAATCTCACTCTCCACATTAAACGCTGAACTTTCCATACAGGAAGGATCATGAGACACAACGCTTTGGTTACTGTTCCACCTGGAGCCACTGACCCCAATGCAGAACCATCCATGGTCTCGTTTCACACCAAAAAGGAACCTATGACCGAGATGCGGTGGCTGGCACTTACAAATCGGGGCAGGGTCCTGGCACTCCGCGGCTCAATCTCCAGGGACTTGTTAAACAAGTAGTCTGTGAACTCCTTCTCCATCATGTCATCCATGGGATTTAAGTTTTCAAAGAATTTCTGTGCTTCCCAAGAGACAGAGGGGAACAATATCGGAAATGATGCCGACCCGAAACAGGAGGCCGGCTCGATTTCGCATGCGGAGCGGGGGAACGAACCCTGATGTCGCTCTCGACCCGCAGGCAGTACGGCTGGTTCTGGTACTGCTGGATCTCCCCAGTGATCTCGGCCACCTTCCTCCGCTTACTGAAGTTGATCAGGTCCTTGCCATGGCGTTTCAGGAAGTCTGGGTTCCCCTCCTCCGTCTTCAGGATGTTTGTTAGGTAAATTCCTGGAACAGAAGGCAGAATGATGCAGGTTTTGTTTGAAGGTTCACACCAGGTGACGCTGATAGGTACACATGGGAATTAGGCTGCGTGGGACATACCAAAGAAAGGCACACAGGGGGGGTTGATAGACCTGAGTTTTGCTAGATATTTCTTGTAGTGGTCCTCGCTCAGCTCATGTGCCTCTTCCAGAATCTTCCGCTGGCGGCTCTGGATTTGCTGGGAATTAAAGTACAAAATCCACATCCCTTAGTATTTTTATCTGGGGTAAAATATTCTTGTTTGGTTTAATTACTATAGGTTCTAATACCTATAAAAGGTGATTTCATGTTCTCAAACTTAGTTCCAACAATCCCCAACCAAAATCACCTCCAAACCAAAACCAAAAGTGTTTTATTTGGGTGAACACTCCTTACCTCGAAAGTATGGTCCAGCCTGTAGACAGGCGAGGAGTTCATGGCGCTCACCACCTCCAGCACGCCGTTGAAGTTGTTGAGCTCTTGGAAGACCTGCAGGATCTCGATGATGCGCGACACCACCACCACTCTCTCCTCCAGGTTCTCAGTCTCCACGATGCTCCTGAGATAGACACTCGAATCTCAACACCCAAGCATCAGGCTTCCTCAGGATACTAATTACAAGTGCTTATTTTTGCAGTGCCTGTGCAAAACAATATTACAGTGAGGCAGAACATACGCAATAAGCAAAGAGCTGTCTGGTGCTGACTAGGGGTTGACTTCACTGCTCTGCAGTGACGCTCCAAGCTCGACATCGACCAGTCGCTGATCACTTAATGATGGCAGGGACGACATGGATGCCTCAGAGAATACCAGTTACGCAGAAGTGAACCTCCATTACATTTTTTGTGCCTCAGAAAATTCAATCGATAGCCAATAAACTTTTGTTATTCTGTGGAAAATGAAAGATCGATCTGACAGCAAGATTTACTAATGAATAAACATATAAAAAATAAACATAAATAAAAGGTGTCCCGTATTGATTGCAATCGATCCCCCCACTAATTAAGTAACAACTAATAAATAACAAAATGACTTATTTATCCTCGCATTTTGGGGTGGTAGTTTTGTATGAAATCATGCGCTTATTTAGCATAAAAGTCACAGTTCCTGCTGTGCCATGGGAAAGTGGCCGAGAGCTACAAGACGAGATGGACCCAGGAACTGTTGTGCCAAAATTTCAGTCTTCCGTCTCTCACACTTAAATGGAAGTAGTAGCATACAAGCGTCATTGTTGCATGAATTGTTGCTACCGAGTCGCAACTTTGTGTTTTTCTTTCCACTTGTCTTATGAGCTCTTTGTTGCCAGCAAATGCATTAAGTTTCGTGAATATAAGATTGTCGCTTGTTGCAAACCATTCCCCTTTCCATTGGTTTCATTCATGACGTCATCAGCGATTAGCTCGACTTGACTTTCATGAAGTAACCATTGACTTTGAATAATCTCAAGTTGTGTGTGACCCCTACTGCCAACTTAGGTACAAGTGCTGCTAGGCTAAGTCTCCAGTGAGTGACCAGAAACAAGTACAAGGGAGTTGTGGGTAAAAAATACTGCTTAAACCCTGCAAATGAGTCTAGCAAGAAGTAAAGTCAAAGTCAAGTGAAATCAGTCAACAGATGACAGTCCCTGGTGGACCTACAGCATCCTCCCTTGGGGGAGGGTTCCCTAATTGCATCAGCGTTTCTGAACAAGCGTAACCACAGGGTCCCGACTCACTTCTCAAACCAGAGCGTGAGGTTGGTGGTATGCCTGATCATCCTCAGGAGGTTTGGCGAGTTGAGCTCCTTGTCCTCCTTCGTCCAGACGCTCCCCACCAGCTCCGAGGGCTGGACCGCCCTGCAAAGTAGAAATGGTGGTGTGAGTTCATCAGTGTCATTTGGACACTTGACTGAGCAGTGAGAAAGCCAAGAGTGGAGTGAAGGACAGAGGCATGTTTAATGCCCTTATGATGTAACGGCGGGGGGGGGGGGGGGAGTCAGACCTGTAGAAGTCTGACTCCAGCAGAGTGAGCTGGCGGGCGATTTCGATGGGATGGAGGGTCAAGAGGTCAAAGTGCTCCATATGGCCTGGCTTGCAGATGTGCCACTCGATAGGCGGAAGGGGGCCCTCAAAGGTGATGTTGTGGCTGGGCCCGTTGGCCTGCACCTGCGCCTGCTTCTTCCGCTGGATGATCTTGGTGATGGACTCGACCCACTTCCGCATGGCTTTGCCTAGGAGGCACAAGTTGGCATGGGGTATCACTGCAGTGATTTGGCGCTTTGTAATTCATCCAGAATACTGGTATTTCCAGACCGGGAGTTGGAAGACTGCGCTAAGGGGATTGGACCAAGCCTCACAGGGGGGACGGGGGGGTTAGGGTGCATGCATTTTAAGGAATAACAGATGCAGAAGAATGCCGACTGCTGTGGCCATACCTCGGACCATGCCAATGAACTCCTCCAGGCGTCTGAGCAGTTCTGGGTCACGTTCAAAGTCGTAGAAGTGGTGCTCCACCCAGTGGCGGCAGACATTCAGAACCCTGGGTAGGCAATGGAAACATGGGGGGGGGGAGTGAGAGTGACCCCACCAGGGCTTCTGGGACTAATCATGACTGTGTATAATGAAGGCCCCAAACACCGAGTCCATGAACAGATGTAGACAGCGATCCACTTTAAAATAAGACTTGTGCGAGTCATACCTGAGCTGGACTGGCTGCACGTACTCCTTCCGGAAGCGCTTCAGATCAGCACTGAGTGGTTGGTCCCCATTCTCTATCGCCATCTGGTCCGCCTCTGTGGGTTGAGGCTCTGGGATCTCAAACCTGATTGGAATGGATGGGATTTCAAACCTGATTGGAATGGATGGGATTTCAAACCTGATTGGACTGGATGGGACATCGAACCTGATTGTAATGGATCGGCAGTGAGAACCTAGCAAACCTGCTACGTGACAAGACAGACAAACAGATCAAAGTCATTATGTTATGTATTAGCTTAGCAGATGCTCTGTGCTGTTTACGGTGACGTGCTCCCCCCCCCCCACCCCGGTCAAGAAGGACAGCATACAGCTCACTGTGCCGTGTTAGGCTGGTCTGCCATGGCACAGTGCTTGTCAGCTTCCTGTTTGCCAGACTCCACTTCCTCTTCTGGCCCACTCACCGCTCCATAAGCAGAGTCAGCAGCTCCTGCGGTTTGCAGAATGACCGATACGTTGTCAGAAAGGTCCGCACAAAATTGGGATCTGGAAGCAAATCACAGAAACAGAGCCACTGTTAAGAGTACGCACGTAATATTATTATTAAACCAGGAAATTCCAGAAGCTGATGTCAACCACTTGACCTTGACAATTTTCCAACAATAATATGAGCACATCATGATATTTTGGGTGAGCCAGTAAAGGGTAACTTTATATTGCAGGATACCCCCCCCGAGTCTGACAAAACACCTGTTTCTCTTTTAGATACTCGTGTGTTCAGTGGAGACTTTGGTGCCCAGTTTCCCAGCATGCTTCACTTTCATCGGCTGCACCAATAAAGGTCACCAGTTTGCACCAGTTTGAAAATATGTCTGCGTGAGAGTGTGTAGTTAAGCACTGTGAGGTCAGCATACAACAATAGACGGTGGGAATTTACAAACAATTGGCCTGGAGTCACCTCAGGGAGGAAAACACATGGCCACAAAAAGATGTGGGACAGACATGCCACCTCTGGTCATTTTAAGTAACTGCTAATTGTTGGCGCACATGAACACACACAAGCTGAAACACACACACACAGACACACACACACACACACACAGCTCAACAGAAACACTAAAAGCCAGTCTGTTTTTTTCTCCATCCTAGCAGGATTCCCAAGCTACAATGAGCACCATCACCGTCACAAAAACTGGAGACTCCCCTAAGTGGAATGCAGGTCACTAGGTGGGGTCATGGTGTGTGTGTGTGTCTGTGTGTGTGTGTGTGTGTGGGGGGGGGGGGGGGGGTCCATGGCCTAGGTGCTGTTAGCAGGATGCACCTTTTTCCCCTTCCACCCAAAATAGCCCTTCAATTCATTTTGCTCAAGAGGTACCTTCCCCTGGCTTAACAGGCTGGGAGCCAATCAGGCTTCAGCGAGGACTTCAGTTATTCCAAATGGCTTTTTGTTTTCTTTTTGTTTTTTTTTTCTGCCAGGAAATATATTTAGGGGTGTGAGCACAGACTCCACCAGCACCACCCACCAGAGAAATTCTCTCCCATTATTCTAAGGTGGCCCTTTTGTAAGTTAGCGGCTAAAAGGGAAATGAGTGTCAGGAGGCCCACAGTGGAATAAAAACAGTACCTGAAAAAACAGGCATGTCAGGACGGTACGAAGCCAAAGCGGACGGTACCCCGCATTACCCGCAATATCAAAAAACCCAAAATATCCGGGCATCACCGCAGAGATGCTGTCGCCATTTGTGCTCAAGCACCAGTGCTGGCTAGGGGGACTGGTTTCGCTGCAGGGGGAGCCTCTGTACTGGGACTGTTTTTTTGGATGGAGTATGGGGGGCAAATGACGCCGCCTTGGAAACGGCCCACAGCTTCATGGAGATGGATTTATTAGGGCAATATGCCAGCTAAGACGGACAGCAGTGATGTCTTGCCTTGTTCTGCAGCAAGCGCTGTGGTAACACAGTGGATAGCACTGTTACCTCATGCATCTGGGACCGGGGTTCGAGTCCCTGCCTACACACAGTTCACATGTTCTCCCCATGTCTTCAGGGGGATTACTCTGGGTACTGTGGTTTCCCTCCACAGTCCAAGAACATGCTGAGGTGAACTGGAGTTACCAAAGTGACAGTATCTGTGGATGGTGAGTGTGCCCTGTGATGGGCTGGCACCCCATCCTGGGTTTTTCCTTGCCTTCTGGGTTAGTCTCCGGACTCTCCTGACCCTGAATAGGGCATCAAGGAATAGAAAATGGAGAAATGGATTGTTCTGCTGTCTGGGAAGGACAGTGTTTGGGGACAGAAACAAAGGAACAAGTATTTAATAGCTGTATAAAATGTGAATGACCAAGCTCATGGCACATGTAGCAACTTTACCAAATGGCCAAATCGTGGGGAGAGGGGGAGGGGTTCTCATTGTCCTCCAACCTAGAGCTGTTTTGATACGAGTGCAGGATGGTGCTCTCATATGAAAACGTCGCGGCCGTTCAAGACCAGGTTCTGTCATGGGAACAGGACGCGGGCCGAGGAGCAGGAAGCGTCATGGGCGTGCCGTGCCAGGGCTCCGTCCGTCTTACCAGCGGCAGAAGGACACCAGAAACAAAGGAGACCAGATGTCTTTATGCTCTGCAGATACCTACAAAGAGCTCCTACGGCATTCATCAGAAAAAACCCCAGATGGGCTCGGGGGGGAGGGGGGGGTTAAGTTATTGCATGGACTATGACCCACACCAAAGAGCAGCGCCCCTGAGAGGATTCAGCCTTATTATTTTATTCAATTCGCAACCAAGGCACTTGTCAAGAGTGTGTCAATCCATTAATACATCAATCTATACCTTACAGGTTCTCTGGTGAGCGAAAACGGTCAGGACACGTGTGCCACCAGACTCCGCCTCCAATTAGAGCCCCGCCCATATACCAGTGGCCCCACCCACGCTCGCTGGAGGCCCCGCCCTCACCTGCATACATGTGGTAGGTGAGTCGCTCGATGAGCTTCAGCACGGTGCCGGCCTTGACGACGGGGATGCCCGACTTGGACTGCACGTTCTCCTCGAAGACGACGTTCTCCTCAGAGTCGGGCTCGGCGAAGCGGTAGAGCTCGGGCCGCGGCAGGCGCACTCGCTCCTCCTTCTCTTCCCGCAGCACGGCCAGGTCCAGCATGCGCTCCAGCGTGGAGCGGTACTGCAGCGACACCAGCGCCGCCATCCAGCTGCTCTTCTCCTCCGCCGTCTTGGCGGCAAAGACCACGGCGGCGCCGTCCCGCGGCGCCACCTCGAAGGCGTGCCGGCACTCGCCGGCGTCGTCGCGGTCGCTCACGCGCACCTTGCGCATCAGGAACTTCTCCTTCAGGCGGTACTCGGCAGCCCCGGCGCCCGGCAGCCGCGGCTGCCCATGGTTGGCGCGGCAGCACACCATGAGGCCGTCAAACAGGAAGATGTAGCGCTCGTGCTTGGCGCCCACGCGCGTCAGCGTGCCCTCCATGATGAACTCGCTGCAGCACTGCCCGATGTCCTTGCCCTCCCAGCCGTCAATGTTCCTCTGGATCTCGTTCATCTTCTTGATGGCCAGGTGCTTGCCCTTCATCTGCTGGCTGTAGAAGCGGCAGGCCGACTCGCTGCGAGGTCGACGGAATACGCAGTTACACCCATCCGGAGCTCTGAGCCCCAAAACTTTTCACATTTAATTTATCTAGCAGACACTTTAGCCAAAGAAATGCACAATAAAGAAGGCAGGGTCAGAGAGTGTTGCTGAAGCAGCTTAGGGGCCTAGCTGAGGGGCCCAATGGTGCAATAACAACCATTTAAACTGGTGACCTTCTGATCAGAGGCACAGCATTCTAACACACAGAGCCACACGGCGCCTCCCAGTCAGCCAGGAATGTAACGTTCAATCTACATGCTCAGGTTACACACCCTGTAACAATTGGAAGGAGAAGAGTAAAAAAAAAGAAAAAAAAGACGACGACTCAAACTCTTACATATCATCTAGCCAACAACCCCAACACATGCTACTTACACACCCCAGCTTACTGTAAAAGCACATCTACGATCCGTAGCCCAGCAGCTAAAGGAGAGCTCTTCCATTTCACATTAGCACCTGAGATCTCCCCCCGACTTTTGCCAGTACCACGGTCTGCGTTTCAAGGCAGAACCCCAACAGTGGCAGCTTACGGGTAGAACAGAACACGGAGGACATGCAGGGGCCTTTATACAGAGCCGAAACCCCAGGGTCAGACAGGAACATACACAGTGACCCGAATGGCAAACAAACACTGAGGAAAGCATTACTCAGCCGCGGAAAATAACTCCTGTTCCTATAGCGACATGGCAGACTACCTCATTGTTCCAGAGAGTGCAGAAAGACCCCCAATAAATACGGGTGGTGAGACGTATGACCTTACGGGGCTCCCCGCCACCCCTCGCTACAAAATGAGCCCCCTCCCTGATGCCTTTACAAGAGAACACCAACGTACCGTATGGTAAGCCATCCTTTCCCCATAAAATGACCTCCGGAGGGAACAAAGAAAATGCATCCGAGAGATTAGCCCGCAGTTAATCTACATCGTCGCATCCGACGGCATCCTTTTCGGCGGAAGGGAAATCGGAAAAGGGCGAAACTGAAGAGAAGGCCGGAAAAATGCAAAGATACAAAAAAAAATAATAATTCGTGCAGAAGGGGTACCGCACTACAAACAGTATTCCCTCTCGCTTACTCTCTGTTCGACTGCATGCGTGTGTGGGTGGGAAAATGCGCGTGTGCGAGTAAGAGAGAGTTAGAAACAATGGTGGGGTGGAGTGACTATTCTACCGAGACGCCCTCCCCCCCCACCGCCACAAAATACTGAGGATGCCGTGCGACCTCACAACCTGGTTCTGAGCAGAGTTCAAGCGAAAGACACTGATTAAGGAGCAGAGCTGGTGTGTGTCTGTCCAGTACAGACTGGAAGTGTGTGTGTGTGTGTGTGTGTGTGTGTGTGTGTGCTTTTGGGGGGTGGCGCTGCCTCGAATCCCTACAGGCGGAGTACCTGAGCCTTCGCTTGGCCAGGCTCTTGGAGCAGATCCGCTCCATGCTGCTCTGCAGGTTGAGCAGGGCTGTGATGGTCTGCTTCAGGCACTCCTTGTCTTCTTCATCCTCACTCTTCTCTTCTAGTTGCTGTGGGGGGGGTAAAAAAACGTCAACAAGCTCCTGAAATAAACAACTACAATCACAACACACACACGCCATCAATGTTTTACAGTCAAATACTCACAAAGCGCACATTTAACAAACCTTTCCAGTGAACCTGTACCCACAATAAACTTCGGTCACTTTCTCTTTCACCACATTCTGGACAACCTGACCCCCCCCCACCCACCCCCCAGGAAAGCGAGGATGGAGCATACCAGGATCTTTTTTTCCCCTTCTCAGCAGGTCACATGACATTGGGCCAAAAAGTGATGGACATGTTTGTTTTCAGTCTGGCCGTCTAATAAAATATTTATGTCTATGTAAAACCCCACCACTGGCTTGTACCTGAACAGCAAAAGGGGGATGGGGGGGGGATAGGGGGTCAGTCACAGACAAATAACGGTTCTGCCTCCTGATCCCAGACCAAACAATGCAGACATCTTGACACTTTGGCGGTCACCAGGGCAGTCCTGTCCATCAGGAAAGCAGACGGTCATCCAAAGACCTAACAGCAAAGACTGCGAGTTCCACGGAGCCAAAGGACTGTCCCCCGAACCCGTGCCCCCCATGGCCTGACTATTCATCCTCGGCAGGTGACAGTTGACAACCAGCATGACATTATAAAACCCACCCCAGTGTGAGCCAAGGTGCCAAGCTGGGTCATGCCACTCCAGGACTCAAGGACAAGGATATGGGCGAGAACACCAGGCCCAAAGCAGGAGCTGTGCCAAGCCGACCAGGAGAGTAACCAGAACCAGTCCTCTGAGGTTGGGGAGGGGGTCATATTTCACTCTTTAGCACCCCCAATAGGGGCAGACGAATGCCGGTGGATCCTTAAAGGCAGCATGGGTAGCCACAGTGCGGACAAAGACAGGACAGGAAAAGGAGGCGAGCTGTACTTGAAGAGGAGCTGGGGTCTCTTTGCCTTTGCCAGTGTGTGTGTGCGTGTGTGTGCGTGTGTGTGCGTGTGTGTGAGTGTTGATGGGTGTCTGTGGAGTCCTCGGCTTCTGTTAAAGATGCATCATAATCGGACACTAATACTCACTCTGACGAGCCCTCCATTCTCGCGCACCATTATTGGGAACGACGCGGCGCAGTGCCGTGGCAACGAGACCCACTTAGTAGGCAAAGAAGTCACATCGGAAGGAGGGGCACACGGACGAGAGAAGCATGGGGGGGGGGGGGGAGTGTGTGCTGTTCACACATGGGACTTTGCGATAATTGATTACAATCGGCCCTATCTGTCTAATTAGGGTCGATGCCCAGAGGACAGATTCCGTGTGAGGCGAGGGGGCTGTGGGGAGTCGCGCAGATGAGATCACGTAGGCTGGTTTAACGGGTCGCCGCCGTCGTTTTCGGCAGGATGCAGGTAAATCTCACCATTAACGAGGATTCCTGTAGTTAGGCGAGTTCACTTGATGGGTTCATGGATTCTGACCATCCTGCAGAATATGGCTGCTACATAAAACCCAGTGCAAGCAATCTAGGGTAACATCTATTGTAAAATTGCTCTCATTGCCAAAGCATGTTATTTTTATATGTCTTTGGAAAGGATTAATGAAAGATTAAGTTCAGTATTTAGTCTGGGTATCCTTCAGGGACAGCAATATCTGTGCAGTGGGGGCACACAGCACCCCAAAGGAGGTGTGGGAAAGACATTGGTACGGTAGGCGAGACCCGGGGGATGTGGGATGTGGGCCTACCTGCAGTGTCATTAAACCTTCCAGGGCAGCGGTGGCCAATCGTATCCGCAAAGGGCCGGTGTGTATGCAGGTCTTTGGGATAACCTGCAGGTCAGCTGTTCAAACCCAGGTGTGAGGACTCCTCAGCCAATCAGTCCCTCTAATTAGTGACCTAATTAGGGAGCTGCAGTGAAAACCCGCAGACACAGCGGTCCTTTCTGGGTAAGACTGGCCACCCCTGTTCTAGGCCATGCTCCGTGTTGTGGGCAGAGCCAGCCTCCACACACGCTCAGGGTCAAAGCCGGGAAAAAGCGCATGACCTCACCTGCTGAGCGGCACCAGCACCTCATCAAAGTCTGATAACCCAACCAGCAAGCCAGTGAGGTCAGCAAACCAGTAGCGCAGGTACTGTCTGAACCTCGTCAGCAGATGTGAAGGAAATCCCACCAACCATGAGATAAGCAAACCCCACAATCTGAACCCACAGTCTGTGATGGCAGTACCTTGAGGATCTCAAAGTAGTGTAGACAGTGATAGACCGGGTTCAGGAGCAGCCTGGGCAGGACGTACTGGACAGCTTCTTTAAAGCCTTCAGCTATAGACTGAGGAACACAGAAATGCCTTGTTAGTATAGCAACAGTAATACAAACACCAGACAGGAGCATCACACAGCTGGGACCGTACACCAGGGCTATTCAACTCAGGCCGTCGATTCCAAATTCAGGCCTTGTTTGCAGTTCTCCCAGGTAGTCAGTTTAATAATTGCTGATTCTGATTGGTCAGAGGCTTCACACCTGGCTCACAGGTGAAGGAAGGCTGGAAAATCAGCAGGGCTTGGCCCTTGAGGGCCCTGAGTTGAATAGCCCTGGTCTACAGCCTTGTGGGCCAACCAACTGGTCCACAATCTTATGGAAACGGCTTTAACCCAGCTGTATAAACAGTCATAAAAACTGTATGGGAAATTTTTTAATGTGGTGAAACAAACAATGGCTCCTGGAGACCGATTTCCATGGACGTCGCCACCGGCGCTGACCGCCCTCATGAATATATTTGTTCACTCAAATAATGAATTCAGAAGTGCTTCAGGAACCCTTTTAATGTGCGTCGTCGTGACAGAAGAGCTCTGAGGACAGGGAAGATTATGTTACTCTGCTGGAGAATAGGGGATATTTTATCATTCAAGATAAAATATGTGGATCACTACACTATGAAGGCCCCCCACCTCCCCAACTTATTTTTTGAACCACAACAGAACGAGGGCACATCAACAAGAGGAAGGAACTAATATTACAGGGGAGATGCAGGAAGGCGACAAGGTTACAGGGACAACCAAGTGAAGGCTCCATTAATACAGGATGAATATTGGATGGCTGTGATGTTATGCGTGAGTGGATTGTGGGAGGATTTCATTTACACCAGAGGATTGTGGGAAGGCCAAAATGTTATGGTGAGGATGCTACATATATGCAGGAAAATGGTAGGAAGGTTCCATTTATACAGGGAGATTGTGGGAGGACTGAAATGTTACGGGAGGACTGCGGGAAGGTTAAATTTATACAGGAGTATTTCGGGAAGGCTCCATTTATCCAAGACGATTGTGGAAAGGCTGAAATATTACAGGAGAAAGACAGAAATGTGTGTATAAAGCAGACCTCCAGGGGGACTGAGAAGAAGGTGAATTCTAGGACAAACAGAAGAGAACCTGAGTCCTAGTGTTAGAGGAGCAGGTCGTGTGGCATTCCCACCTGGAGGTAGAGTGCCGCTCCCGGCTTAGACAGCTGACTCAGGAAATGGTCTTGGAAGCCGGGCCGCAAGATATCCTGGGCATACGATTCGTATGGGTCAAACGCAAGCTCCTGCAAAACAATCCTTACGTTACCGGGGGGGAACGTATCCTTTGGGGAGCCGGCGAGGTTCTCCATTCAGAACATACAAGATGTTTTACAGCCACAAGGAGCTTCCTGAGATTTTGAAGGTAACCACAACAGGCAGCTTCCTGAAATGAAGAGCGATAAAACCAAAAAGCACGCGGCATTACAGATTACGTAATAAGAGACGGAGGACGACGCTGCTTTCCTCGAGCCCCATGAAGCCCCTCTCCTAAGATACAGTTCTGTCATTACTGTCGCAACGAGCCATTGCTCTTTGACCCTAAACCGACCTCGGCCAGGTCCTCAAAGCAGCTGCCCACCAGGGGGTGGGGACTGTCTTCGTCGGTCATCTCCACGGTGTCCTCGATGAGTCCCAGCAGCTTCAGCATCAACTCCTGGATGTCCATGATGCGGCTGAAGACGTTCTCCACGTCCTGCAAAGGGGAACCGGAGAGTGTTCAGCTGCCACAGCCCTTCTCACTGTAGCTCAGAAGTAAATGCTAAAGGTGAAGTGGTTAGTTGTTAGCTGTGCTTCTACAGTGCCACAGGGCAATATAACTCAACCCGCCACAGGGCAATATAACTCAACCAGCCACAGGCCCCGAAACCATGCCCCCTCCCCCCCCCCCCGCGCCCCCACCCCACCCCCCCTCCCTACCCCCCCCCCCCCCCCCCCCCCCCCCCCCCCCCCCCCCCCCCACA
>JAABNY020000063.1:4518477-4544401 GCA_015164015.2 Brevimyrus niger | reverse complement strand
GTCCAGGGGCACTGTAGCCTTCAGGAGAAATTAACCCATTAAAATTATACAGTTTATTTTACCACCACAACATGAATGGGCATGAAAATCCTGCTCTATTAAAGCTTCCCGACCCACTTAAGAAGATGATACCGAGGTTGGAAAAGCACTGGGCTCTGAGGAACCACGAGGGGAATGGGGGGGGGGGTTTCTCCATCAAGCAGAGATGCTGGGGGGAGGCAACCAGAAAACAAGCACTGGAAGTCTGGGTGTGTAGCCCGGTGAAAGGCACAGTACACAGGGCTAGGTCGGAGGGGGGCATTAGGGGATCTGCTCCTGTTTTAGGCTGGGGGGGATATAAGGGGGCTGTTGAATTGAGTGTCCTATAAAGACCATCCGCTACTATCCCTGTGTTTCACGCTGGCATCCGTACAACAAAATGCCCCCAAGGGCCACTGGATCCAGGCAGATGTATGGCTGCCCCCCGGGAGAATTTTTGGCAGTGCTGCATCAAGCTGCGGGGTTGTTGGTGCAGTAGCCCCCACCAAAGCTCCCGAGCCCCCGGAACCACCAGCCAGCCAGCTAGGTCCCACAGAAAGGTTCACGTTTCCACAAACACTCACTTACACCTCTAAGCGCCGGTCCGACATGCAGCAGGATTGGAGGGGGGGGGGGGCATTTAAGCTCAAGTGGCCTCAAAGGCTCAACAGCGGCTCCTCTGCGGTCACTGGAGACAGGCCTGCGCTGCCCCTGCTGGCCACAGGTTGGGAGTGTCGGGTCACATGGCAGCCGCCCCACCTTCACAGTGACAGCAGAACAGGACGCAGAGTCAGCTCAGTGACGGATTACCTGGCCAGAACGGCAGAGGCTGCTCTGCTGAATCCCTGACGCTCCTGACAGGGCAGCCTGGTCTCTGCACAGACCGGAACCGCTCCCATTTCACAAGGCCCAGATCCACCCAGCCGCAGCTCAACCAGAACTACAAGCTCCCTTCACACAAAAATACCCTCATCTCCATTCTGCAAATTGAAAGGTCTGATTATGCTGTCGCTGCTTAAACCACACACACACACACACACGTTTCTTTTCATATCTTTGTGGGGACTCTCCATTCATTTCAATAGGCATAACCCGAATCCGAACAATGACGACCCTAACCCTTATACAGCCGTAACCACCACCCCCCCCAACCCCCCACCCAGAAATCTTATTTTCCAGCTCACACTGATGCCCGACCAGCAGCCACGGCTATGTGTGCCCAAAGGAAAAAAAAAATTTTTGAATGGCCACGCTTCCTGATAGAGGAGGAAACAAGCATCAAATGAGGCCAAAGAAAACACCCCGAGACACGGCAGCCATTTTGTGAGAAGGAGCCCCCCCTCCCACGGTGCCCGCAGAGGGGCCTGAGACGGGGCTGGCCCAGAGCCTAAAGAGGTGCATTCTGACCTGAAAAGTCCTCTCGCTGCGGAGTTTCCACTACCTGTGAGATACACCCTAGCTGGGTGATTGACAGGTAGCCGGGAATGCAGTATCGATGAGAAAGGGATGAGGAAAGCAGACAGAGGGATACGTGCTTACGAGAAACCGTGCCACACAAATATTGAACTGCATCGAATGCATTTTCAAACAGCATGAGGACACATTGCACAGGCAGTCCATAAACACGCATTCTACCTTCATTCAAAATAATCCCAGGTACTGGGTCCTGCTCAGGATCAAACTCTGACTGGTACGATTAATGTGAACTGGGCAAGAAACTGGGCAAAATCGCAGAACTTTGCAGGGCACGTGTACAAAACTTATGGTATAATCTGACATCACCCTCACTGCCTAAGAGCTGAAGCGGAACACAAATGTGCCCCCCCAATCCCCCCCCCCCTTCCATCACCACTACAGATCTACCATAAGTGAACTGCGACACATTTGCACGCATTGGGACTCCGTCACTTTTCTCTAGAAAGAGACTGATATATACCAGACGACTTGCGACACACGGAACGTAGGCGGCCGCAGGGGATGGCGGAACCCACCGACTGACCATCAGGCATGCATTACTGTACATGGGCAAGACGAGAGAAACGCAGAAGTACAAGAACCAAAGTTCTTGGTAAAGCCTCGGGAAAAGTTGGTGGCAGGTAAATGGAATCCAGAAAATTGTAGATATTTAATCTGCTAACCGCCCCCCTCCCCCCACCCACAGAGGGAAAAAAGCCCCTCTCCCTGGGTCAGGTGATCTGAAAAGCCATGCTGGGAACAACAGCTGAATGATGAAAAAGAAAAACCACAGTGAAAACCGTTCCATTTTGCGCAATGAAACAGAAGCCAGACAACAATCTTGAAAAGTAAAATGTTTCTATCCATTTCAGGGGACATTAATCAATGTGTGAATCGAACTGGCAGCGAGTGACAACCTCAGGCACTTACAAATACTTATGTTTCTGGCCATGATGCTTCAAATAGCCCATGCAACCAAGGTAAGTATAGAGTACTGGTGTTTTTTCATCCCTGCAGAGAGACTGGGCAGTATTTATACATCCCATCATGCTTTGCAATTAGAGACACAGGCACACAAAAGGTAGAGCTAATTTTGAGGGTTAGAGCAAACTGTGCCCTTGGAGCAGTTTCGGGTTCGAGCTAATAGTGATATGACTACTCTTGTGACAATGAGATTTAAACCCACAACCTTCAGGACAGAGACAGATATCACCAACTAACTGAATTGTACGACATACCATAAAGATACGTAACTTACATTTAGAAAATTTTCATTTAATAACTCAGAAGCTGTCAAACACCTGTCTCAAAGCTCAGCATGAATGTTTTCAGAAACCTTTAAAAAAAAAAACCTCCTTGATTCCAATCACTTCTTTACTACCGCATACGTTCTTGCAGACTCACTTATCTCACCTGCACACACACTCAGGACTTGCCATCTACTCAGTTACTTCCACATACACCCCAGGAAAAGTACCCAACTCTCACGAAGTCTCCAGGAGCCATGAAGTTACACCAAACTTGTGACACACATTCCCATAATAAGATTAAATTTAACCAAATCAAGCAACTCCAACGTAATCTTTCTAAGGAGGGACCTTTATAAACACACAAGGTGTACATAAAGTCTCTTTACAATTTAAAAAATTAATAAACAAAGGCAAATGAAAAGACAGACATGTGGAAACTATTACAAAATGAGACGTATATATATATAAGATTTAATACGCCACTATATGGGCACCATTAGTTGCACAAAGCACATCAAGACGATAGTGGATTCCTTGCCATGTTCGCTGTAGCATATCCTCATCAATGGTGGCAATGGCATCAGTGATTCTCTGCTTTAGATTAGTGATGTCGCCGTACCTTTGTTTGCAATGTGATTAAAAACTTTGATAACCACTGAGTACACAGAACAAATCTGATGAAGATGTCTCATCAATTGCCTTTGTAATACATTTTTGAAATTGTAAAGAGGCTTTATGGACACCCTGTATGTTAAGATCTTAAGAAGCCAATACTGCCATCTTTACACGGAGGTAGAAGGTAAAGTAGGAATAAGGTCAGCAGGCTGGCGTCACTCAATCAGGAAAAACAGCCTCCCTCTGTCTACCTCCCAAATGCTACGAAAACCTGGTAATAGGGACAAGATGCCACTTAACTTTAATTACAATTTTAAACTCACTTAAAATTAAAAACACTGTTTGTTTGTTATTCGCGGAGACTTAACTAGCAGAACCAGTAAAAGTTCAAAAATAGATAGCTGAACCAGTATAACCGGTAAAAAAGCTACTGTATAATGTAACCATTGAAATAAAGGAAATTCCAACAACAGCCGATAGAATGGATTCTTTTAGCTTGTCAAAACTAAAAATATCAATATTTAAAATTTTCATTCATATTAAATGACGCAAAACACTTTTATACAGGAATAAAGTTCCAAACTGTTAGAAGGGCCAGCTGTCACGAAGCTATTTTCCCCAGGCATGGCCCAGAAAGCGCCTTATTTACGTGTCCTGTCACAGGGAGTCCCGACTAATGCACTGAGCAGCACAAAGAGCCATAAACTTATTGTTCAAAAAAGTAAATAAGTGTGACCCGGACCGGGCATTTCGCTTTTGGCTAGTTTGTTGTTTTCTTCTTGTGTTTTCCTGGTACATGGCAGTGACAACCCGGCTGCCCAGGCCTCGGCCGGGATGACAAAAACACCCCACGGAGAAGCTTCGGATCCGGGACGGTCCGCGGAACCCCGGAGACCCTGAGAGCGGCTGCGGTTCCGCGCCCAGACCCGATGCGGCTCCGGCGGTACCAGATCGCCGCCCCGATCGCTTTCTCTCCGTCATACACACACATCTGTCGTTTCGGACGTGCGAAATGCTGACCGGTTGTTTCTTTAATCCTAAATTAAAAGCGGTTGCCGTGGATTTTGCGGGATCGCAAAGCGCGGCCGCATCCTGACGGCCGTTTATTTAACTCCGGCAGTAAAAGTCCACTTAGTTCAACGACGCGTGGTGGGACTCGGCTCGGCGGCGGTTACCTTGTACACATCGCCGTAAGTGCCGCTCCCGATCCTCTGGATGAGCTCGAAGTCCTCCTGCGGGTTCCGTCTGGAGAGGTCCAGGCTGCGGTTCATGGTCCGATCCCGGGCTCCTACCGCTCGGTCGGTGAGCAGATGCGGGGCACCGGCGTCGCGGTCCCGGACGGCGTGGAGAGCGAAGGCGAACCAGGAGCAAAAAGAGGCGCGAGAGACGGACGAGAAACTGGACGGGACGGACGAACAGGGTCCAGGGTGCGAGAGAAATCACGACCGGAGCTCACAGCGAAGCGAACATGGCTTCCAGGGCGCATCACGCCTGCGCACCGAGCCGCGATCGCGCTCCTGGAGAAGAGCAAGAAGGAAGAGCCGAAGAGAGGCTGGGCAGGAAGAGGGGACGGGAAGCCCGGCCGCTTCGTGGTTCCACCTCTGTAGTGGCTGTGCTTTGCACCCGCGCCGCTACTCTGTCGGTGCAGGCACTGAAACGTGTACAGGGCATCTTTGCTTGGCCAGACAACCGCCCAACTATCTCAAAAGCGGGAATCCCATAGTAAAACTTTATTTGGGCTTGTAGCGGTCTGCATTGCGATATTAATGATCAGCGTGAAACTGGCGCTTTTGTGTACCGATCACACCCGTGGTTGAACACTTTATTAGAGATCACTGTAACACATGTCTGATACACACCAGAAGAAATATGATGCAAGTAATGCAAAGTAGTTCAACTTTCCAAAAGCTTCTTTGAATCTAACTGACTAGTGCCCTCATATACAGGATTTTATCAGTAAGTGTAGATAGGACAATTTTCTATGCATGAAAAGCTCTTGAAATCTGGCTCAGCACACTGGAAAGTTTTTGAAAAAGAGGGGGGGACCCCATCTCTTTGCAGTTCAGCACGTTATAAATGCTGGCCTGTTGTTCTGGCTCTTAGCAACTGCTGGAGGCTTCGAGCCAATGTGGAATTCGCCTGAGACATAGTGCAGGACGTGTCGACGTGTTGATGACAGTCTATGGCATTCTTGACGGGACTGAAAACTCCACTGCTGTAGATACTTCCTGTCTGGCAGAAATCGAAAGACCGTGATGCCACGCCTCTTTGGTGAGAGTGGTGCCAGGGACATTAACCAAGATTAGTCACAAGCAGTGGCAGGGACTCTGCTGACAAGGAAGACACAGAGTCTGTGTTGGGAAGGATATTCTGAGGGTGGAAATTAAAAGGTGCACGGACTCATTACAGGTTACAGCCTGAATCGTTTACTGCCAAGTATGAATGAGGAATTTGATTCAGGGTGTCGTTAAAAACAAGCAAGCACAAACAAGGCAATCAATATATGAAATTATATACATCAGATAAAATATACTTGGTGGAGATAATGTGTATTTGTGCAAATGGCAAATAAAGGATCATTTTATTCCATTAGATCAGCTGAAGCCGGGGAACGGACAAAATGAGTGGTTGTTGATGAGGCGAACTGCTGTAGGGGGAAAATGTTCTGTAGGCGAGTGATTTTGATCTTCATAGACCTGAGCCTCTTGCCCGAAGGGAAGATTTGGGAAACGCTCAGCTGCAAACTGCTACCCCTTAGTGAGGCATTTTAACCTACTGAACCGAAGCTTTATTCTGCCGTATAGTGAACAGTCACTCTATATGCTGTAGTTATCACACTTTGACAATGAGCTACCATTTTAACCTCAGCAGTGGCTTATTATTTCATTGACAACAGTGTCTTTCAATCTAATTCCAGGTCTAAACATCTCTTCCTGTTTCAGAGCGTCTCTGACCGTGACATTGATGCATGTAAGCAGGACCCATTCTGGTCTGTGCTGGTTTCGGTGAACTAGGAATGCCACCTCAGGTCCTCCCTGTCCTCTTCCTGTCCGCCTGTCGTCTCTTTGGAGGCAGCTTCCTGTGAGCGTTCCTGTGAGCATTCTGAGGTTCTCGGCGCAAAGCCTGATACATAGCCACTAGCAGAGTGCTTCGTCTTCGTGGGTAGCTGTTTTCTTCTTCTCCTTCTGTGCCGAGGTTCTGTTGTGCCACATCTCAGGACGCCTTGGACCGGGCCGCGTGCCTGGTTTTTATCGGCCCTAAAACTCGTTCGCCTGGCTGTCGCGCTCTCCAGCCATGCGTCGGCAGCGGAATGCGAGCTCCACGAATAGCTGCCTTGTGACTCATGGGGTTCAGGATAAAGGTCTGTTCAGTCTGGAACGGTAACGCGCGAGACACACTTGGATTGTCTTCGCTGTAGGACCCGGCCGTTCCATCGCCCCGGGTCCGATGGGCGTCTTTTAAGCCTTTAGCCGGTTGGATCGGTGGGAGAAATGCCCGTAGACCTAGAGATCTCAGCTGCGTGCCTATATTTAAATCGCACACGAAAAAAGAAATTCCACTGCAGTGAGTAATAGCAGAAGTCCAAACAAAGGATGGCTAGTAGGCAGCTACAGTGGACTCGCTGTAATATGTGTACTGTGCACTGTAACATAAAGACGAAACTGTATATTTTTGGCTGTCAAGTGACAGTCTTTAAAAATGGGTCTTTCTTTCATTTTTTGTTATAATGGAACAAGCTACATGCTGTTTCCTGCTATACACTTAACACATCTGTGATGTGGTTCCTGTGGTATATACTGATCATGCCAATGACTGGGAAACACATTAGAACAAAGCGGGGGGCTGGGGGGGGGAGTTGTGGAGGTGGAAATAAAGTCATTCCCATGTCTGTTTCTCAAACTCAAATATAACCTTTTTTAAAAACAAAAAAACAGATATAATTCAAATTCGGGCCTTTATCAATAAAGTTTTATTGGTTTGCTAAAATTATTGTAGGAAATTTTTTCTTGATTGTTCATCACTGCATTCTTAATGATGCTCCAAAAGTTCCACAGAACACATAGCCCAGGGCTATTCAAAATCACAGCCCTCAAGGGCAGAGCATTGCTGAGCCAGGTGTAAAGGCTCTCGCCAATCAGAATCAGTAATCGCTAAACTAATGTCCTGGGAGAACTGAAAACAAGGCCTAGATTTGGAATAGAAAGCCGGATTTGAATAGGGGGATATAGCATGTGGTAGATGTTGCCCTTCTAGTTGCATCTATATCAATTTCCTACAGTCTGTCTGTGCACCGCATGTAAACGTCTGCCCTTGGTATTGTGTGTCCCCAGGATGTCTGAACACTGAACCAGAAAATCAAATCCACTTATAAATACAGAGCGAAGTGGAAGCTGATGCTGATCCCACTGTCATCTCCATGTGAATTGAATCCCTCCATTTTTCAGTCTTTGCAAACGTTCCCGCTATGCTGGATGCCTCACAGTGATATTAGCTCCTGCGGGAACACCTGCCTGTGCGGCAGTCAGTAACGCACGATGGGCCCCCACACGGAGCCTGGAAGCCATTCACGGCTGGAAGTTACAGCCAAAGGAGTGCTTCCCTCGTGCGCCACACTGCTGCGTCTGAAGCGATGGACGTGTGGTGTTTCTTGTCAGGGCGTGAAGAAAAAAAAAGCAACACAGAAGGGCCTCCAGAAATGGTGGCGTGCGTGTTTTATACATCCAAACAGGAGCTGAGAAAGCACTTTTAGTTTTTATTGTTTTTACTTTCCACTGCAGTTTGTCTGGTAGAAGCAGAAACCATGAGATGCGACACTAACAGTGCAGCTTAGACTGGGACTGTTTAGAAACTAACATTCTCCAGCATCACTTATCTTCTTCATATAGGAACACGTTACAACACATCCATTCCAATATTATAAATTGGGGGGAAAACATACATTTTATTCACCCATCTGCCATAATTGCTTATCCAGTTAATTGCTTAGCCAATTAATTGCTTATCCAGTACAGGGCTACTGTGTGTCAGCAGCCTGTCCAGCAATATACAAGGCAGAGGAAACATGGACAGGATGTCAGCTCTCCTCAGGGCACACAAGTCACATGCTCAGGGCAATTTTTTAACACCTAAGTATTTGTTTTCTGACTTGTGGGTGGAGACTGGAGTACCTGGGGGGAGCCCATCCAGCCAGGGAGAGGACATAAAAACTGCACAGATGGAGCCAAGGGTGGGCAAACTCACATCCCTGGAGGTACAATGCTACGATACCCCCCCATGGGCTGCTGGCTACACCAGATATACGGTAATTGTTCTAAATACGTGCAATCAAATTCAATAAGTATTTTAAAACCCGTTATTAGGTGCTTGGTCTTATTCCACAGTCAGTAATTTGTACCTTTGCATTCTGGGAATCTGGCCAAGCTTCAGTCTGTGTGATGACTTTTATGCCTTGTGTGTGAACTGAACAAAAAGATGACAGCAGATGGGGGGGGGGAAGCCCTCCCCCAGTATAGGTGACATCTATGGGACTTGGCAGCTAATGGCTCAGTGAGCAGCACAGGACTCGGTACCGAGATCCATAGTGTGTCACAGCGCCCCGTGTCCTGTGCTGGGACACTTATAACAGCCTCAGTCGTGACCACCCCAACTTCTCTTGGTACCGGAAGTTTTGCAGACTGTCTGACAGGTGATATTGAGCAGGTTAAGACCATAAAATCGAGAGCTACCCTTCCCCCCAGCCACAAGGTCTCATAACAACTAGAATAAAAATCTGCTCAGTCCAAAACAAAGCTAGGAGCCTCGGCAACCGCATGTCTTTGGCTTGACCAGGGTCATCAGTAGGTTTGTTTTAGAGGGCTTTGCTCCCCCCCAAAAAATATTCTTTAGACCCCTCCAAAAAATATATTCATTAATTGTTATTGAAATCAAATCCCCCTAACAAAGGCTTAGTCCCCCCCCCCCCTTTTTTTTTTATAAATCTCTAGTGACACAGTTTAACTGCAAATTCATTTTAACTCTTGTTTGGTGTTGTTCGGGTTTTGGAGTTTGGGTGGTGTGCAGAACAGGGTCTTGCTCCTTCAAATGGCCACATGAGCTGGTACAGTTCTCACACTGCGCCCTCTCGCTGGTACTTCCTACATCCTTTCCCCAGCAGCAGCTATTGTGATAAAAGGAGGAAGTCACTTGTCATCAGATCACTACTGAGTAATAATAATAAAAAAGTTCTGTCTCAAACAATGGCCGTAAAAGTCCACAGATGCAGACTACAGCTTTTGTTGGGTTTCTAAGTCTGATTAGCTGGTGTTCCCAGCACAAGAAATAGCGGGGGCTTCCTCTCTATGTCACGGCTGAGAAGCCCTCCAAGTGAGCACACGGCCAGCGGCACCTCTCCCACAACCACTCTCGCGCAGGGTGCTGGCTACACCGCAGGGTGTAACCTATGCTTTATTTATGTATCTACCTGCGCACTTGTGATTATCTGTGGGTGTCGAATTTAGGGAGACAGAAGAAATAACTCAGATATTTTTTGTGAAATCATATGCCTGCTCCACTTTTGGGTAATAAGTACGTCCCTGCATTGTCCAGATATTAAACCATTTGTCCGTTGCCAGGCAGAACGACCCTAGCCATAATGATCGCTGTTAAAAAACCGTTTTAACTATTACAGAAAGTCTATTATTAAATTAGATTAATTCAAACGCCCTTATGCTTTTGAGTTCCTAGTATCACGTCATACAGCGCAAATCGCTGTTGTTGTTGTGCATTGCGTGAGATCGCACGTGTTTGTGCAATAAAGCGTAGCTAAAAAAATAAAATATCGCTGCACGAAACTACCGGCGTCCTGTCCGCCCGCCCCCCGAGTCACCGCGACACACCCAGAGATGTCGGTAGAGACTTGACACTACAGACGTTCCCATCACACGATCTGTGCGTGGAGTGGCAACATTTATCTCCAAGGATCGGAGGAGACACAGGGCGATACGGCTGCAGGGGTGCAGAGAAGCCGGAGTAAATCAAAGAGACCTATCTGACACCGATTAGGTCAGGGTCAACTCCGACACGACGTCTCCCTGACATCGTGAGCATCTACCGGAAAATCACGTCCGACCGTCCATCCATGCTCCGATCTGGGTAGCTCGGTCCTGGGCAAATGACACGGGCGATCGCATCATCCAAGTGCTTTTCAAGGAGCATTGCGACTCCTGTCTTCAGTAACGCATAGTTAGTAGGCGCTGAAGAAGGCGCTCTGGTGTCCTACCTGACCTGTCTGCGCGCAAATGCTGCCCCAATGACTGAAATATGGAGATACGGACTCTGGTAACGGCGATCAGCGTGTGCATGAGTTTTTTGTCATTAATACTGCTGGTTACCGCTATCTTCACCGACCACTGGTACGAGACAGACACCAGGAAGCACAGGACGAACTGCGACCAGCATGGAGCGGATCCTAACGACCAGAAAAGCAGGCTGATGCCGATTTATCACCTGCCACTGATGGACAACGGCAACCCGCGGCGCAACCTGGCACTGATGAAGCCGATACACGTCGGAAGCAGAGAAGAGGAACTGCTGGAGAACTGGCGCTCCATCCTGGGGATGGGAATCCTGGAGACGGAGTGTGGGCGTCCGCTGTTTTCCACCTATTCCGGACTCTGGAGGAAATGTTACTACTTGGGCATCGATCAGGACATTGACAGCCTCATATCAAAAGGTAAGTGGAATTTTTTCAGCTGTGAGAAAGCTTGAAATCTCAGCGAATGCATGGTAACCATTAATATTTGTGTCCGCCCCTGACAAATAACGTGGTCACTATGGCATTGATGCGGTAAAGTACATTCTGGAAAATGTTATATAACGTGTTTGTTTTCATACATGGGACAATTATTATAACGCCAAAATGCCACTGTAATATCCAAAGCTTAACAGAAAAGTATGCTTACTCGCTAACTTAAATACACCTCAGGAAGTTAGTTAAAACGAAAAAGAAAAAAAATCTCACACTCGTATACATAAGCAGTATGATTGCGCTTCTTTATGCTATGAGATGTATGTTTTACAGTGCTTTTGTTCCCATAGCCTATAAAACACGAACATTGTTTCAATCGGCAAATGTTACAAGTCTGAAAAGTTTCGTCTATTTAAGTTAAATATGGCAAAGAATATAACAGGGCATTGCATTTTTTTTTTTTTTTAATGAAAACGGTATCATTAGTAATAAGAAAAGTTCGATTTCTTAAGTGTACTTGAGGATAAAGTGTAGAGCAGAACAGGACTTATTGCAGAGAGATGTGCAAAATCTTAAAGATAGAAGATGACGAAATATCTGCTGAGAGAAACGCTTTCATACTGTCACACCATTCTGGCACTGTCACTGTGCGTCTACGTGCCCGTCTCCCCTCACTCTCCGCCGTAACAACATTAACGATTAATAAAGTTACTGTCCCACACACGCATGACATAGACCATTACTTTCACATTTGGTTTTAATGGTATAGAACAGGTGCACAAACGTAAAGAAGAACGTGCGCTTGGATTTTCGCGATTCACCGAAACTTGTCATTAGTGCCATCTGGTGGGGAACCTTCACGATGTACGTGGCACGTTTATGCGGACCCATATTAATGACAGAAGTTCAGCACCCTGTCATAAACACTTTCAAAGTTGCATCCATCGGCATGCTTTCTTGTATTCTTTCATGCACCTAAATGTTATGAAACAGGACTGATTTCCGTGCAGGTATCGCTCAACGATGCACAACCGTCAAGTATCATTTTTCACAACCCATCCGACTCAGGAACGTCCCATTCAACTTAACGCGAACTATTCAGCAGGACGAATGGCATCTTTTACGTAAGTACGCAACAGAAAAATCACATTTCTTTGCCGAAAATGACTTTGATTCACGTAGAATAATCTACCCATCTTCCAAACGTGACAGAGCACACAAACACACACACTAGGCTACATGTAATTCATAAAGCAATTTAGGCCCCGTTAGCTTAATTGCATGCGTTTGAGAAGAAACTCGCACGACCCAGGGAGAGGATGCAAACTACATAAACACAGCGCCGGTAGGATTCTAACCAAATGTAGGTAGTGAGAAGGAGCATCTCTGTTTTAATTCAAAGAGGCGTGGAGTTGGATTGGTCATTAGGTGTGCAAAGTGTTCACACCCGTCATTTTTTATCACACTATAAAAGTTGTCACTAAAAAAAGATTTATAAATACGGCATAATTACCATTGTTCGTGAGTGTTCTTCTTACGTTGCCTGTGTGTAACGGCTTCCACGCCAAGAAAGCGGGATTGTTTCGTTTCACTGTTCAAAACACAAAATGAAGCGGCAATTGCTGTACTTGTTTGGCTCGCCTGAAATATATTAGCAGCCTAACTGCGAGACACAGGGGCCGTGAGCATGGTCCGCTCTCTAAAAAGGGCAGCGTTAACCCTGTATCTTTGAGTTACAGTTTTAAAATATTGTGACAGTAGACCCTGAGGAACTGCTGAATGTTGATGTTCCTTCCAGCTGAATGCCTAATTAAACAAGGTTAATTTCCGTTTTTGGAACTATGGCTGTGTTAGTTAAAACACTGAAGAAAAATATATTATTTTTTGGCTCCAAATATAATAACATACCATTTAAAATCATTCTTCAATGTTGGAAATAGCTTAGTTTTGAACCCTGGACCAATTAAGAAACTGGATCATTGATTTGTCCCATAGGTTCTGTACTGGATAAAATGTTTGAAAATGGGTGGATAACTGATTTCTCTTTTATTTTTACCTAAAGTTCACAAATTACCTAGATTTAAGATAACATGGTATGCTTTTCAACTTCGACTACCTACAGTCCCCTACTTAACAGGCCAGTGGCTTGTATTGGTTATTAGTTTGATAGCACTATTAATGAAAACATAATCAAATTCAATGCTAGTTAATTAAGAGCTTGACTGGCACATGCAGATTGACCCTGAGACCTGGAAGAGGACGTCTGCATTAGATCAGTAAGTGGGCAGGCGCTGGCTGCCCTTGCCCTGTCCCCCCGCCCCCCCCTCCCCGGCTTGCTATCACCCCCCAGCTTGATCTCGCCTTGTGTTTGTGTTTCATGGAAAGCAAGACAGCCTAGGTGACAAAAGAATCTCCCCGACGAGATATTAGGAAATGCAGGCAACGAGTGACAGTTTAATTAGTGGGAGCTGGATTGGGGGGCGGGGGGTCACTATGCTAAGTGTTAGCATATTGACTGTGATACTTAGCATAAACTCTGAGTGGGACAACGGCCCCAGGCTGCCTGCAGGCACTCTTGCTGGGCTAGAAAATCTTCCAGCCTGGTATCTATGCTGAACATCGGAGGCGACTAGCTTCACAGTGCCTAGTGAGGAGGAGGGGATGGCGAATAGGTTAGAAACTGGACTATCATCATATGCTCTATAACCACAATCCAGCTTCATTATTGAATTTTATTTCACAGCGGAATTAAGATGGACTCTGGCCAGCCCACATGTTTGCTTAAAGTCACAGCTCCTCCGAAAGTCAATAGGTCATTACGAATCACTATTCCTGCAATCACATTTATTATTAACTGCCCTTTATGGTGTTGTGATAGTTTTAATTTAAATTATTTACAGAAATGTGGCCACCTTAGTAGTGGTCCTACTAGAAGTTAAAGATCCTCACAAGAGCAGGACAATAAAAGGCCTTTTCGGGGTTCGCAAGCTGCTCTGTTCGTGATGATACCCAACGTATCATTGGCCCGCCGGTGTTTACAGCAGACAGCCTGTGATTAAAATGTTACTTTCATGCTTCAAGTTGAACTCATTATAGGGAAATGGTTTTGCTGTTAGTGTGAAGCACTGAATTGTGGGATACCAGGAAATTCAGAGCCACCAGAGGTGTGCTTACCTTGACATGCTATGGCTTCCCTTCAGACCTGCGGCGCATCACTGCAGGATTCCTGGGTATGGCGGCTGCTGTCTTGCTGTGTGGATGCATCGTTGCTTCTGTCAGCTTCTTCTGGGAGGAGAACCTGACTCAGCACGTGTCTGGTCTCCTTTTCCTCATGGCAGGTATGATGCTGATAATTCTCATTGGCTTAAACTCGGCTGTGAAGGACAAAGGTGCCGTGGCAGTAGTCACTGGGGATTATGAAGCTTCAGATGTTCTACCAATACTGTAAGAGCTAAGGGTTTAAGAGAGTGTCATGCTTCATGGAATCAGGAGGCCCAGGTCTGGAACCAAAGCTTACGCTTCGCTATTTGACCTTGTGTTCCTGCAGGTATCTTCTGCACCATCTCCTTGTGCACCTATGCAGCCAGCATCTCCTACGACCTGTCCCGGGTTCCACCCTTTATCTATGGGCTGCCAGCTGACGTAGACCATGGCTACAGCTGGTCCATTTTCTGCGCTTGGGTCAGCCTGGGATTGACGGTGGCTTCTGGGTGCCTGTGCACTACCTACACTTTCGTCAGTCGCACCAAGGGATCGGAGTCTAAGTCCACCCCTGATTCGTCTGTCTGAGCCAATCGCCTTGTGGCCCTTCCTGACTGGCTGATATCTTCCCTGAACATGAACATGTGATGCTTTGACCAGAGGGGGGTGGGGGGGCTGGGTGGCAAGGTGTCAATCGTTTATTGTCAGGCTTTGTAATTTTAACTCCCAGTTTGAATGTAACACAAGGTGCCAGCGTATACAGTACATTTATCCCTATGAGTCTGCACATGCGATTTGCAGAGAGCCTAATGAGGAAGATCTCTTAAAGACTTTGGCTCTTATTCCCTAAGTTTCTCTCAAAGGACAGCTGAGAGAAAACAAAAGCACAGTGAATACTTGAGTGTATGATGAAGAATGACTATAGCCTTTGAGTTCTGTTTATGTGCCCATACCCACTGTGGGGGCCTTGCCCTCCTCCAGTGAAACCATGGTTACATTTATGTAAGGAATACCATATAACTCTTACCTTTGGTATACATTGCTGCTCAGTTTTCTGCTAGGTTGACCCTGTGTACCCCCGAATCTCTAATTCATCCACTGATCAGGTACAGAAGAACGAAGAGCAATGCCGATACAGACTCAGTATCTGCAAAGATCTGTGACACAAATGCCACAAACGCATCCCTCTAAATCAGAGGGTCTCAAACCGCAGTCCTGGGGGGCCGGAGCCCTACGCAGTTTTTGGGTTTCCCCTCGTTTAACACATCTGATTTACCTCCTTGTGCTAATGACCACATAGCTTTTGAGCTGAATCATTCGTGGTGGAACAGGGAAAGAACAAGTTACGAGAGTTTGAAAGCCCTGCTCTAAACACACCAAGCTGAACCGCTTTAACTCCCAGCTCTTTCCACCCACTACTTGGGTATCTCCTCCTCTTGACGCCCACCTCTTGGTACCAGTGACCCTGGGCCTCCCCCTGGCCTTAGCCTGGAGGGTGGCGGTGTTTCCTCCAGCAGTATTGTGAATTTTGACGTGCTTGTGTTCTGTTCCACAAACTGTGTGTATCAATAAAACGACACATGGCACAGCATCCATTCTTACATCTCATACCTGCGCAGGAGCGCGGGCCTGTCAGCCCTGCCACATCTCCATCATCCTACCTCTGCTGCTCTATGGATGAGGGCAAGTCATCTGCCTTTTTTTAGTTTCAAAAATCCCAAACAGTGCATACCTCTTGTGATGTCCTCTGGCAGAAGTTCACAGAAAGCTCTGGAACTTTCAGGCAGGAATCACTGTTCCATTCTATCAAAGCTGCGTTCTCCTCCAGTGTCCCGGCTCTTACAGCGGTACGGTAACAAGGTCAATAGTGGTTATGTTTTGCTTGCCAGATTCCACTGATGGGCTTAGACTCCTGCGCTGAACTTGCCAGCCGTTAGGTGTCGACAGTTTAGTTAGCTCCCTTAGCTGAGCTTAACATTCAGCTCTGGGTCCAGACACTAAGTGGCCCTTCGGCATCTCACACCCAACACTGACCCCCACCCAACAGGAAAACCATACGAACACAGTGGAAAACAAAAGAATAATTATAAAAATAAGTTTATGGTGTGACCAAACAAATGTCTCCTCTGCTTTTACTAAACGTGTTGGGCTTGGCTGGGAGGGGGGGGGGGATTAGGTCCTTGTATCACATTGCGGCATCTTCCTGTACTTGTGTATGAGTCCGTCAGTGGTGCCCAGGCCCACACGGTACGTTGCGGAGAGCTGCAGCGATGGGAGGGGGCGCGGGTCTCCTCCAGGCTGGTTTCCAAGGCAGTCGGCGGTGGGGGAGGGGCTCAGGATGCTGTCCAGAAGGATGGAGAGCTGAGGGCTGAGCAGGAGGACCAAGGTGCCTCCTGGACGGACAACTCTGCAAAGCATCCCACACACACAGACTTCAGTCTCCACCCAGCCTGAAACCTACCGAGTCAATGCTCAACAGAGATGCTTCAGATGCACATCTTCCTCTGGTCTCCCTCTCCCCCATCCCACCATGTCTCTAGGTTGCTTCTCCGCTTCCCTCGCCATCACTCGAGAGCGCATGAGGGCCAAACCTTGCTCTCACGATGAAGATCTCAGGCTTGCCGGATCAGATAATCATTCTTAATGATACGCATAAAGATGTCTGCTCCCTGGCACATATTCGTTTGGCAGGCTGTCGCTCTCTGGAGCTGCTTATCCAGAAGAGTGCCAACTGGAGAAGTCGCGTTTCATGGGGAATGATGTCACCGGGGAATGCCGGCGAGCGTGACGAGGCCGCCACTCCTGTCATGTGACCGTAGCCCGCGCGCTGATCGTGGCGCCCGATTACCTCGCCATCTCCTTCACCGCGGCTGGCAGCAACGCCGCAGCCTCGACCCTGCTGCCGAATTTCCTCCCGAAAGGGACGTCGCAGACGACGGCCTCCACGCTGCAGGAGGGCAAGGGGATGGCTAGGAGGTGGAGAGAAGCGGGGATCACGCATCACCAGGAGATTATGAAGTCCAGGGACGTCACAAAGACACAGGGAATAGAATGTCAACAAAGCACCACATGACTGCGTCTGCCTGAAAGTCCATTATGTAAATATTCCTCATGACAAGACTAAATTAAGTGATGCCTTATTTTCCATTTGCACAAGAATTTAGTGGAGAGGGATACCGGGGGGGGGGGGGGTTAAGGGCCTTGCTCAAGGACTCACAGATGTGCCAAGGCCGGGATCTGATCAGCGACTTCCTGACCACAAACACAAGGGGCATGACCTCCTGGGCCACATGCTGCATCAGATGCTAATTTTTCCAGATGCTAATTGTCGTTGTGTTTTTGCCATAATTCTGACAATCATACCAGTGACAGAAGACTGCAGCAATGCGGCGGAGGTCGAAAGCTCTGCAAATCGTATATTTTCACCGGCTTTCTCCAGCTGTGATGGATCGATATCCATTCCGAGGAAGAAGGAACCCTGAATGGAAAGTGGGGTTCACATTAACCTCCAACTGGGAGGGAATTCCTCAAACTCATTACACACGCAGCTGACCAAACATTTGGATAACGACCCTGAAATGTTTAAGCTCATCCAAATGCAGAGTTGGTTCAGGGGACTGTAGTGCATGTAGGGGCCATATTTAAATAAAACAATGTCCATGTAGCATACATCTAAGTCACATGACTTGAGGGACGACTTCAGGAAGGTAAAAAAAATCACATGACATCTGGATAAGGTGACGTCAACCCTACTATCCTCTGACACTCGTGTAAGGCAATCGTCATGGATACACTGCAGGAAGCAGTGACCAGACCAACAGAGCAGCAATTAGTAGGTAATGAGCTCTGGTGAACTTCAGTGCAGAACAGAAATAACAAGAACAACAAAAAAAAAACAGAAAACATGAAAGGTGTCTGTGGTCCTGGTTCTGACAGAACACGACTTCAAAAGGGGAAAAAACTCTATGTCCTCTAGCATAAAAATGAAACATTAAGAAATAAGGGCCAGGAGAAGGGAGATTTGCTCATGGAAATCAGAGGAGACCTACGGGGTGTTAAAAAGCACCTCTCCGTATCTGCTGTGCTGAGGGCTTCCCAGTCCAGAGGCCTGAGCTGTGAGGGTGATTCCACTTCGGTTTTGTCTCTTTCTTGCTCTTTTCCAACATGATCATGAGACCCAAGGAGACAAAGTAACAAGTACCGGTCTCACCTGGTACTCTTTCCCGGCCTCCAACAGCACAGTGCCCACTCCGCACATCGGGTCCAGAACGAGGGAAGCAGGCTGCCTCATCAAAAAAAAACAAACAAAACAAATAGCCTGAGAGTGTAACCTCAAAAGGTGCCATATTCCAGACTTACTGCTCATTGGTCTAGACCTAAACTGGCAATAGCCAGAGGGAGGTTTTTGTACTGAAGACTCTCCATGAGGGTAGGTACTCCCTTCAATAGTACCTGAGTTTCCCCAAAGTAGACAATCCCTGACCAGTTGCAATGTGATCCAAACACCAGGACGAGGGATTATCATGATTCTCAAATGACATGCATGAAAACCTGCAAAACCTGACCATGAAGGATTAGCAACACCAACCATGCCGTCAACAACGCCACGTTAACTTGGTAGTTAGCAAACCTTCAAAAAATCCTGCAAAACTGATCTGACATATCGAAATTATAAATCTCTCTGTCCTCTATGGCCCAAAGCCATGTAACAATGTTAGCCATGTTACCTTAATGTCGGCGAGGGATGCCATCGTCCAAGCCACTGTGGACCTCAGTCCCGTCGTTCTGATGTAACTCCGCTGGGCTAGAGGGAGTCTGGAAGAAACAGGGATTTGAAAGCAATGGCAGTGATTGGACAAACGGGGCTTGGCGGTCCTTAGTGGGCGGGACTACCACCTGTTCGGGACTACCACCAAGTTCACCAATTGGCTACTCTGACAGACAGCACGGAGTAATCCCTGCCCCCTACAGGGATACTGGAGTCTCTCATCACATGTCACTCATTAAGAGGTGAGACAGCAAATCAGAGATCTGACTGACCTTAGGAGCGGCATCCCAATTACGCAGTGATCGTCAGTTAAGTGGACATTAACCTGTGTGTAAAGAAGCTCCGTCAACAGCGCAGGGCTGGTGTATCCGCACAGTTGCTATATTTATTTAATTTAATTTGTCCTAACAACAACAAAGATCAATTAGTAACAGTCCCAGAGTTACTCCCTGGGCAGGAAACACTCAGACAGGAAATTTATATTCTAATTTGCAATTAGTTTGCAACAAAAGTTAGAATTGAAGCATCCAATACATAAACACAAAGTTCGGACAGAAGGACATTCTGATGTCAAATCTCATGAACTTAATATGCTCATTGAAATAGCAATTAGCTGTCTTTGTTGAGTGATGCTTTCAAAACCCAAACTGCACTGGATGAAATGAGACGCGTCCTGTATACTGCTCACGGAAGCCATCGCGCCCTTGTGGGCAGTGTGGTGGGCGCCCTCTGACAGACTGACCATCCCTACCTCCACTTTAGGTTCTCTCAGTTCTACTTTCCAGCGGAGCTGCCTGCTAATGGCCGTGCCAATTAACCGTCCCAGGTCCTGCAGATGACGTCAACGGAGAGGCAACAGACACCGAAATCAGTAGCATCAAAGAGAGACAGGCGAGGGGCCGTTAGAGGTGCATGACTCACAAAGGAAACAAAGCACCCCAAGGTTCAGACCAAAACGGCGAATTAGCTGAAGAAACATGGCGTAGCGTCGCTTCATTAGACACGGACCTGTGAGCCGAGTTTCCTGGCGACGGTGCCGCTGCAGCGACAGCACACTCTGAAGGTCACCGATGGCTTCTGGGTGCTGGTCACCTCGCCTTCCTCTGATGCTGGGGCCTCCACCAGGTGGTGCTCCCCTTCCAAGACCCCTGGGGGAGGGACCTCTGCCTGTGGCCCCTCCCCCTCAAACCGCTTCCTCTTTTGACCCCGCCTTATGGTGTTTTGATCAGCCGCCTCCTCTTCCAGAGCCTGTCTGAGGTTCTGCCACCACTGGAGGGCGCTGCTCCATGCCTGGTGCTCTCCGATGATCCTCTCCTGGATCACACAAGTGGCCAGGCCTGGCAGACGAAGACCAAAAGCAGGACACGCATGTTTTCAGTCATGAGATCTTGGGGACCATCTTCTGGTGTCCTTCAAAAAGTTCTTCCATTGTTCTTCAAAAACAAATACGTCTTTTACTAATAGCACTGGGGTCCCATTTCCTCCCTCTAAAGCAGTTTGCCCATAAAAACTCCTCAGTTTGCCTCCTTTATAAAACACCACAGGCTAAACCACTGGAGAGTAATCCTGCAGCTAATTACGTCAAACAGTGATGCAATGTCAGGAAAAGCAGTCTGCTTTCAACAGCAACAAAAACATTTAAAGCAAACCTAGTCACAGGGGAGGTTGCATTTAATCAAACAATACGGTAATTACATCAACAGTTTACAAACATTCAGAATAACCAGCAAACGAGTGGGAAAGTTAACAGTCCAACTAAGGAAGGGTTATCTTCTGGTATCAGTCTGGCTTTGCTTTAAGTGTCAACATGCAGCTAGTTTCTTAGGCGACTTAGTTTAGTTTAATATTGCGACTTTTATTTTGGCCACAGTCGTTTTCAGAATGACCCCAGGACACGTGTTACCAGCTGCTCTGCTATTGTATTTGTGCGGAATGTCAGGTGACCACCTGCGCTCCACGTGTCAGACAGGGGCGCCTCCCTCTTCAGCAGGAGGAACAGCCGCTCCGCCGACTTCAGGCCAACGACTTTCTGGATGTCGGCGCTGGTCGTGAAGAACACTTTCCCCGATACATAGTGAACCTGGAGCCACGGGAGCAGCAGGGCTCATGTTCGAAGAACAGTTGCGAATCGGTTCCTAACAGTAATATACTAAAGAGTAATTTAAAATTTAAGAATTGTAAAAATAAAAAATAATTCACCCTCCGCCAGAACAGCTGGGTGCACGTAGATAGACCATACTTACATCGCTGGCTGATAATTTAAGATGCACCTCTTCTGCAAGAAACTGTTCCATACCTTTCCCCGCTGTGCAATAATATCTCAGCGGCACAGACAGGCCACCGGACTCTCTCATTGGGGGATGCTCTGCCATCAAGGCTTCTACTCTTGTTTCCCACAGGAGAAAGTACGGCGCGCTATGTGCATGCGGAAACGGAAGAGGTTTCTCCTTTTCATATGTAGCTGCCAGCAGAGGGCGCACTTTCGCCGTGATTCCGCGGTATTTATGGATGGATGGCGCTATGAAGTATGAAGATACGACAGTACGAAGATAATCGTGCAAGCATATGCATGAAAAGAAGACAGAATAAGAAAAATGTCGAAGCAGAATGACTTCAACAAAGTGTCAGAAATATTATTCAAGTAAATGAATCGCTTCTTGTGAGTGATGGCGACTATTTGCACGAACGACAGTTGTCGAAAAGAAAAGCATTGCTGTCGCATTTGAATGAAAAAGTATTAACAATATTTGCAACGTTTTACAGGAGGTTGATAATCTAAATTTAAGGTTTGATTGTAAAAATAAACAAGTAACGTGAGATTTTTAGCCTGCTCAAGGCAAGAAAAATTAAGCCACAGCGAGCGGTCCCTTCACATTGACTTTAAAAGGAGCCGTTACGTCAGGGGATGCGATCCGCGGCTGCGGGCAGTTTAGAGCACAACACCTGTTATAAATATTTAAATAAATTGTAAATGCTATATTGGGTATATTTTTGACATGCCACGTCTTACTAATCTGTATGTTTTTGCTGGATTTTCTCTTCACGCATTAGGGGATTTTGACATTGGCGTTTTTTAAATGAAAGAATACAAAATAAGAACTTTGGTACTATGACAGGTAAAACAGTACAGGCAAAAACACGCGCAAAGATAATGTGTGTGTGTGTGTGTGTGTGTGTGTGTGCATGTGTCTGTGTGTATTAACTGACTCCTGTGGTATAAACCCGAATTAGCATCTGACTCATCGATGTCGACAAATACTTCCCAGTCTGGTGGCCCAACTGGTTTTAAAAGAATAGTTGGCAGGAGACTATGAATTCAAGACAGAGACTAGTCCATTCTCTAGTGTACCGGACCTTGTTCGTAAATATACTCGGTTCTATAGCATGCTGCTGCACACAGACCCTTTTGGGATACCTGCAATGAAATATTAAGGTAATTAATGGTAATTAAGGAACGATCTCTTGAGGCTTTTATATTTTATTGATACGGAAAACAAAGTGATTAAATTGAATTGTAATATTATTCTGCGGACGAGTTTTTCATAATGATATGTTGCAATATTTACTCAACAATACCGATAGCTCCGGGCGAAGGTTTAACGTTTCCCTCGCGAGCTGGATTAAAGGTAAAATGAGACGTGCACTTAGCGATACCACGAAAGCATAAATATCTTCGGCGTACCAGCGTATTGCATACATTCCCAGAAAAAATAAATAAAACTCAGCTCATTGCTTCGGATATATAGGACATTATTGGTCAAAAAGACAACAAAAAACTTTACTTCTGTTTTTTGTATATCATTAATAGTATTTTGATATATTCTTAATATACTGTACTCTCAGATTTGTAACACATTTCAATCTACTTGCTAAATAATTTACTATAGATCTTTTGTTATTTTATAGTATTAAGGAGATGTGATCACTTAGCAGGCAGCTGTTTGCTTAGGGTTCATTACAGGGAATCCACAGACAAGTTACTGTTTAGAACCATTGTCGCCACGATCGTTAGATGGCACATTTTTTTACTTGTGTCCAGTAGAGGGTGCTGACGCGCTACCGTAACCACACTATCCCCCGGCTCGAGAAAGTGACTCTCAGGTGATTGGCTACGCAGAGCTGCATAGACGGAGGTTCGTCCGGGGAGGTGCTCTGTGCTTTGCGTCTCCTTTAATGCGGGCGCTTCACATCGAGGCACGCAGATGTCATAAGGGATGTCAGCTGTGGCACATTTTCGAGATAGTTACTCTCCAGGGTCGCATGTTCAGCTCCCATGGCGGGCCTGACGCTGACAGGCCTCTCTGCGCTTCTTGACTCCCTTCTCCGGTTGATAATATAACCCTTCACTCGCTTTTTGAATCCTGCATGAGCATAATTGCACCTCCCCCATTCCCAGCCTCTCAAAAACCTGGCTGAGAAGACAAAGCTAATACTATTTGCCAGTATCAGCTCAAATGCAGCTGTACGACTATCATCTGGTGAACCTGGAGCCACAGGACGTTCGGGGGTCAAGGCAGGAGAAAGGATGAAAACCTTTCGCAGTTACAGTAAATGCCCGTCTATTTTCGTAAACAAGAATTAATGCATCAGCATTGTTGCTATTCATGCTTGAGGTATGTATGCTAACATCAGGTGAGTGAGCACTTAAGCTCCCAGCCCCTGCTTTGCTCAGTCCCTCAATTATTAATGTTTCTTCTCCCCATGCGGCATTTTGCGGGAAGGCAACCAAAAACAAAGGAAGGTCCCAAAGTAGGCTCCTGTTTCATCGCCATGACGACAGCAGGTCGTGACCTACTGCACTTTTAGAACCGCTGCTACTAGGAAAAGAAAAAACTATGCGATTGCTTCTGAAAGTGCAAAAAAGAAAACCTGATTTGAAATTGTGTGTGTGTGTTTTTTTTAATCATACAAAGTCAACAGCGAGCAGCACTTTGCCCTTTTCGGCCACTAATCCTCAAAGAGCAACATAACAAAATCTGCAACACAAATGCGAGTGCTAATGGCTCAGTGCCGACGCGCTCGCCTTCATGTTCGGTGCTTGTGCCGCATCGCCTCCTGGCTCGACGCCCACGTGCGGTCCAGACCTCCGTGGAGAGCGTGGCTCCTGTGGAGAGACACGAGTGGGACGACTGACAGTGATGTCGGCGTGCAGGAAAGGATAGCAGCTCTGTTCCACGGTGCTCGGCCTGTCTCCTTCACAGACTGCTCCTGGGCTCACACAGAACCCAAACACCAAGTATATCTCACCCGTTTACATCTGTGATACCAGCTAGTACAAGCACCAAGTGCAACGGACGAGTTATATGGTTCTCACGGTCAGCCGTGGTGAGTGCCTGCTGAGAGCAGCCCAAGGGGGGGAAATCCACAAGCCGCTAGTGTTAAGCACCACCAGGATGCAAGATGCGAATGAAGGCTATTCCGTGTGGTATAAACCAACAGAAGGGCTACTGTGGCTGAAATCACAGATCATTTTAATGACGCTCGCGGGAATAACGTGTCACGACACATATTGCGTTGAGCCCTGCTGTGCATGAAGCTGCGCAGCAGGAAGCCAGTCAAAGTAGCCACACTGACCTGTCACAATCAAGGGTATAGCAAATGTACAAGCAACAATGTGTCCCAATGGTACATGTTCTTCTATTTCTATACCTTAAAAGATATGTTTAGATACAGCTAGGGTACAATTAGCAGACTCTTGAGGGTACAAACCCAGTGACAAATAATTGCACCCTTAAGGGTACAAATTGGTACTGTTTTTCCAATGGCGTGTCCACCATCGAAAGAACCAAACATTGGGACACAAGCAGTGGAGCTGCACCTTGGATCGATGGAACGAAGCCTGTTTTCTGTTGCATCACATTGACGGCTGGGTACGTGTGGAACATCTGTAGGATGTGTCAGAACAAAGGCTGCTGACTTGTCCCCCTCCCACTTCTGCCAGCTGATCCCATCTGTCGTGCTGGTTGTGGGTGGGGCAGGGCATGCTAGTGTGCTGCCGCTGTTTTGGAGGCTCCTCCGGTTCATCTCACACTTTTCCTGGCTATGCAATGCAGTAACTCATGCACCCAGATAGGTCCCTCCATTAGATCTTCATGTTCAGCAGGCTTCTTAGTATCAAGTCAGCATATAGTAACACCTTCCATGTTCTCCAGGGGCTCAAAGCCCTGCTTAAGTATGGAAGCCTTGAGGTCGAATCCCCCCCGGGGACAGCTAAATGGTACTGGCTCAATCTGCGATTTGACCACAGCTGTCCGAATTCTTCCCGCCTGTAACGTTGGAAGTGAATGCGGGACAAAGCGGCCGCGTCTGACAGCCACCTCCCCGATGACACGCTGAAATTTAAGTTCGCCGCTCACGACCGGCGCGACTCGCCACGACACCTTCTCGACTCGACCGCTTTCAGGAGGAGAGCGGGAGCGGCAGATTGGGGCTGACAGCTGTCCCATTATGTCTGACTGCTGGCCCGTTAATGACTCAAACGGCGCGGCTGCACGGCGCTGCTCCGTTTCCCGCTTGACGGGCGTGTCAGAGGTCTCTGACTGGCTCGCCTTCCCCAAACTACAGCTACTATTCCAGTTAATGCCTCGGATTTTAGCTTTATAATAAAGAGATTTTATTTGTTCCTTCACCAGCTTCAGCTACAGATTATTACAATGCTGAGCACCTGAACAGAACATAATGCTTAATGTTGTAGGAACCTGCGACTTGGGGGGCACGGTCAAAAGGACAGCTGTGATTGGCACATTTTTAAATGCAACAATCGACGTATTAATGACGAGAAATTTAATGAATATAGTCAATTAAGGTCGTTTATCCATCCATCCATCCATCCATCCATTATCTCCCGCTTATCCGTGATCGGGTCGCGGGGGCAGTAGTCTCAGGAGGGAA
>JAABNY020000063.1:4507268-4518377 GCA_015164015.2 Brevimyrus niger | reverse complement strand
TCATCTGACTCCTCTCAATGCGGAGGAGCAGCGGCTCTACTCTGAGCCCCTCCCGAATGACTGAGCTTCTCACCCTTCTCACCCTATCTCTAAGGGAGAGCCCAGCCACCGTGTGTAATCATTTTAAAAATATTTGATTTATTGAAGGAATAAGTATAGAATTGGATTAATCCATTAACATGTTCAAAATTGTCCACAATTGTTGTTGTGTCTCGTCAGATGGTTATAGACAGATTATTAACTCCATTATTAAACTCCATATAAATGTTGGAGTTCAGGGGTACCAGAGTTAACCTGAGATAAAGCATTTTGTACTCATTTATTTTGCTTACCTAACAATTAGTCATTTACCATCCACTACCAGCAGGGTAATTAAGCAGCAATTTTCATGCAATTAAAAGACAATTTGATAAAGAGCCACATTAAAGCCCACTGGATCTTCTTTTAACGAGACTTGAACAAATAAACACCAGCACTTCACGCTGTAGCTGTTCTGTTTTGGTGCTGCTAGATCCCAAAACTAAATGCATTGTGTTATAATAGGTGACCAGCCCCTGATCAACCTTGGTGATGAACGTAAAGGTTTCACAGACTGAGAGTTTTATTGTCACGCGCACAGCTGTCAGAGATCTTTAAACATTCATTCGATCATCTCCTTCGTCCCGTAAAGGGCCACCGTCAGCCTGTGCCCCCCCCTCGGATCACAGGCAGGAGGACATTCATTAAAATGGTGCCCTGCAAGATAGCAGTTGGATCTGAATATACATTTTTATGAAAATACTCATTATCGTTGGGCCAGTGGGACAGGGAAATATGTATCTTATATTATAAGATATTTACTCATGAAAATGCAGAGACAGAAGACAGGAAGTCTGCTCTGAGTACAGTCTGTTCAGGCACAACGACCATCTACCCTCTTGAGTATTTGATGCACCCTGTAATTTACGTCATTTACATGTTTATACAATGTTTAAAGTCCAACGGTGAACAGGCTTCTCCATTTTTCCTCTTCAATCTTTTTCCTACCCGGTGAAATGTTCTTACTATGCTGATCTACAGTACCATTGCAAAGCTGCTGTCACAATGTAAAATCCTAATTAATTAAGTTAATTATAGCACCAAAAAGCATATTTCTTAAGGATGTAGAGGCCCTGCCCTTTTACCCTTGAGCAAAGTAGGTCGTCAGAACGGGTCCAGCGAAATATGCAGTCAAATAGATGTGTGAGAGAGACGGCGGGTTTGGATTATATAAACATGACGCGATTAACTGTGTTTGTGAAGGGCTGCTAATGTCCGCCCTCTCTCTACAAATGTTAGCGAGGAGGAAGGAGAAGGAGGATAGGGGAAAAGTCTGGGCGATGCTGCAGGCCTGGCAGATGGAAGTCGTGATCTCTGGAAGTGAGAATTAGAAGACGATGAAGAAACTGCTTCTGTCCCCTGTCACCCAAGCGGCCTCAGTCTCGGGCCTGATTGGCGATGCTGCAGACCAGTCCGCTGGAGTGACACCTGGGGGAAGGCAGCCCCCCCCCCTCACCCCACGCAGTGGTGGTGGGGACACATAAATAAAGTAGGTGCCAGTTTTTCGAAGTCCACGCTCATTTGTGAGTTCTGCAGAAACTGTAATGGGCTATTATAGGATTTGTGGTGTTGGGGGGGTGGGGGGTGGGGGGGGCAGAGGGGCGCTGGTATCATGGAAGGTAAGCGCCTGCCATCCGGAACCTGAGGATGCTGCTGGCAAGCTGCAAATGACATCTGAAAGGGTTCCAGAAAGTGCCGCAAACTGGAGCAGACTGGAGCAGCAGGGAGGAGACAGACAGACGGGTCTGTGCCGAGCCATTTGGGGAGGCAGCAGGACGACCGGGACCCACTCGTGACGGCCCTGTAATATGAATGCCGAAGGGGGACCGGAAGGCGCTCAGGAATCATTCACTGGGCCCTAGTGCTGGTAGGGTTAGGGTCATTTGTTTTGAGGGTGTGCTTGTCGGCGTGTGTGTTCCTTGTGTGGGAGGGGCGGGGAGGGCGGCAGATTTAATGAGATAAAGCGGAAATTTGAGGACATGGACTCCTGCATGTTGTGCAGCACGAATAAGCTACTGGGAAAAGCACACAGGCTTGGTGAGGGGCGCTGTGCCGCCCTGACCTGAGCTCTGGACGTCATCAGACATGCAAAGGCACCAATGGCGCGGCCCAAAGGAATGACAGCTATTCATGGAGGGTGGGCCACAGATTTGGGTGCGGGACCAGTCGGGAATACACGTGTCCGGAGGAATTCCACACTTCCCCGTGCATCAAAACACAGCCGACATGGGGATCCATACAGCTTTTAGAGATAAGAAGCACCGGGCTTCAGAACTGACAGCCTTTGAATGCGGTTTTTCTCATCGCTAAAGGATTAATGCGCTGCTTCTTCCTAAAGGTGTCGGCGAAGTCCAATACCACGCATGCTGCCAGACAGAGAGTGTTCCATAAAGGACGGAGGAAGTCAAGCGCTCCATTTGTAACCCGCTACATCGGCTCTCTGGTACGGTCGTACTGCCGGCAGGTGTAGAAGGGATACTGCATCACCCTCCTTCTGCTATAAATCCAAACTAACGTCAGGGAGAGGAGCAGGTCCTAAGTCTGAATTAGTGTGGAGGTATATGGGGCCTGGTGCCCGATAGGACAATGATAAACATGCACTTTCTGTGCTTGACAGAAATGTTTCAGAGTTTAAATGGGATCGCGTGGCTGTTTCTCGGCAAGTCGCACATTCGATCTATAGGGGATGGACTTACGCTGAGTTTTCAAAGTGTGATGCATAAAGGAGGATGTATCACAGATGCCCGGGTTTGGATATAGGTCTGTAAGAGGCACTGCGGTGCGCAGCATGATGGGAAAAACTACGGGGATGATTTAAGGCGAGTGACGTTCCTGCCGAGCTTTAAATCTTCAATTGTCTCACAGCAAACCTCCAGAAGGCTTCCTCCGAAAGCCACCCCCTCGATCGATGCAGGGCCCGGCCCTCTCATCGCGCTAAACGCCAGAGCTAGCTAACTCCTGACTAAGTCAAGCGCAGGGCGTGCTTTAAGCAGCACTAAACTGACTTAAAACCACGGTGAAGGTGGGCAGAGCTACCCAATAGCCAAGCTAAACATTAAACACGCCTTCATAAGGACTGAGGGCCACTTGTAAGCAGTGACTCTTAACAGCAGAAGAATGCAATGTTTACCTAACGGGCATAACAGGTCTCACACGCACTGCCTGATCAATAAAAACAAGCGGCACTGAAATGGATTCACAAGGCTCATTTAAAATTCCCTCACGCTGCAGCCTTTTTTAAAATCGATAGCGGAAACTCCTGAATCAACAGGGATATTCTGGACAAACCTATATATTTTTTTCGGTATACAGCACCATGGGGCACTTATTACAACAGAGTTTCTGCTGCAGGGGCAACAAGGCATGAGATTAAGGAACTGAATTTGTGACAAAAGGGTCTAGCGCTGGACGGCTGTTACACCCGCGGGCGACAAGTTTAACCTAAACTGGGTCCCTGGAAACACCAATTTGGCAAATGGCAAAAGATTTACGGTAATCTATGTCACGTGTAGTTTGATTTGGAACAAAAAAAAAAACAGGAAAATTAAGTGATTAATCTCACTTTGGTGTAATAAAGTCCTCAGGTTATTTGTTACCTGCATTCTGTAGCTGCTAAAGTCACAGTTGAGGCCTGTACCCTGGCAGACTGGCCTGCAGGAAGGCGCACATGCCGAAACTGGGTCCTCATGGGCCTGATTCTCGGCTGCCACAAATCCTCTCTGAGATCGTGAGGCATTTGCTTTTCATGACAGTCAGGCTCCACGGTAGAATGCAATATGCGCAGATGTGTGCATTCTGAATTGCGTCGCATGTGCCGCTGTGTTTAATGCAAGTTAAGAGTGCAGGCAGTCCTCTCTTCGGGCTCCTGGTATGCAGCCGTATATATGCTGGACCTTATCTTGGGAACAGATCTGTCAACAAAAGGTCACCACTTCATGCAATTGTCTGCTTGCGTATGGGCACCCTTCAGCTGTTCCATCAAGGTCATTTCAAGGTTAAGTTGTCACAGAGGATAGCCATATTAGCCCAGTGTTCACTCGACCTGCCTGGACCGGGAATTGTTTCCTGGGGGACACCAGCATGAAATCAAGGCTGTCTCTCAACAAGGATATTTTTCAAGAAGTACCAGAAAGAAGTAGTGTGTTTTCTTCCGGAGCGGAAAGTAGTCGTGTAAACATATCAGTGTTGTGCAGGGTTGTGCATGATGCATGGTGAAATGTGTTTATCCAAAGGTTTTAAAGTGTTTAGCAGGCTTGGCCTGCATGCAGTGTCAGCCTGACCTTGAATTCCCCACTGGCCAAGTGATAATTTACAGCGTAACTGGTAAACAGCTTAACTGAGAGCATTTTGTCATGTGAATGTCTCTCTTCCCGCTACAGCTTCGTCATTTGTCGTTATTCATTCTTCAACTTTTTAGAATATTTTTTAAATCATGAAAAAAATCACAGATGACAAATGGATAACAGGGGATCTTATTTTTTTTGTATATGTTTCAGAGAAGTTAAGCGCTGCAGAGCTTGCGCTGTCATACTTTACTTCACCGCTAGATGGCGAGATAGTTTTTCCTGTGCCTCCGTTCGGATCGGAATGTCAGAGCTTTACTTCTATTGTGCCAGACGGACTGCTGCTTTTTTGTAACGGTAAGTCCTGATTTTGAAGTGCTGGTGTTTTCAGTGCGTGTCAGCTGTTCATCTGAGGGGCTAAACTGCAGCTTATAAAGCTACGAAAAAGAAATATAATCTTGATAGTTTTTTTCCAGCAGCATTGACATTATGGTGGATTAGTTTGCCCAGTTCTTATGAATGATTCCCCTTGTCTGTGTTACTAGATGAGTGACTTATTAAGACCATAGAGCCAGGAGTTTGAACGTGGGCGTGTTTATATATAATTATAGTCAGCAGGCTTTATAAATTTACTATAGACGGTCTTCTTATCACTGAGAACTGATTTCAGAGCACTGATGCCAACCCTTAACTCTGGTGCTTTATGACAACTTGTTTATTCTTCTTCTATGCTGTTTATAATGGAAAGAGGGGCAAAATGCAGCTTGGAAATCATGTAATGCGTTCAAAGGAGCCACAATAAGCTATTCAAACCCTTCAGCTGACAGCCCCATGACTGACTCAGTGAATACACTTCTTAATAGCTTCTTGACTATGCAGGTTCCGCTTATGCTGTCACACACACTCTCCCTCTGTGCCTTTCCGCAGTGAGGATGGGGTTAGGTGTATCGACTGAGGACAGGGAGAGGTACAAGGCCGACATTGGGGCTCACCTTTACTCCGCCATGAGAGAAGCAGGGGGGCTGCCGGATGTGGGCATTGACCAGGCCCTGCTGGACAACACTGACCTTCGACCACCGGTGGCGCTGCAGGTATTTAGGGTAGGGGTAAAAGATGAGTAGTGTTGGAGGATTTTTTTGGAGTGTTTGTAATACTGAGTTATTGTAAACCTTGAGATTGTTATGTAATACATGGTGAAATATTGTTGCAGAAGAAGTTTTGGTGGTTGTGTGAAGTGTGGGGAAATGTCGTTAATAGGCTTTGTTGAATAATGTGAGGTAATATAACACCGCAGGTTTCCTTCAAGCAGCTCAGGAAGCATGTGGATGCCAGGGGTCCAGCTTACCTGAAGGAGCTGATGGCCAAGCTGGTCGTTTTCACCGAGGAGCCCCAGCTGATGGGCCTGCTGACCCTGGTGATCTCCATGGTGATGGAGACGGCCTACGCCTCCTCCCGCGGGCCCCCGGCGGGCGTGCTGGTGAACGGGAAGGTGTGCGAACTGCGGAGCCTGATGGAGGAGTACCTGAAAAGGTGCCGGATGCACGAGTCTGAGGAGGCGGAGCTGCGGGAGGACATGCGGAGGCTGGAGGCGCAGCTGAGCTACCAGCTGACGCAGATCAAAGGCGCTGTACTCGGCGAGGGCCCCGCCAGCTCCTGGGCGCTCAAGCACTGGGTCAACGGCGCCGCGCTCCACGCACAGATGCTGGTGCAGCTGGCGCGGATGGACGGGCGGGGCACCGGGCCGGCTCGCGCAGCCCTGGCCGGGTACCGCGACGACCTGCGGGAGCTGCTGGCCGCATACCGGCGGCACAAAGCCGGCACCGTGTCCGTCTCCAAGCGCAGGGCGGGGCAGCCAGCAGACGACGCCCTTGGTGACGCCGGCACCGTGACGGGATACTGCATCTCTGACAAGGAGCTGGGCGTGTCTGCCGACGTGCCGCTGCCGGACGGCGCGCTCCCGGTCATGGCATGCGTCGGCACCGACCGCTGTGCCGAGGCCTACCTGGAGCACGTGTTCTCCCACCACCCCCCGATCGCTGGCATGGAGCGGTACTTCTCCGAAGCCATCGACAGCCTTCTGGATCCCCCAGGGACAGACGCCCCACCTCCTGCTACCAGCGGCCAGTCAGCGTAGATTAGCGCTCAAGTGACCTATAGGTTCATGAGCAATTGAAACGGTGCCGATGAGGTAATGAAAGTAATCAGTTTCGGTGATCTGTTGTCGTCATGAGCTCACGAGCTCCCTGTGTGGGTGGGCTCACACGACGGCAGGAGACGACGCCTGTTGAAGCCAAACGCTTTACGCCTTCGAATATTTATAAGGCGTCTGACTTGTCTGTAGATTCCGCTTTGCGGGAATCTTTCAGGCTCGCAATTTAAGTTAAACTAATAATGAATGTATTCAGATGGTTGCATAAGTAAAAATGGAAAAAAAAAACTTGATAGAAGAAGAGGATCAGTATTTAACTTTGGAACTGGGGGAGTGTTACTCTGAGCCCCTAGTCTTCATGTCTCCTTCCAAGACAGAAGCCCATCCGCATGTCCATGGTGTAACACGGCCTCTAACGCCGTCTGTGACCATCGTAATCCGACGCTAGAGGCTCTCTGTAGTGTTCCTCAAGTAAAGCCCCGCCTCCTCATTTGCACACTGAGAGATGGCCAATCAGCCACGTGCCATTATCACCGCCATTTTGTTCCAAATACAGTAACATTTCGGTTACAGACGGTCAGATTGGCCATCACTGTTTTTAACCACATTTTAAATGGTTTACAAACTGTACAATTATGTAGCATGTCTATAATGACCCGTGTCTTGAGGATACTCATAATAATCAATATTTTATTGATCCCCATGGGGAAATTGTCTTTACGCCTCCCTAAACTATTTCTTTGTAGAGAAAGCTGTACGTGATGGGCAGCCACCCGTAGTGGCACCCTGGGAGATAAGGGCCTTGCTCAAAGGCCCACAGGTGTGCTGAGGCTGGGTTTGGACCAGCGACCTTCAGATTATGGGCACAAAAGCTTAGCCCGCCTCCCCCACATGCTGCTCTGAATACCTACAAATAAAAATCAAACTACGATGACATGACTGCTGTTGGAGTTTTATGTAATCTGACGTACTTGCCGTCAGCAAGATCCGGTCATGATGAAGATGATTCTCTTTCTCCTGGATGAACCACATCTTTCTTTTAATGAGCTGTGTCCAAGTCCATTGAACTTTCATTGTCTTGGTCATATTTTGCTCACGGTGTGAGTAACCTTGGTATCACCATTCTCAGTGAGGGTCATATATTTATATACAGTTTTCTGTACCCTCACTTCTCACATCACGATGGTCCAGAAGAGAACACTGTGGATTAGCATTGCCACTGCGGACCCACTTGCAGCAAGGTGTTATAGAACCTTCTTATTCCCATCTCAGGTCCACAGAGGTCTTAACATAATTTACGAAGCAGCAGCAGGAACACGTCCAAACACTTTCTAAATTCTGCATCCCTGTAGCCGATCGTGTTCTGCACTCCCAAGATTGTCGGAGCAGAACAACTTGATGTCTCCCACGCAGCTGGGAATTCTGGGTAAAGGCCGAGTGCCACAATTACGATTGGCTTGTCCAACGCGGTGTTTACCCCGGAAAGAGCTCAGCCTCATCCAGCTGGCCTAGGTGTCCCATTTTGCACAGAGGGCAAGCTGGCCTCTGACTGCAGGCTGACTGCTTAGGACTCACCTGAGACGAATTTGGATTGAACAGAGCAGGAGGTGAACGGCCAGCGACTCCCACTGACGGTTTACCAGGGAAGTCAAAGACTGTTTCTGTTAGCATTTATCAGAGTCCACTGGGGCGAAGTAGCCACAGCTTCTGCGACGCTCACCCCTCCCCTGCTAGATTGGCTCCACCAACACACACACACACACACACACACGCACACACACACACACACACACACTGGCACCATTAATGCGGCTGCAGTGCCATCGATTAAAAAGAATCTCTATGCGATGCAAATAATGAAGTCCGTGACCGATTACGGTCTTGCTTGAGAGGTCCGGCAGTCGGGGCCGTGCAGTTAATCACCCTCCCCCATTTCATTAGTGCTTGCTGCTTCCATTTTAACGAGATGCCAAGGACAATGGGTGGCGCCCCTTTCAGTGACCCCAGCTGCTTGAAGTTTTAATCCTAGGAATCCAACCCAGTCCAGTGCAAACGAGTAGGCTGGTCCGTAACATTAAGGTGTTCCAAGCTGCCAAAGCCTCCCCACAACCACCTTATCATGGTATTTTCATTGATGGTAATGACCCCAAATCCTCTGGGGTCCACTTGAGTGCTAGTCTACACCGATTGGCTACCGCCAGCAGGAGGCGGGCTTTGTGGTCTGTTTTGAAAGCCCACACTGCCTGCACCTTATATGAAGGGGAGGGCGGCGGTGTTTCCCTTACAATTCTGGCATGGGAATCCTGTTGGCAGGCTTATTTCCCACATGCCCCCATTACTGCAGCTCAGTATCCCATCAAGCACTCGGCGCCGGCAGCAAATCAAGGCGACGGCAGCTGGACGAATCTGTGATGCACATCTTCATTTCTTATTTTTTTTAGCTTTACCTGTCTAACCTTTATTTTATTGATTAGAGACTTTTCACTCTCAGCTTTTGGGTCAAAAAAGCAACTTGAACTCTAATGGCCACAGTGTTTAAATGGCCAAACTGGTTACATTTTTGTTCCAACAAACTCTGAATAGCTACTATCCGGTAGGCTTTCCATTCTACCTGGCTTCTGAGGGAGTGTACGTGACAACAGGTGTGACCAGGTAGGATGGAAGCCCTTCTGGATAGAAACTCACCGGGACCGGAGCAGGAGACCCCTGAGCTAAAGAAATCAGTACTATGACAAACGGCAACACCAGGGTTGGGAGGGAAATTTAAAATAACATTTCAACTTCCATCACATTATGTCACCACTGTTGAATAGTCTGGTTTACGTGCAGCGACTTCAATCAGGCAGTGGACCCATCTGAGCGTCACTCCTGTGATGGATTTGAAGTGAGTGACGTGGGTTCAGAGTGACTGGATTGACATTTTGATGATATTTTCAGGATGGGCTTGCAGAAACGCATGGGTTTTGTATGTTACTGGATGGCCCAGGACCAGGCAGGTCTCAGATCAGACTCAGGTCTGTTTATTTCTCTGCTTAAGACCCAGTGATGCCTGTTTCTTATTGGCCTTATTATTATTAGTGTGGCTTTGTTCTTGGGAATTGACATTAGATGACAGGGAAATTATTAAAAACGAGATACAACTGAGGTGGGGTCCACAGAAAGGCAAATGGCTGTTCTGAGGTGAGATCTGCTACATATTTTGAGTTTGCTCGTCACATCTCAGCTAATTAGGAGCAAGGGGGATTATGGCAGCTGCCAACTTCAAATTACACTTCTGGGTAAAGTACACCTGCAATCTGCCTCATGAGCTGCAAATCAGTTCATATCTGCTACCCCATTCAACAAAATTCTGTAATTCAGATCGGGCCCTAATTCTTGACCACTGATTTGTTTTCAGACATCTGGCTTATAGTGGACAATTACTTTGAACCCCGAATTCACGGTGCATCAGTAAGGCACTCAAAAATACTTCAGCGAATGGCAGCATTCATCAAAGTGATTCACAGTCTTTCTCAGAAAGACACTGGAGGCTGAAGGCGCGATCTTTGATTTGATGATAATTCTCAATGCCAAGTGCAGCTAAGTGGCAGGGAACAAGAAGAGGCAAAAAGATGAAGAAAAGATGTACAGGCATTATGAGGGACAGCCCTGTCAAAGATGTACAGGCATTATGAGGGACAGCCCTGTCAAAGATGTACAGGCATTATGAGGGACAGCCCTGTCAAATATGTACTGCCTGGCTACCTGTGGAAACGCGAAAGACATCAGGTACCAGAGAAATTCTGCTTGATAATGGACCGGGTGAAGTGCTTGGCGATGCCGAAACTGGCAGCTCTGCTTTCTCAACGTTGGGTGCTTGACATTTTCTCCATGCGATTGCCAGATGTGCTGCCATGACTCAGAAGGTGCGAGGGAACGAGTGATTTGATTTCTGTGCACGTTCATCTGTGTGTGACAAGACCCCCCCCCATGTTTAATCTGCTATGGAACTGTCACTGCATCCAGAATTCATCAGCGAGAGAGTGAGAGAGAGTACATTATTAATCCCTCTGAGGGAAATTACAGCAGCATTAATGACAACATGCAACACCATGTAACATGCATGAGAAACATACATCACACCATGTTTTTTTAAAGGAATAACTAGATAAATTTGAACAAAATCTTCCTAATGATGTTAAAGTAGTTGTTAGTATTGTGTAAGCAGTGTGCAAGTAATGTGCAGGATATGTTAGTTGCTTTGCTTGTAATGTGCAGGATGCATTAGTAATTTGCCAGACAATGAGACGAACTGTTGTACAGTAGAATGGCGGCTGGTACATATGATTTCTTGAAGCGGTCCACCTTACAGCAGGGGTGGAAGAGTGTACTACAGAAGGAGCTCCTCCGTTCAAGTAGCACATTGTGCAGGGAATGATTGTCGGCACACGACTTCACAGTTCTCTACGCCGCGCCTCCTGACCATCACCGACACATGCAGGTCTTGCAGTGCCTGATGAGTTCTGGCCTGATTCTGAACCGCATTGGACGTCAGAGGTGTGCAGCGTGAAAAGGAACAGAGGTAGGATTGTGCCTCGTGGAGCTTCCCAGTCATGCAAA
>JAABNY020000063.1:4468800-4483680 GCA_015164015.2 Brevimyrus niger | reverse complement strand
AAGTTCGCCAAGGACACGCAACGGGCAATCCATCATGCATTTTTTGGTTTTTTTATTTTTTGATCTGAGAACTGTAGAGGAGGGGCCGGCGGGCGAAAAAGGAAGCGCGAGGAGCGGGTCGGCGGGGGAGGGAGGGTAGGGCAGTCACCTGGGGGATCCCTGAACATCAGAAAATGTGAATTACTTCAGTCACGATTCAGCGGGACTGAAATCACTACGCTCTTCTGGAACACGTTAGCTTTACATTAGGAACATCACGTGAAGCAGCTGTTGTGTGCTAAGGGTATATTTATGTTGGCCCTTTCATTGTAGGAGCGCAAGAGCATAATGAATTATATTTAAATACCCGGAACCGTCCCAGAACCCTCTAGTGTCCGTCTGACCTAAACATTTCACTGGGCTAAATTAGCGTATGGAACAATGTATCAAGCCTTTGAAGTATTAAAAGGTATGCATGGACAGACACCCCGTAACACGCACATGCAGAAACACAGTCACGCCTATCCATGTATATTGAATACTCACTCTCTAATATAACCTCTTCCCTTATCCAGTTTTAATTGAAACCCTGGAGATTGATAAGGGGTGGTGCCTTTTTTCCATGCCCCTTTCCATGCAACTCTTGTGGATTCTTTAAAGAAATAAGCCCCCCCCCCCCCCTCGCCAAAACCTGACCATCAGAGGAAACCTCAAACAGGCCATGTTCCTCTTGTGCTGGCCAGGCCCCACCTGCCCACAAACAGACCTGTGTAAAGCTTCTGGTGGCCAATCTTGCGCCGTCCTGCCAACCCTGACCACAGAGTGCAGTGCAGGAGGAGTCAGAGCCGCAAGGCTGGCTGGGCTCCTGCTGTCCGTGTTAATTGGAGAGAGAGCAGCAGGCTTCTCGGGCGAGTCTGCGGCCCTGAGCCGTTAGCTGTCTCTTCCACAATTCTCACATCTCCAGGCCGCCTTACCAAAGGAAGATCAAGGACAGCGTCCAGCTCTGGGCTAAGGAAAAAATGCCTATGAAGACTGCAATTTCCGAAGGCGACAACGTCTCACGCAGAGTCTGAAATTTAACCAAAGACACGAGGCAAGACCTCCCTCATACTAGGCATGTTCAGGTGGATTAGAGCATCTTAGACCATCCTTGTTTCTTCTCCTCCTTCTACCCTGCTTTGCTTGCAGGTAAAAATTGACTGAAATTTGATTGGCCGAGCTGTCACTTCAGTGTCAGAAAAAAGTAATACGATAGTTTCATCGGGAAGTTAGAAGCTTCAAATTCCACAGGGTGGGATTATTGTGGACTGTCAATGAATACTTCATTTGCTACTCAATGGTTTGTTCAATGGGATCTCTTATCATTGGGTAGTGGAGTGGGATCTTTTTGGGTTAAATGAGGCAGTGACTGACAGCGCACTATAAACCCTACCCATTGCATGTCAACAGCTTAATTTCTCTCATCAGTAGACTCTGCTATTCCCCAATGAAGATCATTTTGTGGCATATTATCACCTTTCCTCAATAAACTGTCCAGCAAGGTTTTTTCTGGGAACTGATTATCTGCATAATCAAGACTCAATGGCAAACGATAAGGCAGACACACGCTGCATGCTGATTGCACATCCACGGAAAAAAGCAGGTTATCTGTCTCTGTTTGCACTTAGAGGAAGTGTTGAGGGCCACACGCAACCGCATCTCTCAATACGATATAGGGACAGTGAAGTTTATCAGGTGTAACGGTCTGAGTCACCTAACTGCACTCTGAAAAAGCCATATTTAGAGAAGATCGTGGACCAGCATGTGAGTCATCGGCCCCTATAAGAGGCAAACAAACGCAAATTAACTTCACTGCCCACTAAGCTGAGGCTAGGAACGGTCAGCGGATCCAGAGCGTCTGATTCATCCCAGCATTTTCTAGGGCGCTAATGTGCTTAATGAACACCGTTCATTTTTTTCCAAAACTCTCTTCTTTTCAAGTACACCTGTCACCCCAACCACCCCCCCCCCTACTCGCACACGTTGCAGCTTTTCATATATTCCCTAGGCTTCAAAAAACAATTATTTTACCATCTGGAGAGAGAAAAAAATATATAAGGAAAGCAGAGATACTGTGATGGAGGAGAAGCCAGAGTCAATTATTCATGACTCAGTGTGAATTTTAAGCAGCCGCACATCCAGGAGCCGGCAATGTGGCTGTAAGAAATGCAGCATTTTTGCGGGCCGACAGGGACAAGGGGGCACTCCTGAAATGTAGTTACGTCCCCTGGTTGCTTTTTACAGTCAAATGTCTGTAAGACCACTTCAGAAACTGGGCTTTGCCAAAGAAAATTACAGGTCCTGGTCCACCAAACACCCTGGTGGAAAAAAAAACATCGGGGGCTACCTAAAGGCCGAAGGGAGTCACTCATAACTCGTATTTGCCCATGTTCGAATTAAACGTTAGGAGAACCACCATCACAGTTAATGACTCTTCCATTCTCCATTGACCCAACAAGAACACCCATCATCTGAGTTGGAATGTCCAACTGATTATGGTTCTGCTGCTTTATTGCCTGGATGGGGGGAGCCGGGAGGTCAGGAAGGGTTCAGCCTCGCCATGGGGAAGGAGGCTCGTTATTCTGCTTTGTTGATGCAAACTGGAGGTGGGGAGCACCGCTGGAGGCATTTCGCTAGAAATAATCAAAAATATTTCATGGCACATTGAGCCAGAAGTACGTCATTTTTCCCTGATGGCTGAAATACTCCCAAATTTAAAGATTGTCGAGGTGATGGTGGGCATCCCTTCCCTGCGTGACTAGGCACTCGCTCTCATATCCTGTCCCTCTTTGTTAACACAGCTGGTGCAGCTGAAGTGGAACCAAAGGACGCCTCGTGCAATGACATGTCGAAATGTGTCTTTGGAGCCTTTGAGGGAAATGAATGAAGTTGAGATTAGGGCACATGCCACCCTAGAGTGCCCGTCACACACAGAGCCCACACAGAGTGTGTTACACAAACACCCAGTGACTCCCCTATCTGCCTGTGGATGGCAGAATGAGGGTGTGAGCTTTCTCTCCACTTCGGGAAAGAAAAGCGATTTAGGGCACAGACATGGCGAGTGAGAAACGAACTTATGAGCTTTGGAAGGCTTTTACTAAGGCCCCAATAGGCGCGCTAGAAAAATGCAAAATACAATATAAAAATGTTTCAGCTATCAACACTCACCAGATGAAATTCCTCAGGCTATTAGAGGTCTTGTAGGTCACACAACATGACACATTATAGGTCACAAACTCACCGTGGTTGTAATGCAGACCTCCAAACGAAAGGATATTTGCACCTGGGAATTCACAATCCATGTGGTACCACTAGAGGGCGCTTAATACAACAGAGTGGTGTTGCAAGTGCAGTTCCACCAAATGCTACGAGAAGATGTATCAGTTTCGCCGCAACGCTGTCCACTGGCCCCAGGAAAGAATACTCACCGGCACTGACAGTGATGGCCTCGATGAACTGGTCCCTCCAGCTGTTTGTCCCCACCAGCAAGGCCAGGTTTGTCTTTTTGATCAGCTTATCCACAGTGTTCTGCAAGAGAACACCACCATTTAACTGCCGTGGATGGAGCTCCTTTACACAGAACCCTTCAAGCAGTTTCTGATGCATTTATACATCATGAACATCGTTTTCTGGCATTAAAATGAGTCATCTGGGTGAAATCACAAGGCAGATGCGAAAACATGCTGATTTTCCCAACCCCGGACCTCCTCCTGGGTGCAGGCCTAGCTGAACTCTTTATTAATTAGGCCTGATGGAGTTGTTGATTGGACAAATCCCTTGCACTTTTATTTTCATAGATTTTCATTACATTTTCATTTCATCACGCTAAATCAAACGCATTAGCTTTAGGTCCTACATTCATTATCCAACTGTAGTAAGAAAAAAAAAAATACATAAATAACATGAATAATACTGTGCTCATGATTACATTTCAATTACTCAGTGATTATTATCTGTGGGCCTTAAATGAATAATCAAAAGAATGATTCATGTAAATAAATCAGTAAATATGTTTTGTTAAAGCTTCCCAAATGACAGGAACATACTGCATCACAAATAAGTATAACAGTATGTTTGCAGCAAGATCTTAAGTAAGGCTTTTGGTCACATGATGGATCTGCGTGATGCACTTAATTAATACCTCAGTCACGCCTAATTTGTCAAAAGCTCTGCATAAGAGTACAGTCATGTACACACCAACATATCAGCGCCCTGTTTAGGAATGGCTGACAGGAGCCATGCTTACAGGAAAAAGCAGCACATAATTCATCGTAATACAAACAACACTACCAGAAATACAAGCCCACTGTCAAAAATATAAGCCCACTCCTTCAAAGTTTGGGGGGGGGGGGATTCAGTAATTAATCCATAAAAGTTGTGATTAAAACCTAGCAACGATAGACAGTCGAGCACATAATCAGTGCCTGAATAATGTCAAAGCCAGAAAAGATTGTGGGGGGAAGATGGACGATATTGTGCAATGAATGCCAATTGTACATTCTGGATACACTGCATATAGCGAATTTCCAGCACACTGGTCTGCTCAAGTAAAAACCTAAGTAACGCCCAGTCCATATTTTGACATTAGGATGGGACCATTGATTTCTTTCATGTATCTTTCGGAAACTGATCTTAAGAATAAAAAAAATATATAAAAATAAAAAATCTCACAATTTTTTGAGAGTGTGTAATTTGAGAACCTCTACCAACAGCCATGCTTCAGAAAGTCTGGGTAAAGTTGGTTGCTACCATCCACTAAGGTCAAGCCTTATTGACTTTCGAAGAAGCTGGAGGGACATGAAGAGAGTTTTAAAAGCATGGACTCCATGAGCTACCTTAAACTCATAGGACTCCTCGATGATCACTTCCAGTTTTGGGTGGTCGCCCAGCATGGGCCGGCCCATCTCCGCGATGCGGCGCTCCTCCTCGTCCTTCCCGGTGAGGGGCTCCTCCTCACCGATTGGCTCCCCTTCCTCTGCAACAGAACACAGAACCGCTCGGAATGTTAGCAGGGCCCTGAGGCGAGCGAGGTCATCACCACGTGCCACTCGTTGGGCGAGACGAGAAGGAGCTTCCAGAAGAAGCTGGTGCAAATGTCAAACAAACCAAAAGGGCAGTGAAAGATCTGGAGTACAGGTTGCTAATTCCCACAAAACCCATAGAGGCTACTTTGGCTGTAGTGTTCAATGCTGTGCCCTTTTGATGTGAAACGCTACAAAGCCTTTTCATATGTCGTTCAGACGCATAACAAAAAGCTGAGAGGATTGGATTCTTAAGTGGTAGTGGGAAGACGGCAAGCAGCTGAGCCGAACCAAATTGCAGAGCCTACGATGAATGCAACCCAGGTAGAGCGTCCATGGAGACGGCTGGTGTGTGGGAGGGAGTGGACTGGTCCTCGGGATACACTGAGTCACACGCGCCGCGGAAAGTTCTGCAGCTATAAAGGGCGGAAACAGCAGGTCTTGTGGCGCTGGAACCAAGCCTCTGAAGCAGGTGAGAAATGGGAGGGCAGCAGATACCATGCCAAGGCCTTCTAAACATCTAACCCCAGGAACACAGACCCACTCAGGTTCGGTGGCCTTTGATCCGATCGAAAGCTGACGGGACAGGGAGGTCTCGATTCAGAACCATGGTACCGGTTCACTTTTCCCGGAGAAAAATGGACTTGTGGTGAATCCCAGCAGGTCATCCACTGGATAAACCCACTCGAAATCCCTTTGAAGGGAAGCTTGTTCTGCCGACCCTCTTGGGTTCTGGCAGACACCAGATCCTAATAAACATACGGCAGGCCTCGGAGCCACAGAAACCACAGTGTTTATTACCAGAAACACTGGATTTCGCTGAGCCAACCGCCTCCATTGTTGCTGATAGTTCCCAAGCTTATTTTTCGCCCGTCTTCATAAAGATGAAACTATTGCAAAATACCAATCGAGCCTAAGTCTGCTTGAATTGGAAACTTTGGAAGACTTTTGTTTTCGTGACTGTCAAATATAATTATTGAGACCGTTCAGAGAGCAGTAGCCCAACCAAAAAAAAAAAAACAGGAAGAAGCAGGAAATACAATTAGTGGGACGGAGAAGCCGACGTTAAGGAGACCGCAGATTGGAAATGAAACTGGGAAAGTCACAATTTTATTCACGGTGGCTGGGGGTCTTGGAGCAGCCACATCTGAAGAAGCAGACATCTGTCAGATAAATGAGGGTGGAGAGATGATGCGGCCATGACGGCCTTCTCCAGCGACATGGCGGATGGCGGGCAAGCTGAGCCAGCGCTGTGTGACATCACTCTCCATCCACTGCAATTTCACTTTATCGTTCACTCATTCATCCGTCTGTTTTTGCTGGATATTTTATTGGAGTGTTTCAAGTTCTCGGTCAAGGGCATTAACAGCGGCACTGCTCTTGGGACTCGACCCAGGTCAGGAGCCCATGTCCTACTTGCTGCCCTTGCTAACTTGCTCTGCGATAGCAGTTCAACAGTCACTGGAGCGTGAGGAAAGAAAAAAAAAATCAAAAATGCCATTAAAATAGCACCAGATCTTACAGGACATCGTGCCTAAGCCTTCTGTGAACATCGGAATGACAGCCAGACGGGATGGGGGGGGGTTCTCTTTGAGGGCTGTTCTGCATGTCGGGGAATGGCGTGTGGCGATGGAGATTCTGAGATGAGCCCTGTGCAGAGGGGCTGCAGCTGAGTTGGTGTAGTGACTAAACTTCAGCTCGAAGCCTCCCGAGAGGTTAGTGAGACACTCGCAGCCTGCGGGGCTGAGCCGTGTGACTTCCATCTCAGTAAGACGGTGTGTGGCTCAGCGGAGTAGGATGCCGTGCTCGTAATAGGGAGGTCAGTGGCTCAGATCCAAGGGTTCGAGGGTGTGATATCACGGTTGGGCCCTGGAGCGAGGCCCTTAATCCCCAATTGCCCCCGGCACCGCCTGACCCTGCTTTCTCGATGAAAATGTCTGTCGCTTTTGATTGAAGCATCTGCTAAATAAATGTAAATGTGCTTATTCCTCTGCTTTTGGAGTCCACTCAAGGTTAATTCAAAGCTTACGCGCTGCCAGTCACGTGCTTCTTTAAAGGCACAATGGCACCACACTAAAGATACTGTCACTAAACCAATCTTGGTAGTAGTTGGAATAACATTAAGCGCTAAAGCACTGGGAAATTAGGAAAAAAGTACATCTCTTTCCCAGCACATTTTTAAACGTGACACAATAATAGCTACAGTTTAAACCATTTGTTCTTTTAAAAACGTTTCAATCCCACTGAATTTCCTGTCAAGTTCTCCTCTATGTAAACATCTGCCATGAAATTGGAAGGGTCCAGCGCAGATATACCAGGAGAACACGGAGTCATGCAGTAACGGATTAACTTTCCATCCATCTCTTCTACTTAGTAGAGAAGGACATCAGTGAATCATCCATATATTAATTTTCCATAACTTTTCAACCAACATGGTGTTGGGGCAACCCTACAGCCCCCTCCATGAAGCTCACCACACAAGGTGGGGGCACCATGAGCAGGACAGCTGTCCTCTGCTGGGCTTAGTATTGAGTGTTGAGAGACCCACCTGGGAAACGAGCGTGTGTGTGAGTGTGTGTGAGTGTGTGTGGGGTGGGGAGGGGGGGGGGAAATCTGTGAAAAACAAATCCTTGTTTTGCAAAAAAAAAAATCAAAGTGACTCCTTAACATGGGCAAATTGAATCAGCAGCAGAGGACAATTCAAAACATTCAGGGCCCGAAGGAAACTCCCCCCAATCAAAAACCAACGCAAATAAGAATCCCGGTGATGCTGTTGGTGATGTCGTGTGTCCCTGACATGGTAATGCCCAGCTCTGATGGGAGGGTATCGAGAGGGATCAACAAGCACATTTTATCGGGGACAACGTGATTCTTGGTGTCTAGACGCTTGCTCATCTGGGCACAGGGATTCGAATGGAGATGTCTGTCATGGGGCTGCATACCAACACAAGATTTTCTGAGTTGAAGAATTGGCATTTTATGGGAAGTGTTGAACCAAAAATGGTGATTATCAGTAAGTTTTCAATGGTACAATGTATATATCTTACATTATATTGTTTTTTTTTTTAAAAAAAGATCCCAGTAACTAGTCCACACATCAAAGACATTTAGATTACAATAAAAGAATATATGTGGGAGATTAAAATAACCGTATAATCTTGCAGGAAAACAAGAGCAATTCGCATTCGCATGCACCAAAAACGTCATCTTTTAAAAAAGGCATTGCAAGCATTTCAACTGTTGAGGTAAATCAAAAGCAAATGTTGAAGAGCAAGAAGCTTATAATCATCATGCAGAAACATGTTGGGATAACAGCTGGAACAGACAGAAACCAGGGCAGGAAAAGTACCAAGGAAAAGCAAGGAGGGAAAAGTAACAGAAAGCAACGTTTGCACGTGAGGACGCAGGCTGTCTTGGAAAACGATAACCAAACAGGGAAAGAAAAGCATGCAAGAAGGAAGGGGCTGGAGTGGGCACTTTCCACATATTTTAGCCCTGTCTTCCCATTACACGTACACATGACGTCCTGCACTTCCTGTCATGTGACCAAAGGTCAGTGGGCCCTCATTGGCTGTGTCTGAGACCGGGGTATGCTGTCCAAACACATAAGAATTTTTACCCTGAGTAATATCTCTATATTAATATCTTTATATTAAAAGATAAATAAGTACCACTAGCTACACAAATTTATTACCAGATGACTGATAAGAATAAAGCTGACAATAATTATCATTATTAAAGCTGAGAAATTTCAAGGTAGATGTGTGAATTCTTTCATGCAATAATCAATATTGCAGACAGCAAAATAAAATATGACATGGCATCTAATATAATTTATATAGGCCTATGTCACTTTTCATGTTTAAACAAGATACGTTTGTCCATGGCTTGTATCCATAAAACAGTTTGGCTATTTATTTGAGGAGTTTATTGTCTTGCTGCTATAAATGGATATTTAAAGCTATGGCGAAGGCAAGAAGAGATTTATCAGGAAAGCGATTTTCTTTTACAGCTGAATAAATATGTTACCAGTGAAACGAGCTGCTTCTCAACTGACGAGCGCAGACACAGGCTGTGCAACGATGAACAAACATCATGTGTGATTCTGTTTTTGTTTCGCATTAGTTTACGTTTAGGTAATTAGTCAAAATGCTTCTTGCGTGGGAGGTACTTTAAAGATTACATCTGCTTACAGTTTAACCAACCCCTACTAAACCACCTTAAAGTTATTTTTTTCTGATGTCTGGAGATCATTGTCTGAAAGCAGAGTTCAAAAGAGAAAAGCTTGGATTTGTCTTTTGTTGTTTGACTCAGTCAGTCATCGCTGATTCTTTGTGATCCCTGTCCCCCTCCGGAGGCCTGTGGGCATTTACTGGGGTACAAGCCAGCCGACTGGGACGAGGTGTGTAAATACAGTCAGAAACAAAGTCAGACTAGACCTGAAACCGAATCCAGTATTCTGTGGTGGTTTAACCTGAATTAAACTGCTTTGCCCACAACTGTCCTCTTTAAAAGATAATGCAATAACGTAAATAATTAGTCCAGCGAATGTGCGATAATTACTGTCAAGCGGGCAAGCTTTGTTTTCCCAACATCCGGCTTACAGAGGGCTGCGAAGTGAACCGTGATGCTAAATGATTGTTTTCTTGCTGTTTGCAGGCAGATTAATTACGGATGTCGTTGAAAGGCGGCCATTTTGTGGGTGAAAAAACATTATGACAGAAAAATTTATAAATAACATAAATAAAGCCTCAGAACTGGAGGTTGAAGGTGGGCTAAATATTAATCTTTCTAGGCGAAGGATCTTTGTAAGATCCTGAAGTCCATCAGTCTGGGCCACGCTGGGAGTAGCTGATGTTGTCGGGTGCAACAAAGTGAGTTTGTGTTTCTTAGCGCTGGGCTTTGATTTCTTGTTTCCGCTGTGTCCTGACGAATAAGTCCCGGAGACGCCCACTACTGTCGCTTGAAACTTAAGACTCAAAATTTCTGACAATCCATTGTGAAGTTACACTGGTTGTGTAAACAGCTCCCGCTAATTACAACTGAGGCAGCGTGCGATGCTCAGCGCCACTCCCCAAGATGTTTGTCACCAGGCAATGGCGAGTGTGGAGAGGAACCAGTGCTTTTAATCTGCTGCTGCAGATGCGTCCTTCCGAGGGCTTCACAAGAGCACAAGATCCTAGAGGCAGAGACAGCCGGAAACTCCATGTGGGCAGCCCTGCACCTCATTCACGGGGACATGCTATCTTAGCGAGTGCTACCGTCCAAGTAGTGGACCGACTACCATCGGTGGCCTAATCCAGCGGAGTCAGAAATGCAGCGAGGCAAGGAAGGCAGAGCGAGTGTGGGAATCAAAAAGGAGGAGACGGAGAGAGAGATGGGGAGAGAGAGAGAGAGAGAGAGAGAGAGCAGAGCAGTGTAGAGGAAGTGGCCCGAGCTGTCTGAGCTCAGATCCATCTACGCTTTTGAACTCGCACACCTGTCCATCCTCGCTGCTTCCACTCGGGATCCTGCAGCTCTACGAAGAAGTAGGACTGCTTACCATACTCTTCTCGGTCAAGTATTTTAATGGTTATGGTCTTCCTGCGGGGACACAAGACAACAATGGGGGCAGGGGTTGGAGTCATGCACGTAGAACACTCATGCGCAGCCCACACCTGCAGCGCCCAGGCGTGGCACACGGTGTGCCGGAGCCTGGCACGGCTGGGGGGAGGGGGGTGACGTCCGCGGTGCATTCACACCAGGCTTGGGCACACGCCAAGTAAGGGCCGCGGAGGGGTCAGCATGTCGGCCAATTGCTGCCGGTGCATGAAAAGACGCGGCTTCTCTGAATGTGCAACGGAATGTGGAGCTCGCCATGCAGGTGGCCGTTTTTGGGCCTTCTGCATGTCGGACTGCAATGAGGCTATGATGTTTGTTTCACAGGAGTGCGTCTCCATGTGGTTCTGCCTTTGTGGCCATTCCTTTTGCGTGATGCCCCTCGGTGATGTGAATGCACAACGGTGTAGCCGGGGGAGGGGCGGGGAGCAGACAGGGCAGGCAGTAGGGCCCAGGCCTCAGGGCAGATCCCCCCACCTTTCTGCTCACTCATCTCCACCAGGCGGGGCTCGCCGATTTCAATGAAGAAGGCTTTGTTTTTCTCATATTCCTCGTCATCAATAATTTTGACCTTTATAGTTTTGCTGAAACAGAAAGAGAAGAAGAAGAAGAGGAGGAAGAAGAGTTTTACAGGAAGCGAGCATAAGGAAGAGTCAGGCGTGAAAACCAAGAGGAACAGCAAATGGGACAGGTAGTGGCACAGGAAGTGGGACAGGAAGTGGGACAGGAAGTGGAATAGGAGGAAGCATGCTGTGACCATGTTCATACAAGTGTAAGCATGCCGCGGATGCCGGCGGATGGAAGGATGTCACCACCAGAATGAAGAGAAAACAAATGCAGGAGTACAGGCCTGTCGGCTGTTGGGTACACACTGCATCATCACACTGCATCATCACACTGCAGTAAACACTCATCTACCGAGTTCCCAAAATCAAGACAGCTGCAGGGTCTCCTCTCTGAACAGTCTCCCCCTGCTGGCTGTTACACAGCAGTGACCGCGGGAAACACCCATCCCCGGAGTGACTTATGGGATGGTGCAAATAACAACTGCATTAAGTATCACAAGTGCATTATCAGCAGGAACTGCACTGCTGCCTACGGGAGATATTGCTCTATAATTCTGAAGGGCAACAACACAGCATAAAAGAATTAGAATGCGATTGACTGTCCCTCGAATCAAAGGCCGTGCAACTAGATATATTATAACCTCAAAATCCAGCCAGGAAATAAAGCTAATGACACACACACACACACTCAGTCACACACAAATCTGTGGTCATATCTTTGTGGGGACCGCTAATTCATTTCTATGGATTTTCAGGAAAGTCCCTTGAAAGGATCAGGAAACTGGTCCCCAAACGGTAAAAGAAAATGGGTATTCGTCACTTTGGTTCTCCATGGTATAAGGGAAGAACAGCAACAGCCAGGTCAGGTCATGGGCCTACAGGAATTGCTCTGACATCATCAGAACACATGGGAGGGGGTGTCACGGGGTTTCATTGGAAGACCCCACACACACACACACGCACACACACGCATGCATGCACGCGTACACAACCATAGACAGACAGACACACACATGCACACGGACACACACACAAACAAGACTATGAAGTCAACACAGAGTTTTCTGCAAACAATACTTTCACGGTATTAAAGGGTGTAATATTAACGGGTTAAGTAGGCGGACAGGATGTCTCCTCGGAGGAAGCTGACCTCCTTGTAGGGCTAAACCTTAAAGGCAGGCCCTTAGTTACATAGCTGACAGCACCTCCCCCCCCCCACCTCGCAATATGTTAATATGCAGGGTTAGCCCCGGAAGCTTCCGTATGTGCCAAGAAAGGAACCCCATGCAGCACAAATTAGGATTTCTCACTCTCATTCTCGCTGCATCCTCAGCGCATAAGCAGAGCGTTTGCTGTTCTTCCCTTAAACCATGGACAACCAACAGATGACATGTGATGGGGACGGCATACAGAAATTGGCCCGCTATCATTAGATTGGTTGGCCACATGGCCATGGGGGGGTGGGTCTCAAGGGGTCTCATGCGGACAACAGCACGCATCATCTGGGGAGCACGGAGAATCACCGTACTGTAAAAGTGTAATGTGATTATGGCTGCCCACAGATATGCCTGCTAACAGGACAGGCTCCAAAACAGGCGCACAAACTCCATTAACAATTCTTCTAAGCATCAGATACAAACCAGAAGCACAATATTACATTTACTGAGGTGACGACCCAAAGCAGAAGGATATAAAAAAAAAAAACAGTTTCTCAGTCGGGAACCTCTCCCTTCTGCAGCAGCATGCAGTGGGTCCTGAATTGGCCCATTTCAATCCTTTTTTTGTTTTTGGCTCAGGCATAACTTTGGACTACTTAATGATTTTCAATCTGTCGGTAGAAGTGGATTATAATTAAGGAACGAGGCAGATTTTGCAGGTTGCCAATTCAATCATGCTGTGGAAAAATAAAATCCAGGAATTAGCAGCATGGAAACATCAAAGGGAGCATCCCGATGTTAAGAATTCCCATTTTCACAGACACCCTTATCGCTTTCTGTTTTTGTATTAAACGCTCAACAATTATGTTCAAATTGTATTAAATGCTCATTACTTTCATGAATGTCATGCATACAGTATATGCATGTGCCTGTGTGTGTTTCTGTATGTGTGCGTGTACATGTGTGGGTATATATTTTCCTGCGTGGGAGTGTGTGTGTTTGTTTGTGCAGGTGCCCCACTTTCTGGGCAGACTTATTCCCTGCAGGATAGGGATCGCACATTTTAATTACATCCCTTTCATCCACACTTTCAGTCTCACTTTCGAGTCTCCCCCAGCCATTCATGGGGACCGCCATATTTAACGGCTGGAGAGTGCGCTTTCACTAGTCTTGATGATGTAGAAGGTTGGGGGAAGATGGACAAATTGGGACCAGGTAGTGACCTGCATAAAGGCCTGGATCCCTTTGCTCGTCAGTTCTTGCCACTGTCACCCACATGACATTAGCTGATGGCCTGAGGGATCAGCAGAAGGACCTGCCTTGAACTTCAACCCTGTCGGAGTTTCTCTCCATGGTCTGACCCTCAGCTTGATCTCTTAAGCTGATTCTAAAGAAACAGATTCTTAAACAAATTAAAGACTCAACTTTAATCATGGCTAAAGTCTGAGTGACTCTATGGCCACAGAATACGAGAATATCATAAGCAATTTGCACTAAGATGAAGGGACAGAAGTACAATTGTCCTGGCTTCCTTCAGGTCCAGATAAGAGCATAATGATCCCTTTCTTTCACGACGCATGACTGAATATCATTGCTGGTTTCAGCTTCATGTGAGGCAAAGACAGTTAGCATTCTGCTAAAGGATTTTCCTTGCATTTCATAGTGCTTTACATCTCCATAAATTCGAAGACACTCCGCCGCTGGCATTTCAGCACCAGAACCCTGTGCCCACTCAACACAAAGGTTCCTGTAAGGCAGGAATATTACAAAGAAACCAACATCAGAAATGTCTAATGCAACTAAGGTCCGCTTTGCATAAAACATGGCCAGCTGAACAGTTTTGTAAAAATTAGGTCTTTTAGTCATCAGGCCTTATCGTCACACCTGGAAAAATCATAACATGTCTTATGCCCATAGCTTCTTAGGTTCTACTTGGAATGGCAGTTAGTTGCCAACAATTATAAGAACTATCAATATATTGATGCATCGTATGAGCTCCATTTTCTGTGGCAATAAAATGGCTCACTACAAACATGTGGTGTAGCTTGTCTACAGCAGGGGTCTCCAACTCCGGTCCTGGAGAGCTACTATCCAGTAGGTTTTCTATCCTACTTGGCTTCTGATGAGCCACAGCTGGCCCTGGCATTTACCTGAGAACAGGTGTGGCTCATCAGAGGCCAGGTAGGATAGAAAACCTACTGGATAGTAGCTCCCCAGGACGGGAGTTGGAGATCCCTGGTCTACAGGACTTAGTGGTCCTCAGAAACGGGGCATTCCATGAGAACTCCAGGCGGTGCTTGGCACACTTTAGGCCCCTTAGTGCCAATTGGGCATCGTTTAAATGCCACGGGCTACCTGAGCATTGTTTCAGACCATGTCCATCCCTTTATGACCACCATGTACCCATCCTCTGATGGCAACTTCCAGCAGAATAATGCACCCATGAAATTGGTTTCTTGAACATGACAATGAGTTCACTGTACTAAAATGGCCCCCACAGTCACCAGATCTCAACCCAAT
>JAABNY020000063.1:4423472-4458317 GCA_015164015.2 Brevimyrus niger | reverse complement strand
AGAGAGAGTGTGCCCCCTCGGCCTCCTGGCAGCCTACATTTGGCGTTGGAACGGAGGCGCCACAGGGGCTGCTGCCGGAGCCCCCCCCCCCCCCCACCACCCCTGGGGAGACCCCAGAAAAACACGCAGGGTCTGCAAATGTGCCGCTGCACTGACATTCATGTGTCAATGCAAGAATCGCACTGCGCCTTATAAACACACCGCTTGTCTATTTTGACAGCCTTCCGCCCCCCGGTCCCCTGTCGCATTTTGACATACATGGCATGTGTCCCGATGCTAACTGAGCCCCTGCATCAACAGAGAAGTTTGCCAGTATGACCTCCTTGGTGGACGAGCGTAACCTCCAGTCGCTACTTTTTGGCCAACCGCTTGGGTGTTTCTCAGTATGAGTACTTGACCGTACTTGTGTTCTCAGGTACTGGTTTAACGTCATCTTCCATTGCTGAAGACCAGTTCCGATACTAAGAACACAAGTACACCAGGACTGTAAAAATCCCTGGATGTTGGTCTTGCTCCACCCCAAATATCAAGGATGCATCGGCTGCATCCTCACTAAATGAGACCAACCCCATGATTCACAGCCAAAGTTCATTCTTGAGAGGCGAATTAGCAAAGACCACAACTATGACCATTGAGTTGGTTTTGAGAAACAACCCCTTACCTTGGTCAGGGTCATGGTGGGGAGGTGAAGCTACAGGCCTGACTATGGGAGGAAATGTGCTGTCATGAGAAGAACATGCAAACTCCACACACACACAGGTGGGATTGTAACCAACAACCCTGGAGGTGTGAGACAACCTACTGTGCAAAAAAACAGCTGGCAAAAGCAAAACCAAATCTGAATGTCTCCACCGGCACAATATACGACATACAAATAACTAGCAACAGGAAATCAGTATCACTAAAGGGCAAGGTTCCTACATAATAATCATTTTAGCCCTAAAATCTCCAAGAGAACACAGATGTAGTAAATTGAAGAAATGCAGACTTGAATGTTCCTCCTGTTAAGGACACATTTTTCCACTGAAGTGCAATACCAGCGGTTACCCCAGCCGCATAACAATTCATATTTCCGTTCCTTTCCAGCTGGCTCTCTGATTGGGCCCATGCTGTGATTTAGTGCCCTACTCAGTCAGGGTGTTTGACAGCGGAGCTACCAATCAGCCAGTGCAGGTAAAGTGGCAGGACTGTCCATCACATCCAATGCAGCATCTGTAGCTATAACCATAATTTTCCTTGACTCGATTATAATCTCATATTGCTCTTGTTAATTCCTTGCTTTTAATTAGCGTTACGGCAAACAGCATTAATCAAAACTCTGAGACGGAGATGTGACGGGCATCTGTGGTTCGGTGGCTGAGTCGGATGACAAAACAGATTAATTCCCATGCCATAATGATGGCCCCCACCCTCCCAGATGACAGGAATACAAAATGCAGAGCCAGTTCAAAAGGTCAATGCCAAAGCACAAAGCATGAATCGGCTTTGCGTTCTCTCTTTGCAGTATCTGGGAACACCAGGGCTCCATTAAATGACTTAGAGCGCCACAGGACAAAAAAAATATAAAAATGCCCTATTGCTGCTAATCGGCACCTGGACACGGGCCTGCAGCATTATAAAATGATGATTTATAGACTTGGACTGTCACGCCTTAAAGCGGCTTGTTTCCTCATCAGGCTGCCACCTCCTGACATGGAAAAATCTGAAATCACAGTAAAAAGGAAAAGACAAAAGAACAAGTGCAAACACTGGAACAATCAGCTCCGTCGCTTTGAGATACTGTCTGTTTACAGAGGACAGCCAAAGTCACACATCAGGCCAAGATGACCCATCAGGCCCAACTGCCAACCGCAGAGGTCCAGGGGCTGCTCAGGGGCATCTCAGGTCCCTGGCCACCGTTTCTCAACAGGTCTGGGCTTGGGTCAGCCAGCAGGGACCAGCTTGCCGGATTCCACTGCATTTATGTCATGGCCACGTCTTTCCAAAGACGATGTCACCCCTTCCCGGCCGTGGCGATCGCTCTGAGTTGAGGTATTAGTTTAACCTAGCGGGCGCTGGTCGTGACTCAGCTAACCATGCAAAAAATTCTTCGCTTTCTTGCAGCGGGGTGCTTACAGCGATGCTCTGTGGCTAGGAATGGAATGAACCCAAATGACCCAAGTGTGACAAATTCAGCAACAGAACCGCTGTGCCCCTCATCTGAAGCCTGTGGCAGCATCCGATTCATGTCTGCAGACCAGAGCTTCAGAAAATGAAACGGAGACGCCAGAAAAAACAGAATTCAAAATTCAGTCCCAAAACTGCTTCTTCTTTCAGCATCTCTGCCCTCCCCAATACGTCTTTGACTGATATTCTGATAGTTAAAATGGTCCCACAGGGCTCAGGGACAAAAGTGTCCTGCTCCTTCCTGCGTCGAGACGCTTAACAGCTGAGCTGACTCAGAAAAACAGGAACACGGAACTACGGCCGCAGGCGAAATCCCCGCAGCTTTGCATTCGGAATTAAAATTAAGCTGTCGCTAAGCTCATGATTTCAGCACTCGAATCCCACTCTGGCGACGCACAAGGTGGGCAGAACCGCGAGCAGGAGTGAACGACAGTGACTTCCTGGTGATGAGCAAGGTCTACCGAAGTGAGATTACTCAGGTCATGTTTTCATTCTACCTTCACAGTATGGCTCGCTTATGGTGATTTCTGTAGACGAATCAGATGCGGTCTTGTCACCTAAACCTGGCAAATGAAAATGGGCACCTTTCTTTGCAACCTCCTGTCCTGATTGGGGAGTCACAGCATCCAGTATATAAACAAATGATGGTTCACTGTGCAGCGGGCATGGCGCCCAATGCCAAGGGTGCGTTATCACCATCCAGCGTTGGCAGGTGAGGTGTAAGGGGGTGGCACGACCTCTGAGTGTGTCTGTGATCTGCGGGTGGGTGATATTCACTTGTGTGGCATCCCAAGGAGGGGTCGGGGCACTGCCGCACGTCTGTCCAGAAGCTGAGTCAGAAGTGATGAGACAGATGGGGGTGGGAGGGCCTTGGGGTAGTGGGTGGGGCAGGGGGGCACCAACGGTTGGCGAGGGGCCCTTGTGTGGCAAACAGCTAAATACGCCGGCTGCAGCCCATCCCTGCCGGGCCCCATAAACCCTGCGCTTTGACGGATGACATTGCCAAATATAGGGTTCCCGGCAAGACAGGATGCTTGATCTTCCTGTCCCAGCCCCTCCGTCGCAGAGCCACGTCGTCACCCAGCTAGTCGCCAGTCGGAGTTTAATCGGCCGCTGGGAGACTGGAATGTGGGCCGCCCCCGGCAGCCTGCCTCTCCGCCGCGGGCACGCCGGCTCCATATAAGGGCAGCCCTATCCATACATGACCTCACAACCTCTGGTCCTCCCCAAGAAGAAGGAGCCAGAGAACGTGCCCAGGCCAAATGACCCAGCTTAGAAGTGGGGGAAGAGGTGACCATTCTCCCGCGCGGCAGGGAAAGCAGCAGCGGCTCCCGAGAGACTGTGACGGGCACATTGTCGATTAAAATTTAATTCTGGCTGAAAGGAAACGGTCGATAGAGGGTGAAGGGATGGAGAAAGAACAAAGGACCATTAAAAACTCAATCAAAGATTCGCCAGTTGGCAGAAATGGCAGCAAGCGCATCGATCCACTGTGATAGACGATAATCAAGAATATTTTGCAGTCACAAATGCACACGCACTTAGACACCGACACACAAACACACGCACACAGAGGTGTAGGAACTAGGGGGGGACATATACTTTAATAAAATTTTTGCTTCATTTTGATTATCAAGTCGTGTCCCCACCAATATCAAATTCTCTCCTATGCCATCGTGTACATATGCAGTATTTTCTCAATGCTATGACCTCCCCCAATAGCAGGGGGCGCCATTCCCTACTTAGACCCAGTAGCAGAGGGGGCCCCCACCTATGACCTTGTATTGATCCCAGCAGGTCACATGGTCGCTTGGGAGCTGCGGTTACTTTCGGCTTTGTATATAACCAGCACGCCAGAGTCTTGGATTGTATTTCCTGTTTGTCATGACCACATGTGACCAATGGTTAGCATTTGAGTGATCTGATCTCTGAACTCTGTGAGTAAAACCCTGTCCCTTCCTATTCCCTTGGCACCACTGGCAGGTTTACCAACTCGTCAGACTACGCAGCTGGGACCTGCCCCAATCGATCCATACTTAACCTCCGCTGGAGCGATGTCCGGTGGCTGTTTTCAATTAGCGGCTGGACCGACGCTAAAAGATGCTCACTACAGGCAGCACACTGGGCACCTAGGGGCCTCCACAGCACACACACACAGTGAAGGTGAAGACCTCCTTCACCACCAATAAAAACACAGGGATAATACCCAGAGACTTCATTTCCGCAGCACGCACATTAATAACGGCGACCCACCTTCTTAATTACACTAACCCATTCTGCACTCATTAATCACCATGGCTCTGTCGCCTATGATGTAATATGACTGCTCACTGCTCCTAGGTGCTGCTTCTTTTTCATTTTATGGGTCCACTCCCCACCCTCAAAAAAAATCTCCTTGCCAGCAGTGATCAAAGAACTCCAAATGTGGGAGATGAGGGGATATTTAATAGTTGGAAATTTACTGCCACATATAATTTCCAAGGCTTTTGTTTCTGCTGCAGAAGCTTACGGCCGCTTTGCTGTGATTCAACCTAAATAAACAGTAGTAAAATTTACAGGACTGGGGGGGGGGGGTTCCAGCCAAAACAACCAGTGTGCCTGGACCGTGTGCTATCCACACAGATCCTTGTCCCATGACTAAAAAGCTTCTTAAATGGTGTCCCGAACAGGGCTGACCCTGCAGGAATCAGTCCGCTCAGCACAGTGGTAAACGTGTCAGAGCAGGGCTTCTGTTCTGCTCATTTGTTTCAGGGACAAAAAAACACACACAGAGACTTTTATCACCCTATTTCCATCTGCTGTTACATGCACAAGGTGCATGTTGCAATTAATTAATTAACTAATTAATGCTCATGAATGAAGGTCATCTCTGGTTCATCATGTTAGGATGCAGTGCATGTGATCAGGAGGTCAATGGTTCAGATCCCATGAATAATCTGGGGGCTAAATAAAGCAAAAGTTATGATAAATAAATGTAAATGATACACTGATAGCCAGCAGGAAGAGTCTGTACCCAGTGAATTACGCCCCCCCCCAAAGGCTAGCCTCCCCTCCTGCCACATCACTGCCTCTGAGCCGTTGCCCGACCACAAATCTCACAGTCGCTGTATTTTCGATTCTGTTATTTCCATTTTTCTCATTTTATATCCTAACCCCCCACCCCTCTTTGGAAGGAAAACAGGGCCACGTAAAAAATAAATTTAAACGAGCAGTAAAAGGAAACATTTTCCGTCGTTAATGTTCATTAAGCGAGGGGATGCGTGAAGATGATTTGGCTACTCCCCAGTGAAGAAGCCCAGACCTCAGCGTCGCCTCCGGCAACCGGCAGGTCATGCGGCAAGCTGGAGACGCTCCCTGTCCACCGGTCCCCAGAGGAAACCCCCCCAAGTGGCACCGCGCAGTGGCCCATATATCCTGGAAAGTGGCTCTGGCGGGCTACGGGCCGAAGGCTGCGACTGGCCCGTACCACGGGCCCGAGCACTGCGGTTGGCCCGTACCGCAAGGCCGAGCTCTGGGATTGGCCCGTACCGCGAGGCCGAGCACTGCGGTTGGCCCGTACCGCGAGGCGGAGCACTGCGATTGGCCCGTACCGCGAGGCCGAGCACAGCGGGGAGTCACTGGCCGGCAGACAGACACTGCAGCTAATGATTAGCGTTGATATACGCTAAACGCCCCCAAATGGATTCCATAGTGCCGGCGTGGCATTCAAGCCGTTTGAGGTTAAAGAAAAAGGCCTTCACCAGCTCCCCCATGAAGCATTGTGGGACACTTAGGGAAGGCAGGTCATGCCTCGTGCTGCTTGTCATCCCCCCCCCCCTCCGGATTTCGCCTGGATCTGCGCACCCGGTGAGTCTGACTCATGTACCACAGCCAGCAGTTCAATCAAGGCTAACGTCAGCTTCCCACTATCTGTGGAGGACACACTTCCTGTTAAATTCTGCAACAAACCCGCCTGCAGGCTAACTCGCGTGCTGCACATCAACCACCGATGCCGCTATCCACCGCCTATAGTGGAAAACTGAGGTCACGTTATGCTATTTGTCTGATGTGTTCAAAGACAGAGGTTTCACAGACGGCATAAGTGTGAGAGATTGCCTTCTTTAAACAGTATGTGCAGAGAATATCTACCTAATGGACGTACATTGATGTATAGCTTTGGTTTGGAAGTTAGCCATGCGGGGAGTGTACAGCGTAGCGGAATTCCAGGCACGTACAATCAAACAGCAGGCAGCTAGCACATACGAGATACAAGGAAGAATGAAAACGCTTATGTTCGTTCCTGCATCACAAAGGGATACAAACCATTATACGAGACCAGGAGACAAAAGGGGAATCATCTAAATAAAAAATAAATAAAACAGCTCTCACAAAGCAGAGCTCGATTAGAAATGGTTTCTGCAAATTTGGGGATGTGAGGTGAATGTTAATCTGCACGAGACACTCAGTGAGCCTCAATCAGGGGGACAAACAAACAGAACGGACAGACAGAAATGGGCAAATACAAACTGAGAAGGGTCACCTGACAATTAACCTTAAACATCAATGGCCATCGAGTCACCCCAACCTCACCCAGCAGGAAAACAGGACCTGAGCATGAAGAACATTCTGGAATAATGGCTGTCGGAATCCACCCCGATGCCAGAACAGCAACGATGCGTCGGTGAAATTGGAAATGATGAAGGAAATCAGTTGAAGGCCCTGACGGTTATGTACCTAATTAAGCGTTTGGTCATACCTCGAGAAACAAATGTGGCTGTTATGTCAAAATACTGCACAGTAAGCACAAGCAACCAGTTAATATGCATGGCATGCCCTCAGCAGAGAAAGAGGATGGAATATTCTAGAAATGAAGACATCTTAGTCCCCAATGGCAGACTGTCCAGCACTCTAGAGTCACTGTGGGGGCAGTGGTGCAGTGTGGTGGGGGAGGCAGTGTAAACAGATGTGAGAGGTGCGTCTCAGCGTCAAGTGGGCGGGACGAAGCAGGACACGCGATCGGGAGCAGGGAGGCAGAACTGCAGGGCCAGCCTGAAGGTACAGCCATTCCCAACTTCAAGATGCTTTAAGCCTCGACAGCAATATTGGATCTTATATGAGCCGCACACTGTAGCCGACTGAGGGGGGTGTGACTGTGGAGCGGTGGGATTTGGGGAGAGACGCTCATGTGCTTTTTTGTAAAGTGGCTGGGGGGCGCTTTGAAAACCAAAGACGCAGTTGCAGTACCAACCAGCTGGGCTGGATGGTCAGAAACGGAGGAGGGCCAGCTGGAGAGAATTTAACGGCCATCCAGACGGGAAAAGCACCAGGCGGAGGGCTGGGCTGAATCCTCAGGCAAGATACTTAAACTTCTGCAAAATATCCACCTGTAGAAGTGGATTACCATAAAAGACTCTGGGTATGAAAAGATGCTGAGAAAATGACAGAATTATGAAATACCTGACCAGAGTCTCTTTAGAGTTTCAGAATGCGGCAGAGATGTAGATCCATGGAGTGTCTCCGTAAAACGAATGAGACCTGACTACTCCTAATTAAAACATGCAAATAATAAATGAACTCCAATCCTGCCAAAGCGACCATCTTTTGGCCAGCAGAAAGGAAAGGAGAACTCAGGCCGGGCCAGATGATTTCTGGAAATCCAGCGGCCCGCTAATGGAACGCACCATTAGTCAGGGTTTCCAGAGGGGCTGAAGAGAGATTAAATATCTCAGGCCCTGGAAACCACGCAACAAGGAGCCTGTGTGTTGGCTCTTATCTCACTTTTCATTTCAGTTTATTTACCAAACCCAGATCCCTATCTATACATTTCAAAAGTCTTCTGAGAGAGAGACATTTCACGAGCAAGAGGAATTCAATGGTGAAGGGGAAAAACACACACACACACGCCGAATATTAATAAACTGGAAAAGGAGAATGAAACGAATCTGCTGCTGCTTGAAGCCCCCTGTCCAAACCTGCTACCAGAAGGATATCAGGACGACAGGCTCTTTACAGTAGGTACGTTGTTACCATAGAAACGGTACACACAGGCCAAAACAACGCGGCACGGAACAGAGCGCGAATCGAGCGCACTGGCTGCTCTCTGCGTTACATGGAGAACCACTTAAGAGCACTTTTTTTTCCTCCAGCCTATTCCAAAGGTTTCAGTACGGGCCTGAAAGGAGGGCTAATCCCAAGCTCTGCCGATTGGCTTAATGTAGACAATGTGAAAGGCCTGGTGAGATAGCCCTGCACCAAAGGCCCCTAAACGTGAAAATCCTACATTTGGTCAATGAACAAGAAAAATACACAACCTGCATCCCGGCATCTGTCAGCCGTGTCTCGCTCTCCTATATTTTGAAAACCACAGCTCTATCACTGAGGATATTGATTAAAATGCATCGCGACAGGCCTGCACTTCGAAACTAAAGCGTAAATCAGTCGCCTCCTCCCAGTAATCAGCAAAAACCGAAAGGAATTATCACATACAGTCTATGATGAAGATGCTCTGCGGACTAATCCGTCCTGATTAAAGGTGCCGTCCCACAGCGAAGTGCGACGCTGACGTCAGTCCGCTCGCTTCCCGCATTTGCATCTTGCTTTTTCGCGTCTCCCGCGGCTGGATTTTTATATGCTGCCATCTTTCGGCACTTGGCGTCTGAAGGTAAATCCGCGGGCGCGATTCCCTGCGCGGCACCGTGTGAAGCGCAGCGCGTAAACATTTGCCAAGTGACACAAAGACGCCCGAAAGGGAAAAGATTACTTCCCCATACATGAAGCGTGCCAGAGCAAGCAGCCCGGATGAAGCGCACAGCTCATCTCAATACACGCCGCACTGCCTATTATTTGCATGAAATTGCCTTTTTGAAAGATTGAGATGTACTGGGAAGTCCATACACCTCCTTTACTTTGATCCCTCTATCAGTTACACCCAGGGTATAATAATAGGCAAGAAATCGCACCAGCAACGCCCCCATCGGGAGCGTGTTCAAGTTGGGGACCTTCCATCTCTGAGACAGCCCCCCCCATGTGAAAAGGCTTAACAGAATTTAACAAAATGAAAAAAAATTACAAAAAACAAACACAAAATCTAGGTGTATTAGCATTGCAATAAGCTTTTAAGCAGGGCAACTTCTGTGAATATCAATATTCCTCAGGGACGATTTTAGATCTTTTTAAGGTGGGGGGGCTTAAGAGAGGCTGTAATTCTTATAGATGAATCAACCTTATCATTAGCCAATGATTTGGTTCGAATTAGTTCAATGTCTAATGTGCCTCTGGTCCCGCCCATATCTACCCCGACCCCCCCCCCCCAATGCTTCCTCACAAAGTGACCCTGAATGTGGACAGGGACTCGTTGGTATCATTTAGCTTGCTGGTGCAGCCCCCGATGCTACCATCTGTTCAGAAAATGCACATTTAGTGTCTCCCCACCACGTCTCAGCTGGAATCCTTAGCTGGTGATTCTCAGCTGAATGCAGACCAAAAAGACGCCAATGACTTGGTGAACAGTACAGGGTAACAGTACAGAAGATCTTCCACACAAGAAATCAGAACTTTATATCAAGACCCATGCGGTGCAACACATATGCCTGCTGGGGGCCACTCCTCTGTCTCTAATAGCCCCTCCCCTCTCAGACTCTGCCTCTTTTTTTTAACGTACCGGCTCAGTCGCTAACAGGCTGTGACGTGTACGGTGACCCTGGCTCTGGTGATGCCATGAAGGAGCTCTTGAGAGTTTGGGGAGGGGGGGAGTCATTATTTATACACGGAATTAGATGTGAGTGCTGTGACTGCCTAGAATTTCCAAACTGAAGAGGCCAGACGCTTGACTGGGCTTTCATTATAATTGCTTAATGACGCTGGACACTAATTAGGCTGCAGGCTCAAAACATCACCATCAAGAAGAACACTTGAGACTTGACATTAATTTTTATTTGTATTTGTATTATTTGTATATATTGGTATAAACCAAATTAAATTTTGAATCCCTTCCATCCACATGACGCAAAACCCTGTGGGTAATTAATTAAGTACGCTAGTCATAAAAAAAAAAAAAAAACTGGATTTCGTTTAGAAAATTCAACAAAAGTATTTTGCTGGATTGCATGAATAAACAGATGAGGGAATCTGAGCTGTTTTGCTAGGGTACACTTAGCGCACTCCAAACAGGTACAGGAGGGGCAGAGTTTCCATAAAGATAATTGGGCTGTCGAGCTAACGTGTCTGAAACCGGAGTGCCTGGATGGGGGCTCCTCACTGTGACGAGCCTATAAACGATCCATTGCCTGCTGCTTTCCTGCTGCTGGGAAATTCTGTGCGCCGAACCTCCAGGTCACCAGGGGGCTCCCTCACTGTGCCAAGGTGTCACATCCACATCGGGATGAATTCCTGGGCAATGAATCTCACACGCTATGCCTTTTGACCTTTCTCTTAGCCACGTTTATGCTCTGCCGGTCCCTCAGGCTTCCCCAGCCCTTAGACCTCAGGCAAGCCGACCCTTTATACCCTTTTGCTACATGAATCCACAGGAGGCACTGGAGAAGCGGTCAACTGACATAGGATGGGTGTATTCTGAACAGCACGAGCCTTACTGTGTGTGGAAGCTAGCATGCCTGTGAATGAGAGGGTGTGGCATGAGAAGGCGTGTCACATTTTGTTGAAATAATTAGTTCTGCCCCATGGGCCACATAATGTGTATTGTTTGAATGGTCCAGATGCCCACTAAATCTAACTTCTTCCCTTCCTGCATCTGCAGCCCTTCTGTTTTCTGCTGATACGCTCTGTGCCATATCGATCCCTTCCTCGAGCCCTGAATGAGTTACTCCTGACCTGGAACGCCCAGTTCGCAGCTCCTCCCCTGTCCATTTCCATACCTCTCACCAGCTAGCTTAGGAGAAAAATCAGAGTGTTACTCATTTGGTAATTCACAGCTCAACATGCAGTCAAAATAATGATGAACGCCCAGCATACCGAATGAGCCTTTCTGAGCTCCAGGAAATTGGTGGCCCGTGCCTCCCCTCGCCAGTGAGGTGGATGGAAGCAAGGAGGAGCAAGAATGCTCAGCGTAAAATAATGAGCTGCTTCACAACAACCTGGTAACAAGATGGGGGGGGGGTCATCACAGAGACCTGCAGGCTGTGTGACCATGCATAAGGGAACTTTTGATCAAACGATACCTCCATCGAGCGAGACGAAACAAAGAGAGCGGGAAGAAAGGGCAAGGCTGGCGCTAATGAAGGAGCAGGAAGCTAACAGCAGGCTAATCAAAATAACTAACACTGGCTATGACCTTTTCGGGCCATTTTAGCGCACAGGCTAACATTTCATCAGGGTGGCTATGCCTAACAGCAAGACATGACAGTGTACATCATATACTAAAGACCACAATACCAAAACACTAAGATTTGCTCCTTCCCTTTAAGCGGCTGGCTTTTAAAAGCTTCCATCACATACATAATGCATACATATTAACCGAGCCGATTAACTCAAATCTTTGCCAAGTTTAAAGCTTTGTTGAGACAGTTATACTACCTCACGACGGCTGGGCTGAAAATGAACAATTAATCATTGTTTCCAAAGACATCCATCATGCTCCTTAATGATGGCTACACAATATATCTTAATAGCACGACATAAAGCAGGTTTGATGTAAGGGGTAGGATTCGTGAGGAAAAGTGGTCCTGTTCTTCGGGGAACAATGTGGATGACCATGATAAAGTGTTTCTGGTTGGGTACAAAAATGTCCAGTTCTTTATGTTTTTGGCTGCCTGACACTTCTGTTTGGGGCAACTGCGGCTTCTTTGGTGCCTTCTGCTAAACATGCGGGACCTTCTATTGTGACACTGGGACAAACCATCAGAGGTGGCTGCCGTCTACGGCGCTGACGGCCTGCCGAGCTGCTGCTGCTCAGGCGAGACCCGGATCGGCCTCTCCCACAGGTACACCACCAGTGGGTCTCCGGACAGGCCCTATGGTTGCGAAATCCACTGGTTCCCTAACCCAAGCAGAAAAAAGCACAAAGGAGAACTGGTAAACCTTCCCGTAAGTGTGTGAATAATGGATCGAGCTGATCCCTCCAGCTACACATGGGCCACGATCCACTAGGGGGCGTATCCACGCCCTGTCATTTCCATCAACATTACTTTCAGCTCCTTAAATGCTCTTGAGCTCCGAGGCTGCAATAAGTGACGCTCAGAATGACTAGTGACAAAGCACATCTAATTGGACAGTCAACACGTTTAATTGAACAAACTAATTGAACAACTCTGCAGATGCACTGAATGAAGAATTTTCCTCTGATTAACAGCGCACACACGTGCTGGTCCATTATGTTGCCTGGCGTCATGGAAACCGTGACCTCACATTACCTCACGTCTGTGCCGGGGACCAACAACGGTCAGCGTACGTCAGGAATAACTCGTCTGCCATTTTCTTATGAGAGGAATTCAGTCCCCTGAGGGAACGTCCATTTAATTTGAGCGAGTGCAAGAGGATGGGTGAACGGCACTTGGTAAGATTTACTAACCACCTGAATTAAATTGGATTGCTCTTCGTCGACAAGAGACTTTAACTAGAAACACAGACATTTCTAGCATTAAGTGAGCTTTCTAGTAAATTCTGGACATTCTGGGAGCCAACGTGTGAGCGTGGCGAACGTCTGAGAGCAGGAAGCCGCTTCCTCCTGATGGAGCGGGAGGGGGGGGGGCGCGACTACACAGTGTGGTTTTAACACCCCTCCCAGCAAGGCTGACAGTGCGGCACGCTGCATCTGCCGCTAACTCCTTTTGATTTAATCAAAAGGCACTTTCAGTCAGTGCGTCTTCCTTCCTTCCTTCAGTAGCACACACACACACACACACACACACACACACACCTACTGAGGCTGCATTATCACCAGAATCGACACGTATGCTGCAGTCATTCCGGGAGAATAGATCCTTACATTGGAGATACTGTTTCAGCATGAACAGTTGCGTGTAGGAGGACCAGATGGGCTGGCTGAGTCTGTGTTGTCTGGAGAGTGTGGATGGAATATTATTACTTGACAGCGAAGCTCCCCCTCCCACCCCCCACCCCACCTCACCACTGACACATGCAGGTTGCATGTTTATCACTCAGTGTGAAAATGTAGATTACGTGAGAGGACTTAAGCAGACACGGTGTTTGACTATCGAGTTTAACACAGCGTCCGCCTGTGCCCTTCCTTAGCCGGGCCACTTCAATCTCAGACCCTGAAGTGCTGGTTGGACGTGTCACAGAGAAGCATCCGTTCCTGCAAAAAAATGTGACAGGAATGCTGGTCACGAGAGCGGGATGTGCCACAGGGCTGCTAACGATTTACAACGAGCTAGCGAGAAATGCTAAGAATAGCGGCTCACAGGCTCCGGGTTTAGTGGCACAGGTGCGGGAGCTGCCCTCTGATACAAACCGAGGCACACGTGTCACCTAAAGGGGAGGAGGCTCACCCTGCAGCCCAGTCTGCCTCTGATACAAACCGAGGCACGCATGTCACCTAAAGGGGAGGAGGCTCACCCTGCAGCCCAGTCTGCCTCTGATACAAACCGAGGCACGCGTCTCACCTAAAGGGGAGGAGGGCTCACCATGCAGCCTATTCTGTTTGCCTTTTTTTGGAACTTCCAGGTAGAGGCAGTAGGAGGCACTCTACACATGGGAGAAAAGATGCAAGGGTCCCCGCTTGCGTTAGCGACATATCTGCACGCACCAGGTTGACAAAACCACCACTTGATTCCCAACCAACCCATGACATCAATAAGTCCCCAAAATCTGTCCGACATTGGGTCTGACTAGGACAGCTGATTTCTCGGGTTACGCCACGTAGTGTCACGGGCCTTTCTGAGGGCCCTGGGTGTAGGGGTAGAGCTGTGATGGATTCATCCATTTGACCGTGAACCCAGGACTGCTTAGCCGGACTGGGAGAAAGATTGCAGGGAATTTTTCACATTATGCCACACATTCCCCACCTCCAAAAATGCACCTGTTGGAAGCAGTGTGGGATAATGAATAACAGCAAAGGCCGGACCCTCCTCTGCCCGGCCACCTGCCCAGTCCACTGAGACCTGTTCCTTGCATGATATCCTCTGCAGGATCCTTCCAGCCTTTGGTATGGTTGTATCACCCAGAATGGAACGATTCCCTCATGCCGACCAGTCAGAGCTGTACGACCAGCGCACCCCAGGAAACGCTGGCGCCTCAGCGTTTAATCGCGGCCCCCCAAGTGTTGATGGATGTCATCGCTCGCGGCCATGTGGCCCTTTGTGATCAACTGCCTCCGAATCCCTGCATCTTGTACTGCCATCGGCCACGTCCTGCTAAACAAGCAGTCGAAATCGCTGAAGGGGTGGATGTAGAGCGGATCCTGTTACCCGATGTTTGGTTGCCACATATGCAAACCTGAGCTGGGCGGAAAGAACTTGGGAAAGACAAAAGCAAACAGCGGGTGTAGATGAGGCAAATTATCGCTCCATCTCGTGATAGCGTTAATTAATTTGAGCACTGACGAACCGGCGATGCCCCCGTCCGTGGGAAACAAACCCCGAAGAGCGATGGGGATGTCTGAAGCGAAACCCGGTCCGTTATTCCGACTAGTGGAATTAAATCAAGGAGCCCGTAGGGACGACAAGTCTCCATTAAAGCAATTAGAACCCGAAAAGTGTCGCTCCCATAGATCACCAGTGCCAAAGAGAAAAACCTCCCCCCCAACAACAATGCGAGCTGGGGGGGGGTGAGGGGGGGTCAGCTGTGATTTCTCTGCGTCGGCAAAAAAAGTCACTTTCACAATCTCGTAAATGGAGTGAATGCTCCATTAGGGCTGCGATCCATCAGGTACATGATGCTAAAGAGCGGTTGGCTAGACCCCCAGCCCTATCGCAGCCCCCGGGGGGGATGGGGGCTCTGAATCACAGTAACCCCCCCCCCCAATAACCACATTGCCTAGGCAAACATGGGGACAGGGCTGCTGTTGGACCATCCGGAAGTCCTAATTGCCTCACTGAAGCGATTACTTGCGTTGCTGGTTCTCCTTCCTGCGGTTCGAGGTGTCAGCCAGTCTCTAATAAAAATAAAACACCAAGCCAAGATATCCAAAGCAATCCTGTGCAAAAAAATGAGATAAAAAGTAGCCTCGCATACAAGTACCTGGTTAATTTAAAGAGCTACACTGCTTCTCCATTGGGAGTTAAAGTCCACACACAGCAGCCATTAAACATTTGGGCAGCTCCTCAGCACAGACCGGCTGTTAGTGTGTCTCCCCGCGAACGAGTCCGATCTTCAAAGGCCGCACCGCTTTTGTACCCTGGCCGCTGCCGAACAACCATCTGCCGCAGATGGCGGCGAGCACTGCCGCGACATTTTGCTCTCTGAGGATACAAGCCCCTCCCCTAAGGTGTCGCCCCATGTCCGCAAATAACCGACAGCTTCCACAGACAAGGCTTCAGCTCAACGCGACCCACCGATAAGCATGGATTCACGAGCACGTCAGTGGTGATTCCCGACGCCTTCGGCAAACTGCCTCGCCTTGTGTGTGTGTGTGTGTGTGTGGGGGGGGGTAATGCACAACTAAAGCGCTTCAGAGCCCCCGGCTTCACATTTCATCAATCGCCTGCCATTAGCTCATGAATTTCACATCGTCTCCTCCCCCAAGACTGAAAACAATGAGAAAACATTGAGGCAAAGGTCACCGTTTCGGATTAAGTCCTGGGAACATTGTGAGACACAGCTTGCGGCTCCACGTTGCCATGGCTTGTGGGGATGTGGCCTGGGATGTGGCCCGGGATGTGGCCCGGGATGTGGCCCGGGATGTGGCCCGGGATCCGGCGGGCCAGCGGGTGTAACCGGGCAACATCCCCGGCGTGGATTCTCAGCTGCGATGTTCAAGGACAGGATGAGCGGCTGGGCCGTCACTCCAAGATGGCAGGCAGGCTACCGGCCCACCAAAGGCTAATCGAGATGGGAGGTTAATACGCAGAAAGGTCAATTTTCAATCGAAAAAGTCTTAGCATCTCTTGCTAAGGCTAAGCAGCTCACAGGGAGCCATTTTGCTGCCTTGAATGTGTGACTCAATCGCCCCCGACCCCCATCCTCACCTCCATGCACCTCCAGCGCCCGATCTACCTCCGATCTAGCTGAAGCTGATGTCCAGAAGCAGGACTGATCCAGCCCAGATGAAGCTGTTTCTTGGCTGCTTACTCCAGGCATGCTAGCACAGAGACTTTTATGTGGCCACTTAACACTCCGGCTGGGCTGAATATCTCTAATGACCTAATGTAACACCCTTAGCCTTCGATGCTGCAAAGAGAAAGAGCTAATAGGCCAGACGGATGGTGTTCTACAGTTCTACAGTTATATATAAACATGGACAAAAAAACCAAGCAGTTAAGAGCCCAGGCTGATAACAGACACCCTCAACCAAGAACGAGAGAATAGCTTCTCTGTCTTTCTTCTGGATGCCTGAGTCATCGTTTAATCACTGATCTCGGTAATGACACCATAACACAGGCTGACAACAGGACCTGTTCCTGGCAACTTCATCTACAACTGGTCTGGAGACAGTGAAGACTTCTACGGATCAGTCAATGAAACAAAGGCCAGCCAGTTTCCACTAAACTAGTATAGGAGTGAAGGGATCTCCAGAGGAAGCTCCATCTTTGGACAGCCCAAGTTTCCAGAACTCTGTATCAGTGCCATTGACAGTTAAGCCAGAGCACTGCTAAGGAAACAGGAGAAGTTGAGACCAAAAAGGCCAGTCACCATTAGAGCACCATCTAATCTGGTTTAGCTGCAGATCCCGTCATGAAGACCTGTGGTCCAGGCACGACAGCACAGTCTCCCCATTCCAAGCAGGCTCCTCCTACTGAACTTCTTATTCAACTCATCTGGTCAGACAGGAACCGCTGGAGCTGAATAAATAAGACTAACGATAAGCGCTGGATATGAGGCACCGCTGGATGCCGTCTGGCACAACCAGTTCCATCCGTCACTCTGACTCACGACTACAGAGATCGAGAATCCAGAGCCAGCGGCCACCTGGAAGCCGGGTCCGTTTCCACGGGGAGCAAACAATGCTGAATCCTAGGAGCAGGACTCCACGAGCTCTGCCGGGAGACTCGCTTATTGTTCGCGTAAGCGTGCCGCGGAGGCTCAGCAAGAGAGCGCCCGTCCAGGGGCCAATCATCTCTGTCACCCGGAATCCCCTCAGAAAGAGGAAGGCTAAATCGAGAGTCCCTGACAGCCCGGGATGTCCTGACTCAGGTGGGACCCTTTTGTTTGAGGAGCTGGTGGCTGGCCGTTATCCTGGGACGAACGGCTAAGGGACGACAGATGGCTTCTGCCTGTGTCCAGGGTGCCCTCATAAACCATGCTACTGTCATGACGTCGGCTGTGCCCGTAGCAGCTTAAGGATCACTAATACCGGGAAAGTTGTCATTTCTGTTTTCTTATTTACGTCTCAGGAGGAAGTGTAGCATGTCAACATCATAGTAAACAAAACCTGAAGCTTGTCCGAGCAACAGCTGTGCCTCGCTAAACATTTCCAAAGTTACTGAAAGCAATCATTTGTGTCTTTATAAAGTGATCCAGAGGTGGAACGTGACTGGTGGCCTCACTTCTGTGTTTGCTTTTAAACGCACCGCTGTGGCTAGATCACTAGCATAAGCATGATAGTGTTAGTAGTGGTGGTTTAAGGGGGGGGGATGTCCATCTGTCTCAGTAGAGGGAGTCAGGTGACCAGTGTTGAACATGCTGATTCATCTGAGCTGCTTCCCATTCTGGTGTCTCTCTATGTTAAAATGTCCTGCACTTGTCCTGACAGGAACCCCAGACCACAGCCTGTCAAAACAGCGATTCACTGGTTTATTCAGAAGGGAATAGGGTGTCCTGCTTCCTTCCTGCCCGCTCCCACCAAAGGGAATCCCCAAATAAGACTGGATATTTCAGCGTCGCATGCTTCTATTGTATCTTATTAAATTCTGAGAAATTTACTTATTAATTTCAGGAGAAATCCTATCCCCAGAAAACCATTAGCCTCTCCTTATTAGGGAATTCAGGCCTTTCGGGTTGGCGGGGGGTGGGGGGGTCAGAAACCAGCTGAGACGAGGAACCACAAAGTCTTCTGTCCGATTTCTGGTTAAAAAGAAACAGTGCCTTGGGCAGGAAGGGGATCCGCCACCAGTCTGGGGTACATGCTTGGGGCATTGCTTAATCGACCGCAGACCTGGACTCTCTATAGAGTCCGTTTTGGGGTGCTGAGAGGGAGAGTACCCCTGCCGGGTTGTCGATTTTCCTGGCGATCCACTGTTTGTCGTGGCGAGGTGCTGCAATGGGCCGGACCCGGCAGGCGTGTTTTGGTAGGGGTGCTCAATCGTAATCACAATTATTCAATATTGAGATAACAATTATCTATCACAATTACTCATTGATTTATTGAACTTTGCAAAAAAAACTTGAAGTGAATTTCCTTGAACTCTTAATTTAATTCAATTGAGACAAATAAAAGGGCCCGGAAAGGAGTGCGCTGGGTTTATAAAGCAAGACAAAACCCGAGTATTACTGCGAAATGAAAAGAGCCACAATAATCGTTTTATCTCGATTATTTTGTTTTGATAATTAGTGGAAGCCAGAAACGCAATTGAAATTAAAATTGCATTATTTGCCCAGCCCCATGATACGGTTCACTTGCAACAATCAAAGCCGGGCCGCACGTCTCTGCACAGAGAGAACTCGAATCAGCCTGCAATTAGCCGCAGTTAATAATTAACTAATAAACGGCGGCTCAGGGGAGTCTGCCCTGGCGGAGGGCGGCGGCTTCCCGGTCTGCGGCCCGCCACACTCTCCACACCGTCTGCCAGAGCCTCCATTAATTACCCAAAATTGGGATGAAATCCTGATTGTGGTTTTCTGCCCCAGCAGATATTTGGATGCTGGTGCTCAGTATTTGGACCTGTGCTGCATCGTTAAACATAATTATGCTAAACAAACTCATTTTTTAGATAAACTACCGATATGGTTAACGCTTTCTAGCCCCCCAAACAATGAACTAACTGAATGATTGTTTAATAGATTCAACGCTAATCTCTAAAAATCCAAGCAGCATAAGCATCCATAAAGCGTGATGTGGAACCATAAACTTTTTCATATTCTTCTTAACACAAACACATCTTCGACGGGCTCGTGTTTCATAATGCCCTCATATTTAATGAAATAGGAGAGTTTTTCCCAAAGCGGCATGCAGTCGACAAAACCAGTCTGTGGAGCAACTGGGAGTTAAAGTCTTGCTCCAGAGACCAACGGTAACATCACTCTGCCAGCTACAAGGTTTGAACCAGTGACTTTCTAACTACGGGCACAGCACCCAAACCCACTAAACCACATGCCATGACATATATCCTCTTGTGGTCAATGTGGTTTATATAGAGGGCATCAAAGACAACTTCGAGCTACATCTCAAGCTTCATCAGAGCTGGCAGGAAGGTAACCAGGTCTGGTGGCATTTGTGCTACAGGTGTTACCCTCACAGGAAGTGGATTAGGCACTAAGCCCCCCACCGTAAAATGTACCCCCAGGCTGAGGAAGCCCCGGCCTCCCCATCATCTGAAACTACCCAGGCCCAAGGCCAAGCATCTCTGCCATCCCAGAAAGCCTTGGTGCAGCAGCATAAGCAGCGTTTGCTAGCTTCTTGACTCAAAATAAATCAATAATAAAAAACAGGCTGTCATGGAGGCCTCCAGATGTGAAATGGCCACAAGGATTTGGGGCAAAAGACAACATCTCCAATGTCTCTACACACCTGGTCCAGGCTGGCTTCCCCCACATGGGTGATTAACTTCATGCAAATGCCACCGTCACTCTCCATAATGGGAAGCATTAATTCCCCCAAACTACCATGCCGGCCTCATACATCATACTTATGTTTCCTATAGATTCAGTCATTGGTGCTGCCGTTTTCTCCGCCAAAAGGCAGCCCGGGCCCACACTCAGCTCACATTCAAAATTCATGAAGGTGATTAGCTCTCCGCAATTATTTTTCCATTTTCTGCTTTGCTATAAACCTGGTATTCCACGGCCCTGCAAACAGCAGGCAGACTTCATAAAAACAAATTAACCACGGAGGAACGGGAGGGGGGAGGCGCAGACCCAGCATAGAAGAGCCAAAATCAATCACTGTACCTTCACTGTATACAGCCATCTTTTCCATTTCAGTAATTGTAAGTGTGGAAACCCAAGAAGTGTCAGCCAAGAAAGCTTTTGACAAATATGACCTAACTCCAAGTCAGGGCACGGTGACATTTACAGTGTTTGTTTAGATCTCCGTCGTTTACCGCCAATTGGTTTCAAACCAGCATGACAGAAATATGATCCAACGATATCTCTCATGTTTATTGCAGTGGTATTTACAGTATACAGAGGCATTTACAAACATTTAGCATGATTTAGGTCCAGCAATGTATCATTTTATGCGAAAGGCTGACCACTTGGACCGAGACACTGGTCTCTATGCATCTTTTCGGCCATTAAGGGTGAAACAAAAACACCAAATACCCACTGAAATCTTTATCTATGGTGGACTGAAGTTGAGGATCAGTTCCAGTTCAAACCATGTGTGAAAACGAAAGCCTGACTCTTACATGTGTCAACAATAATTGTTACTATGATAACTATCACCTGACACATGCCTTTGGGGTCAAGGGTAGGTGTGAGAGATGAGGATGAGAGATCTTCTGTCAGTGCCTTAATGTCAACGTCACCACACCGTGCAACCATAATTTCTCAATGATTAGCACGACTTGCTAACAGCCAATCCTTGTACAGTATGTATAGGCCTAATAGCAGGTGCCCAGGCCGGGGGGGCTTTAGGTTATACACACCTGCTCAGCTTGGGAATATAAGTGTCTGGGGCTTCGTGGAATTCCATGTGTTATCACAGAGATTTCTCACCCCCCTCCTAGTAGGAAGAGGGAGGAGGAATTTGCTAGAAGCACCTGCAATGTGCCTGCGAAATCTTGGCAAAGTATCCATCCATCCATCCATCCATCCATCTTCTATCGGGGTGGCGGAGCCTCATCTAGGCAGTCCAGAGAACCCCGGTGGGATACACCCTGGATGGGACCCCAATCCATCACAGCACTCATACACTCACACGCTCAATGTTTATTTCCTAATTAAATTAAGAGCTCGTCTACTCAATTATTCACGGCAGGCCTATGAGCCTTGATGGCCCGGCATTGCAGGGAAGACCTGCTCTGAAGAGGCCTTCATAATGAATATCCAAACATGCATAGGAGATTAATAAAGACCCTTTGTTTCAGGTCTTCAGCGCTCAATGAGTTTAGCGAAAGGAAAAATACCAGCGGTCAACCCTGCCAGTAACTGTGAGGGCTGCAATTTCACTTGGCAGCCAGAGGTGATGAGCGATCCCTCCTAACTAATGACAGCTGATTAAAGTGATGATGCGATGGACAGAGAGCAACGTGTCAAACACGGAGGCAGAAGAGCAGCAGGCCTTCAGCCAGGTCTCATCTGAGATGGACCTACTCACTCGCTGCTGTTTGCCCCGTCACCGTGTCCATTAAGACCAGTCGATAAAATAACCCTCCCGGGTCCTTACCAGAAATACCCAGAACCGGCTTTTTTGCTCGCAAGCGTCATCTGCTGATAGAATGTGGGTCCCTTATACCAATAATCCCTTAGGTATTCATTTTCGATATTTCTAGTCATGCTTTTCAAATAGTGTATGAAATAACCCTTGAAGAAGTCACAGTGACTGTGTTGTAATATAACCAGGAGGACAGGGTGCAAACAGCTTAATGCTCCACATTAACACAAACCCCTTTAGTGCCATCAATAGTTATAATTACAGTTTCCGAAGCTAAAGTTCATGCAAAGCTACCGAGGAAATGCTTCCTGGACCTGCGACGGCCTTTTGTGACGCATGGAAAAGCAGCTCTGCTGGTAGTTTATATTCACGTCGCATGGAGGAGCCGGGGTGAGTGAGAGAGCGACCCCTCCGCCCATCTTGCATCAGATCTTGGACATGGTTACTAAGAGTGAGCCCCAGCCAAATCAATACTCCCCGCCTCCCCGAAGGCTAGGCGAGCTCATGCCAAGCTGTGGGTCACCTTCAGACCTGAACGTGAGGGTTTGGAGTTTAATATCTGCGGCTCTAATAATGCGATGGATGTATGTAACAGTACTGCTCTCTCGGGCAAACAAAGAGCATAACGCTGGAAATTCTGTGTTTATTTCACCTTAGAAAAGCTGCGACGCCCCCAGACTGGAGCCACTGTGCGGTGGGGGCTGCCTCTCTAATGGATCGGTTATGTTCAGCGCGCTGCACTTTAATGAGTGGCTTTTGGACCAAGTGAGGAATATGGCAGGAAAATTATTCAAAAACTGCACAAATGAGAAGACAAGCCCACTGCCTGGATTAGAATGCCCCCCACCCCCTGCACCCCGCCCAGCTCAGACCGAGATGTGATGTGGGAGCAGAATGTTCAAGAGCAGCGGTGCTGTTGTTCCATGAGTCCTGATTGGCAGGCAGCCCTGACGTGCCAAATGCCTAGATCTGTAACCCACCCTTCACTCATCTGTCAGGCTCCGCTTCGCAGCAGTAGATAATAAATGATGTGGGGGGGGGGGCACCCCTTGTAGGGCTACCCAAAATTTGGGACCAGCCAATGGCTTTCAAAATCCCCACGGTTCGATACCAGGTACGATTAGCGCCACCTAGCGGATGACAATATTTGTTTTCCTTGGAATGCTGCAAGTGAGCAAATCCATCCATCCATTTATCCTGGGTATGAGGGGGAGGGGGCCAGAGCCTACCCCCAGGCAGCATCTGACACGAGGCAAAAGTTCACCCTGGATAGGATGTCAGTCTATCGCAGGGCACATGCTATCACTATGGGCAATTTAGAGATGCCAATTAAACAATTAACTGTATGTCTTTGGACTGTGAGAGAAAACCAGAGCAGCCAGTTGGAAACCTGTGCAACACAGGAAGGGCATGCAAAGCCCACAGACACAGAGCTGGGGAGGGATTCAAGCCCCCAACTCTGCGGGTGTGAGGTAACATCACTACCCAGGGAGCAACTCTGTCACAAGTGAGAAAAAAACAACAAATAAAAAAGACATAAATAACCTGCTCTGCAGACTGGTGTCCATGTCCATAATTAGATACAGTTACTAAATCTTAGCAAGAGCTGAGCAGCAACAGTAAGCTGTCACCTTGCCGTCAATTCTCGTTAAATAATTAGCCAGCCAATGACCGTCCTTCTCAGTTGACTGATCGGGGAGATTAATATGTGCGCCTGTTCGCTCTGTGGTCGTGGCACGGACCTGACAGATCTTGCCATTTTAGTCTGCACACATTCAGATGTGCAGCAAGCTTGTTGCAGCCCTGCCCTTCTTACAGAGGTTAATTGCGATCAAACGAACGCAGAACTCATAAATTAGGGGAGCACCCCCCAGGGGAAATCAGCCTTCAAGCTAGCCTTTTTTTTTTTCGTGCCCCTGTTCGCTGAAAGCTGATGAGCGCAATTGAGAATCGGAGACGCCGCTGCCTGGAGAACGGGATGGCGGGGGCCTGTCAGGGGGGAGGAAATGTCAGACACCGATCCACTGACTGTCTGTCAGGCCTGCAGGATGCCACGGATAGCCATTACGGGGGCTCCTGCCAATTAATCATGGGGAGAGTCCCTGTTCCCCTTAAGGTCTCTTGTTGAGCCTGACATGCTCCCATGGGGCTTTCGGATTGGCTGACACGCTCCCATGTGGCTTTTGGATTGGCTGAAACCCTCCAATGTGACTTTCGGATTGGCTGACATGCTCCCACGGGGCTTCTGGATTGGGTGACACGCTCCTATGGAGCTTTCCGATTGGCTGGGCCTTGTTGAAGGGTTAAGACTGGTGAGGCAAGTTCCAGGAATGTGGAGTGGGGCATAGCCAGGTCTCACAGCGATCACCGCCTCCCGCGCCCCTTTAAAACAACATATCAAGGCCAATCAGTTCTTTCTTACGGGCCCCTGACCCCCACCCCCTGAGGCGGATGAAATTTCCAAAGCTGCGGGGGTTAAATGAGCCACTGTGTAGTCAGACGTCCTCCCTTCGGACGCTGAAAGTGGGCGGATTGTGAGGGGGAGCTCAGCAACGACAGGCAGGAGGCCATGTGACCAGGTGCCCTTCACCCAAGGCATGCAGAGGCCTTCTGCTCAAGTGGTGGTTTGCTACGCATCACAGGGCATGCCAGAGCATGCATCTGTGCTGGCTATACCCCCCCCTCTCCCTTCCCATCCCCTCTCTGTCCCACATCCCTCTCTCGTTCTCCAAAACCACGGGGATTCGCCGCAGTCAGAGCTCTCTTCGTGCCGTGTGTGATGTCTCTGGTGTGAAAGGTAGCTTTCTTTTCTCACTCCCTCTCTTACTGTGTCAAACGCGTTTCTGGAAATAGCGCTCCCGTCTGCATGCTGGGCCTGTCTGCTCCTCTGCCAGCCGCTGGCAGGTATCACGGCTAGCGGACGGGGGCCGGGGGCCCGTGAACAGGGCGCTCGACAGAAAGCGCAGGAATTCACAGAATGTGGGGGCTGGGTTACCCCCCCCCCCATCGAAAATATAAAAGTTAATAAATCTGCAGGCTTCAGCTCTGATTCAAACCATCACTGTCCTTTCAAAAAAAAGACGCGGCAGAGATCGACGCAAAAATAAAGCCCTTCAGGAACTGTATGAAAGCTTTAGACTACAGTCATTTGGAAGTGACTGCAGACGGAAAGGAACGTTCTGGAAATGCTGGCCAGGCGCTGAGTGCCTGGGTGATCCTCACAGTGTAATAAATGCACTTTCATTCTATCCATACAATATATTTGTGCTTCCCCTGGACAGCGGGTTTTCAGAATGCACTGCGCTCCGCAGGTCTGCACTGTGTGCTGAGCAGTGCCCACAGGCCTCTGCACCAGCAGACTTTTACAGGTCTGGTTGGCATAACAGGGGCGGCTTTTGAAAAATATAGGGTTAGAGTGGAACGCTGGGGTCCACCGCATAATATAGCTTCCCTATCCTTGTCAAGTGTATAATAATATGAGGAATGAATCTTTAAGCGTCTAGGAGAAGGAAAAAGGCAAGAAGCAGAGCAAGAGAGCATAAGAAAAAAAGCCATTGTCAAGATGTTGAATATTCATGAGTTTCCTTTTAAGGACGACTTCCCAGGCTTCGCAAACGCCTCCTGACTAAACTGAATAGCCATCCCAAATAAGTAAAGGAGGCAGACGAAAGCTTGAAGAGAATAAATTAGCCGGTGCTTATTATTCGGACGCGGTGCCTTCACTTCACAAATCAGGGATGTTGTATTAGCAACTTGCCTTGGATGCCAATGACACTTTACACAAACACGTCACTTTGAAAAATGTTCTGGGGTTGCCCAGTTACAGAGTACCCCCCACACCCCCCCCCCCGTGCCCTCTCCCCCCCCCTATTTTCCATGCCCTACAGAGGATGTTTCTCATCCTGGACTAAAGGACTAGCGGTCACTAAGCAGAGCAGTGAACTGGTTTGTTACAGGCTGAAGTCATGGAAAATATGTTGGAGTTTATGCTGCCTTTCAAAACAAGGCGTAGTGCCAAATGGGGGAGAGAGAGGGAAAGAGAGGGAGAGAATTTTTAAATGCAACCACAATACCGACAGCACAGCATCATGACAAGACAATGATTGTAAAGATGTCAAAAAATGCACCAAAAAAGACTGAATTCTGTCACCTGGATGCCTCAGTATGACCATCGATATCATCTGACCTGTAAAAGTCACATCCACAGTCGGCCCTTCAGCAACACCGTGGGATAAACGGCCTCAGGCATCTCTCTCGACTGTGTGTGTGTATCTGTCTGTCTGTCTGCGTGTGTGTGTGTCTGCGTGTGTCTGTGTCAAAGGAGAACAACACGTCACATGCAAAAAAAAAAGAAGAATTCCAATATACCCGCACTAGTACTAGTATTCAATATTTTAATTAAAACAATCTTTACCCTGAATCGAAGACTAAATCTCAACGCTGTACAAAAAAGCACCATGAAGCTCTTCATCTATACTGTGGCCACCTCCCTCATCCTCACACCTTCGTCGCCACCCACCCCATGAAAAACAGGGTGAAGTACCACTGGCCCTCATTTCATGAGAAACCACACTGAAGTCGAGAAAGGAAAGAGCTTCTTCTGGGGACAATGACAGGAAGCATCCCAAACGGCAGAGGGCCTGCCGAGGTTCTCCTGAGAAACGCCCGACAGAAAATGAAAAGGCGGGAATGCTGGGGTTCGTCTCCTGGCATCTTCCCCACATGACAATGTGGCCCAGAGTCCTGGACCATGGCGGCGGCATCGCTATCGATCAGGCCCTCGTGAACCGGCCGTCTCGATTAATCAACGCCGGCAGATCCTCCTAATCTCCATGAATCCGGAACCCCAGCCTGTTTTCCTTATTATTCTAGTGGAACTCTTACAATTTAGAATGAATCAAAGTTTAGGAGATTAAAAATTCAAACCTCTTTAGATCCCCCGCCAGGCAATAACCTGAACTAATTGCTGCAGGTTTGTTTAAAACAGACATCAAACAAATAGCAAGGATTTAATTGTTTATTGACTTGCAAAACTCACTCTTGGCAAGGCTGATTCAACTACTACTCTCTGCCTGGCTGAGCGGGTCAGGCAGGTTTTGGTGCTGGTAGTGCCCCAGCAGGTAATGTCAACATTGCCTTGTAGTTGGCTGTCATGGCGCGGCTTCTGAAACACGAACAACCGGAGGACAGCTTGACTTGATGACCATGACATGCATAACAAGGGGTCGTGAGTGGGGGTAGGGGGGGTGAAAGCAATGATACCCCCAATAGGATGATGGCACATCACAGTGATTAGGGTCATGATTCCCGTAATAAGTGATTTTGCTCTGTGTGTGGTAAGGTATGACATCTAACTTCTACCCAAGCGCAGAAGGGGTAGGGGTTAAATGACTTTCCTTTCCACGTATCTCCTCAGAATTGCAACCCCCCCCAGGAGAGAAAACACACACTGGTCATCCTGCATATTCTAGTCTCCTGCTGTATTTTTATCCGATACTCTTCCTAGTTTGTTGCGCTTGACTCTCTGTGTATAATTCATGAATGCAGTCCTATTTCTCTCTACCACAGGCTTGTAATTGAAATTAACCGCTGTGTATTTCCGTGCAACGTGTGCCATCTTGTTCTAACTGTTTTGCCCACTTGTCCTGTAGCTTTATGGTTATGCTTATTTAGGCAAAGTCTCCTGTAGGTTGCATTTTTATTGGAAAAAAGATTTTTTTTCCCTGCCTTTACACCATGTCACCTGCAGTGTGTAAAGATAGCGGTCTGGTTGAAAACGGTTGGATAAAAAAAATCGTGGAAAAAAGTTTTTGTTTCTGTTTTCTTTCCTTGGCCTTGAGGCCACGGGTTTGACTGCTGCCTACTAAAATAAATCTGTATGCTTCTCATTCCTAAGTATACAAGCACAGACAGACAGATGCTGAAGCTGTCACATGGGAATATCAACTGCAAACTGCAAAATATGTCCCAAAAATGCCCCCAAGAAAGGCAAGAAAAAACAACATTTATTGATCTGCAGTTTCCTGGGTAATTAAGCATTTTAGTGTCCCTTTCAAATGTACTATTATGTATTATAAAATTTACCAGAAATAAATAAAGGAGACTGAATGCAAACAACCCTAATTACCTGGAAATCAGAGTCAATCTCAGTGTCAAAGCAGGAGGAACAAGCAAATTCTTGCCTTTTCTCCTTGATGTCTACTGATCCCTATACAGTTTCTGTTTATTTTGCTACAGCTCCTTAAAGCAGAGCTAATTCCATTGTTCTCCCCTCAGCCGTTTTCATCTATGAAAGGAAAGCAAAGCTTATGTGGATAATGGCAAAAGCAAAACAACAGAATAAAGAGTGCCTTTTTGGGATTTTCCGTAACTCGCCTCCCAGAGTCTCATGCATTTTGTTATATTCCCAGGCTTGGCTACAGCAGCTTCAGAGATATAAGGATAAGGTCATAGCTATGGTCCAGTCCCTCGTGGTCACAGTTACGGCCCTTACAGTCACAGTCCTGTCCCTCATAGTCCAGTCCTACACAGTCAGTCTAGTCTCTCACAGTCGCAATCCAGTCTCTCACAACCATGGTACTGTTCCATATTGTCACAGTCCAGTCCTTCACAGTCAGTCTAGTCTCTCACAGTGATGGTTCACAGGTTAGACTGGCCTGCCTGCAGTCCAGACCTGTCACTAACTGAAAACATTGAAATGTCTGGATTTCATAAGAAGGCAGAAATCCTCTCAGCAGAAGAGGATTCTGCTGCATTCCTGGTGATTGACAGGTTCCCGAACCCCCAAAGACCCTTTCCAGGATAAGCATCTGAGATGAGATGGATGGATTATATCAATGAAAGATGTAAAATGCTGCATTATGGGTGATCCATGCAAAAATCAATTCTTGAGCAAAAAACACGATGCAAACAGATTTCATCTTCCGGTTTGTTCAGCCTGACGGAAAAACATAATTGTATAATTATATTTTATATGATTTTTTAAACTAATTAGTATGCAATTTTATACTAGCATTGCACAACATTCTCAATTTGAAATGATATTTCTTTAAATATTTTGTAAAAATGGCTTTCAACCCATTGCAAGAAATTTTACCTGCAGGTCATTCTGCTTCTGGGGTGCCTGTGCTTTAAAGGGGGTTGTCCAAGGACTGCATTTGCATTCACCAAGTCAGCCCTCGTTCACTTGAATACTGTACACAGGATTTCATATTCTAATTAACACGCTAATCAGTTCCACTCGGTGTTTTCCCTGATGGGTTTGCAAACAAACTCCTCCCTTACTAATCCACAACAACAGGCCAAGGCACGTACAGAGATAGCACCTTCAATTAGCTCCTTGGCTTTGTGTGTCAGAACAACAACTTCATTATAAGACAAAGAAAAACTGCACACTGCACTTCACACCCCCTCACAATGACTTTGGAAAACTTTCCCCGGCAAGGTCTCAAGAAACAGGTGGGAAAGCAGAACATCTCCTCAGGCCTCCTCAGCTCCCCACTTTAGCTTTTGTTCTAGGTTCAACAATCACAGATGACTGGTGCCCATCTGAAAAGCAGGTGCAATGAAGCCTCCTTACTCACCACTGATCCGCACACTTCTTGTAAAAAAAAAAATCCATATGGTTCCAACACCTTGTTACATACCTTGACATGTGGAAGCCTCCTGATTGTAGAGCTGCACGTTCTGCAGGCCACTGCAGAGGGATGTGTCTGCTGATAGGCACAGCAGCTCAGAACCCCCCTCCCTGCCCCCATAGCTGCATCAGAAACAAAGTGACGGCTGTGGGGTTTACCAAGGAAATGTTACTTCTGTGTTAATGACTGGGGATCTACTTTAACCACTGGAGTGTGGATACTGGACTATAACAAGCCAATCAGTTGAAAACCCTCTAATGCATCTGCTTGCTTTTAAAGTACAAAGTAATGCTATGTTAGGGCTTTAAAATGATCAGGGCTAACCTACTGTTATGGATCATTGTAACGCCTTCAGCAAACGCATAAGCTCTGGAAAGGGGGTTAGGAACCAAGTTACTAGATGGTCTGGGGCAAAGGCTTGGACTTTATAACTGAGGTCACCAGAGACTAATGCCAGGGCATGCCAGTTTGCTCAATAATTGGATACAGTGATGGAACCAATGAAGAGGATGACTGGGGTCACCTGACTCTCTTTCTAGTGATTGCCACACCCCCTTCTCACAAACTTGCTGTTGATCATGACTTCCAGCTGTCCCTTGAAACGCTCAATTTTGTTTTGTCAGCCACGTTGATAGATTGCGTCTAAGCAATAAAGCATCAACTGGCCAGCTTGACATCATCCAAAGTCCCACCTGAACGCTAGGGTCCATCCCACTGGGCCTCCAAGCTTCCTAGATAATCCTATGAGACAGGCAGCAGAAGGATCGATACGACACACTCGTAATCCCGGGATCCATTCTAACTAAAAATAAATGAATAGAATCTGGAGCGGAGAACCAGCCATGGCAGCGCCAGCCAATTAGACCATCACGTGAAAGTAACCTTAGCCAATGGAAAAACGTCTACGAGAAAACCCGTCCTAGGCTCGCTCCAACATGGGGTCCCAGCATTCACCAGAGAAGAAGTGTGTATGGGGGGGCTCAGCAAGAGCTCAGAGCACCATAAGAAACAAGGATGCTCTTTCATGGGGGTCTGTTGTGTGAGGCTATAGCTGGTACCATAGAAAAATCCCCCGGAGAGAAGAAATTTTGCCTAAAAGCCATCCTTCCTAGAGCACCTGCCAAGATGGCCTGCCTGTCGCTGACGTGCCACACAAAAGGCATTTGGGCCAAGAGAACCGGCACATCCATCCCCTGGTACCATTCAATCCCCCCCACTGAGGATGCCATAGGGGTCGGGTCTCAAATCCGAAAATCGAAGACTTCCCACGATACCAGAAACCATATTTCTGAGGCCCCTTAGTGATGCCGACGTTTTGCATTTAATTGGTTTTAGTTCATCGATTTCTACAAATGTTCGTTTAATGAATTCCCCGAAGCCACAGATTAGCAGAATTCATAAGATATTCCAAAGCTATTAATCAATTAGGGGGGGGGTGTTAGCCGGGGCATCCAGGGCTTAAAGAATAAGTTTAAGTAGTGAACTTTTTAAAAAGAGTGGCAACAATGCATGATAAACAAGTGGGAGTCAGGATCAGACTTGGGGGATCAGAATCAAAAACACTGAAAGCTACACTTTGCAAACTACTCTGTCACAGTGTTACCACCGATGTACGGTATATACGTAGTCGGGTTTGTCTGGCCGAGTTAATTTCCTTGATTCCTCGACCCTCATCGCTCAACAGCGACGCGTCCTGGAGGCTTGAGCATGTCAGGAGGCCTAAGGTTAGGAGCAAGATAAACTGAGAGGTTGACAACTCACACGCATACATGCACACGTTAGAGAGAGCGCTCAGCGTCATGCCTCCTGGTCATTGTGTGCTGGGGGGGTGATCTACAAATTTAATTAGTAGGTCACTGCAGTTCAGATAAAAATAACACATAATGGGCAAGAGCAGAACAATCACCTTCTTACAGACTTTAAATGACTATTATTGTATGTTTATAACTCATTGGCTTTAGTTGCTTAATAGCAAGATTTAAATTCATACTTACAACAACAAAAACAAAATAACGTGCAACTTTAAAATTGAAAAGTTGGGACACTGCCCCCCCCAGTAATCACGGTTCTGGCTTCGGCTGAAAATTATATCTGCCCCCCCCCAGTACACCCACCCTGCCCCCCTCAGCCTAACATTCACCTCTGTACAGCACCAAAGTCTGTTAAGACACCTGTTCTCATCTGTCATTCCATGATGTGCAGCATCCGTTCATTTCATTTCCTCGGCAGAACCTCCTATTCAGGCCTGCGTGGTGATTTGTCAGATTATAGAAGTGGGCGGTTCTTAGGAAGGCGGTGCCTGCAGCATGACATGCCCGCCCCCCCATTCCTATGGGACTCCAATCGGCTAGCTCTGGGTCACATGACCAGAGTCCTGACTTCGATTGTGCTTATCAAGGACTGTGGTGTGATGCGGAGAGGGGGTCTGTCTGAGGAAACCGGACAACCAAAGATAAAAAAAAAAATCTTCTGTTCAGGGAATGTAACTGTCCTCGTTTGCAAATGCATTGTTGCATTTCAGGTTCCTCCATTTGCATTGATATGGGGGGGGAGGGATCTCAGACTGCCCTCCCCACATAGTCCCCTCCGTGACCGCTGTACTAGGGCATGACTAGCTGCGGGGTACCTGAAACGAAGGAGACTGGGACTTCGCCGTTGCAGTCTGTATCAGATCTCCTCAAGCAGAGCATCTGTCTGACCACAGGGGGGTCGGGGGGCGGGCAGGAGGGGGGAATGGCCGCATAACATACTGCTGCCACGAGAGGGGAAAGTCAAACAAATGAAGTCAGAGAAGTCATAGACATAGCAGACGGCCACGCTGCATGCCCAGCGGCTTTGTGTGCGTCTCTGTCTATGTGAGTCTGTGTGTCTCTGTCTATGTGTGTTTGTGTCTCTCTGCCCATGTGTGTGTGTCTGTGCATCTCTGTCCATGTGTGTGTGTCTGTGCGTCTCTGTCTATGTGTGTGTGGGTCTGTCTGTCTCTGTCTATGTGTGTGTGTGTGTGCGTCTCTGTCTATGTGTGTGTGTGTCTGTTTGTCTCTGTCTATGTGTGTGTGTGTGTGTGTGTGTCTGTGTCTATGTGTGTGTGTCTGTGTGTCTCTATCTATGTGTGTGTGTGTGTGTGTGTGTGTGTGTGTGTGTCTCTGTTTACGTGTGAGAGTAAAGTTGCCCCAGAGAAGAACCCCTGTCACAGGTGGGGGCTGTATCCACCTGCACCCTCCGCAGCCCGATCCAGAGGGGGCAAAGCAGATGGGCCCGACATGCCCGTCTACACATGAGGCTGGGGGGGGGGGGGTGTTACATTGATGCATCTCCTCCTTCATCGAGCAAACAATGGCAGACACTGGACTACAGGACTCCCCAGGGTGGGTAGTCATGTTTAATATTTAATGGGGGGAGGGGGGGCAAAGCATTTGTTTCCCCAGCTGCAGTGGAATAAAGAGGCTCCACCTGTCCCCTGACTCACTTCCAGACGCGTCACAGCCATGGTCCTAGGATCCAGACCCTGAGCCCAAGCCTGAGCCTTTGCTATAAGCATCAGCCTTTGAGAGCCTATGTGAAACAAGCGAACTGCATCTTTGTGGGAGGGTGCAACCGCATGGCTGACTGGTGCAGCAGATGCTGACGTCCCTGAAGAAGCCCCCATTATAGAGAACCAATCCACCAGCAGCTGGTCTCCTGTCCAATAGAGACAATAATGCAAATGTAATATAGAGAATTATAATGAGTATTCTTCCTTTACTCACTGTTGTCATTGGATTTATGTTTGTTTTTTGTTTTATTTTTGTTTGTTGTTTTGTTTATTTTTTTTTAAACACTATTTTCTCTGTATATTTATCCAAATCATATTCGTCGTTGTGTGTTTGTTCTAACTGCTTAAGCAACAGCCTTAGCTGATGCTTCTTACCATGAAGGAGTGAATATGAATTTGATTTTGTCAGATAGAGAGACACAAAAAGGGGCATGAAGGGGGGGGCAGCGTGAGTGGTAGCAGGTCTGCAAAGATGCCGGGGAGGGGGGATGAGGGTTGGAGCGCGGGGCCATCTGCGGTCTTCAGGCAGAGCCTTAAATGGAGATTGGATTGCGTTTGTTTCAGGGCAATATATTCAATGTTATCTAAAATGCTCATCAGATTGTAGAGCCCAGAAAGGGATGACCTGTGTCGAGCAAATTCAGCAGAGCACACTTGCAGGAAAAATTTTGTAGGGGGAGGGAAGGAGGGTGGGAAAACAGAGTGCCTGCAGAGATTAGAAGTAGTCTGAAAGAATCAGTCATGGGGGGGGTAAAGAGGGATCATCAGAGACTGATATTCTGAGAGTGTGTAGATAAGTATGTGTTAGTATATAGCTGTATGTGTGCACCTGAAGCCGTGCTTGTTTGCTTATCCTGTGGGACACGTCTCCTGTCTGTCCTCTTCTTCACAACTTCATTTGCTTTTTTAAAAAATAAAACTTGGCAGCTATCGCTACTGGTGGCATGGGTTTGGAAATCCTCAAGTTACACTAAAAATTAATATAATTTGTGTGTATGTGAGTGATCATTATGGCCAAAGTGCCCTTCTGGTTCCATGCGCTTATTCTGAGCTTCTGACATCTTGACAGTTGTCCTTTAAAAACAAACTTAAAAAAAAAACACTTTAAAGACAGCCTCCGAGGGCATCCTGGGAAAAGGCGGGCGAGCTGGCTGGAGCTGGCTGGGGACGATGGGAGGCACCCCCCCATCCCAGCGGGGATCTCCTGCAAAAACAGGCCCACCATCCATGCTTGCTACCCAGGCAACTAGGAGCTTTGGAAACTCGCCAGTGCAACGTGATAGACAGCACACAGCATTGTGCTGGATTAAAAACGAAATACTCCCCTCAAACACACAAACGCTAGTTTGTATTCATGTTTTTTCGGGAAGCGCCATTCATTACTATGGGTAAAATCCTAATCCCAACAATGACATCCTTAACCCATACCCCGTCCTAACCTTAACCATAAATAACCAAACAAAATACAAGACATTTGGATTTTTTAGTTTTTTGATTGCCGTCATAGATTTTTGAGTTTCCCCTTTCAGAGACCAAAAAAAATCAGTCCCCACAACAACAAAATAGCAGATTTTTATCACACTGTGGGGATATCTAGTTCCCACAACGTAACATATACATGACCCACGCACACACATGCACACACACACAAACAGAAATACCAGCCACTTCCTCCTTATGTCTAAACATGTCACCTTACTTCAGAAAAACAGGTTGAATAACCAACCAGATCCCTGTCCTTACCTGCTCGCCTGCCAGCATCTTGCCCAATTTTCCTTCCGTGGACGCCCTCCCTGCCCCACTCGCCTTCCGCGGACCCCCCCCCCCCCCCCCCCCCCCCTCCCCCGGCCCCCCCCCCCCCCCCCCCCCCCTCCCCCGCGCGCCCCCCCCCCCCCCCCCCCCCCCCCCCCGCGCCCGCCCCCCCC
>JAABNY020000063.1:4402678-4423367 GCA_015164015.2 Brevimyrus niger | reverse complement strand
CGCCTTCCGCGGCCCCCCGCCCTACCCCCCTCGCCTTCCGCGGACGCCCGCCCCCCCCCACTCGCCTTCTGCGGACAGAAACCAAAAGCAGATGAAATAAAAATGAATGAATTACCCAGGTCTTACTGGGGAACAGGGTTTACGTGGATGAAGAAATTGAATCAGAAAAAAATTGACTTATTCAGATGCATGTCGCAACTTAGAAGAGATTAAAATGAGTGACTTGGTTCTGGTAATCTTGGCCTGCAATCCAGAGAATGCCTCATGAGGCATCAGTCACACACTGATTAGTGCAACGAAATTAACCTTCTCAAGAAAAACATGCCGGGTGGTAGGAATGTACAGTCTTAGGATGACTGGCAGACTGAGCTTCCCAATTCATACATCAATAATTTTTTTTTGTGTTAACCAGGACCTGACCATGTCACCTGAATGCAGAGCATTGCTACTCAGTGCTGCAGTGGTCACCTGTCCAACACCTATCTACCCTGTTAGCCTTTCAACTCCATCTTCCACCCATGTCAAATGCTCTTATTCTGCTAGGCTTTCCACACAGTGCACTGACTGTCCCGCACCTACTCAGGGCCCTGGCCACCCCGCCTCCTAGGGCAATCAGAGAAGGTCTGGATGAAGGTTAAGATGGGGAAACGCATCGAAGAACATCTAATAACAAACTGTCAGCCGGTGATTTATTTCCTATCAAGATGCTGCTAGGCGTCTACTCCCTCCAGATAAAAAAAGAGGAGAAATAAATATGGCTGAGTCTCGCTGTGACTTTGAACTAAGCTGCACATCATCCACAGGTACGACAGGGAGAGGACCAAGGAACTGCAAACTCTGCACATTAGCTAAAATTATGTATTTAAGTTGGGCTAAATCAAGGATTAGTTCTAGGTGAGTAGAGCATTCTATTCCCTACAAACTTTGGAAGGCAGGAGGCCATAGGTCTGAAGAATAAGAAGTGGAATTGCATTTCGCTGTTCCTGTGGTCCCTTGTTAAACATCAGTACGGTCCCTTCAATAATGGACCACTTTCGTCGCTGACATTTCATATGCAGTCTAATCATGTCTGGTGCCCCGCTGATGCAGCACTCGCCAACAAAATTGTACTGAACTGGCTTCAACACCTTCAAAGCACTGTGGCTCTGGGTGCGACAAGGTCGACAGGCCCGAGTCCCACGGATCCACCTTTAGACACAAAAGCCGACCATCGGACTGAGTGATCATTTTGGGACTACAAGACTGGATCTTGAGGGTGAGATGGCCCTTTCAAAACCACCATGGTTCTTCTGTCATGAGTAACAGCTATTATACATCTACAACCATGGAAGGTCATTACTGACTTGCACAGCCAAATCTTCTCATCTTAATTAACACGTTCCACCTCGAAGGGAAGACATCTTAAATAATGTTTTATTGGCACAGTCTACAGAGCATGCCTGTGCTTTGGTACCTGGCCTCCTGGCCAGCACATCCGAGCTGCTGCCACCCTCCATGCAGATACTTGTTCGGTTTGTGAAGACCTCCGCTCTCATTTCATACCAGCCTCATGGCTCAACCTCAGCCTCAACACCGGGCCTGCCAAATGGGCAGAAGCACCAGATCCATGTTTGGCACTGCAGCCTCACATCTGTATAAATCTCTTCCCAGGGAGGATATTGTTCAGATGGCAAACATCTGGACAATGTCTCACCAAGTGCTGCTTCCCTAGAGTAATCACGACAGTCTGCCCGACGGGTAAACGAGCACTTTGTAAACAGGACACTGCGGCAGCAGTGAGGCAACCGAAGGGTTACCACAGGAACATAGCAGTGTCCAGACAGCGCCAGACCCTTTCTGGCCATCTCTGTCAGGCTACACTTAGGCAAAAGCAGCAGGCCAGCTACAGCAGAGCAGGAAGGGAATGCCGACTACTGTGGAGATCCATACAATATCCAGATCATTACAGGTCTGCATACCTGGGATGGCTGGGGGGGTCTGAGACCTGCATATGGACATGGGGAGGGGGAGAAAAGAGAGGCAGACTACTGGTGGGCTATCGAGTCAGTCCTGGTGAATAAGACATGCAAACCTTGGAGATGCCATGGTAACGCTGTTGGAGGACCACCAGGGCACCCCAGTTCTCCAGGGAATCATCATCGTCATCATCATTATTATTATTATTGTTATTATTATTATTATTCACCTGTAATTATTTTCTAATGTAATTCTCAGGCACTACATACATGTAACTACAGTCACATTCAGGGTAAGAAAAGTCAGCAATTTGAGTGCAACAAAAATACCACCGAGGACAAATCTGCAGGAATCTGCAGCGATAATAAGGCTGAAAGCGTGTGAAAGCTTTCCCACTTTCCCTGCCCCGCATTCTGCTCAGGCCTGCTGGCTTTAGTAGCTGCACTTTCATTTTAGAGTCGCTCAGAGGAACCATGAGGCTCCATGTAAATGTCAGTGTGGTACAGGAACAAAAGGACCCTTAAAATGACAGCAATCATCACAGGACCGCCTGGCTGCACAATGCTGCAAATGCAGCTCGGCTGGTAACAGCCAGAAATGACCCACCCTTCTGGGCAGCATACTCCTTATACACTGATGTAACCACCCACCAACAACCAATCAGATCTGCCCATTGCATGTCATGTGATTAAACGACCTGTGTGATGCGCTTTCCTGCTCAGTTCACTAAAAGTGTCAGGCCAGTGGGAGCTGCATTACAAGCTAAGGCTCGGTAGGGCATGTCCTCATTAGCACCCAGTGGCTCTCTGGGTCTGCTGTAGAGTGTAGGGGTTGGGTGCTGTGGGAATCTCCCATTTTGTAAGCCATGCCCATGATTCCCATTGAGATCAAACCCAATCCCACTGAGACCAACATGCAAGTCAGACAGAGCTGGACTCACTTAAACAGCAAACGCGACCACTGTTAAAACAGGCCTGAGGGAAAAAAAGCAAACAGCAGTACTGAGCGACTTTAACTACTACTGTGTCCTAATCAGCTAGTGCAACATGCCAAGTTGCTGCTTTGGATCTCACTATGCTTTAAGACCCTTTGCTTTCCCCTGCCATCTGCGCACACTAACAAACCTGCACCGTAGCTGAGATTCCCTGCAAGAGGCTCACATCTGGCCTTATTTGAACTGGCAGGAGACAGAAACATGGCAAAGGCAGGATGGTTGCACAGTGTCTGCTGCCCCCTTGACATTCAGAAAGGGTTAGAGTTTTACTTACAGAAAAATGTTCTGACGAAAAATGGTTTAGAGTGATAACGAATTAGATTGTAGAGGAGGTGCATCCAAGCAGCTAGAAGAGGAAGAACCAAGGAGGAACCAAGACATCCAATTGATTGGTCCCGGCTCTAGTAAAGTATGTAAGACTCTGAACTCAGCCAGGAGTAGCAAGAACAGCGCAGACTGACAGAAACTCCCCAGACTGCATGCCATAAAAATCACTTCTTTTATGACGGCCATGTAAGGCCGGTGAGTAGGAATGCAGACCATATGACACCAGGTAGAAAAAGAGAGAAAAATGAGAGAAAATGAGTGGAAGTGATGCTTGGAGATACTCAGTATGTGAAATGAGAGACTGAGAGAGATGGGACATGTTTCCGCCAGGAAGCCTGGCATTGCCAGGGAAGGGGGTTCCCATAAGATTAGTAGGGTTGGTGGTGTTTCCTCATGGAAAAGCCTTGTGGTGCAGATCTGCTGAAACCGGCTTGACTAAAGCCAAGCAGAATATGGCCCCTGTTCCCCTTAGTCACACTCCTAGCTCCGTGTGCCTTCAGACATGGGTTACCGAGCAGCATCACTCTGGATCGGTACCAGTGCTGCATTTTCATGCACCTCAAGTCGTCTGGCTTCCTGGAGAACCTAGACAACTAAAGGTTGGAGTAGAAGAAGCTTACAGCTACTATGGATTTGTCTAAAGATGGTAAGACAGTAAAGCATCTTATCAACACCTGATCATCACTAGATTTGATTCCGCTTTAATCTCTCAAATTATGACCAACCTGTTCTAATTAACATACCTGTATGCTTAGCAAAACAAATCAGTACTCTAAAGGCTTTCCCAATAATTGTCACTGTTTTCCTGGGCAAGCCTGACAACTATGAGTGCCACTACCTAGCAATTTGTCCCTTATTTTGTTTTAGCTCCTTGCCCGTTATTTTGCAGGAAAGTATCCCCAGGGCAGCTTCCTGTTGCTTGGGTCAAAGAAGTGCTTCTGCTCTTGTAGATCCAGGGAATGTCTCCCAGTCTACAAAACGTTAAAGCTCTCGCTCCTTCCGACTACCGAGCCCAGCACTCCTGGTGGCACCCCGCTAAAAATAAGGAAATAAACCAGGACGCAGAAAATGGGTTTTTGTTGCGCAGCCGGATAAAGCAGGACGCCCCCCGGAGGGATTCGCGGTATCGCCCCTGTTAATGTGGGACCGTTGCCCTCATTTACACACCTCCTGTTCTTCAGAGCCGAGGAGTATCTGTGATACTACACTCAGGGCTTTAAAGTGACACACCCATCTTTCAGGAAGTCCTTTTGGTTCAAGAGCCGTACGAGAACTCTGGGTTTGCACAGTACTTAAGCTTTCTTGTGCCCTCCGACCCTCTACGAGTACCAGCGGGGTTCTATGGCATGTTGATTCACCGGTATCGGCATAGTAGTTGACCTCGAGGCAGGATTTGTTTGCAATTTTCACCCCGGACATGTTCAGCTGGGCTACTTGGCAACCGCACCAAGATAAAGAAGACATAGGCGAGTCATGTTGGAGGACTGTGCAAAGTCCTTCAGAGTAAGCAGCATAGCTGTGGCTTTGAGCTAGAAAAAGAGCTGCCAATAAGGTTTTATCAATGTCATGGCCGAAGGCATGTGTTCAAGATTTTTTTTTTCTAGCAACATGGCAGGACGACTCCGAGGGTCCACCATTGGGCTGGCTCTCCTGCACACAGGGCTTTCCTGGAGCATTGTAAACTTTCCCCTCAGGAATACATTGTCAAGGACAACTGAGTAGTAGTCAACAGAGCCTGAACGATGGCATAAGCATGGACTTGTGTCCCGTTCCTGGTCCGGGTCTTCGGAGCGAGTCACTGGCATCTCTAAGCCAATAAGCCTACCTGGCGTGGACCTGGAGGCACCAAGACCCTGCTCCATAATGGGCGCAATCACTGGAAAGAAGCATCGAGAGCGATGGTTGCACCAGAGATGGCCATTAGGAGCGAAAGACAAACACGAAGGTGGATAAGTTTGGAAACTAAGAATGCAGCAGCTTTTCCCTGCGGACGGAATCGGCACAGAGTGAGCTGACTGGCTTTGTAACCTTCTCGCAGGAAAAGGCTGTGAATTGGGCCACAGAGCCAGATAACTTAACTTCATGTAAGCATTCTGTCACAACACATTAAAAATCAAACCCTAGAGCAAGTCTTGAAAGGCAGGCCTGACTGATACTGGCTCACTAACGTAACTGGGAACACAGTAATGCTGATCTGTCCTGACCCGTAACTGATGCACTGTGGTACAAAATACTTTATGAAATAAAATTTTATAACCAAATCTGCAACAGTTTTGTTTTCCGTGGTGCTCAACAACAATAATGTACCCTCTATGGTGCAAAAATGTTCCTCGGAGTCAATTTCTGTGCATTTACTTACAGCTACAGGTACAATTGGCTGACCCTTGAGGGTACAAACCCAGTGACAAGCAATTGTACCGTCAAAGATACAAATTAGTAGCAAACATTTTTTTTCTAACAGTGTATGAGAGCGTGTCATCTGTGAGGGCTTCTTAAAGCCATGAAACCAGGGGACATCACATTGAGATTGTGTCAACAGGCTGACCTTTCAAAAGAACACTGAAGAACACTGAACCTCATTATTCCCAAAAGACAGGGCACACATACTGTCCACTCACAAAAGTTATGGCATTTCCTAATGACCAATTCCGCCAGCAGATCAGGGGAAGAGGGAACCACCATGAACTGTTATAGTCAGCTTAGCTTTGAGTTTCCTTCCTTCACCTTAGACCCACTCCAAAGATTATCTGGTGGGAAAAAGAAACAAAACAAACGCCTTTCCTTCGTTCCAAGATAACGTGCAGGTCCCCCTGGGGAAGTTTGCACACGGCACAGAGAAGGAGCCCGTCACGGTTCAGCCGGGTCAATACGACGATTTTAATGGTTGTCTGGAACGAAACTGTCCACTTCGCTTCAGACCATCATATTTCACAGCCCCCTAAGAACCTTCCGCTGACACTAGAGGAAGGATCTTAAGTGGTGGAATGAATGAATAATGAAATTACAGCACCATCCATTAACATTTTGCAGACATTTCATTAGGGAGGTGGACACGCATCCCTGTGATCTTACAGAGAAAGTATCTAAAAGGAGGTCTGCCTTCTGGCATCTAGACTTGTCATGCTTACTGTTTAATCCATTTAGTAAGGAGAAGAAGCTGTCATATGTCTGGCGAGAGTTTGCATGCTTACAACACAGTAGTGCATCTTCAGCTAAACACAAGCCATGCTTGCTTCATTGCAGCATAAAAAACTATCATGGCTAAGGTAAGCTGACACTGGACAGCAGGACAAATCAAGAAAATGCACAGGAACACAAAGACCTGTTTACACGGCAAAAATAAAACGCAACAAATGACAAAATCCTTACAAGCCAGTGCAGGCCGTGCCTGGTACAGTGGTCCTCCACCCCAGCCTGCCATCTTTCCTCCAACACTTCACTCCCACCACCCAGGTGACTGTACTCAAAACCCTAACAAGCAGTTAGGTCTATGGAAGCCAGCTGGATTCCATTAACTCCGTGGTTACAGGCTGGTGACCAACGTCCACTGAAGCCCAGTTTCATGACCCTGCTGTGTTCCTGGCCGGCTCACAGTTAATTAAATAAACAAGAGCTTTGCCAAGCGGTGGCGCTCTTCCTTTCCAACTAATACAGCTAATGGTGAAAAGGGCTTCCAGAAAGCGTTCCTAGGTGCAGCGCCACTGCAAACTGCATTCAGTCACCTCTCCTGCAGCGAAATCGTCATCGCTCCTCTGAGACGCTCGGAGTTCCCCGACAGCACTGGCTCCAGATTCCATGTCAGGGTCCCGCTCACACAGGGAGGTTTTTTTAGACCCTGAACACACAACGAGCCGGAGGCCCTGTACTTTACCAGACAACCACTGAAGGCCAGTGACAACATGGAAAGTCCTGTGGTCTCACTCCACAGAGCGGACAGAGGCTGCAGCATTTCTCAGAAATCATTGGAGGGGCCTTGTTAAGTGCTGCACATAAGAGGAAATGACATTAAAAACAAGCATCTTAACATCCTTAAGAAGTCCCGATGGACTGTGACATGCTGTCATATTCCTCCACTTAGGAGAGATGTAGCCGAGTTCCCAGAATCCTTCTTTACGCTACGTCATTCGTAAGTCCTGTGTTAAAAGATGGAACTTACGAGCGACGTATTGTTGAGAAGGCTTCAGGAAAATTCCCCCCAGATCATTTCCTTGGGTGTTTTTTTGGCTACCTACCACTGCCAAATCACACACCTTTCACACGTTCCAGTTTTAACAGACTCGTAACTGACCTCACTGCAGTCTTGTCATGTTAAACGGCATGCGAGTAGCTGCACTGCAAACACACAGCTGAGTTCTGAATCTGCAGACGTGTGGACTGACAGTGCTGTCTGGATGCTGGATGATAGTGTTGTGGAGGGAGATGTTAGTAAGAATCGCAACTTGGTCTTTGGGACGGCGTGGGGCCTGCCGAATTAAATCAGCCGATCTTCACTACTCTTGGGCGCCGGTTCGTGTCAAGTCACACAAGCCTTATTAAGAGCGCAAGCCTGTGTTCTAGTGTCAAACGTCTCTCCCGCAAATCTACCGCTATTAAGCCATTATGTTCCTGGTCTCTATAATACGCCACTTACCGCGGCCCTTTGTGCTGCCACAGCACTGCCACAAGGCTATTAATGCTGCAGGTCCCCAAGGAACCGGCGGGATATATAAGGGAGGATGGAATATGTTTCCATTACGAGTCTCCGAAGTGTGGAATGAAGCGGGTCGTTTGTTAATCCTCGCTGGGTGAGGGACACCAAAATCAGCAGCGGTGCAGCCCACATTTAAAACGGGCCGCCGAGCGAGAAGATCTGGAGCTTCCCGGAGGAAACACAGCTCAGCGGCGTTCTCCGTGCGTGGGGAGGTTCTGCAGACTGTGACTGATGCTGCGGGACGTTTACAGCTTCTTAGGGTCTTTCCCCATTATACAATATCTGAAGCAACTTTTTCTCCTGTGGAACAAGATGGTGACAGCAACCCCTGTCCATTTTGTCCTGAAGCCACTGCTAAACTCAACCTTAACTGAAGGTCCACTATGATAACACTACATCAGGAAAACTGCGTTTGTCTATGTCCTTGTATGGACATTCAATTTTGTTTGCCACTGTTCATCTACACCAGCATTTGTCAACCCAGTCCTCGGGGATCCCCAGTCCACATTTTTTTCCCTTCCCAGCTCACAACACACCAGTACCAGATATTCTGTGTCCTTGATTGGCTGGGAACTGGGAGGAAGAATGCGAGTACAGTAGCGAAGAGAAAAACGCCACCGTTGGTAAGGAACGAGTCATAGGGCGGAACGAATGGCATGCCAAAGAAATAAAAACACGAACTGCAAACGGAATCAATATTCTGTTCTGGGCTTTAAACATTTCAAAGGACCCCTCGTTTAAACGCTACTGAGAAGCCACAGGGTGGCCCTTAAAACAGCGAGGGCAGCATGCGCTTACGCGTCTCCCGCGGTAACCATGGCAAGCCCCCGATGGAATTCCTCACCCTACAGGGTCTGGGCGGCGCGGTCGCAAAAGCCACACTCTCTGATCCGATTTGAGGGAACAGCAAAGCGCGGAGAAAATCTCTGCTGTGGGGCTTATCAAAGCAAACAGTGCCGGCTGCCCTGTAAAAACACAGAGCACGTACTGATTGCCTATTTCTAAGGGAAACCCGCATGACATGAACGAGGAGCTGTGTTTGCTTTATTTCACATCATCTGACATTCAAGGTCCTGGAAAGCAGGCGAGAAAGGCCCTTTTTAAGGGAGGGGAACCAGCACAGCTGCTGATGTCCTTAGTTGGCGTGTGGCCACATTTAACAGTACAAATGCGAGAGCACTGAAAATTAGGACAAATTAGCACTTTATTTCCACCTTGGTGTGAGGACAAGGAAAAAACATCCATCCATCCATCCATCCATCCAGTCAAGTCATAGCATAAAGTATATTCCAGTAGTCAGTGCACAACAAAGTGTTTTTCCCCCAACGTCCTATTTTGTTGGACAACACATGTCCCGTGATCCATGGTTAACAGGAAAAACACTTGATTGGTTGTGCAGATGGGAGACCAAACCCACGTACACTACTGGCCCCTGCCCCCACCCTTCAGAATACATATCATGCTGAATCATAGCTGAATAAACAAACAAGCAAATGAACAAATGAATGTCTCTCCCCTGGCCACCCTGGCCAGCGCTGGTGGAATAGGGCTGCTCCAAAACTCGCTTTTCGTTAAAAAGACCCAACCCGATACTCACAGAGACCAGAGTCACTCATTCCAGCTGGTGTCATGTTTCAACGTCTGCCTCAGCGTAACAGATGGTGGATGTGAGCGTTCGAACCCGCCACTGTAGCGTCATGGGGCCTTGCGCACACGGCACTGTCAGCTCCCGGGAATACTGTGAGGAAACTGCGCTTCCAGAACACAACAATCAGCGATGGCAAAAGCGCAGCCCCGCTGGACGCGTGACGGAGGGGAACGTGGCTTGGTGTAAAGGCCCTTTTTAAGCCAGCACAAAACCCCTGATTAAAGAACCGAAAATGTTCTCCTGTAATACTTTGCATTTCAGAGTCATGACATTAAAACATAAACCTTTACACATATTACACACTAGTTATGCATAAATATGAATGTGCATTAGAAGCAAAAATAGGTGAGGATGAAACCTTTGAATACAGCCTGGGACAATGTCTCTTTCACAACGCACACACACACAAAGCTGCGTCAATCTGAACAAGCTGATTAAAATTCTTTTGATTAACGAAAGGCAATAAAACTGAAAATTTAAGCAATAAAAATTGGCGACAAGAGAACATTTAAAGCTTTCCCTTTTTTCTGACAACCCCCCCCCCTCCCCAAGACACATACACACACACAGACGCACGCACCCAATGGCCAATGCTGTCTGGAACATCTGCCGCAGCTCCAGTTGGCGGAGCGAAGCCTCCATCTTCCTGGACCGTCTCCCTGCAGCCCACGCTGTTGCAAGTCTTGAGCCTCAAACTCCGAGCTGCAGGCCAGTGCCCCCCCCCGCCGCATCTCAGCATGCGTTTCGTTGATATGCTTATGGGGTCGTCGTGGCTGCACTCGATCTACATCGGTTTAACCCCAGGACACCAGAATAAATAATATAAAGAGACACCCCCCCCCCCCACCTCAAATTATGAAACACAACCTTAACCCATCCCCCAACATTTCTGTCAGGAATCAGAGCGCACACAGAGACCTTCGGGGGCTCGGTCTGAAGTCAACCACCCCCCCCCCCAGCACAGCGAGGATGGATGCAAAGCGGCAGTGGCCTGCAGCCTGGGGGTGCCCTCACTGGACCCCAGGAAGCGAGGTCCTTTTGAAGCCCAGAGCAGGACAAGCAACGTCCTTAGAGTCCAGGTCCTCAAACGGTAGTGATGCATCAATCAAACTGTGCTACTGAATATAAACACCACTGTTTACTCCCAGCAGAGATAGTGAACAGCTAGCATTGTGTGGAGCTGTAAAAACTGTACTTTATAAAACTATACTTTATATACTTGTATATTAAATTGATTGTAACTGCCCATGTAGTTCTCTGAAACAGGGCAGATTAACATACTGTAAGTATGATGAGTTCTGCTTCATGCCGGGACACAGGAGTCTGCAGAAGTGCAAGGAGAACCGACAATTAGCTTAATCTTACTCCACTTACTTTTGTCTGTGAGCCGCACTATTGCTGTACATTTACACCCTCAATCCCAGCCCCTACCCCAGTGTTAACCAGCACTCCTTAATGCTTCCCTTTAGCCCACAGGCATATCTGCAAATTAACATCCAAAATAAGTCAAATAACCTAACAAAAAATGTCCTAATTTTAAAATAGCCATTAAAATAGATTTACATAAAAAGCTACTAAGATTATTTAAAATTGTGACCTACTAGAGATTTCCAATATAACACATTTACAGTGAGTGCGTGTAAGTCTACTGATTATGGCCTTATTGGCGGTGCTAAAGTGGCTTGTATCTCGATTTATGCTAATGTTTCTGTGTGATTTGTGCCATCACATAAATAAGGCTGAAACGCTTCTTAATACAGAGGCCAGTCCGGAAATTTAACAGGGAGTGCATTAAGCTCCCTCACACTACATTGTGTGTGAAGGACATAGACTGGACTTTATAAGGCCAGGCATTCGGGGAACGGGAAGAGGCACCCCCCACAGGCTACCAGGGGCGGAGGCTCGCTCTTACAGCCAGGCACACGGGGGAGGTGAGACCATGTCGACCTGGAATTAAAGACCGAACGCCTCGAGGAGAGTCAAGGTCACCATGGAGAGCGACCGAGAGAGAAGAGGAAAGTTCTCCCTGGAGAACATGAATAGGCTCCTTCACAATGCTGCTGAATACTTCCTCCAGGCCCTGAAAGTCACTGGGTTCTGCTGGTAGCATCAGCCCTGTATTCTGTTATACCCCTCTTGGGATGCGAATCCATCGGTGGATTGGGAGGGGCCGAATCTCCAAGGTGAAGGAGATATAACCGCATCGGCCTGAATTCCATTGCTAAGGACTGCCTAGGTAGGACTGAAAAGCTGGGTCCATCTATTCCGACTCCACGTTTTAATTCCCGGGATCCCTCACCAACCCTGCCCCTCCATTCCCAGGACCACGACCTGTCGAGTCTGTCCCATAACTTCTCTGCTTGCAGGCCGCCTATCTTTCGAAGCCTTACATAACTCATCGATAAATCATTCTCTCTGTGCCAAGAAGGTAATGTAGCTTGTTACGTAAACGCTCTATGTTTTTGAACCACCAAGCAAATAGAAACTAAATGTTCAAAAATAAACGGGGCTGCTTCTGTGGTTCCCCTAAGTAACGCAACCTAAGACCTTCGCCGTGAATCAGAGCCTTTCAGGGAAGGTTTCCTGGGAGCTTCAGCCCGGCAGAGGCTCAGTTTGCTTTTTTCAGTGGAGCCCGGAAACTTGGACCAGCTTTGACTTACACAGGCTTCCGGCCCAACACAGACATCCTAAATCCTGAGTGTCCTCGGCTTCTTGGGCTAACCCATCCCGTTTCCTTAAAGAGGAGCACCGGTGGCAGGCCGACACAGTCCCACTGGGACACAGAAAAGCTCAGGGTGTCCCACCGAGGCTGGACACCGTGGTGCAGTGGTTGGTTGTCATGGGAGGAAACGGCAAATAGCTTCTGTTTACTCAGGCCTTTCTGGGACACCTAGTCACACCTGCTGCTGCATTTATAACCAACAATATTTGGAAGAAAGGACGATGTCAGACTGCTAAAAACAGAAATAAAGAGAAGTGAAACACTGCCTTTGTTCTTACCTAACACTCCATCTGCAGCAAATCGTTTTTGTTTTAATAAAACGCAAAGGGAAGGCAGACCCCTCATTCATGGCCGAACATGTTGGTGCGCTTTTAATGTGGATTAAAATGGGGTGTTTGTAATATTTCACCACACAAAGACATCAGAGAGGATGCGGCACACTGAACTGCAAATCCAGCCTTAACGCAGCCAAATATGTCACCAAAAATGCCAAGAAAAGTCTCCCTAAATGACTCCACTTAGCTTAACATTCTGATGCTCGTGTCAAGCGATTCCCCTGCCCAAGTCCCTTGCTGGCCGAGTAGGCAGTGATGGGCATCAGATGTGTGATGCCGACAGCCTCCTCGATAGTCATTCTCCCATCCAGAAGGCCAGCGAATCCACGTTGTACTGAGCACCGGCACTGCTACTCATCATCTCGGATGTGTTGTTGAAGCCTCATACTGGGTGTGATCCTGACCTGGAATGCTGCTTTGTTAACTTAGTTGAAATTGGCGCTTTGAAAATTGAAATATCACCCCCTAATAAACAGCCCTTCGGCCATTATGGATCGTCTGTCATGCCACACGGCCTCCGTGGTTTAGTTTACATTCACCAATGGAGAGCTGAGGCATGTCACCAGGCTCGTGCTCCAGAATCCGAATGGATCACCAGCTGTTGGCTCTGCACCTATGGATGGACAATTGGTCACCGTGGAGACTGTGCTGTCGATCCCCCCCCCCGCCATGGTCGTTACCAAGGCCATGCATGGACCTTGTCAAAGTCAAAACTGGACACAAAGGGTACTCAGCTGGTGCCTTCAGATAGCTCACACTGAGGACCAGGGTTCCGGTAAGATCCACTCGGTCTCTGCTTATAGGTGAACAAAGCAGCTCTTTCTTCCGAGACTACCAAAGGGTGTTTTTTTTGGAAGTCTTCTGGAGTTTTTTTTTCCATCTGAAACCATCTGAAGTGTGTTTCTGATAATGCAACGGTCAGCATTTACTACAGCTCACAAATACACATCCCGGCCTGCTTTTAAATCTAAATATGATAATAAAAATTGAAAAAGGATAAAAACACCATCACATCAGAAGAACAACAGGCAGCAAAACAGTTGTTGCTGTTCTAGGTACAGCTGTTTTGTTTATTCTTCCCCAAATTCCATGATTATACAGTACTGAGTTGAGTCTGGAGCTCAAAGAGGACAACACCCTAGATGGGCCACTCTGAATAGGACACCCTAAATTGGACAGCCTGAAAGGGACACCCTGGATGGGACAGCCTGAAAGGGACACCCTAGATGGGACAGCCTGAAAGGGACACCCTGGATGAGACACCCTGGATGGGACAGCCTACAAACTGACACTGCCATTATTAGTATCTGACAGGTATTGAGGTGATAGATGGGTTTGAGGAGAATTCTCCAGGAGTCTCACACAAAGTGTGAATGAATTGTTTATGCAGATTATGCTGGAGTGAAGGGAACATATGCAGATGTCATGTTTTAATTTCCCAATCACCAACCCCCCCCCCACCACACACACGCGCACACACACACACACACGTAATGGAACAGTGAAAATACCCAGTTTTGCTTGGAGCAGGTGCATCCCAGGAGGATGCACAACTGAATGCTGGACAATACCACTGAAACAGGAGTGCATTGTGAACTAAGCACCCAGCTCGTCTGTCAATGCCCTAGGCGCACACCCGTTACACTTCACTGCCCTGACTCAGACACCTGCTGTGAGTCCAGGACTCAAGTCGCTGGAACTGATGTCCAACCACAATCAAACTCTGAATAAATTCCGCAGGGCCAGTCTATCACATGAGTTCATTCCTTATTTAAACAGGCACACACCTGCATACAATCTGCCCTCAGTAAAATAAACGGTCGTCCAATAATGCTGTTCGAAGTCTTCATTTCCCAAGCCCGCTTCAATTTGGACCAAGTCCCTCGCAAATGCCTCCTGGGGGAATCCCTAGAAAGACAGCTGCCCTCAAATTAATGCCAATCAAGGGGCGGAATCCGCCTTTACAGTGTAAAAAAAGAAATAGACTCCTCCATCCCCTATTGGAGGAAAATGTAACATTCCATCTTACTTTGACAAAGTTAACTTGATGAAAAATTAGGGTGCAAGTAGCCGTAGGCATTGTGATTTATGACATCCATATTCTAATTCTACTCCATTCTCATAAAACCTCTGCACTTTTTTTCCCTTCCTTCTAAGGGCCTGTTCTCATTTTCAGCCAATGCTTTCCAGTCAAGGGTTTTAAAACCCACTTTCCATTGGATAGTGAGGAAAGAAAGTTTTTCTAATTTCTCTGCTTCTAGAGACATCATTAAGCACCGACAGTCACTTTCCAGGCTACAATAAACAAGAACCTTTTGCCCGGGAATCATTAATTACGGCAAAGCATACTTTTGGTCCACAGAACTGCAAGATGAGTAACGCCTGTTTCAGCAGGCCTTGTGGATGGAGAGGTTAGGTGGCTGGAAAGCTGTCATTTAGGTGACAGGACATAATTCTTCCTGATCATCTCGAGAGAGAAAGACCAAAGGTACCGAGCAAGCCGGCCCCCGAGCATTCAAGACTTGGCTAAATCATAGGAAGGCGCTGTGGTGCCTTGGCAGCGCTGGTTCATCTTCATCACTCTCTGGGTAGGAGAAAAGCCTCCTACTGCATAGACCCAATGCTCCCCAGCTCAATGCATCACTGCAAACTCCCCCCCCCCCCAGTGCTTAATGGCTATTAAAACCTGCTGTCCTGCTCTCCTTTCTGACAGCACATCCGTAGGACCGTGCCAGTTAGCCCGCACCTGAGACGGGGTCATACCCAGCAGCCGCAGCCCCCATTGCCGCAGAAGCAGGATGCTGCCAGAGGAGTGTGCCGCAACAGGACACTCACCGGGACTTATCCACAAACCCATTCAGGGACTGCAGAACCTCACACGACTTCTCAACACCACATCCCCGTCTGCCTCTGCGGCAGCCCCCCAAAAAACTGATTTCTTACAATACTATATGGACTTATTTGGTGTAATAATCACCTTGAAAAAAAGTCAGGTGGATGGAAATGCCGCTCATGCCTTAACTCACCCGGGGTGGGGTGGGCGGAGGGGTCGCATTCTAGCTAAGATAAAAAAATTACAACATTGTGGACTGAGAGACTAAATTGAACACCCCGCAGTAGGCTGAAAAGATTCAAATGCATACACACAAACGTTGATACCTCAAACAGAACCTTCACGTTTCTCATGCCTTGATCAGAATCACTACTCACACACAGATTAACTTCCCTTTTCGGTTTGCTCCACTTTACATCCCATCTCCATCAGCATTTTGGGCTTTTTCTTCACACACACAAGCATTGCTGCCCAACTGAGGAGGCTACAGTGTGAGACGAGGCAAGTCACACTTCCACGAAGATGCAATGGACACCTCGATGGTAAAAGCAAAGCCCAAAGGATAGTGGTAATGAATCAGGAGAGGAAGGAGAGAGGAGAGTCGAGGGGAGGAAGATGAAGCTGATGGCAGCTCGTCGTAGCTCACAAGTCCACTGCGGTGTGGCTATACTGTGTCAGAAGCATTCATAAAATAATCAAATGCAAACAGGGGACATCTAAGATGATAACTGACGGCACACTGAATGGTCGGACACTGGTTAGCTAGGGAGAAGGACTGTTTTTTGCATGTTTGTCCTAATTAGGTATGTATTACTCCAATTTACAGGACAAAAACAGAAGTTGCCATAAACCCAGTGTGCAGTCAGTATGGGATAAACACGAAATGACTAGAAAACGATTCAGAGAAACAGTGGTCAAGGGCAGAATCAAAAAAGCAGAACTTACAATATTTCGTCATTCTGGAACTCCAGAACTCCATGGGAATCTTCAAAGTCCTCCCCTCCCCCTTTTGCTGTACCTTCGATGGTCTTGTATGGCACAACAACCACGCCCCTTGCCCCTGAGGTGCGGAGGACCTTCACTTCCATAATGCCAACGCTTTCGCTCACATGTGTCACTGGATCGTCAAACGTGAAGATGCCAGCATGGTCGTCATCGAAGATGGTCACAGTGGCAGTGGAAGGCATCCCCAAGCAGGCCACGGTCTCCACGTGATTGGCTTCCTGGTTCTCATCTTCATTGCCCTCCAACACCACCTTCACGTTGCTCAGGTGGATCAAGAAGTTTTCGTCCTCCTCAAAAATGTCATCATCGATGATGCCCACCCGGATCTCCTTCTGTGTCTCTCCAGGCTTGAAGACCACGACACCCTCTGTGAACTCATAATCGGACCCAGCATTTGCAGTGCCATCCTCAGTCCTAAAGTCCACCGAAATCGTCTTGCCTAGGTCGCCACCACGCCTCAGGACGTTGACAGCCACAGTTCCACAGTTCTCCAAGCACTGGTATGAGCCCGGATCGAAGAAGATTTTGGAGACTGGGTCATTGTCCGCCACTTCGGTGCGCACCTCATGCATGCTGACAGCCTTCCTGGCCTGGTCGGCAGCGTGCTTCTTCAGAATGTTTCCTGCCCCAGTCATGAGCCTGGTAGCCTGACAGCGATAGAAGGCTCTGCTTTTCTGTTGTTGGCTCAGGACCTGGTAGTTAGCCAGCTCAATTAGTTGCTCTACTTCCTTATCGGGGTGCTTCTGCTTCAACTCCTTGAGAATTTTAGCCATATCTCTCCTGGTTTCCTCCTCATCCAGGTCTTTGTCATCCAAGTCCAGACCCAGGGTTCCATCAAGAAAGTCCACGGCGTGAGAGTTCAGCATCTTGCCGTCCATCTCGATGTCGACCTTTGATGGAAGTGGCCGGTCACCTTCGGTCTCTATGATCATCCCCCGTTGCTTCCCAGCTCTGTAGCGTTTGTACACATACTTGTAGAACAGAAGGCGGCGGTCTGCGATCCATGCAAACATAACACACAGGGGAAAAAAAAACAGAGTCAGCAACCCCTCCCACACCTGAACCACGCCGGGAGAGATGACGGCCAAAATCAAGTAAAGCCAGATGTAGGCAAAGATGCTCCAGGAGGCTGTCATGAAGAAGACCCTGAGATGCTTGACCTTCCGGTGTTCTCCTTCGGGGACGACATAGACGCAGAGGCCAATGATGACAAACATGTTGAAAGCAGCGCTGCCTACAATAGTGCTGGGGCCAAGGTCTCCGGCGTTGAAGTTGTGTCCGCACACTTCAATGACAGACAACAGGATTTCAGGGGCTGAGGAACCGAGGGCCATCAGAGTGAGATTGGACACGGTCTCATTCCATATCCGCACGGTGGTTGTTGTCGTCTCGCCATTGGGCTTCTTGATGGTTATCTCCTTCTCCTGTGATGTGATGACCTCAATGGATGCCATGAAGCGGTCGGCAATGATTGAAACTCCCAGGAACATGTAAACCAAGGCCACAAAATAGACCGTAGCCCTCGCCACTTTGTCCCCAAAAGATGGATTCTGGGGCTCCCACACTGGCAGCAGCACTCCAGGTGCACACTCATAGGTTCCAGTGCAGCTGGAGGAGCTGTTCATAGTTGGATGCATTTCCGGATCCGGGATCTGTTCTGGGTTCTCTGAAGCGGCATGTGGAAGTTTTAAGAACAAGACTGCCAGTACAATGGCAAGCTTAAAACCAAAGGACAGAAAGAATGACATTTGTGACCGTTCCATGATGCCAACAAGAATTCTAGTCTCCAGCTATTCACAGGGCTTCCTGTGAAAAAAGAAAGGAATGGGTCACTGTGAGATGGTTATCTAGAATATGATATTTCAAAGCTAAATTTTTCCCGTAAATGAGCATTAAGAGCCAGTACTAAATTACCTTTAACCAGCTTAAAGCATGGAGATAAAAAGCGAACTGAATAAAAACACGTATTTCTGGGACACTTTGCATAAAACAATCAAAAAAAACGCAGTTCTGTCATGTATGTGCATTAAATTTAGAAGCAGCACTGTTCATTTCTAACGACCTGCGGTGATCCGACGACGAACTGAAAGTATTCCCGCTAGAGCAGAGATGCTAGAATACATTCATTCTGGCATTACAGCAAATGCAAAGGGCGATTACAAGACGACAAACTGCAATGAGGGGCCAAAACTCCTCGAGGTTCCAGGGGCACCAGACAGACACAATGCACGAATACAGGCGGCTGGTACTACAGTGCAAACCATGCGCATTTAGCCCTGGTGAAGTGCTTGCAGAGATACGCTGTATTTCCACATTGACGCTAAATTGTGTTTTATGTATACAGCAATCATCTGTATGCAGTGCTATGGATTTTGAGGCACAGCTCTCATTGCCAATAGCCTAACTTTTATATTAACGGCACTAAAAATATTAAGAATTGATATATCGGCATAACCTGGAATTCTTACTGTTCGGATAACCCCTTCCATCTAAATGCACATACTCCTTTAAGTCCAACATCCGCTATCATCTAGGGGTTATGTTTTAACAAAGTACTGTTGAATCTATAGCATACTTTGTAAATTGAAAATTGCGCATCAATCGTAAAGTGAAGCCAGTTTTCAAAGGCACGCGAATCGTCCGAAACAACTGTGCGTAATCTCCTACACATTAACTTCATTTCTTCTCAAACGACTTTGGGTGTGAAAATATAAAGTGTTTATATTATAAAATAGATCGCAACTTATCCTGGCCCAAAACTGCGTTAGAGAATAACGGAAATATCTAGCGTTTTGCTTCGCGTGAATAAATGAAAATGACAATATCGGCACGCAGAGATACCGTTATAACAGCCCCGTTAACAAGGAGATGGGGCTCCACCGCTTATCATTCAACAGAAAACAGCAGATAATTACGGAATCTGACACTTGCTTTCCAGTTATCCTCAATACAACTGTCCGGAGCTACAACACTCATAGATCACCACACCAAATGCACAAATACACATACAATTAAGCCATATAATCACAATTCTGCTACAAACTATCTACAAACAATCCCTATTATAGTACGTTAACACAACTTATTCTACGCGCCATTCAGCTCGATTTAATGTTTTTGAATTACTAATCACTCCATGGGAAAAAAAAAATCAATGCAGCACCGTACCTTCCCTCCGAAATCACACACGGCAGAGGATGGTGTCAGTAGTGGATGCAGCCGTTGCACTGGTAGCGGTGGCAGTAGCGGCAGGCGTAAGTGGCACCACCGCTTGCATTCGTTTTGGTTTTTATACGAAAGCAGGAAGAGCTGCGGAAGCCTCCGAGATTCCCATGCACACGCGTTTTTTTTAAACCGGTACGGTCGGAATAACCAGATAAGTGACGTTATCAGCGGATCTGCAGTTCCGAAGAAAAAGGGTGCTCTTGCAACTATTCCTCATTCTTTATTTTCCGAGCGGCCAGAGGGAACAGACTGCCGAGCTGGTTGGAGGCAGAGGAGAGACTGAGGCGCCGGGCTCTGCGGCGCTGCCCGTGAAGCGGAGTTGTGACCAACTCGCTCTCTCCTTCCCTCTCTCCCCCCACCCCCACTCAGCTGTCGACTGCTCGAATATTTTTCGATTTCCGCCGGTTTCTTAGCCTCACTGAGAACGGGGAGAAAGACCACGCTTGCTGAGTATCACGGCCATTTGCTAACCTTCTTATTGGTGTCCAGACCCTCCCACATTGCCGTTCCGCGTTTTTCTCTTTAACTATGGTTTAACTATGGCTAATGCTTCATCGTGCTAAGATGTTGCATATTGAACATCGCACGTAAAGCATTTACACAGTCGCATATGTATGGGGAGACCGGGAATGGTTGTAACACTTTTTGCTTTACCACCTATAACTCACAAAATTTTTGAGCTAGAGTTTTTAAAATTTTATACAAAATACCCACATTTGTTTGCTACAAACGGCACTAAATCAAATCTCTGCAAGAATATCACAGACCTTGTGAGTTCATGACAAATACATGGTGTTCCTTTGTTAGAACCTACCCCACCACCGGGGTAGGTTGTAACATATGCTGGGGTGAGTTGTAACAGTTAGACAGAGGAAGGAAAAACATTGACCACACCATGCTGTATGCTTCAAAAAGAGGTTTTATTGAAATAAAAGAACAAGACCACAGAACAAT
>JAABNY020000063.1:4382756-4402578 GCA_015164015.2 Brevimyrus niger | reverse complement strand
GTGGGTAAACACTGAAATGATCATATGACTCTTATCCTATCCCTGATTGGTGGAATTGGGGGTGTTAAAACTCTCCCCATGTTACAACCATACCCGGTCTCCCCTATAGCCCCACGTGTATGAATTTTACTAGGATAAGCTGCAGCAATTGCTGGGAAAGTTTTTTTTAAAAAATTCCCCTGAAGCAACTTTTTACATGCAGGTGTGTGCACGATGATGTTTAAACGAAACAGTGTTGACAACAAGATCGTGCGGGGCGTTGTGCGTTTGTCTTAGGTTAAACGCCCAGCCAGTTTCATATTAGCTGTGCACACCTGATACGTAGTGTTTTTATGAATGGTGACGCACTGATTATTCTGAATGTGGAAAAACAGATGTATTGACTTAGTAACGCACAATACTTGTAGTTTAGACAAGCTACAGCAATCGATTTTTTTGCTTTAACCATGTGATTTGATGTATCTAATAATGCAGATGGTTTAGGACAAATACTGGGCATATAGTCTTTAGTATTCTTAATAGTACAGAATCGGTTTCGTTTTAGTAATATATGTCTAAAAGAGCACGATCGAGCGCAGAAGGCTGCAATCCTATTGCACGTGGAAACTGCATTAAACTGCACAGAAGCACTGAGCAAATTAGGCTTATTACAAATATTTACATAATTCACATGGTTTCAACTTAAGTTTTACAAAAACACATTGATAACGGACACACAGGAGGACGCAGTCCGTACAAATATTGCGATGCTAAGGACAATGATACGAGTAAACGCTGACGATCTTAATCTGCATTTATTTTCTTTTAACATCGACGGCGAAATACACAATTTGTCGATTTAAAGAACATCCGTTGACAGACAGTAAAAATGCTTGTAAAACTTACAGCATTACTACGTCCACTTAATTGACTGTGTTAATATTGCCTACACAATACTACATAGAGCAGTTTCCTATGCCTAGAAACTGCTTTTTGATGACAATTTAACTATTTTTCGTGGTTGTGTGATTTAACTGCGTCTGACTGAAGTATCTAATACAAGCACCCGTGTTTATTTGCATAATCTAACGTTCGAATTAGCAAAACCAAGGCTTAGACATACAGTACAAGATCTATATTCCTGTCACTTAAATTACGATGACCCACATATAAAATAATGCGCGAAGTCTCTGCGAAGCAATAAGGAATCGTCACAATAATTCATATAAATGCTATGCGACGTGGTATTGCTGAAAACACAGACCACTCTCAAATACAAACTTAACTAACATACTTGAATTCAGCCTGACCACAGCCTATCTTCGGTGACTAAATCAGTCCTGACAACAAAAAACAACTCAAGAACCTGGCCAACTAAATCAGGTTATATATCAGGAAGATCAACAGCACAGCAAGCTGAGTGAGGAGGTGCAGGTTATCGTGGCTTTGTATTACACTGCATCATGAGAAGTCACTTAAATGGAAAACTCAGAAATACTTAAGTTACAGTGTGCTGTGCATCATGTGGGTATTGAGCTTTCAGCTACAGTGGGGAAAAATGTAAGCATAGCTGGCAAAAACAGATGAAGTGATAAAAATGACTCACATTAGGCTCACAAAGACCTTTCCCTGCCTTGACCTGATCAACCCTTGGCCAAGCGGTAGGAAATGTGACTGTTTTGCATGCAGTAATGAAACATCACCTGTAGGGGCACTGTTATTGACCTTCATTAACATGTCTTTTGGGAAAACTGATGTGCAACATCCCAGGTACATGGTACATCGTATGAATGGCTAGCAGATTGAGTTTTACCGATCTAGTACTGATATTTGTTTCACAGCAACTACATTTTCTCTGTTTTAAAGCTATGAATTGGATATTTGATCAATAGCCCTACTACTGACAAGCAACGGCAGGAATGAGTTTATAAAAATGGTAAGGAGCTTTGTGAAGTCTTTCACCCAAGATACAAAGTAATTTACTTGCTCCATCTTTCCTGCCACACATTAATGATGAAACTCGACGAGACTGAAGATCCCAGCTGGAACGGTGATGGACACCTGGGCCAGAATTTGGCCGGTTCTTTTGCGTTCTGCTTTTGCTCCGGTGCAAAATTGTCATGGTAGCTGGTTAAACTACAGTATTCAGGACTGATGTTGCGACTTCTGCAAACTGGAAACGCATCACTGTACTACTAGTAATTCGTTTGGATTACACGGTCTGGTCCAGTATTGTTTTGGTTCAGAAAGCAGGAGGACACCACTTTGTAACCTGGAAACAGGAGGATGAAAACCCTCAGATCTCCTGCTGCAGTCATCTCAAGAAAAGTATTGAACCTGACTTTCCCCAGGAAAATATACCGCTGAATATTTCACAAAACAAAGGTAAGTTGCCTCTGAGGAAAAAAAAAGAACATCAGGCAGTTAAATAAATTGCTTTGGATGTTCACCCTGCTGCTGAGCACCTACGCGGTGTCTGAGGAAGGCTGTCCGTTGTCTCTCCTAGGCGAGCCAGAATGTGTCCGTTCAGCGTGGAACTGGCTATGGAATGAGTTTCCAATGGAAACGATGACTCTGGATTTTTCTCACCAGCCATGGCGAGAAACCGTTGTCACGCAACTTGCTCTGAGGAAAGTGACCTTCTGCAGCCCTGTGCAGAGCAACCAGGAAGTGCTGGTGTTATCTCATTAATGTTCAGCATTCATAACCCAAAACTCAAAAATAGAGTCACATTTACTTCCTCCTTTCTACAATTTATAAAATGCAGACCATGAGCACAAAACAAACGGCATATTGTCATTTACCAGGCACAATAAACACATTGCCACCTATCCCAGAATTACGCATAACCTACATTTCATTTGTTGTCCCTAGACCTGTAATACGATTAGAAACAGCCTGCAAAATTTTCAATACCTGTATTCTTTTTGCATAGGAAAGTGAGAGACGGGAGGATGTGGGTGTCCTGAGGAGGAGCAAGTGAAGAGCAAATCGTAACAAATCATGAATAAAACGGAATAAAATTTTGTTTGTACCTCAACGACCAAAGTCGAATCTCAGTCGTAGCCATTCACGGGTTCCAGCCCATATTCTGAAGCCCTTGACAGTTTTCTGTGCCAAATCTGAAATGGCCGTGTTTTGTCCTAACCCTAACTGTCCTTGTCTTTCCGTAAATCCCTCTCCCAAAAGATGCTCCGATCCCTCCTTCCCAAATCCCGTATGTCACATGCATCTGCATGCGGCCAGCAATCAAACAGCCCTCTGTGCAGAAATTTATAAATGAAGGTTATTTAATAAAGCCTGCTATCAGGCTGGAGATATATGGGGTCGTTTTGTGTGCTGGTATGCATTTTTAAAAACGATTTTAATTTGCATTATATAACCTGTTATTTATTAGGTATTTTATCCTGAGGCACTTTTAAGGGGGAAGGATTGTAAAACAGCCACGGCACGCAGGGTTAGCGACAAAGAGCAGGCACTGGACAAATTTACTTAGAAACTCCATTGCCTGCTACCTGAAGAGGGTTATGCAACTATATAACTGCAGCAAGCATGCTCACCAATCAGGTGATGTCATTGTGAAGGGATTGTGTGTCACTCATCTCCAAACTGCAGGATCAGCAGGCCAGCAAGACACATTTTGTACACTCCCACGGGCATTTGGTAAAGTGTTTCTACACACTAACGCCCTAGAGATGGTCCTCAAGGTCATGACCTTATTTACAACACTGCCATTTTATATCAGGGCATTAATAGTACTGTGCAGTAGAACATTAGAGGTAACAGTCTCCCAAACGTCAGTCATCAAGCTGAACCTAACATTCTGAAACGGGCTGAAACATAACAGACTATTAAGCAGCTCGCCTTGTGTGGAGAGCACTTCAAACAGTCGGTAATAAGGACTGACAGCCAGTCCCAGTGGCAATGATGAGTCATTAACAAATATGTGGATGGTTTCCTTGCCTTGATCCCCCTGCTTTCCAGCCAGACGGCTGAACTTCACAAGGCATGCATATTTATGGCCAGTCTTTTGGTAAACACGGTGACCTTCGGGGTGGTCAAGGTGCTGGTACAACAGAGCGTAAATAATAAAAATGATCTCACTCTCAGTGATGATGTGACGAAGGACCACAGTGTGATAGGCAAAAATGCCATAAAATAATTAGAAACGAGAATATAAATTAGGCTGAGCTGTATTTGCCGGTAACAGCTGCACGTTAAATGATGTACAGATGTGCGAAACCCACGTTATGATTCACCTGTGACGCTTCAAGCTGAGGAACTGAAACACGGCCTTGCTGAACAGAAGGAGCCTCACATCACCGCTGACCACTTTGCGGCTCATTTGCCTGATACCATCTGACGGAGTCATAGTCGACCACAGAGCAACACAGAGAGACACATCTACTGGTTTCATTGCACACAGTGTCAGAAGGTTTGAAGTTCACAGTGCTATGAGCAGAGGAGCTGGTTTCACACCCTTCTGAAGAGGGACTGCATTTTTTTCTATCCTGAGTCATCATCGTTATTGGGCGCCCTCAGACTGATGGCAACTTCTGCTGACCATACAGTATAGACAGCGTTCCTCCAGACCAGTGTTTCCCAATCCTCGGGGTTCTGGGGACCCACAGCCAGTCCACGTTTTTGTTCTTCCTGAGCTCCAGAAACGGGGCTGTAGAACATTCTGTCTTCTTTCCAGGTCCATAGGCTTCCTTGCATCTTGCTGCAAGTCATTTTGTGCCTCCTTTTCCTTTAGTGTTTCCTAGTTTTATGGTCCAGTTTGCTAGGTTTTATCATAATGTGACTGAAATAAGACAATTTCACTCTAGTCATGTGTGCATCAGGTTATACTTTAGACTTGGGTTTATGGAAAATCCACATACTTGTCGTCCTTGAGGCCTGTGGTTTTCTTAAATTTCACCACCAGCTCCAAAGAAAAGGTGTCAATAGTCATCCTACTTGTCCAGTTGTCACATGAATAGAGAATCACAGGAAATACCATCTTCTGAAGAAGTCTTATCTTTATTCTAGAAATACATCTGTATTTTCAAAGATTTTTTATCTAGCACCTTTCGCTGAAGCTGAAAAGTGCCAATGACTGTTAGATTCTTTGTTGCCAATTGTTCCACGGAGGCAAGATCTATCTATAACCTCTATCTCTTCAGCATGAAAACTAAAGTTAGCTATGGCTCCTGTAGTCATAACTGTTGTTTTCTTCACAATTGGCCATAGTGTCATCTTTTCTCTCTCTTCTCGAACTTTAACTGTCATCGCTCTTGTTCGGGCTCAAATCTGTGTTGAATGATATTTAGCATAATATTACTGGGGTGATATATGAGGGAATTTGTGCAATTGTTATAGGGAGTGAGAGTCAGAGGAACATATGCTTAACCTTCATTAGCAGGGCTGTGATTGTCAGCCTCACACTGGTTAGTGATGACGCCACGGGAGAGTGGACCTGCACTCATCCCTCACTCATCCTCTTTAGATGCAGGTAGGGTCGTCACGATGACACCAGTGAATTCAATTACTCAATTACAGTAGATTCCTTGGCGATACGATGGAAGAAGATGCTGCGCAGTGGATGATGGTCCAAATAAAGAGGAAAGCATCAGGTGTGTGGAAGCACTTCATATTGGAAGTGAAAGGAAATGCAGTCTGTCTGTCAGCATTGCAAAGCAGAACTTAAATATCAACACGGCAAGACCGCAATGCAAATGCATCTTAAAAGAAGACATTGGGGTTTGATAGACTCACCCAGTGTTGCAAGGGTAGCCAAAGATATGGGCCATTTAGCTGCTCAGTGTGCCTGTCTTTGTCGTCACTTTGACTTAAATCATTTTGCTTAATTTACTTCCTACGATTCATGTATGTTAAAATAATCACTCAGCCATCGCAACATCATATATAATATAGTACATAAAACCATACAATATTAATTATTATTTCTGAAAGTATTGTTGGTTTTAAATAGGACTGAATGATACTGGAAAAAGTTCATATTTGTGATATTTGAAGTTTTTGTGATACTTAGGAGTTGAAAATTAACTAAAAAGTGAAAAAGAACTTTTTAACCACCGATGGAGACTGCTAGATAAGTTGGTGGTGTTGTCATGAGTTGCGTCAACAGGCACAAAACTGTTCTGACAAGTCATTTGCTTTTGCTCAATATCGTGTCTATGGAATACAAAATATTTTCTTACAGTGGAAGACTTTCTGTGACCAGTTCTTGTTAAATTCTCTCAGTTTCTCTCATTTTGGTTTAATTTCCCACAAATGCGCCAGATGATCTGAGTGAGTCACAGCAAGGCCTAGCAGGATTATGACTCTCGGGGAGTGTATGCAGAGCTCATGCAAAATCAGTGGCGGTAGACTTCAGATATTTTTTTTGTTAACATATGCTAGATAATGTTGAAATGGAACCGTCATTAAAATTGCAAAGCTTGCTAAATTTTGCTGTCTATGACTGATTAAAAATGCTTTAGTGCAACTGGGGATGGTCTCATCCCAGCAGACTATTGTGGTCTAATGTGACAAGTGCGTGAAATGCCGAGGCGATATTAACGTGGCACGTTGTGCACGCCGTGGGCTGTAAGGTGAGGCGGCACTACGCAGTTTGGTGTATGTGGAGTTTGCACGTTCCCCCCATGCACCAGAATATTCTGTAACTTGTGAGCCTTTGTGAACCAAAAAAAGGCAGCATAACATACACATCACAACCAGTGGAGCGTTAAAATGGATTTCGGGGGTCAAGGGTTTGAGAAACTTTATTTACATATTATCCTGGTGGGGGGGGGGCATTGGGATTTTAACAGCTATGTTGCCCCAGAGTCCGCATGAACCATTCACATGAACTGTACGCACAACATCTTCGCTGCTCTAGATTACAAGATATTTTAAGGCTAAATAAAGATGTATCTGGTCGATGGGTCTTCAAATGAAACACTTGTGTTTCCATTATAATCAAGCAGTGATTACAATTAGAATATAATTTATACAAGAAACTGCAAAGGTTAAATTGGAAGCACTCAAAACTATTAACCAAAGTTTCCTTTACTGAGTTTGGTTTAAATTGTTTAGAAAAATTTAAATGTAATATTAATCACATGGAGTTATTTACATTTATCAGTAATCTTAATCACTGCCTTCAATGGCTCAAATTTTTTATAGAAATCCATCAGTAAGTAGAGCAAAGGTATGGGCCTGTTTCTATGGAAACTGATCACCATTCCCCACACCCACAGGCTCTTCAATTAATAAAACCCAGCTGGTCCTGATTGGGCTAATTGGCTTGTTAGGAGCTTAAATAAGGTCAGCTGGGGTGTTATGAGGGGAATGGAGAAAGATGCTGCTTTGGGTTTTGGTCTGTGCCCTTCAGTTAATGGTGCTTCTGTCACCTTTCTTTTTAAACTTTGTGACTAAATGAATTTCTTAATCAATTAAGCTCTGTCCAGCATCTCTGTGAAACTCTTTGGCAGACCCCTGTCCTCCAATCTGCTGTAATACCGCAATCCTTTGTATAGACTTATGGGAGTTTAATTACACAAAAATGTTCTGGGGACAGAATGAAAAATTATTAGTTCAGAGAGATAACCAATCAGATGGTAAAGGAAATAGGTCCAAAGAACTAGAGGAGGCAGGACCAATACATCTGATTGGCCTGATTTGACAATTTTCCCTTACGGCCTCAGAATTTTTTTGCGCAAGTAAAATCCCTACGAGTTTTGTACAACCTTCTGTTTATGAAGCAGTAGATCAAGTACCAAGTACAATAGCATAATGTCTGCAAGGGCATCAACTGCAAAAGTTTTCTGTCCCTAGCAACCTCACATGGAACTTATAGGAGTTTAGTGAGTTTCCTACAGTTTATACGTTTCCGGGCGACATTCAGGCTAACATTGAGAGGGTTTTATTTGGTTTTAATTTGAGAGCTTATGGGGTGATATATTCATCCATCCATCCATCTTCTAACAATTTATCCAGGACAAGGTCATGGGGAACCAATCACAGGAAGAGCAGTGTGCAAGGTCTCTCCCTTGCAGGGTGCAACCACTCAACATTGGGCAATTCAGAGATTCCAGCTGGCCTCCTGTCTGTGTTACAACCTACATGGCCACTTTAACAAAGGATGTTAAACTGCTTGGACTGCCTTCGAGAAACATTTCAATGAAATCCCCAGTCAGAAAGTGTGCTTCAATTTTACATACATAGTGTTCTGTTGCTGGAGGAAGCTGATGCTTTTCAATTACCCCCGTGCATCCTGAAAAACGGGTCAAGCTGCGAGGTGGGCGGATCGATGACATCTTCGAAAGCGCACTTCACCTGAAGTTTACGACCTTCTCCATAACCATGGTCGGTCTGCCTGTTCTGGATAGATCTCTCGGGGAGGATAATTCATGGAACTGTGCAAAATGAGACCTAAAACTGTGTCCTCGTGGAGGGGGGGGGGGGGGTACTCGGCTGTCGGCGGTGCTTCACTTGGACAACCTCCTTCTCTGGGGCATAAACCTATATATACAGTCTGGTACCTGCATCTGCTGACAGCAGCACAAACGGCTCGAGTTGCGGGTACTTTTTTTTTTTTTGGATTTTTCAAGGCCGTTATTGTGCATTTAATATTCCTTAATATTAGAACGGCAGAAGAATAGTGGTGCTTTTATACAGGGGTTGGTCATCAGGGGGGAGTGGAGCTGTGGCTTCATTATCTGATGGGGGGAGGGGCTGCCGAGGACCTTTGAAGGTGATCAAGCCAGAGAGGGACCAGGTTCGCCGTCTGTGTCACATGTCCGGGAGCGCGAGCGTGTATGGCTCACATCATGTGACCAAAGACACACTTCTGAGTTGTGAGGCCTCCCGGTGTCATATTGCAGCACTATAACGTGCACATGTAGACACACACACACACACACACACATACATACACACACACACCTACCTTTGTGTGGTCTCCATCTTACTCGCTTACCTAGTAGTGCTGTCCAGCTTGGCGAGGCACCATTCTGAAGATGGAAACGGAAAGCCAAATAAAAGCAGATAACTTATGAGAAAGGGAGCCCAGCCTGTCACTTCACCAGCACATTTCGCAGCATTACTGCGGCCGCCAAGTGCAGTAACGACCTCTAGCAGCAGCGGCTGACATTACTGCGGCGTGTTCTCACCTCCCTGAAGGCCACCAGGCCCGGCTGCGTCATTCCCACTTCCTGCTTGGCGTTCCCGTAATTTATCATACATACGGCCCACCCCAGCACCCCTCCCTTTGACTCACCGAATGCTCCGTGCTGCCTGTCAGGATCCAGTCTGGTTATGGAGAGCGGCGTTGAGGCCGAGGGGAATCGGGGTGCCCGTGTTCCCTGCACCGTCATGGAGGCCCAGCCCATGGGGCCAAGATCAGACCCATGGATTTATCGAGTCGACATTCTGTCTCGTTTTCTCACAGGCCACACTCACATTGTCGTAACAGCCGCATGGATGTGACCTGTGGGCTGTTCATTATGCAGTGTTTAGATGGGCCACTTAAGCAAACACAGGCCGATCGGCTCCGCCGGTTGTCTGCAGCCTGAGCAAACAGACACGATTAAACCTCAGAGTTGTTGGTAGACTATCTTCTGGAGGCTAATGTGAGTTAAAGTGCGAGATCGCGGGGAAGAACTTTGACCTGAAATCACGCTGCACATTTGTGTCCAAAGTTCTCACTAATATCAACAGTAGGAGGGGGTCCCTTCATTTAAAAATGTACAGTTTTTGTTTTACTGTTGCAAGTGCCAAATCTAAACTCCTCCGAATAATTTTGTTTAATGCGTGTCAGTGAATTACATCAGAGTCAGTTTGACATCACCTGGACTTCCAATGGAAACATTCCTGTAGTCTTCTGACTAATCGGCCATTTCGAAGCCGATAGTTTGCCCTCAAATATGCTGTCTAAGGAGGTAAGAAATGCCCCCCCTACACTGTGGGGCACAATCCATCTTATTTATATGGAAAATGGAGGCCCCTGTGCCTCCAGACCCATCCGGAGCGCGGCACGCATGGATCCTGGCATCAGGTGCCAGGCTGAGCATGGAGGTGTGCCGCAGGGGCACGCGCCACTTCCTGTCTCCTCTGCGGGTCTACCGGGGGTCAGCCAGCGGCTTCCCAAAGTCACACAAGGACAGCCTGCCTCCTCTTCATTCCTGACATGGTTATTCACATATGTTTTACTCAAGTGATTCGGCTTAAAAGCCTCCAACAGCAGGGCCACTCGTGGGATTTTAAATGGACCTTTATCTGTGCAGTTATCACGCTATCTTCCTGAATCTCTGAGCCTCTGTCTACTTTCCTCACTATATCAATCTGTTCCTATTAGGCGTTCCTCTCGGTTGGCTGGGTGGCAGTTGGGGGGGGGGGTGCTCTGTGTGGGTTTCCTGTTGCCCACAGAGTCCAGCTGGCTGGCTGTCTCTGGCAGATGTAAAAGCCGCGGTCCCATCCCAGGCGTGGTGCATGAAGCCACGATTCACCACTGTCTTACCCATTCCTGAGGCTGTTTTCAAGGTCCTATATCTGCAAGAGCCCTGGGCTCCCCGACCGGCCTGTGAGTGAACCTCCTGGCTGTCTGTCCCTGGCGAGTCATCCCGCGGTTGTGGTGACACACATAACCGGCCTGATGGGGGTGGTTCAGTAAGTACTGTAAGTCACCCCACGTGCCCGGACCCCTTTCCTGCAAGCCTGAGTTTTGCTAAGTCCCTCTCCAATTGAGACTCACACCTAGTCAGCGTTTGGTGCTCTCTCTCTCTCTCTCTCTCTCTCTCTCTCTCTCTCTTCTCTCTCTCTCTCTCTCTCTCCATTCCCTCTCTTCCATTTCCCTGAGGGAGCATCATACAAACATAAATGGTCCAATGCACTGGATGGAATTCATTAAAAAAGTGCCATTTTCGAGTTCTCTGCATCCCTACCCTGAGTTAAAGGTCAGCTGAAATCCGCCCAGACAGTTAAATTATTGAAGATGTTTCATTTTCATTGGTTCTCCTGTGGATATACTTTTAATCTCTCTTCATAAACCTTACACCCCAGTGCCTCAGTCGGTCTCCAGCTGGTGAACCTGAAAAATTTGACTTTTTAATGATACGTTTAGAAAAAAAGAGGACACGGCCTAAGGTTATTGTTAGTGTTTTAGTAGATCAGACTGATTAGCATACCTTGAAGAATAATCACTTTGGGCAATGAAATATAGCCCCATATGGTAATTGAAAACTTTACAGGGAAATTCCAGTGGCCAGAGAGTAGGTTGAGATCCCATAACCTTTGGGTAGCCAGTGATCCAGCTACTTAACTGTTGAGAGGAGCTGCATTTTCAAATCATTCAGACTGGTCTTTCTAGTCATCCCGGAATTTAAATGTAAAATTCAGCAGCCAGAACAGAGGTCAGGGTCACTTCCGCCCCCAGTTGAGGCTGCCACCCCCATTCTGAGCCTGGATACGAGTTGTAGAAGAGCGAAGAAATCCCAGAATCAGCAAATTCTGCCGACCCGCACAGCTGGGACTGGGAACATGGAGGGTGTCGGGCAGGGTGTCTTTGCGAGTCGTTACAGCAGGGGAGGAAACCAGCACCCAGGGGGCCTCGTGGCACCGACGAGGACATGCTGCAGAGTAACAAGGTCGAAGCATGAACAGCAAACACGGAAGAAACTTTCCTTTACCTCAGTGAATTCACGGGTCATGTTTTTGTGTTACCCCAGTGTGTACAGCGATGGATAAAACGTGCAGAAATAAGTTGACTCCTATTCATGTCATACCTATATTTTTAGCAGAGCAATTCATTCCTCTTCTCTACCTTGTCATAAAGTTACTCAATGGGATCCTGCTCTCCTGCACATTTTGCTCTCAACTTATTACAATTCCCGGAGACCTCTGAATGAAAAACATGGCGGCTGGAGATCACATGACCACCATTCAAATCAGAAGCAGCCATCGAGGGGGCGGAGAGAGAAGGAGCCGCATTTCTGAAAAGTGTCAACACAACATGTTTCGATAGCGTATCTGAAAGAAAGAACTGATGCATCTGTCAGGCAAGCGGGAGCGAGGATTTGCATGAGAAGGTGAACGGCAGCAGGACTTGGACTTGGAGTGGGAGCGGATACTTCCTGTCATACACAGCGGGCTGAAATAGGGGGAGGAAAGCCGTTTCAAAGAGAATAAACCCCTTCAATGCTATTTTGTTACACTCTGCTATTTTATTACATTGGTTGTCTTTCAAATGTTGCAGCTCCTTAATGCTTAAAATGATGCTGGAAAGTACTTTAATAAATGGGGAGGTCTCTGATTTATAGACCCTGTCAATGGGAAGTAGAGGAAGGCTCAGATACCATCAAAATATTGCAAACAGCTCTGTTGAGTTGGGCAGGTCTCCAAACAAGAGTCCGCCTGTCTTCACAGGACACTGGGGCTGTTCCCGTTGCATCCAGAGCTACGGATGATGAGGGCGGAGAGTTTCACATGCCGCGGGGGGCTGATATGTACACAGAGGGCAGTGATCAAGGAAATGTGCCACGAATGGTACCTCCGCCAAAGGCTTGGGATTATGATGCCAAAGTTGGAGGGCCAGCGATCGGAGAAAATTGGCCCCGTTAGCATGACAAAACAAGCCTGGCATGTTAATGCCATTAAGGTCATGAGATGCACTGAACATTCTGCCAATGGCTCCTTCGCCATGTAAATGGGGCATCTCCCACACGCCGCTGCTGCCTTGACCCATGAACCGGTGGCCATAGGTTAGCTGCAACACCTGTTTTTGGCTATTTGTCAAAACTTCAAGCTCCATGATTTGGACAGTTGGCCAGGACGTGTCTGTGAAGCGACACCCACAGCCACCCATGGCTGATCCCGGCATCGGCGCTCCCTTAAACCCACTCCCTCCATCACTCAAGGTCCTTGGAGGTGCCTGATTCACCTTCATCCACAACAGCTTGTAAGTTGTGCGCCGAAATGCTTGTGATGTAACAGCTGACAAAAGAGGCTTGGGGGAAAGTAAATGGCCTGACTATGAACATAGGAACATAAGAAATTTACAAACGAGAGGGGGCCATTCGGCCCATCAAGCTCGTTTGGGGAGAACTTAACTAATAGCTCAGAGTTGGTAAAATCTTTTCTAGCTCTGTTTTAAAGGAACCCAGGTTTTTTGCTTCCGCTACACTAGCAGGAAGACTATTCCATACTCTAACTACATGCTTTGTAAAGAAGTGCTTCCTCAAATTTGTTTTAGAATGTTCTCCCACTATGGTTGAAAGAACTCGCGTCTTGAGACTCGAGGAACGCACCACCAGTGACGAGTCGTGCAGATGATGTAGGAAGCAGAGGTAGACTCAGACATCAGTGGCTGTGTCCAGATTCGGGGGCTGCATCCTTCTGAGGCTGAATTCGAAGACCAAATGCATAACAGCGGCATGATAAGGCCGTCCCACTTCAAAGGCTTCTTCAAATGCAGTCTAGAAATGTGTCCATCTTTTGCAGATTTGCAAAGTATCCAACCAGTGGATCCTTTGCAGCCCAATACAGTATATGCCAGGATTCATTGTGCAGAGGTAAAGCGAGTGTGTCCCAGCTAGACAACAGGAGGGGTGCTTCGTCACTCAAGGGTAAGGGCGGGAACAGCTGGTGAAGGCCAGACCATCCCATTTGACAGCACTATCTGTTCAACCTATATTGGCTACGCCTTCATAGACTTTGTCCTTTGAAGGATGCAGCCCCTGAATTTGCACACAGCTATCATGATTCCTGACTGGTTTGGCTCAAAGTTGCCAAGGGCTGGCATCTCAGATGAAGACGTACCTTTCACCTCTAGCCAAATGCACCGCCATGCTACTCAGCAGGAGACACTCATGTATGTGGAAGTGAACCTGAAAGACATGAAAAGAGGGGCTGAATTTCAGTCCGCGGTGGGAGATGGTATGAGAAGCTGATGAGCCACAGGGATATCGGTGTACAGTGAGTGAAAGTGAGCCTGCAGGGAGCATAGCACCCCTGCTGGTGAATTTGGTGTGTTACAATCCAAACAGCTCAGTGTCACTGTATCGGTAAAGACTGGCATGCTTAGGGTACACAATAGGTTTCCCTGCAGTGGGGCATGTTTCTGCATCATGCGTCATAATAAATAAATACAGCATGTCGGACCTGTGGAAGTAAAATATAAGCCACACCCCCCATATTAATGGCCCATGACTTCATTTCCTTCTCCAGCACTTTGACATTTTTCATTTTTCCAATTTTTCTGAAACCTTCTGGGAATAGACATCTTTTATAATAGATCAACAAAAAAACAGGTTTCCTGGGATCCCCAAAGGAGCGCCCCCTTTGGATCGGCCCTGGTCTAGCAGGTGCTTATTCATATCGACGTCTTCATGCTGCTCGTGTATCACTGTGGCTCCTTCCCAGTGAAAACAGACATTACTCTTTCCGGCAGTTTCTTTATTGCTCTGGGTCCATCCCTGTGATCTAGACTGGAACCAAAAGTTTGCTACCGGTGCTATAGATCACAGAGATATTATAAGGACCACAATATGATAGGAGAAAATGTTCGGAAACCAAGCTGTCATAAAAATGACATAAGCTGCAGTTTTTAAATACTTTAAGTGGGCAGGTGTTGCAATATGAAAACCTTTCATCTCCAGAACAGTCCCAGACCAGCAGATGGCAGGGTTGGGGGGGTAACATAGGCTCGGTGCGCCCTATCCACACAATGGTATGTTTTCCTAAAGGGTTTGGCTAATTTGGCTGGGAGGTAAACAAGGCCCAGGTGGGTTGTGGGTAGACTCCCAGGATGCATTTGGAGAAGCAGGTTTGAGGTGGGCGACACTGGGATGGGGGGGGGTGGGGTTGGTAGTGGGCTCTAATTACAGCAGTGAGGCAAGCTCTGTGAGGCGAGCGGAAGACTTATGCTGTGGTGAAGTAAGGCTTCCCTACTGTAGGGGTCGGTGAGTAATCGTGTGTAGGACAAGCTGCGACTTCCTGTTAGCCCCGGATCTTCTGTGCTCTGCTGCTGAATACATTCTCCCATGGACCAGCTAGGGAGGCATTCTTACTTGCTACAAATTGTCCTCTTGTTTCCAGTCAAGTCCTCTTCCTTGGCACGACCCTTAAAGGGGCAGTTCACCCCAAACCTAAAAAACTGGGGCAGATGCGTCTTAGAGGGGCCCTCTAGGCATCAAGGTTGTTCTGCTGGTTGCCTAGTTTTGGAGATGTTGCATGTAGAAATGTCTGTATTCTCTTGAATATGATGGTAGTGAATGACATTCAAGAGAATCCACAACCTTTGTAGTTAGCACTTTCATGTAGGAACTATTTTCTTCTGCCGAACTCCACACACCAATCGCATCACCGTGCAGAAGATATCGTCGAGGTGCTTGTGCTCGTATCTTCTGCACAGTAATACTGAATGACTAGGCCATGATTTCTGGTAAGAGACATTGCTGTTGGATTTTTCAAATGTATTTTTCTGCTGTTTTAATCACCAGAGAAAGGACGCCATTCGCTCCCATTACATTCAAGAGAAGCCCGATGTCCCTACGGCTGAAATCTCCAAAATGAGGCAACTTCCAGCAGAATGGCATAGATGGATAGACAGCATTAAAGCATATCTCCAAAACAGGCAGCAGGAGGTGAAAGGCACAGGGCCAGCTTCTAGTACAGACTGCTACCCTGGCTGACTCTTCACTCTTCATCATACGTTACATGTTCCCTCCCTGGCCCATATTTAATAAAATATTAATAGCTTCAAAGACATACAGTCCTGGGAAAAACTAAGAGACCACTCCATATTTTTCAAGATTCTGCATTCTTAAATCCTGGTTGAAACTTAGTTCTGCTGGCAGAAGGCTGAAGGCAGAAGCAGCTTTCTAATGCCAGAGATGACCATCAACTTATCCAGCAGGGCTTTAGAAACCGGAGGGTGACATCAAGTGACCTTCAAGAAGAATGGGAAACATCTAGTGGTGTGAAGTGCATTGCTAGAACTGCTCGTATCAGGCTCTTAGAAGCAGAGCCAGAAGTCCCATAAAGCAAGGAAGAAGCCCTTCATTATTGTGAAGCAGAGAAGAGCCAGCCGGAGTTTGCGAAAAACATTCATATTTTACACAGACGGATTCCTATAAACTGAGAAATAAGTGAAACTAAAAATGTTGCTGTGGTCTCTTAATTTTTTCCAGAGCTGTACAGTTATATGTCTTGTTGACAGTCTGTAAAAAATTTTCACATTACAATTTCACAGTGCTATTGATATAATTAATTATTTTACATGATTAAAATGAAGGGTGGCACTGTTGCCTCACACCTCCAGTGCTGGGGGTTCGAATCCTGCATTCGTTACTTGTGTGCACAGTTTTCTTGCTCTCTTTGTGCCATGCTGGGTCCCACTGGGAGCTCTGGTTTCCTCCTGCAGCCCAAAAAATGCAGTTAGGCTAACTGACATATCTAATTTGACTGTAGTGTATGGCTGTGTGTGATTCTGTGCCTGTATGTACCTTGCGATGGCCTGGCATCCCGTCCAGAGTGAACCTTGTGCTGCCTGCGATAGGCTGTAGGCCCCCTTACAACCCTAACCAGGGTAAGCAGCTGGACGGTGACATGTTTATATGACTCAGCAGGCCAGGAGTATAGGCACTTATGTCCCTTAAAATTTGTCCACCTCTTCAACAGATAGCAATGACTCTGAAAATGATCCATGGAAGTACTGCATGTATAAAATCGTTCTTGAAGCATAATAAAGGCTCAGGCCTTTTTCCAAGTGGTCACCCTCCATTCCTCGCCACTGCAGATCTCACCTTTCTCTTCTGTTTGCCCATCTATGGAATCCCTCTCCCAGTACAGTATACAGTATCGTCTCCATAAAAGGCAGATGGTCTTCTTTCTGCACCTAATTCCCCAAAGAGGTTTGTTTTCATGGCGTCTGTCACTCACAGGTTTGTACCCGGTATCAGCCTCCTCTTCTCTCACTCAGTAGCAGAGCGGCATCGTCTCAGACACGGGCCAGAATATCACACAATCCCTCCCCCACCCCGCCCTGGCTGCAGTTCACGCAGAACGACAAACAGATGCTGTCCCTCAAAGGCAGAGTGCAGGCGGTGTCTTGGCAGGATTGAATTGCAAGGAGCGATTCCCCAAGACCAGAAACTTCTTAGACTGCAACATAAATCCTTACACGACTGGGCTAGTCCGCTTTTTTGGACCAAATCGCCCACCGGTCAATAAACTAATAAAACATTTAGAGGCTACCTTTTCGTCGTATCCACTTTCATTTCAACTTTGCACCGGCGGTACAAACAAGACCTTGGGAGAGATAATGGCTGACCCATTGTCAGGGGGCACACCCCTACAAAGAAAATTAACATTCATTGCAGAGCCTCCCCAGCTACTGTAACCTTTCCTGCTCTGCACTGGGGGACTCTGCAAAATAAGAATCCTTCAATGGAGCCACAATTGGTAACCTTCAAATGAGCAAGAGGCTGTTCAGCACATCATTCAGCAGATGCACAATGCAGACAAAAACAGCGATCTTTTAATTTCCAGAACTGAAAAAGCACAGTGAGAAATTCAATAGTTATACAAATATGATTCAAAAATAAACATTGAATTAGACAAAAAATCTTACACAAAAAGATCTCTTGTTCAGGCCATGGCCTGTGTCTTTTTAGACAAATGAATTTACAACTCAAAGCAAAACCAAATACAGTTTGTTTGTGTTATCCCCTCCTTTGAGTGGATATCTTACAAGGTTATTTGCCAAATAAATTTCATAAGTACTGCGAGACATGTTCAGGAAACATACAACGTGCCTTTTTTGAACTGACCCATCTCTCCCCAGCTTTGAGCAAAAAATGAAAAAATGGAACAAAACAAAACTGTAACTGGACCATTGATAGGCGCCTATAAAGGGCAGACGAACACGTCGCCTTTCTGACACAAACCTGCAGTGTTACTCTCTGGCTACAGCTCAGCAGAAGCATTTCTGCAAATATTTGTTATTTTCTTTTAATTTATATGATATATTATTCATCAGGAGTTTCACAATATTTAAGCTGTAAGAGCAACACAGGCATGCATTATTAATGTTCAATACATATTCATATGATTTTTATGATTCAAGGCCAGTTGAACATTGAAGTCGTTGGGGAAGGTTTTACAATTTGTGAAAAAGGGGCACTTCGTTGTCCTCTTGGGGGGGGGGGGGGACATTAGCAGACCAGCAAGCCAAGCTTCGTCTCACATGGCTGCTTCACCATCTATGTTATTTAAAATAATGCTTTTTTTCTGTTGTTTTACAACTTTTTTCACTTTATCCAGGCTTAAGAATCACTAATGCAATGCAACAGAATAAAGCAAAAACAGAAAACATGACGTAACAAAAATACTATAAAAAAGCATTTTGCTTTACAATATCTCCTTTTTTTCAAGGTCTCCTTTGGGCAATGTGTAAAATGCACTCCAAAAGGTCCTACAGAAATTGTTATTTTATTGCTGATGTAAGATGGAAAACATGACATTCAGAGTCCGGGTAAGTAAACGTCTGTTTTCCCATGTGAGTATTAGGCATCAAAGTTCACCTTCAGGCAAAGGGGTCGACAGCGATGATTGAACCTGGAGAATGGAGCCCCAAGGTCACGTGGAGGTCAGGGGTCGGCCACAGGCTTCAGCTTAGAAATGCAACACCTTTTCCACCCTCCGCTGTGACCTCGCTGCTGCTGTCAGGTCACCCTGTGCTGCGTACAATCTGGGCCACAAGAGGTCCAGACCAGCACTTCCCAACAGCACCCAGATGGCGGACAAATAACACTAATTACACCTCGGTTAACGCGCGGCCATGTTCCAGAATTGGCATTCGATACCCTCTGTCACATGCGGACCTCTACTTTGATGTCACTTCCTGTGGGGGGTCACATGGATCAGCTGGCAGTGGACTGTGGAACCTCAGACAGAAGTGAACATTGATTTCCAGGGCGAGTACAGGGCCTGAAATCCCAGTACTCTGCTAGGCTCCCAAATCAGCCTGAGTGCTGGTTGGAAACACACAAAACACCCGGCATCCGAGGCACGGCATCACAAGCAGCTCAGCGCAGAATCCTGGGACAGAAGATTCCCTGCCTGCTGGCTAAAGATTATTTCGCCCTTGTAAAGGGGAGGAAACATCATTAACTGGCTTCTGGAGTTGGAAAATGGACCGGTCGGATCCGACATATCCAGTTTGGCGAGATACACGCTGGCATGTTGTCAGCATGCTGTGGAAGACAGCCTTACAATCGGGGGTGGGGGGGTGGCTTATTTCCTCTATGAGAAAAACGATCAGCCTTAGATTGTTACTGCTGGAGCTGAAATGGTCAGGTTCAGTAGAAAATGTCCCCCTTTTAGCTTACAGCTGAATTAGCTGTGGATTTAGCTGAAGCTAACCAATTGGGTCCGAGGCTGTACCGTTATTCTTGTTTAATCTTATTTTGAATGCTATAAAAATGCTATTTGTATGCAGCTGGATATTGCTACAAGGCTCTACATGGGATGTTCAGTCCATTTTTCCTTTTAGGACAGAACTGCGCATATTGTTTTCCCTCCCGCGTACTGAAGCGTTCTTACGTAAGTGGTTCAGTAGGAGGACGAAACACTGGAATATTTTCCAGCAATTGCACCAGCGTGAGCATCCAGATGTGGCCCGAAGGTAATCATGCGAGGACAGCTCTGCACATAAAGCCCCCCCCCAACCCCCCCCCCCCCCCCCCCCCCACCCCCCCGCCCCCCCCCCCCCCACCCCCCCCCCCCCCCCCCCCCCCCCCGCCCCCCCCCCCCCCCCCCCCCCACCCCCCACCCCCCCCCCGCCCCGCCCCCCCCGCCC
>JAABNY020000063.1:4348751-4367141 GCA_015164015.2 Brevimyrus niger | reverse complement strand
ACCCACAGGACCAATAGACCTCAGTGAGCCCTCTCCAGCAGATCAAACCTGGGGGACCAGCAGACCTCAGTGAGCCCCCTCCAGCAGATCAAACCTGTGGCACTGGAAGACCTCAGTCAGACCCCTCCAGGAACATGCCTCGTTGTTTAAAGGAATTACACTTTACCTGAATACTTAGAGCTAACCCAACTGGGTTTCTGCTATTGGGACTGACCAGCACCCCTGAGGATGCTTTACACCTCCCTGCATGCCCGTCTCCCATCTCTCTTCGCTTGCTACACTTAAACACTGCCGCCAAAACCCCAAGGCCTCATCGGGCCAGTCGGGGTCACTGTATTCTCAGCATTAGGATGTCTGCCTGTCACATGGCTGACAGACTGGAAATCACAATCTGGGCAGAATCTGTCCGGAACTGACAGTTGCAGACCAAACTTCAGCCTTAATCTGCTGAACACAGCTTCACAGCTTTTGATAGGTAAATCACAGACAGTCTGGCCTGAGTCTGGGTGGAGTCACTCATTTTATGCACATACCTGTGGACAGAACCTGCAAACCTACCAGCGAGTATATTTCACCAGCTGGGATATATTGTATTACAAGCTATTATTCTTACCTGCCTACAGTACCTCATCATGGGTCATCATTGGTTACAGGGAGTTTTCCTTTTTAAATCAATGTAATGTGCAATACACTGTAAGATATTTCCGTGCTGTGGGAAAGTGTACCTACAGGCACCATGCAACACTGCACAGATTTACTGCCATTTACTGCATCTGTGATCTTTAATATAGACATCTGTGATCTATGTTTCTGTTTAAGGCAATTGCTGCTGTATTAAACTGATGCTCAAAGACATAAACATTTGCCAAATGCATAAATACATTTATAAATGGAAAACAAAATTAAACACATTATGTACAGAAGGATTTAATTTGTAACTCGAATGTAGCTTTTCTGCTCTGTGTGCATATGCAAAAGTTTGCAAGGGTTTCCCTGGGTACTCAGTCTGTAGCTATGCAGACCAACATGGCCCCTCGATGTTGCCCATAGGGTATGACTGTGAGTATGTATGAGCATGTTTGAGTGTGTGAGTTTGTGCCCTGTGATGAACAGGCATTCTGCTCTCAGTAACTAAGTGGTTGTTATATTCGTATTGGACTACACTCTGAACCTTCGTGGCAGACTCACCTGGAACACAGCTCTGCTGAACACGGCATGGCTCATGCATGTGTCAGGGGGGTGCACATGCAGTTGATAAATCCCCCCCTCCCCACCACAAATGTGTGGTTTGAGAGGGGGTGAACACTGCAGCTGGGAATAGGCTCCAGGCCCCTAATTATAATTTTAATGGAACGATCATAGATGAAACATTACTGCTAAATAACGTTATTGACTGATATCATTAATTTATTACTGATGTGTGCCAAAGTCCTGAGAAATCAGCTGGCGTAACCTAAAAACCTTCCCAGAATGACAGACTGTCATTCCTGTATTTACAGCTTCTGCACCATCATAAAACCACACTGCTGGTGGGAAGCCAAACAGCATTAGAGTCCATTCATACTGTAGCCAGCCAGCCTTCAGGAAGACACAGATGATGCAACACTCGCCGGCCCAATCAGAACATTCCCCTTAATTCCCTAGTATTTATGGCCGCACATTTTTCCTGCAGAACAGAGGTCAGCAATGGAGGCTGTAGGAGTTAGAACTGTGGGAAGGTAACGTTATATATAGATATTCGTTTGGGGGGGGGAGACGGGTTGAGCGAAAACAAGAATTTATGGGGCTCTTTGTCTCAGCAGAGAAGAAGAGAAGCAGCTCGGGATGGATTTTGTGCCTCCTAGTGAGGTGTCCTGGTAAAGGCCACGTGCTTCAGGCTCCAGGCTCTGCACCCGGGAAGGAAAGCAACTCTTACCCGACCTAGAATGGGAAAACTGGATGCCAATCTGATCATAATAAGCGTTCGGAAGATGGATGGATGGATGGGTGAAGGAATGAGAAAATGCATGGAATAGCTACTATTTTAATTATAGTTTTTATTATTGTCTAGTTATAGTTTCTTATCATGCTGAGAAAGCTGTCAGTGAGCCATAATGAACTGCATGCGTCTCTGCGGCTAACTGCAGCACTGCCATGTAAAAATGCATCACTGCAGGTCAGGATGCTATTATTTTATCATTTGCTAATCTTCATAAAAATATAATGAACCTATGCGGAGCTTCGGGACAGATTGAGGTTTTCACTGGTGCCTCCCTGACGTTTTGAGCACTGCACCTGCAGCTGCACAATGCGACAGATGCCAGTGATACTACCGAGGGGTTTTATGCATTGTGCTGTTTTTGTCTTCTGCACTATGGAAAGTTCCCAGGAAAAAGTAAAAAAGAAACCGCTGATTGTTTGGGCCTAATTCCACCTTTTTGGTAAGTGATGGGCGTGCTGACACACTATTTCACAGAAATGTAGGACAAGGTCTGGCAGAGAAGAAAGATGTACAAATACGACTGATATAACACAGCTCTGCCTGACTGTGGAGGGCTGCTCCTGCTTGGGCACATTCAGACGCTCTCATTAGTGTAAATAACTTGCACGGTATATTAAAGTAATGCTTTTGAAGTTTATTTTACTTAATCAGCTTGATAAAAAGTATTAAAAGTGCTGAGGGCCAGAGAAGTTTGTTGTATTATCCTGCCTCATAAGCCATGAGCTTAAGTGTGGGAAATAACATGCCAGTGAGTGATCGGGCAATTCAGAGCAGGCAGACCGCCCCTCCTTAATGGGCCCCGAACTGGCAGGCCCTGACAGAACCGGCTCTGACCCGGAACAGGCCCAGGGCTGGACTCCTCCATCGGCTGCACTTTAAACGTGGCATTTTTATTTCATCCTCCTCTCAAGGTAAACAACGACAACGCGTCTGTACAACGTTAAAACTGAAGGCTGAGCAATAGACACTGCACCAAAAACCAAGCAGTGCAAATGAGTCTCACACTCTCTCCCTAAATCAAAACCCTGGTGCATTCTGGGTAAATACAAGCCTTTGATGTATAAGGTCCATGATGGTAGTTGTCAGTGTCTGAATCCCAGGCCATCTCATCCACGGTCAGACGGGCTGTTAAAAACCGTCAGTCTCCTGGGCTCTGGGGCGATGCGGGAGGGGAGACAGCCTGTGGACGTCCTAAACCCCCCATTCCTCCAAGCACAGCCAGCCAGTGAGCCACGCTCCCCTGCACCCATGCATCTGTTTTGGCATCTAGCGAAGTTAATTAAGCAGAAAAGAAAATGTGTGTGTATGTGGGGGGGGATTTATCACCTGCATGTGCACCCCCCTGACACATGAGCCATGCTCTGTTTAGTGGAGCTGTGTCCCAGGTGAGGCCACGAAGGATGAGAGCGTAGTGCGATGCGAATGTAATGCCAGCGTAATGCAAGCAGCATACGTGGTCTGCGGTGCATCTGCACTGCGTCGGCATGCTCTGTGACCCACCTACATTTTGGAATACTTGGAAGGGGGCGGGGTCTCTGTGACACTGGTCTGCAAAGCCCTGACCGCAGCCAAATGGACAGCGCCAAGCCCAGACAGCTGTTTGGGCCCCATGGTGCAGAATGGGAGGTCCTGTGCAGCAGAGCATGTGACTGCGGCCTGCAACACACGTGACGACAGCGTGCTGAGGGGTGAGAGCGACGGCCCTCCTGGTCCCCCACGGCTCTCACCCCTCCAGGTTGGTCGAGAGAGATGGAATCTCAGATGCTAAATCAAAACTGGTTTGATCTCCCAGCTCGCTGTGCTGTGCTCTACACTGGGACAGTCACATGTCCCACACACACTCACACATATACACACTCGGCATTGGTAAGTTAGAACAATGTTTCCCAATCCAGTCCTTGGGAGCCCGCAGACCATACAAGTTTTTCCTCAAAAATGGGAACTGTCTGGCAGGGAGCTGGGAGGAAGTAAAAACATGGACCGTCAGGGGGTCCCTGCGGACCAGGTTGGTAAACACTGAGTTACGATATTCCATTTTAGGCAGGAGACAGTCCGCAGTGTCTGCTAGCTGCTCTCATTATTATTATTATTATTAATATTATTATTATTAGTGGTTTGTTGCTACCTGATGTCAGACATATCCCTGTCTATTTTTGCAAAAACATCACATCTTATGTAATGGATAACAATTATCCATCCATCCATCCATCTTCTATAAATATTTGTTCATTCCAGCGTTGTATTAATAATAATAACTGCTTTGTGATATCAGGCACTTTTTTGGCACTATAATAGTAACCTTGCTACAAGCTGTAATGTAAATATGTACATATGTAAATACGCATGTAGGTGAGACTCTAAATTCCGGCACTGAATGTCTGTGGAACCTTCAGCCTGTGACACATGCAAGCAGTCTGAGCATGACAGGTGGGGGGGAGGGGGCGTGGATTTGGAATGGGGGCGGGCACAGTGTTCAGTTAAGAATCGGCCCATCTTGGAGGAAGAGGAGGGAAGACCGGATGTGGGCTTGCTGCCAAGCTGAAAGGTTGTCCAGGAATGACTCAGCAGAAGTGGGAGGTGGGAGACTGGGCCGGTGCAGCTGTCAAACTGGGAGGCTGGAGCGATCGCGGCCAACCCCAGCCGGGGGGGTGATATAATGCATGCAATCCAGCTAAGTGGTGCTACGTAATTCCATTCCAGGAAGGAGACGGAGTGCCGTGCACACTCCAATCACAGGCGGCCGTTAGGAATCTGACTTCACCTCACTGCAGTGCGCCCCCCCCCTCCCCCCAATAATGTTGGATATGGTGGTATGGTGGCAGTGTGCTAGCGATAGAGGGGCAACCCTAACCTTGCAGTGTGATGCTCAGTGTGAATCTGAGAGACACAGGCAAGGACTATCTTGGGTGGGGTTCAATCACACCCCCTGCACCTGATTTTATTACCCCCCCTTCCGTAAACCTGTCCAGTCCCCGGCATCCATCCTAACTCCACTCACTACAAATTATTTTCCCTGTCATCCATACACACTTCATTACCTTTTCAATCTTCATATTTCTCCTGAAAAGGGAAACTCATTTTCAAATCAAGGAGTAGGTCCGCTTCGCATCCTCGGGCCAAGCGGCCCTGTGTTGTATCCTAACCCGACTGGCTATCCCAATATTATTCCCAGTATGCCTTATATTCCTAATCTAGCTGCAAACATACCCTCAATTTGCAGGTATAGCTTCATGACCTCTTAATAATTCTCTCGCCTGTCAATGCCACAAAAGAAAAACCTCTGGCTGGTCATATCGCCGATCTCTAACCTCCATATTCTGCGACAACTCGTTTTCTCCGTCATCGGGAATCCGTAAAGCTGCATGCTGGGTCCCTCACTGCCGAGTGCTGAAGAGCGTAAATTCATCCGGGGCCCGTTTATTGTCCGCATGCAGCCCACCATCTGTGTTTGTCAGGGAGATGCCTGCGGGGACCTGAGTGTGTCTGTCGACGGGAACGACATAATGAAGGCAGCTGTGCGTAGCGTCATGCCAGCGTTTAGGTAATCAGAATACAAACAGGTCCCGTGATACACAAATGTATTTACTAGTGTTGTTTTGTTAATCCGTTTTACCATCAGGCACTGCCCTGGACAGCTATAGACAAAGTTTGATGGCTCACACTAAGAGGGTGAGCAGAGTGGGGGAAAAGAAATCACCTCACACTTAATTAGTTCGTTAATTTTCCTTTGGGAGGTGATTAGGCCCCAAACACAGATAAGCTGTCTTCCCTCAGAGGAATTTGGGAAACAAAAGGACGAGATAAAAGGCTGTCAGGACCATAGGCTCCCATCAGACACATGATGTTGGCTCGTGCGGAAGGGTCACGCAGGCTCAAGTCGTTATTTACCAGTCATGTGATGTGGAACACTAAATAACAGCAAAAATGGCGGGTAGGCGGATGACACATAGGGGGGGCAAGTGCAAGGCATTCTGGCCCAATGGCAATTTTTAAGCTCTTTCTGCCCAATCTCCTTGGGCTGAAACCGAGCTACGCATAACAGGCATTATGGCTTACTCGGAAGAACAGAGAGCATTATGGGAGAGTTTAATGCACCTAGAGCTGTAACAGCACCAAGGAATGATGAATCTACCATAGTGACTTTCAGTTACTTTTCTGTGCACCTGTAAAACTGAGCCCCTGGCCTTGCAGAAACTTCTTATTTTTCTCTTCCCTGGAAATGGGACTGGTATGCTCGGTATTTATTTTGCTACAACTGGAAGATTGCAGGCAAAAGCTGTAGCGGCTAACCTGTGACTCTGCAGCCTGGTACAGTTTGGGTACAAACAGGCACAAGTATGTTTGTGTGGTCAAACAAAAAGTTGCATTGAAAGACAGGTGAACATCAAAAGGTCAGTGCAGGGAACCTCCCACATTCATCATGGTTTATTTAAAATCTGTCCTTGTTGCACTTAAAAAGCATTTTTTTTTTTGAGATTTCAGTTTCCCATATAAGTTCACCTTGAAGGCTGAACCTTCCTGTTGTTTAACATTTGTCAGTTTTTTCATGATCATAAATTATAATACAGGCACTCCTTACCTGCTCCTACGGCCAGGCTGTTAAGCGAATTGGTCATTAAGCGAGGAGCCAACCCTTACCGATATTTCAATAAGACTGCATAAAAACACAGGAAATCAGCTATTGCATACATTACTTAATAGTTTATTTTGAATAAGGAAAGATCTAAAACTCCAACTTGATCACTTTGTTTTGATTTGCACAACATATTGTCACGCCCTGCTCTGGATGCTCCTTATTGTGTGCCACACCCACCTCGTTACCTCCTGTTTTTGCCTGATTGTGGTCACCTGTTGCTCGTTCAGTCTAGCTTGTGTTTGGTATTTAGTCCATGTGTCAATCAGTCTTCCCCAGACCTGTCATTAACGTCTACATGTCTGTGTACCCTGTTATTTCCTGGAACCTGGTTGCTCGCCGCTCACCGAACGTGACACATATATTGCAGAACATAAAAATACGACGAGCAAACATGATAACAACGATGTACAAAAAAAATTGGGAACTGGGGGAATGAGACTGAGACTGAGGAAGGGTGACGCGAGATGCTGGGCGCTGAGAGGCCGCGCTGCTGTTCCTGTGACCGAAGTTCACCTGTAAAACCATCTGGTCAGAGAGTTGGTCACTGGTCATGGGTTTGGGTACTCGTTAGACAGGTAGGTTGCTAACTGAGGCGTCTGTAATTCAAAAACATCATATTTTTGGCTAACAACACAATATATTATTATTACTACTGCCATGACATTAAATGAAAAAACGTTAACTGATTGTGATGCAATGGTAGATGTAATTATTATATTATTATTCTTACAGGTACATTGCTTCTGGGATCCTAAAAATAGATATGAAAAATAACAATTGTACCTCATAGCATATAGCCTAAATAACTGCCATACATATTACATTAACAAGTGTTTATATAAAAGCTGCAGATTTGAATGATTTGAGCTCAATTTCATCATCCATGAGCGAAATGACAGCTCTGCCTATTTGCTGAGTTGCTTCTCTACAGGTTTGTGGTGGCACCACCCGTGTCCTCCGGAGTATCGGAAGGTCGACGACTATCAGAGGTTTGAGAAGCTCTCCTGGGCCCAGGATCTGATGAACCGAATCCTACTGTTTTTTTCCCCACTGTTGTGACTGGGGCAAAGTGACAAGTGACTCTCCCCTGGTATCGGGCTCAGTTACAGTGTCAGGCATCTAACAAGCTCTGACCCCAAGTCTCATCAAGCTCAGTCCCCCTGGGATAAGTTGAGCCTGCTGGTGGCACTGGAGGGCTCCCTGGGGGAGTCTTACTGACAAGTAGCCAGCCGAAGACCAATGAGCAGGGGCTGGGCAGTATAAATCGATAAAAATGTGTCCTTCAAAGCACATGCCAGAAAACAGCCAGGAGCCACCCCCCTCTCTCTCTACACAGAGCATCAGCCTTTTCTCTAACACGGCTTCCCAATCCAGTCCTCGTGGAGCCACAGATGATCCACATTTTTGCTCCCTCCCAGGTTCCGGTAGAGAGCAAAAATGTGGACCAACTGGCGGGGAGCTGGGAGGGAGCAAAAAAGTGGATTATCTATGGGTCCCCAAGAAATACGCATGTAACACTGCTCTAATGTAGAGAAGACTGATTGTTAAAAAAATGGTGTGAAACAAAGGTTTGAAATTTCCAAGCATTGTAAAGGGCACATGAGCACAGTTTATTCTTTATATTATGCTGTTTTTGGTTTCTTTTTCTAAGTCTCATCTAAAGTCTTCTTCATATGAAGTACAGCAATCTCAGCAAGATGACCGCTTTGTTTCTGCTTCCACAGGGACAGGTGCAACCCCAGCGAGGCTCTCATCACAGAGCACCAGATAATACCATCGTGGGTCAAATTACCGTGATTAATTACTAGTCTCTTTTCATTATAAGCATCAGTAATTGCAGACTCCATAAGAGCTCAGGTCAATATTCTGCTTCATCGCTAAACACCTCTCTACCTCCCCCAGTCAGGCTAACGGAGAGCTGGTTGGTTGCCGACCAGCAGGGATGATGGCCCATCTGCGTCTCGACCCCAAAAACCAAGTGAGGTCCCCATGCCCCTGGTAAGAGCTTGGGAAAGCAGGTAGACCTGTCCGCTAGGATCCTCTACATCTACATCCTTACTCTCCTCAAAGTCTGCTCACTGCTGCCAGAGGTGGAAGTTCAGGTCCAGATAGTAGAAATCCAGACCAAGATTTTGTTTCAACCAACCAGCTGAGTACTCTGTGAATTTTTACACTTAACTGGTTGGTTGGAGCGAAATCTTGGTCTGGATTTGTACTTTCTGGACCTGAACTTCCACCACTGCCTGTAGCCATCAGGCTGTACCTGTCCTGCTCCCCACTTGTACCCTTGGTGACAGCTGACCATGCTGGGAATTTTGGTAGACCATCAAATTTTGTGTTCCGAAGTGCACAGCAATCTCACACATATTGCCCCCCCCCCACCCTGGACTAAACACGGCTAAGATGACCTCGCTGAATGCAGACTGCAAACACGCAAGCCTATTCCACTTTTACTTGCCTCTCTGCTCCCTTCCTTCCCCCTCAGGATGAAAATGAAACAAAACTACATTTTATTTCCCCTTTCTATGAGTACAGCTACCATGGAATGTTGCTTTTCACATATCCCATTCTCTCTTTGCTGAGACATACACACAACGTTGGCGTCAGAGCGCAGGGTCAGCTGATGTGCAGCGTCCCTGGAGCAGTCGAGGGTTAAAGCAGCATCATGGACACACAGATTCCGACCAGCAGAAATGGTGCATTCCAGATTCCCACGTTTGAGGAATTTTCAGGGGCCAGTAGGCCCACAGAGCAATGGCTAAGCGAGGAGCTACCTTCATGATCATGGTATACCAAGGAAGTATCTGCCAGGGATGCCACTAACAGGTCGGCACACTCCAGAAAGTGGGCCTGTGTTTTGGACTTTCCTCAGCATCCTGCTCGTTCAAGTCGACACCAGCAGTTGCTTTTGTTCAAAGCTCCTTTTGGCCTTTCTATTGGTTCTTGCATCCCTGCGCTGAACCACGTCTCTCTGTGTGCAGCCCTGTGCTTATTTTTTTAATGGGGCTTTAATAATGCACGATGAGGCCTGGATCGCCGCATTAACGGTCTCGCTTTAATGAAACCAATTTTTTTAAATAAACGTACTTTGTCAATAAATTCCTCCGAGGTGGCACGCCCACACGCGTGCTCCCTGCCGTGCCGCGTCTTTTGATTGGAGGATATAGAAATGGGCGGGGCTTCCCACACTGATAACCCACACTCCCTCTAGTCAACTACGATGCCCCGGGCCCAGGGGAGGAAGGCAGGAAGTCAGCAGGCTGTGACAGGAGGAGTAGGACACTAAGCCTCATCGTATTTACAGGTGATAAGGAACACTTGGAGGTGGGTTAAGGATTCACTGTCTGTCAGCTCTTCCAGTGGCATGCCTTAGGTGCCTTTCCTAATTCCTAATTGAATAATGGCTCTTTTTAAGGCCTCAGAGATGACAGGCCAGGGGCCTCATGCCTGGACAGTCACCTCCTGGTCGCGTTATTGGCATATTGGCTGGACCTCGGGCACCAGATGGCACCTCTGAGGGCATAGATTCCCCTTGTCTCACAGGGGGCTGGTCAGTAAGTCGGGGAGGGGGGTGGGGAAGTGGCCTGCCAAGGGGCGACTCACGTTACAGACCCCCCCGCAAAAGTCGTCCATTTCGCCTGACCAGCAGCATCAGGTCATTAGTGCCTCTAATAGACCTGCAGGTCATTAAAATGATCCGATGAACTGACTTTGCGCTACAGATTACCATTCTGCGGTGCTGCTTGCTGGAAATGCAGTCATAATTCACTGGCGGTTTATTTGAAATGTGGCCTCGCGCCACGTAAATCACACACGCGGAGAGAAGCTTCGATCACCAGAGCGGTGCTCGCTTTAATGCTGACACCGGCTCACTGCTGCCCATGTGCTCTGTAACTGACGGGGACTTTGAGGCCAGGAGATTGTCCTTGTGTTTTATTCATTTAATAGTGATAGGCAAGACATGTTAAGGAGTGGGGGGGGGGAGGGGTACGATAGCCCCCAAAATACTCATAGGGAAGGAATTATTCCGCAGAACCTATGCAGTCCTAACAGAAAAAAATGTGTTCCTTCATCCTTATTCCTTGCTGCAGCAGGTAAGTGAATGGAATTTTAATGAATGGTTTTACCCCCCCCCCACCACCCCTGCTGTAAAATAAAATACAGCCACCCATGCATTCAAGCCCGGCCATTGAATGCGTTTCAAACCAAAGTCGCCTTGGTGACGGGTGACGGAAGGGATTCTGTGATTAAAAAACGTTTCTTAAAGCTGAATGTGTTTTTTTTTCTTCCTTATTTTGCTGAGGAAAGGTTCTACATTGATTTTCCGGAATGTAATAATAGCATCCATTTGTGCCTACGTGCTGCTAGATGATTGTACAGAAATGGAAACCTCACCCAGAGCGGGCGGGACGAGGGGAAGGAGGACGCATGAGTGCATTCGTTCCCCCCTACCTGGGGCAGGTAGCAATGGAAAACTGCAGCTAGGTCCAACTTCGGCGGCTTATCGTCCTCCACTAATCTCCACCTCGCCGTCTGTCGCCACCCGAAAGCGCCCCTTCATTTCACTGGGATTAATTTCTCTGCCTTTTATTGATGCTTGAAGAGGTCTGCACTTTGCATACTGATGAAAAAAATCACAGTAAACAATTAATGATGCAGCTCACGGCAAGGGAGCGGTTCAATGCAGGGGGAATGTTTCCAGATAGCGCAAAAGGGCGAAGCCACGATAGAAATGCTCCACGTAATTAACGCTATGCCCTAAAAAGGGCTAGATATGAAAAAAAAAAATTAATATCATGATCAGTGTCACCAGGCCTTGAGGAGGGCAGGTGAGACCTAGATGATCAAAATTGATTAATAAAAACCCATGGCTAGTCCTTCCAGGGTCAGGAACTGAAATGTGTGGAAGTAACATGAGTAAGGAACCTATTAGATGGATAAGAGATCAAATCTGAATAATAAGCATCCAAATATAAGAGGCTGGTAATCAAATGTAAAAGGACAGTAACAGTCTATGACAAGACCGACTCCCAGCAAAACAGCATGATGCAAACTCTGCATAGTGGCTGTGTGGATGGCAATGAGGCTTCCATAGAAGATGACTCTCATGTCATTAACCTTACCATCCAACGCGATGTCACTCTTCAGATTGAATCATTGAGGTTGTCTCTCGGTTTGCTAGTAACATAGCACTAGGGTACTACGATCACAGCTCATCTACCAGTAGCTCAACGCAGCTCTATCTCAGGTCTTGATTGCTGTAATTTATTACTGTCAGGACTGCCAGTCTGTGTAAAGTTACTGCAGCAGCGCATCTGTTATTCAGTCTCAGATATTCTCTCAAGTTTCAGCTCTTCCCCTCTGCGCTGGCTCCCTGTAGCTTAGGTTTGTGATCAGAGCTGCAAATGGAACGGCAGCTATCTGTGGAGTTGTTCACGAACTCCCATGTTCCATATCACCTTCTGCTGGGGGCAAACGAATGTCATCTGCCGATTCCCCCACTTCAAGAATGTGAGTCTCATACAACAGTGCTGATTTTGTGGTTCCTCAATGGTGGAACGAGCTACCCAACTGCATCTGGACTGCAAAGTCCCTCATGATCTTCAAGAAATGGCCCAACTCTTGTGGGAACACCTCAACTAACCTTTGATCTTCACAAATCTTCACTGATCCTTCTGTTGAAATGATTTCACCAGGCATTTCTGTAGACTTAGTTCCTGTTAGATGCTCTTTGTGTTATTTGAATTTCAGATCTTAGATTCTGACAGCATTTTATATATCCCTTGCTCCACTATTGTTTTACATCCTTTACTGATCACTGGCTGGAAGCTTAGCCTAGCCACACTCTGACCTAAGATGACTCCTTCACAGTCAACTTGGAGTTGGAGGTGATCAGTGTTGATGTTTGACCTCACTTTGCCCCTCCAGTGAAGAGGGTGCATCATCCACCGAAGCAGGAGGGGAGGGGGATCTGACAGGACGAGCCAGCGGGTGAGTTTTGGGCTTTGTTAGTGGGACTTTTGGGAGCCCCTGACCAGCCATGTCTGAGCTCCTTAAGCACAGCCTAAACAGCACCTTACATCTGCATTCAAACCCTCTTGTTATGTAACAACCAATCGCTAATAAGATAACTTCACTTCAAGGTTTATTATTGCCCTAAATATGCATCAGGCTTGAACAAATACAGGAGAAACTTCACTCTATGGATGTTTTAATTAAACAGCTCTAGCCTTGCCATCGATTCCCACTTCACAGATGAACATTTCCCATGCTACGTCACAAACGTGGGTACATCCATCTCATGATAAGCAAGGTCACCGTCATCCCCAAACGAGATGACAGGGGCATATGGGCATGCGAATAATGGCTCTCTGGTTCTGCCTGGAGAAACACCCTGCTATATTTACCGTACTCATCTGGGGCTCCGTCAGCTTTTCAGACCGTAAATGTTGTGATACTATACTTTAGCAAAAGTTGTAATCTCCCATCTCTGCCCCCAGTGTAATGTGATAAGGTGCCGAATAAGACATTCTATCTAATTTGTTGTCAGCATTTCAGAAGTGCTCATATCGAAAGAAGAACGTTTGTGCTTTTATATTAAAGAATACTGCAATCAGATCCTTACAGAGGTATGGGAGACAAGCTATCCCAGAAGGCGGTGGGGCTGGCCTCTTCTCTGACCCCTTCTGCATGCCCTTCTGCCATCATTCTTTTAGAGCATCCCAGTCCTTTGTGACCTACAGAGAGTCCATGTTTTTGCTCCCTCCCACCTCCCAATGGCAGCAAAAAATGTGGACTGTCTGTGGGTCCCCGAGGACCGGATTGGGAAGCGTTGCTTTAGAGATTGAAGTTTGAGCCATGGACAGCTGACATCTCTGGGGCCCACAGCCCCCACCGGCCACTGCTGGCCACCCTGCCCAGTTTTGACACAGGAAGCGTGGCTCACCATGTGGCCTCACCCCACCGGAGATGGGGCGCATGCCACCGCGCCAAGCATATACTTATGTGCCAGGACCGGCGCTTCTGAAAATACACTCCCATCTGTCAGGCGGCACGCTAAATGGGAGACTGAGAGCCAGCTAATTCTACAGGGCTTCCACTCCTGCATCGCAGGGGACATGGAGTAGCTGTTAGACAGCCAGGGCAAAACCTGCCCGCCTGGCCTTCACTCAGGAGCATGACAGACGTGGGTACTGTGAGCAAAAGCTTTTTTTGATTTACAAAAGGACTGTATGTGTTACATGTAGAAGCTGACAGCCATCAGGTTCAGAACTGCTAAACCCCACCTTTCACTGAAAATCCACCCCCAGAGAGGGAAAATCCACGTATTATGAAGCCAGGTGTGTTACAGCCACGCTCCTCACAGGACATCAAACGCGTCGATTCCACATACTCCCTCCACAAACCCATTTTTTCTTTGCCCGCAGATGAAAGCACACACAGGACTCTGAGCTTTTCCCGAATGCATATTTTGCAGAATCTGTAATATCCATTTCCCACCCGCTCGCCCTGTTGGACAGAGCAGATCACGTTTGCGCTGAGTTAAGCGAGCTGATGTTTCACATCAGATCGATATGATGAGCTGCGCGTTAATGGCGCTCTTCTGGGTCCCCCGACTGAGCTGCTCATGCGCGGAACTGATTCCAGTGCCGTGCCCTTGATTTGCCCTAGAGGAACGCTGAGGTTTGTACTGCTGGAAAAGGAGGCTGTTTGAACTGTACTTGCTTCAGAGTCATTTTTCTCAGTGAAAGCAAGGACTAGGGGAGATAATTTCCCATCTTAAAGGGGTGGATTTGAGGAAAGAGGAAGGATAATAAATAATAAGCAATAAACAACTTCAATTTCTAGTGGTGTTATATATATATATGTACACACACACACAGACCAGGCAGGACAAAAACATTTATTAATTTCTGTTGAATTCAGGTACGCTTGCTTTCAGTCCACATTCCTACAGCATGTGGCCAAAGGATCGATAAACACCAAAAGTGGGCCATCAGTTTTAAAACTGAAACCAAAGCAGGGTAATACATTCACAACAACCATGTGTGACACTGGCTTTATGCGATGGGGATGTAATTGTTTCCGTCTGAATACCTGCACTATGTTATACAGCACCGAAGGAACTCTCATACTCAAATGAGCATTACGCTGCTGTCGTTCACCATCCCTGTAACTGCAATATATTAACCTGCGTGGTCTTCTGGAACACAGTCCCCGATAGACAGCTCGACATCCTAATGCTAATGATAAACAGGTTGTTCATTTTTGTCACTCAGTACCACTTGGGAGCCACGGTGAAAATGTGACAACAGACAGACGTGAACGTGCACTAAATACATGAGGCTCTCACAGCATCTATTTTTAAATTCCCCCATTGCAATGAATCATATTCTTACATGAAAACAATTTTTTAAGAGGGAATTATAGCCAGTGGGCAAAAGAGCTCTCATTCCAAGGAAACCCTGCAGTAAAACAGCATCACGGACTGGCCAGCCTTCAAACGATGCAGCATGACCTCGGCCGCTGCTTGTGGCTGGGCACACCGGCCCTTTAAAATGAGCGAGAAGAAGGAGGGTGAGAACCAAACTGACTAGCTGCTTTCACCTAACTTTTAAAAATATTTGGCAGAGGCAGGTACATAAGGACAACAATTTACGCGCAGTTCAGGGGGAAGAGAACAAAAGACCAGCTCTGATGCAGGACCGGTAGTTGGGGCTACAGACCCCCCCCAGTACGAATACTTCATAAGCTTAATGTACGGAATTAGTCAAACCAGGCAATAGCAATATTAAACAAAATGGATACAACCAGGGCTAGCCACAGGAGGACAAATAACAACAAGCGAATAGGAAACTGGATGGGAGGTGAGAGGCTGGGGGGGGTGGGGGCTGAGTGTATCACTGCCGCCTGTTTGACATGCAGCCATGAAGGTATCAGTAATCAAAGCTGTTAGCGGAGCTCATGTGATAAGAACGGGACTGGGTAACTGGGAGGAATGAATATTCCCCCCCCTCCCCGCACACACACACACCCACACACCCAGCCGGATGAAACACAGAATGAGGAAATATATCAGGAAGGAACTCGCTGATGGATGGCCCACTCTGCAAACCTCTGTGGGAGTGTGACTGTCCTCCTCTGGGGCTGCCATTGGGTCCTGGGGGGGTGCACATGCATGTTCAGACATGCTACAATCCAGCATCTTGGTAACAGCATCATGCATGACATATGACACATCATAATCATGCTAGAGAGTGACGGAGCAATCTAAACAAATCTGTAGACCACAGAGCATTATCTGCCTCACAATGGCCTCCGAGCCCAGCATGCACACCTGTAACTCAGAAGACTGGATTTTGTGGGTCTCTCCACTATTTCCTGAGAAAAAATGCTATTCATGATTCAGGATCTTGAATCTGAATCTTAAGCACTTTCAATAATTAATATGTGATGTATAATAAAAACTGACCTCTCTTTGTAAATGTATCTTGGCAGAGCAATGTAATGACGTGTTTTGTGTGAGGTGCACTGGAAGGGCTCACAATGGAAAGGGCTACCAGGTCGATTGAGGAGCCACACACTGGAAACAGCGAGTCAGGTGACATTGTTTATTTATCCCACTCTACTTGTCCTGTTCATCGACGGGAACATATTTCACACTGCAGAATGAAACAGAACAACAATGCGAAATGTGGATTGTTATACGCCAGAGTAATAGAATAGATTGATTTAGCATCTTTTTGGTGCATGTGTTTGTTTTTAAAATCCTGAAGGACCAAACTCACATTGAGAGTTGACTATTGCGTGAAACACGAACGGGAATAGCGGAATAAAGTCTCCAACCACGAGTTTAGCTGTGCGGCACAGCATACCTAAAGATGGAAAAAGACCGACAAAATGAATAGAGCAAAGGGCATTGCACGTGTCTGTGATCTCCATGACCTTCGTGTCCATAGATTAGCAAGAGGGGATAATGTATTCTACGTTTTACAGCCCTCTTGTGAGTGATGTATAGCAGTTAGCCTTGTGCTGCATCTGGACACAGTGCACCATAATGATTTTTGACAATATGACCCAGAGTTTCCCCTCGTCCATCATGTGCTAGTCGCCTGGAATCAAGATAGCTAAAGGCTGCCCATGCTTCCATGGCTTTTGGGGTGTAAATGAAGGCCTGGGTGGGGTGGATTTGGGACAAATTTCCTGCTCAAGCAGCTGAGGCTTATCTGTTCCTTAGCAAAACTGAAAGTCCATTGCAGCGTGATAAAATTTTGCCAGCACATGTTTGGCTTTGAGTTTAACAGAAATTAATACAATTACTGAACAAAAAGTGATCTTGAATGAGCATCACCGTAGTGAGATGGTCAGATACATGATGGACCCCAGACACAACCCCAAGCAGCTGCTTTCAACATCGTCCCGGTATAACGGTGTGGGCAGGAGCCCGGAGCAGACAGACTATAGCAGGAAGCCGTACGTGACACGCCAGCGAATAACCGACGTCACCATTCCATAGGCCACATGGGGAACATCTGTTCACAGAGACATGCTGAGCTGCGGGGGCGGCAGAACTGATCTTTTTGTGACGTGATGGATGCGGTCGGACTATCAGCTAGAGGGAAGATGCGCTCCACACTTGCTGTTCTGCATAACTCTGCTCTGTTATTTATTTATATTCCCTGTTACTGTCATGGGGGGCATCTGCAGAGGGGCAGATAGTGTAAGTGTCACTTATGTGGTCAGTCTTTTCAGGAGACATTGATTGCAGCGTTACGCTGTATCTCATGACCAGAACCAAGCTCAGTCTCCATTCACATGACCTGCAGATTCCCTTAAATTGTAATGCATGTTCCAATCAATACAAAATCTGAGGTCAGACCACAGGAAGCAGCTTCTGAATCTGCAGGCACTTGCCCAGTGGGAGTGACCCTGTGTCGGGGGTCCAAAAGGCCAGGTTCTGTGATACCCAGTCCACCGACATTATAGTGGCTGCAGATAAGCAATGACACCCTTAACGGCAGCAAAACGGGAATCTTTAGTGACAGGTGAGCAAACGGACTGTCATCCTCTTTCAGCTGTTGTTGAGTGAGTCTCACTGTACAGGCACCTGCTGTCCACAGACCGACAGCAACTATTTCATACATTTTTTTATCACTCGTAGAAAGCCAACAGTTCTGGGCCAGCGTTCCAGACACAGCACAGTATCAAAAATAAGGGAGACCTTAATAATACTGTCATTTGTAAACATCGTTAAGACTTACTTTATTTTCTCCTTACTTATGAGGCCAAAAGCGACAGTTGGAGCCCAGCTACGGCCGTCCGTTCCAGCTGACTGTCGAGACGTAGCCGAGATCACAGCTTAACACTCCCCGCTAAATGGACGGCCTCCAAATCTGCCGTAATTACACTCTGGGACGGGTTCCTGCCCGTAATGTATTTCTAACATTCCCTCTGTGTTTTCTGTGGATGCCCCCCCCCCCCCAGTGGTTTGTCTGTCACCCTAAGTGTTTATTATGTGTAGATAATATGTCCATTGTTCTGCTATTTTTCAAAACCAAATGGAACAAGATAAATTACTGCAATCACATCAACCACACTATGAGATGCGGACATAAAAGATAGACTCATCTGATGACGACAGAAGGATGCCTGGCGATACTGTCAATGCGTGGGAAAAGACAATTAATTCGGAAATATGACGCTCCAGAACACATACCCAGCTAGAATACTTATATGTAAATACACTCGATTAAATCTTTGGTAACTCATCAGA
>JAABNY020000063.1:4283682-4323957 GCA_015164015.2 Brevimyrus niger | reverse complement strand
AAATGCATCAGCTTACATTTAAGCCACGCTTAGTCTTCCCTGTCATGAGCAAGAAAAGATTGTTTGTAATTACAGTTCTTTCTTTTATTACATTACATTATATTATGGGGTTTCTGGCATGTTAAACCCCAGTTATTTTGAGGAAATTCAGCAAAGATCAGGAAGTTTTTGCAGGGACGGGAGCCGTAATCATTTCTGAGCAGATGGTTCACTTTTGGAACACTTTGCTTACTCGTATGAGTGAAAACACAAAAAGCCATCTGGAAATAGCTCTGTTAAGCTAGGAAATAGGAGAAAACGATTAATCTGTTTTGGGATAATTTACTTAATCATAGCCGTTCTGCCTGGAAAGGTGCATTACGGATCGCAATTTAGAACCTAAAACTGTTTGCGCAAATCACTAAGATTGTGATAATTAAAAGCTTTCAGCTGAGTAAAAAGCTGTTTCTAAGATGGTTCAAGGAGAGGTGGCCATGGGGGTTTGTTTTCGTCTTGAGATGAATCAAGTAACTGCCAGAGCATTCCCAGTCCTGTGTCAGTCCAGTGGTCTGGTTTAATATGTTAAACATATCGATTCTGGCATCTGGCCCACTGGATTCCCCAAAGAAATGGGTCTCTTGCACAGGAGCCAAACTGTTTGGACAGCAATTGGGTTTACATTTCCCTTGTATTACCTTTTTAATCTCTTCAAGTCTCTGGGCAGGTCAGTCCTGTTGAAGTCACTGTATCATTGGTAACAATGACTGTGAATTGGAGTTTCTTCCCCTTCCCCTGATGGTACATTTTGCTTTAGGTTTTTTTTTTTTTTTTTGCATGGTGGGGGGGGGGGTAGACATGTTTGTAATGATTTTCCATTCTTCCTTAGAGGGACTTTGTGTTTTCAGGCAGGTATCGTGATGTATGATAAACATGCAGCGGCTTTCTTGGCATTAAAATGAATGGCTGGTGTTGGGGCTGCTTTTGATTTTCTGCTAGATTAACCACCACCACCCCACCCCATAACGGAAGCTGCATTATAAAATGGCGGATTTGCAGCCAACAATGTTTGAGCAAGTAATTTAAAAAATAATAGATAAAATAAAACGGGTCGTACGGTGCTGGTGCCGAGTTCAGAGTGAAGCGTTTCAGTTCGTTTAATACGAGTGAATGTCTCTCACACACAAAAAGACAATCTGCTCTGATTTTGGACATTATTTGTTTTGCTTTTCCACCTTTAGGAAGCCGATCCAGCTCCGCCTTGTACTTTGGCGTTTTCCTTATATTTTCTGAGTCAAGAAACGTGGGGATTTATTGCCACATCACCCATATTCAGGACACGGCATACGGTGACATGAAATAACAGTCCCCAGTATAGATAGGATAAGTGCCGGGGGCGGGGCACGTTATCAACAACATTGACACACAATGTAAAAGTAAACAATGACCAATGATGGAAGCAGCAGAGCACATAAGCAGTATGCAGGAATAAACTATAATAAATAAATATCTGAGATAATGCTAAAGAATGAGTGTTGCTATTTGCAAATGGCAATAAAGTGGCATGGGGACCAGAGTCTGGATGACTTCCATGGGGAAGATGCTTCCTCAACATCCAAGGGGCGAGGTTGGGATGACTTCAGGAAGAACCATGTCGCTGTGACTGTAGACGGCCAGACCATGAAATGAATATCTAGCTCTTTTATATTAATGTTACAAGAACATTTTGAAACCGTTGCGATGTCACAGAAAGGGTCGCAAGTCGGGTTTCTGATCCCGGACCTTTTCACTGCATCCTGCTGCTCTAGGTGCCGTTTGTTTTCCACAAATGAGGTTTCGAATCCTGACCATGGCTTCTTATACAAGAGCAGAAGGGGCCCAGCAAACCGTCCGGTGTTCTGTCTGTGTAATGAGGTGGAAATCCGCAGACATGACTCGCGGAAGTTAACGAGACTGGGCTAATTGTCAATGCTTAGAGCCAGTACTGTGAGTGTGAAACTTTAATTAAATCATCGTCGCGTTACAGCTGACAGTAACAAGGAGGATAGGAGCTGTGCCGGCAGAGACGCTGCTGTATCTGTTTGCTTTAAGATGCAATGGAAGGTGCATCTGAAAGTCTTAATTTTCTTGTCTGGCTTCCTGATATACTGGTGAAAGGCAGAAAACCACATGCAGGCACCCACATTGAGGACAGTTACCATGGCAATAACAGAAGCTCCTCTGAGCATGCTCAGTGGCAGGGTCAAAACCCTTTAACCTTATTTCTGTTTAAAAGACCCCAGGAAATTGGAAAAGGTCCGCTTGCCTCTTAGTGTTACATGCGTTTGCAGTTGAATAGCTTTGAAAATCTGTTGGTCCTCATTGGGTGCCGTACTGGATCGTGCGGCACATTTTCTTGAGCGTGTTGCCAAAAGTTTTAATAACCAGGCCAGTTTAGCTCATGGCATTTAGAAGACAGTGGTGGTAACACCACTTTAAAAATGGGATTCTTTTAGTTGAGTCTAATAGCCAGTGATCATGTGACCTGACTGCCGGAAGAGGTCATTGAAAGCGTGAAATGAGCAAAATAAAGACATTTATATATATCTTGAACATCCTTCTTGAGTTTCACTTCCTTGCTAAGTATAGAGTATTCCCGATTTTAATATTCCTAGTGTAAAATGCATTTTGTACAGTTGTGCAGGGTTATTAAATTAGCTAAGGACTGGCATCGCAAAAACAATGTTTACTGTCTTGATATCTTTCTCCACAGTTTCCTGTATTAGGGCAAGAATTGAAAATCGAATGGAGGTACATGGGTCCATCATAGCACAAAAATCTGCATTCTTAATTTCTTATGACACTTTTCCACTGTCATACAGGAACCGAGCCGTACTGCGGAGTGAGACTAGTTACAGTGTGGCTCCAATGTAGCGGAATTAGCATTCACCTGTGTAGATTTGAATTATCAATCTATTGCGTTTAGATGTCCTATAGTAGTTTTTTTTAAGTCGGGAATGAACTGGTACATTGTGATATGCGGTACTAATAATAAGTAATATACAGAATATTTATACACCTTTTTCCTTAATTGTAAAAGATAATTCATGTGCACTACATCAGTATTTCAGTATATTTTGCCCAATCAGATGGTGGTGACGCAAACCAGCTTGGTTCGGTCACGCTTTCATCCCTGCTAGTAAGCAGATCAATGTCAACTGCGGTACAGATTGGGTACGGCTCGGCTTCGGCTTGGTTCTCGCTGGCAGTGGAAAAGTGCCATTTGAGAACTGTTGAGCTCCAAATAAATTTATTGTGAATTGCTTGTGTGCAATCTAGCACAATCTCACAATCTAGCTCCTCGCTAAAGGAAATCTGTCATATTTCAGAAGATATGCGGTACATTCAAAGCACTTTGCAGTTTGACTTGAGTGTTAGAACAGAGATGCGAGGATGGGTTCTTCCAAAGAGTTGGGACCCTTCTGGGCTGTTAGCAGTGCCGCCTCCCCCCCATGTGTTCACTGGGAGATGGGGGCTGCATGAATGACTGAATGCTCTAGTCTGCAGCCCTAGATTGGTTTGTACATTCAGAGCCATGTGGTTTTTGATTGTGCATCTGTGATGCGCTAGGATCAGGGTGTTCCTGCTTCCCAGGATGCACCAGGAGTGTCAGAAACCATGAAGGGATAAGCAGTTACTAAAATCTGAAGCATAGATGGCAGGGATGAGTTAGAGTACGGTAGACTACTGAAATTTCCGATCTGAGGTACGGCGTTTCTTTAGTAGATGATCAGAGATCTTTTTGAGTTCTGACAAGCACTCATTGTGCATGCTTGCGTGTGAAATGGTTCTGATTTCTGATGACGCAGGCATTGGCCCCGAAGCAGTACACAGAGCAACTGTAACCGTTTGATCTGCCTGGAGGTCTGAGCCCGCTGCTGTCCAGATCGGCCATGGGAAAATGGCATCTCCCACGGGGCGGCTGTTAGCCTGAGGGTGCCGTCAGATCTAGAGCACATTTCATCCTGTCTTCATGCTGTCGCCGCTGTAATCAGGGAGTTTCTGAATTGCCCCCAATTAATTGAGGCCAGTGGCGTGCGGTGCCATTTCTTTTGGCTTTCCTGCTTTGCCTAATGCAAATTGGGTTGCATTAGACCACTGTTTCCCAATGCAGTCTCTGAGACCTGCAGACAGTCTACATTTTTGCTCCCTCCCAGCTCCCAGCCAGTGGGGAGCAAAAATGTGGACTGTCTGTGGGTCCTTGAGGACCAGGTTGGGAATGACTGCTTTACACAGTCCGACAGCTCCCCCACTCCTAGTGGCTGCATCACATGACCGGGTTATATGACACCAGAATGGCACATGAAGCGATGAGCTCAGTCAGTTTTTTTTTTTATTATTATTATTTCATGGACTGTTAGTAACTCAACTTTTCTAAATCAAGTGGTCACTGGAAGCTGATGTGCTATATATGCAGGGAAAGTAAAACAATTAACTGATATCTCATCACTAATCAGTCACCCTCTGAGAATGATCAAAGCACTCAGGTAGCTGGCATGCTTTTCCAGTGAGAGCAGGGTGTGGTGCTGCCCCCTGCTGGTAAGTCTGTTGTATGAATCATGCTGTCAATCTACTAGTGTAACCGGACACTTCTTTGTATTTAAGACATTTTTTTTCTGATAGTGTTTTATTAACATGAGCATATATTGAATTAGCAGACACTTCTACTCAAAGTGACGTACATTTGAGAAGGCAGTGTCAGCCAGCCCCTGGAGCGGTTGCGGTTAAGGGACTTGTTCAAGGGCCTAAATGTGAAATCACTTTGTCATCCATGATATCTTACTTTCCAATCATAACCTACCACACCACACACAGCCCCCAGCTAGCCTTTTGCAAGCAAATTTTAGTGTATCATGCATTTTAGTAATATTGATACCCGATTTTATGTCATCCATATAACTATTATTTCTGGTTGTCATGGTCACCAAGTTTTCCTGTCGACTGGTCATCAGGGTGATGTAATTTCCTGTCCTGCTTTGGCCTATTGCAGTGACCGCAGAGGAGCTATGGAAGGGAGTCCTGGCCAGCAGCGGCGCGGGTGCGCGAAAGGGCCGAGGAAAGAGGACCAAGAAGAAGATCAAGAAGGATCTGAACAAGGGTCAGGTTCTGGGTGAAGGTAGGTTCTTGGTGTCCCCCCTCCCCCGCAGTGTTTGCTGTCGGTCACTGTGTCCAGGGCGCATGGCGATCATGGCATCAGATCAGATTAATTCAGAGACCAATAACCAGGGCGACCCATGTAAGGAGTTGCAAGCAAACCAGTAAGGAGGTGATTAATGTAAACTGACAAGGACTGGCAACACTTCAAGATCCAGAGGGTCTTTGCAGCTCTAAAAATTTCTCAGCCGGGGTGTTGGGCAGAATCCGCGCAGTTCTTTATCCCGTTTCAGTCCAGGATGTCTATTTTTGGCGTTTGCTCCTAATGAAGTTCAGCTCATTAAATCGAATCATTTTCACAGCGGTTATGTTGGTTGCTGCGGAAGTAAACAGGCCCCCGGGGACCCCTGTAGGCCAATGTGACGCTGCACGTGCTGCACACTAAACGTTGTTCTCTGAAGTTCGGTGCCTGTAAACCGGCCTGTGTTTTTCGCTGCGTTGCTGCTGTTTGATTGAGCAGCAGCAACTTTGCCGAATTCGCGTTTTATTTTTAGTTTGGGGGTATTCTTAAATATTTATTCCCATCCCTGACTGGGGGATTGGTAAGGACCCTCGGGGGGACTGAGGATCAGGTGGCAAATCTGAGTAGCTAGTTATGCTCGTTCATAATGCATAAGTTCATGATTTGCTTTGCATTTTGTAAGGGTGGGTCAAGGTTCATGCTGGTGAGCCAATCAGGGGGCATGTTTCCTGTCAGGTACCTGGCGTGTGACCAATCGGATCCACCAGACTTGGCCGGGCAGATGGGTTTCCGCCATGCCTTTAAACACTCTTGCCAGGTCTCATTATTGCTATTCATGTGGGTCCTTATTTTTATTGTAGGGGGGATTTAAAGTTCCCTTTTTATCACCCCCCTGACTAGCCTGACCTCCTAGCAGTCGTTGCGTTTTACCAATGATTCACTAAAAAATTATTTATTTATTTTTGAAAAGCATGAAGAGCTCAGCAATGAGAGAAGAGGCTAAATGAATTAATTTGGGAAGTAATTAGTTCAGTTGGGGGGCTTTAATGGGAGTTCCACCCAAAAACGGAATGAAGTTCATTTCCTGCGTTACCCGATTATGTCGTGGGGATCTAAAGGAGATCATTCGTGAACACAGAACTTAGCTTGTAGGGGGTGTCGAACTCAACAGATACAGGAAAAAGTACTTTTTGTGAGAGAATAAAATGTAAATGGGCTGTTACTTTTATGTTACAGCAGCGTTTGTGTATGGCGTCGGAGTCTGGCCTTTTTAACCTTCCGCTTCCCATGAGCCCTTGGGGCTGCAGAAAGAATGGAAATGGCACTGACCGGGACAGCTGGCTATGGGCGGAATGAGCATTCAGGCGTTTAAATACAGAATAAGTACTGCGGGGAGTGCACCACCTTGACGGAGTTCACCTCCATGTGTGTGACGTAAAGCAGCTGGCAGCTCAGTGACCCCAAACCCCCCACATCTCCCAGGACGGGCTGGCTTCCTGTGGCCAGGCCTGAACATGCCAGTGTCCCGGGAGGGCACGGTCAAGAGCATCGCCCGGCGGGATCCGGCCGAGCAGCAGGAGCTGCAGGCCGAGCGCCTCCGACAGCGGGAGGAGTGGGACCGGCGGCGCAGGATGAAGGTGAAGCGGGAGCGCGGCTGGACTGGCCACTCCTGGGGTGGTGTCAGCATCGGGCCCCCCGACCCCGGGCCCAACGGAGGTGAGCCGGCAGCTGGGAGCTCGGTGGCTGACAGTCTGAATTACAGCCGTCACGCACAGACGGGTCACAAGGGCGCCAACATAATCTGCCTCTGCTACACTGTACAAGGCATTTAATTTTTAATCTTTAGCTTTTCTTAGGGTTACCGGGATAAACGGAATGCGGCCAAGGACACTGAAATATGCCGGGGATGCTTGTGCTTTGAGTCCCCTGGGTGGGGGGTGGGAGGGGGGGGGGTGCAGAACAAGTAGTTTGACCTTTTACCCCTGTCTTCTTTAATAAAGCCTCACAGCTGTAGGTCCCCCTCCCCCTCCTGTCTGGCCTCTTGGTGCTTTCACCATTTCATCAGGCCAGGAGCAGCAGATGATGTGCCCCCCCCACTCCCTGTTTGCGTTTGTGTGTACACCATAGTAGCAACCTACACTTAGAGATATTGCCTTTGTGACCTCGCTCTTCCCCTCTAGCGCCGCTCCCTTGGTGGGTATATGCCTCTGCATTTTTTGTTCCTTTATCCCCCATCCTCCCCCTTTACCCACAACGATTAAATAGCGAACCAATCAAAATGACTTTCCTTGCAAGCTAGGCATTTTAGAATTTAAAAACTGAGGAAAGAGCTTTATTACATTATAGTTATATTTAGTCATATAAGAAAATTAATCTAGTAAGTTCCTCCTAGCTATGCTGCTTTGCTCAGACTTCTCTAAGCAGTCTCTAACCGCTTTGTTGCTTGCAGACTTCTGGGACACTGCGGGAGTCTCTAACTTTTTTATTTTCCTTAATGTCTGGAAAGATCATTAGGGAGTCAGTACTACCCATCACTCCCAGTAAAGACCCATTTGTTTGTGTCGTAAAGATGAGGTCCCCAATAGTGCATGAAGATCCCGCCCTCTGACAGCTGTCACCCCTTTCTCTTGGACTGCTGGTTGACATACATCGTACACTGTGAAGCTTACAGGAGCTGATGTCACTCTGGCATGAGGGCCAGACGGCAGCAGCTGAGTCAGTGCTCCCCCATCATGGCCGGAAGCCACGCCCCCTTTGCGTTGGGCTTCAGTGTCGAGGCCCCTAATGTTTGCTGGTTGGACTCTGGGTCTGGGACCAGACTGTCAAAGGGATAGCCCTGCAAGCTGGGGGACGTGTGATGCTAGACTGATGGGGGGAACAAGGTCGGGGGGGGGGGGGGGATTAATCACAGATATGGTTTTTCCACATTTAGAAAGTCATCTCTTACGTCCTCCATAATCCATGAAGTGCCCATCTGCTGAGGCTGTCAAATTTATGTGCCTATTTTTAAAATCTGCTCGTACGCCTCTGATGTTTGGGGGGCCTGGAATTCAGTCTTATTGGTCTTTTTTCCATTCTGAATATGGGAGGGAGGGTATCAGAAGGCCAGAAAGGCGACTGCAAACTTTAATTCTGGGGAAGTCTGCAGTTTACTTTCCAATTTTGAACCGTGCCTGCAGCCCCCCAGATTTCCGGCTGGTGACACTGCAATAAAACAGTGATTTACACCCACCGCGCATTTGAATCTGTTTGTTTATTCCTTTGGTTGTTCTGGGGCCCTTTTTTTTTTTGCTTAATAGATTTATGCCGTTAGCCTGTCTGGCGCTGAAGGTTAGAGGGGCGGGGCCCTGCGTGATGGATTGCAGGCCGGGGCACCAGACGGCACCCACGAATCACAAGGGAGCCGCAACAGCAGCTGCCGTTCGTTACGCCATCAAGGAGCCACTGTCTTCGTCCTTTATTTCAAAACAGCAAAGAAACTAGTACTGCTAACGAAAGCAAACGTGGTTTGTTTGCCGAGGGCTGAAATAGCATCAGTCCACTGCTGCCAGGCTGCTCCCATGTAGCTAATTAATTAACGCAGATTAGATCTGTTATGCACCGGGGCAAGTGAAATGGCGGAAGGATTGTGTACCTTGTAAAAGTATTTTTACATCCTGCTGTGTAGACGGCGATTTTATTTGATAGATTTGTATTGTTTAACTACCCGTAGCTCTGCTCCCATGAAAACGTAAGACAACATGTAGGGGGCGCCAGAGATCTTCCGTCCCCAGTTTCCTCTTGGTTAAGGAATCATCTTCAGGTGGGGTGATGCTTTATTTCCCCTATTTTTCAGAAACCTATGAGGACTTCAACTCGCGTGTCATTGAGGTAAGGCTCGCCCATCTGTGAACACGTCTGATTCCTACCCCCCTCTTTAGCTTCTGAAAGGTCGTTGCAGCGTGATGCCCTGTGCTTGCTCTTGGAGTCGGACAGCAGGGGCTTTGCCTCTGGTACTTGATGGTGGGGGGGGCTTTGAGGCTACACTCTGGCACCAAGGAGCACCAAGGAGCACTATTCATGTAACTTTCCCTCGCGTAGGTGGGCGGGGGTGGTGGGGGGGGGGGGGGGGGGGGGGGTGTCCTTTCTCAATGGCGGTGCTATTATTTTTAAACATGATCGTCTTCATTTCACCATCATTTTAGGAGTGACTCTTAAAGTAATTAGGAAATGGTGACGGTGAAGTTAGACCCACTATGACCCACCTGTGAGTGGGTTTCAAAATGGATTGATATGGCAGGCTGACAAATCATAATCAGAGCTGGGCCTTCATTAGCCCCTACTTTTTTCGGGGAGGGGGCTGTTGACTGGAGGGAGGCTCTGGTGGCTGTGCAGTGGCATTGCTTATCACTGTCACACGCCCATTTCAGTCCGTGCCCCCTGAAAATCACAGAAGCCTCCATTGTGTCAGTGCCTTGCCCTAACCCTGATCACTCTGGGACGACTCCTTGGCCCAGCAGGCCTGCTGTCCACTTCGGTTATAGTGGCATGTCTCGAGGAGCTCAGAGAGGCCAGATGACGCTTCTGATCACGCCCATTGGGCAGTGCTTGTGCCTCACACCTCCAAGGATTCCAGAACCCTCCTGCACTGTGGAAAGAGTTAGCGTGTTCTCCTTGTTGTGCCGATTTCCTCCTGTAGTCCAGTGGCATCCAGTGTGTATAATTGTCTTTGTGGGTGCATCTTCGCATTAAAAACGGCGCAGTGATTTCTCTGTTCTCGTATTAAGAGTTTTGCAGTACATTCTGTTCTCGTATTTTGAGGTTTTATGGTAATTGTTCTGTCCTCATATTAAGGGTTTTGTGGTAATTCTCTTATCCTCAGAAGAGTTGGGGTGCACTATTCAAAAGAGGGCAACATATGGATCATTTATCTTTTGTTAAAAAAAAAAAAAAAACTGCTAACAACTCTGCTGAGACTTAATGGGGCAGCAAGGTTCCCATTTTGTAATTCTATAAAGGAATGATTTATTCCAATAGAAATCATGCTTTCTGCTCCCCACTTCCTATTTAAGGTAAATACATCTTTCAGATGGATTACAGAGCTGTCTGGACTAAACTGAGCATTACTTCCAGGCTGGTAAAGAACTGCAATGCAGACGGGGTGGGCAGGGACTCCAGTTGCAGGTTGGCTAAGGACACGGGATTTTAACCTTCAGTTCACTGGGTCACACCCCATCAGGGACACTGCTGATGTACCATTGAATTGGGAAGCTAACCTGACACGTTGCAAATATCCATCCGTCCATCTATTCATCCATCCATCCTTCATCTAACTGTGCGTCCTAGTTAGTGTGGCATGGAGGCTTGGAGCTTAGAATATTCATGATGTAAATTGCGGGAGACCATGTTTGCTTTGGATAAGAGAGAATGGCAAGCAGCAGATAGTGTGAACTGCTCTCTCTTCATCCTGTTAGTCTGCTTTCGCTTTGTCTGCCTGCCTGCTTTCGCCCTCTGTCGGTCTTGCCGTTAGCAGGCGATGTTCATGTGGTTCATCTCGGTTGGCGGGTTGGCTGTGTCCGACCATGCTGGTCAGCTCTGTCTTTAAAACTTTTAGTGTTTTCCTCCCTGTGTTCGACTTTGACGCATTTCCTTCCTCTGTGGAGGACAGCTGGCCTGTAAGCGCGGTTTCGCTCTCTGTTCGGGGTCTGCCTGCAGGTGGCGGTATTCCCGCTGGGACCCCAGTGAGTCTGCCTTCTCCCTGCTGTGGAGTTGGGTGACTGTGGAGTCATGCTGAGGTTACACACACACACACACACACACACACGCACACACACGCACGCACACACTAACTTAGAATTTCATTAACCACCATTGTCTTTTATCACAGCTGCTGGAGTTTTCTAATGCTGTGAATCTCATCCCATTGCTTACGTTCTAAATTAAACGCAACTCACTGATTGAGGTTTTGCTGATGGACGGGATGGACCACAGAGGTGTGTGGATTTCTGACCGGTGGCATAGGTTCAAGCCGAGCCTCTGTACCGTATCTGGATAATCTGCTCCTAGCGCTGCGAACGGCGCGCAGGATCCTCCCCGTCTATCTGACCGAAGCGTGGGCTCTATATCTCTGACCTGCTCGTTATCCTCTTTCCCCTCGTTGCCGCCGTATTCTGCCTCCTGCCCCTTTGACCTTCCAGCGTTGAGTTATGGTCGAATGCCGCCTGACAGTTGAGACCAGCTGCTTCAGTTGGAGGACGTGGATGGTCCACCGGGCAAAAGGCATGCCTCACCTTTTCCCGGTCCTGGTGGAAATTGATTATTTGTGCAATTGAATGTCACCAGACCTGACTGGCCGGCCTGCAGAATTGCTTCCTTTCCCCCCCCCCCCCCTATCCGCACCCCCAACACCCCGCCCCCCGGTCTAGCATCCTGAATGGGGATTTTCTCCCCACCACTGGAATGTTGTTTCTGAATGTGTGTGTGCGTAGAGGTCTGTTCCTTACTTGGCCTATCTAGTCAATAACACCACTTTAAATTCCATCCATGTACAAGTCCCCAGCAAAGCCCCCTGCCCTAGGCGGGCCAAGAAAGATGGTTTCCGAATCAAAGGCAGCCGGGCTAATCGGGCCCTTTCCATTGGCCGGCCTTCTCTCAAGCTTTGCTTAGCATAGAAAAGGGGGCTTTCAGCTTCGGTCATGACCCACTGTTTGGGGGGGGCACTGCTTATGCACAGCGGCCAGCTGAGCCCGTTTTTCAGAGGTGCACCGAACCGCTTATTATCCGGAAATTGAACTGGATTAGCATGGGCCGAGTCAGTACCAGCGTCGGTGTGTGTGTGTGTACCAAGGACCCACCTAAAATGCTGTTCAACGGCCCAACATGACTGCAGACATTGTACACGGCTACTCCTGGCAGGCATGGGTACTCGCTGTCCAATGAGCAGACTCCAGAGGCGGGTCTCCACTGAGGCCCCGCCTCCAGGAAATCGATCATCCATAGGGGTTACCCCACAGACCCCAATCCCCAATCACAGTCTCCACCCAGACATACTAGCTTAGCACAAGCTGTATTGCTTGTACCACACCCCAACTCCCCCTTGACTGCTATGGGTGTAAATGAATGGAACCCTGAATCCCAACCCATGTCGATTTTGATTTTGCCGAATACGAAATTGTTCATCTTTCAGGGAGAAGCTGTCACCTGCACTGTGCTTTGTCTAGTTATACCCATCTTGTTCCATTTGTTTGATCGTGGCCTGAATAGGTTTGGTGTTGAAATGGAAAACCTTGTGTGTAAGTTACCCCATAGGCAAGACCCATGGGTCCTTTTTATAAATGATGTATGTATGTATTTAAGGTACCTGTCCTCTAAGCTGTCTTACTTTTCCGAGGCATATTGTTATTGAGTGGGTTTAAGGCTAGACACGTGTACAAATATTTTCCGTAATGTTCTGTGCGAGTGCCTCGGTTCTGAGTTGGAAGGGTGAGTAGGCAGTACCAACAAGTTAAATGCTGAATGGGCGTTTGCCTGTTATACTGTAGTGAGGAAGGAGCTGAGAGGAATCTGATTGGATGCTCTGATTCTATGCTTGATTGGTGGATGTCCTGGTCTAGCAATTGGTCAGCTTTTGGTGGCGGTGCATCGTGATTGGTCAGGTTTTTGTCAGGTGACATAAGGACAGTTCACACACTGAGGAGGGCAGCGCTTGGTCATGCACATCAGGAAAAAGTCCATTACTCTTTATAGGAAATCGAGTGCTCTGTGTAGGAATGCTATGTTTGAAAAGGCTGCGGGGGGAAGGGGGGGGGATCTTCTGTGGCTTTGCATCTCCATCTGAGACTCGCTGTTCCTGAGAAATGCTAAAATGTGCCATTTTCCCCCCTCCTCTCCCTAATGGACATTCTGCTTCTGTGTGTCCCCGGGGTCTCCCGTTTCCTGCTAATGACCATAAATATGTCTTTATTAACATTTTTGGTCTAGCTTCTTTTTTTATGACCCAACCCCCATTTTCCCCACTCGCACCCCCACACCACTCAAAATAAATCCCCCCCAACATAATATGCTGACACGGATTTGCAGTGGCAATCCTAAATGGAAATGGGCCAGGCCCTGCACAGCAGCCGGCTGCAGAATTCCTCCATCTACATATATGGCAGTGTCATGTAATGATGAGCAGGGATTCCTTTAAATGTATTCTGTCATTGAAAACAAGAACATACATGGCGTTCTGCTTACCTGGGATTAGCAGTTAAAGCCTAACCAAAAGTATATCTTGTAATTTTATCCATGTGTGTATAAGCAAATGGCCAGCATTGAGATGTTCTTTCTGCATGTATGGCGTTCCTCTGTGTTAGCCGGAATGACCAAGATATCATTTTCGTCTCTTTACAGTAGTTCGCACCTTTTGCTTTACGGTCCAGATTTGCCGACCTCGCGCTTGGGTGACCCACGAGATTCGGGTCAGCTTTTAGGACCGGAAGTCGCTGCTCTTCTCACTCCTCAGCAAACAGCCACTTACTCGTCATCTAGTGCGACACCATCATCAGGAGCGACTTAAACCTGGCAGTGCCCTAACATCTGCTTTATTCAGTACTTGTGGAATCAGTTGACTTAAGGGTAGAACAGCATTTTGGCTTCTGAAAATTGGCATCAAGCAGCCAGCCCCCTGCCTGACCTTAAGTTTAAGGAAACCAGACATTTCTCATTTGTGCTTTAAAGATGGCTGCCCTGGGGTCCAACAAGGGCCACCACCTGCCACAGGGCTGTTCATGTGGCTATGTCCCTGGTTTTGATTTGCACCCCCTGAGGGCGGCTTTGTTTCATTTCCCCCACCTGTCGCGTAAGGCCCCGCCCACCCATGTCACATCCTGTGTTTTACCGTGGCGTCCCCGGGAGCCATGGTGCTGGTGTGAGGTGCCCTTTCCAGACTCAGCGCGACACCATGTGGGGTCCGAAGGCCTCCCGGCTAGACACTGCCGCTTTAATATTAGTGTGGTTCAGAGAAGAGAGGATGCCTCTGCAATTCGATTGCTTCTGCCGTTTGTGCTGCTTTGGGGAACCATGCCTTGGTTTCTTGCAGCACTTTTGATTACATTCTATTTTTTAATACTGGGCACAATGACTTTAATCTCCTGCCAGGTTGCTGAAATATAGTTGTGGAGTAATCTTATGAATATTTGATATGTTTTTAATGTATTCACTATTTTTCTAGAAGTTAGTGGTGTTCAGCTCATCTGTCCACCGGGATGGATTCTGTCATCTTGTTGAAAGGACCAGTTTGGCTGGCTGTGTGTCATTGCTGCCACCTGCTGACAGAAAGCAGCATTGTATGTGTTTTTGATTTTGGGAGCTATGCAGGGTCGGCTGCCTGAGCCGGATATGGGAGTTTTTGTCGAGGGTGTCGGGCCCCAGGCGAATCACCGCAGGCAATAAGGACCTGAGCAATCATCCCAAACCAGCACTACACTCAGTCCCCATTACCTTAGGCAGAATTTTGTGTGATTTTTTTTTAATTTTTTTATTATTCTTTAGGTGAAAAATGTCTTCAACATGACAGCAAAGGAAGGACGGAAGAAGTCAGTGAGCTGTCTGGTCGCCGTTGGAAACGGCAATGGGGTGGCTGGTAGGTGAAGTGGTTTATTTTCCGTTAAATTAAAAAATTTAAAACCAATTGTGGTATAGCTGTGCGTGTGCAGGTGTACAGTTATTTTTAATGCCCGTTCAGGGCACCTGGCCATAAGGGAGTCCGTGTCCTGCACTCTAAGGGCATAAATTAAAGGTTGTTTTCTTTTTTTTTTTTTTGCAGGGTTTGCCCTAGGGAAAGCAACTGATCGAATGTCTGCCCTGAGAAAAGTAAAACAGCTAGTTTTTTTCTGCTCTAAAGTGCCATATTGAGCTTGTGTTGAGGGATTAAATCTGAACTTCCTCCCCCAGGCGAAAAACAGAGCTGTGCAGTACCTGTACTACATTGAGAGATTCAACAACCACACCAGTAAGTCCTGTGCTTCTGCTGAAATGATCCAGAGAGCCTGATGATTTAGGACCATGTGTTAATGTATTCACTGATACGCTGCAGTTTTAACATCTATGGAACCAAGTGGGTGTGGCCTGGCTTAGCCCTGGGGTTGTCATAGTGACGGCACACCGGATGTGAGGCTGTGGTCATTCATGCAGTGATGACATACTGGCCCAGTCCCAAACCAAACCCTACCCACTCCGCCTCACCGCTCCGTCTTTGTGTGTTCCGGAGACCCATCACCATATTTAAGTGTGTCTCAAAGCAGCAATGGCTAAGGGGGAGTGGCCTGTCACGGAGTCATGAAACAAGTTAGCAGCGATGCAGGTTCATACAGCTACCATGACCACATCCCACAATGCTTTGCACACAGTGAGGGAAAAAAAAGCATTGAGGATAATGCTTTAACATATACATGTAAGAAGATGATTACCGTTGTGTTCTCAGGTGAACTTCTTGATTTTCTTAAGTCGTATAATTATAGAAAAGGCTGTATCAGAATATTTTTTTGCAAAAATTTCCTTAAGTTTAAGTGCATTGTTGTGTGGGAGATATTGCATGAGTGTAGGTCGTCATGAAGGCGGAGTGTCGAGGGTGCAGTTTGGGATCAGGCCTTTGATGCAGGTAGGCCGGCGATTTGTGCTGCTGTATGGAGGAAGTGAAAAATGTGAATTTAATGTTACTACAGTAAAGTCCTTACATTTTTTTTCCAGTCTACCATGATATCACCTCGACCTTCAAGAGAACCACCCTGCGTATGAAGAAGCAGAACCTGGGTAAGCTGGCGGCGCACAGGGCAGTGGTCCATGAAGCCGGCGTCACATTAATGTTCTCGTCTTTAGGTGTAACATCGCATGAAACCACCCTGCCATTTTCTTTTTTGGGAAAAGAGCATAGAACCTCTTTCAGGGTAATTATTTCCAGTGACACCATCAGCTATATTCGCAGGAGAGATTCATCCCCCCTGCTGGCCTGTTATAGGCCATGGGGGAAAGAAGCTCTTTCTTTTTCTGTAAATGAGGTTTCCGATCTCCCGCCGGGTTTGTTTTCCCAGTAATCTGACTGGCTTCTGGGCTGAGGCCCCTTTACTGTCAAGCCCAACCCACCCCCCCCCCCTTCCCCCCCCCGAAGTCCAACGATCAAAGGGACGTGAGTAACAAGCTGGATCTGGGGCTGTAATGATCGCTTGGGGCTCTGATTAGGCCGGACCGCAGCACCTTTCAAACTGGCCCTGATCTGCTCGAATTATACGAAGCAGCATTTGCCTACCCCTTTTACGGCATCATTCTCTCCTTTTTTTAATGAGCATGGGTCCTTTAAGAACTCCATCCTTGCCATTTTGCTGAAACACCATTGGTAGGATTTCTCCCACGGACGTCTCAGTGACCGAATGAGACGTCCATCTGCCTGGCGCGTCCCTGGATGCCCCCCACGGCCTCGGCGTGGTGGCTGGAGCCAAAGAGGTCTGTAAAGGTCTCCTCCAGAGCGGTGTGGCCCAGGGGAGGGAGAACGGTGTGCGGGTCCTACAAGAGGTCAAGAACTTCATCGTGGCTAAACCCAGTAACAGCAGCTGGACCTAATCACCTATTGGCTGGTGGAGGAACTGGTTTTCCACCAGTGTGTTGCCCATGTGACAGACATGATGTTGTTTTTTTTTTTTTTTCAGAAACGCGCAACAAAACATTGGAACAGACTTCCAAGTTATTTGTAGTTATATAGTTAACATAATATGATAATGCATTTTAAAAAGAAACTTGTTTCTTTTATTGTCACAACAGAACGGAGGAACATCAAAATATACAGTCGAGCATGGTTATTACGATTTTCTGGGGCCGGCAGATTTCTTTCATTATAAACGAATTTTGTTATATCCATTTTCATGTAAGATTCCTATGTATTATGACTGATCGCTAGGCACATATATTATGACTGTATAAAATTGTTTATACAATTTTAATATAATTTGAATTAGAATTACCAGTTTTTAAAGACTTGGTAAGCTTCATAAATATTGCTTTGAATAGGACTGGAGACAAATTTAGTTCTAATAAATAACAACAGCAAAATATAAATTGCTAACAGTGTATGAGGTAGTGTACTGAATTAGAGTGCCCTCTGGTGGACAAACTATACAACGCCAACACTCATGACATGGTTGAAGGGTGTTTCGTCCATTTTTATTTTATTTTTGAAATATTCATTTATCGGCCATTCTAAATGCCGATACCGATAGTTTGGAAAATGCCTAATATCGGCCTGCCGATAAATTGGTTGGGCTCTAATATACACACACCATGTGTATAGCCTCTGGATTCCTTCTCTTGGGTGGTAGCGTAGATTGCTAATCACAGACTGCTTTCACACCCTGGGTCAGGTAACAGCCATGCTAGGTCAAGTCTGCTAAAGACAGGGGCCTAGTGACGCTCCTCTTAACTGCCGGGTTCTGTGTTTCACAGGGTACGGGCTGCACTGCCACCGAGTTGTCATCACCATCTGCAAGCTGATCGGCATCGAGGACATGTACTGCAAGGTGGTCGGGCCCACCAACCTCCTGAACCTCACCCGGGCCCTGTTCCAGGGCTTGGCCAGCCAGGTGAGTCGCTATGGAGACGGGCAGTGGCCTCTTGCGGACGGTGAACTTACCAAAATGTAACCTGGTTTCAAAAACAAAGCCAGATAGCCAGCCTGTGTCAGGCCAGATAGCAGTCATGCAGTCTGGCTGGATAGGAGCCAGAGTGGTCCAGTTGCATCAAGGTGTCTGTAGCCTGACTTCCTCCCCCCCCCACCCCGTAGAAGACCCACCAGGACCTGGCGGAGAAGAAACAGCTCCACGTGGTCGAGTTTCGCCACGAAACCGGGCCCCTGCCCCACGTGGTGGCATCACCGGCCAAGGGAGCCCGGCCAGACCCTGAGCCCGAAGGGGAGGTCCCCGACACCAAGCTGGAGTGGGATGAGGTGCGGGCTGCACAAGGAGGGCGGCGCCCCCCCGGGGGTGGGGGCAAGCGAACCGGCTGGGGACCCCCCCGGCCAAAGCCGCCCGCACCTGGCCAGCTGGGGGGGTTACAAAAAGTCCTTGCCCCCCCCCCCCCCCCCAACTCTCACCTATGAACGGGGCTCAGAACATTTACAGCACTTGTTAAAAATGACCTTCCAGGTTCTCTGGGGTTAGGGGGAGGAGCTCAGGTGTCATCAGATATCATTGGAGAGGAGCTGACACCATCTGGATACATCGAAATACATTAGAAAGTCAAGTCTGGCTGAAAACTTTAAGATGAATTGCTAATTTTTTTTTGTGCTACATGGTTAATAAAGCATATAAAACTGGAGATTTATTTCTGTTTGATTGCCTTTCTGTAAGATATTACAAATTCCCTGAGATGCTCAACTTTACCATGTTCATTGATGCAGTTCCACTGCCTGTGAAGGCCGCTAGGCCTCTTCCTTTGAAGCTCACTTCACCCACACATGCTCCACATCCATGGGGCTGCTTGAAGAGGGGCTCTAGTTTGTCTGCTTTTCTACTGGAATAGATCCGCCCGGATTGTTTTCCATCTCATGAATTATTCAGCGGCCGGGCCAAAAGGCACAATGGGGTACCAGCGATTGATGGAGACTCTCTCATGTTGCAGCCAGAATCATGTCAGTGGTGGAGCATGAAGCGGGGGCGTGTCAGTTTTCTGCTGACATTTCTCTTCCTAATGGAAGAACCAGTGAGCACACCTTTATCTCAGAGAAGGTGTTTGGTTTTTTTCTTTACATGTTTACCATTCCGCATTCTGTCTCTTACTTTCCATGAATGATTCTGAGTGTTCTGCGTTCTGTAAATGATTCTGATTCTCATACATTTTATCAGTGATTCTGATTCACTTAGTCTGTGAGTGATTCCGAATTTTTATTTTTTTTTTGCATTCAATGAATGATTCTGATTCTTTTACATTCTGTGAATGATTCTACAGTCTCAACAATTGATTGGCTTGCATTCTGTTGATGATTCTTATGCAGTCTGTGAATGATTCTGATTTGTTCAGATTCTCATGAAACTTCACTTTGAGAGCCACTTCCTAAGTGCTGCAGTGTGAATCAGCACGACACAAGTGCAAGTGTCCCCATATCCAGCCATAATGATAGAGCAGGGTGCAGTTACTCCATCATCCACCTCAATAAAGACGTCTTGGCTTTTGAAAAATGGGAAAAGTGATTATCAGGTTGATGTAATCTTTTTTTATCCCCCAAAACAGCATTTTTGTCAATTAACCAGTCTTCAGATTGGTTAATTTAGTGAGCATGCTCAGATCAGATTTGGCTGCTGCCCTGCTTGCAGGGGGGGTCAAGGCTGATTACTCCTTTTTTATCCTGTGTTTTATTTGACAGCGAAATCTGATTTGAGTTTGGAGGGATTATCCCTGTGTCACTCATATGAGTTGAATATGAAACATGCGTTATTTTTACAACTCAAATCAAGCAGGGTTGATGCTACTTGTGAACTGTCCCTTCACTCACTCCAAGGAATGCAGGCTTTTCTATTGATATTCATTTATTCAGCCCCAAACGCAGATGGATTATACTGTGCAGTATCACCACCCTTGCACTAGGTGGCACTCAAAACCCATCGAGTTGGGCTGCGTTCTTTTTTTTACCAAACGTGAAATGAGACCCAATCTGTTCAAATGACAGAAGATGGGTAGGGAGAATGGTTATCACTGTCGATCTCATGTTCTGCTGTGCATCCATTCTTCTGCAGCTTTTTTTTTTGTTTGTTTTAAAATGCCATCGCTGTAATGGTGTCCTTTAACCTGGACTAACAAAGATTACCATCAAAATAAAATTAGTGCTTCCCCCTTGCTGATCAGTCTTACAAACAGTACTATCTCTGTTGTAATTATGGTGGAGAATTCAGCAAAGATGCCCCAGAAGTTTGAGCCTGCGGATTTCCCTTGTTCACGGTGCAGGGGCAGCAAAATCATTTCCCCTTGTTTCCTATTTACTACCTTGCCCTGCCTTGCTTGTTCTGCTGTTTTTCTGCCTGCTCTTCCTCACATCTGTGTGTTCTAATGCCTGTCGATCCAGCCTGGGAGGTTTTTGTGGCTCTGTGTAGGACTTGGGCACCCAAGAAGCAATATGCAATTGGCTGGGCCAGTGGAGCGAAAGCTGGCACTGTGGCTATTGGTCGGATTCATGTCCCCCACTCTATGTGTGGGGACTCTATGCTCTCTTAGTTTAAATACTGACTTTTCTTGTTCAGTCAGTCTTGAAATTGATTGTGTGTGTATGCGCACAAGTGAGCGTGCATGTCCGTTTGTGAATGTGAAATCTGGAATCCTGTTCAGGTTGGCACAAGACTCCTGACTTGTAACATAAGATTCTTTGATTTGCCTTCAGCATCACCACACTGAAGGTGTGTGTGTGTGTATGTATCTATCTACATAATCTGCCATTTTTACTGTTCTATAAAATGCAAGCAAACTGATTATGTCATCAGATTATGAGAAAGATCTTGATACCAGAGAATATGGGTTTTAGTTCCTGCATTTGCAAGAGACGGTTTGTCATGTGACCCCGCCCCTGCAGATTCATCTACCAGGAACTTATCTGCACCCTTTTACCAAACGCCAATAAACTCCAACAATGAGCACCTGCTTTCTACACTGCCTGGATCAGCTCCCCTCACAGTTCAAGGACATAAAGTGCATATCCTAAAATAATAGCCACATGTCTCTACTGGCTAACTGGATGACTGATGCAGAGCCGCCTTTCCCCCACCCCCGAGTCACTAGCTACCCATACGTGTATATAATGGATCCCATTTACAAAACAGGGTGTTTCCCAAATTCGAGCCACCTGTCAGTTATTCAACTCTGTTCCACCATCAATAAGATTCTTTCTTCATTTGTGTTTTAAAGGTCTCTTCCTCCAGTCCAGCTGAGCTATATAGCCAAATTTTAATTTACCTTGAATAAAACAAAGCTTTTATTTTTAACAGAACTCCAAATGAGTAGGCTAATCATTAAGATTAAATAATGAACACTACCTTAATCATTTAAATTTGAAACATGGCTGTTTTTTATCCTTATGATTATTCCTGAGAATTGAAAATGAAACTGTTGGACAGTTAAAATGTGGCTGTATATGTACACCTCATTTTAATGAACAGCTCAATCAAGAGTAACTGATTTTAAAATGCAACAAATACCAAACAGTTGAACAGTTAATGAGGTGGACCATAATGAGCAGGATCAAAAATAATTATTGTAGGTGACCACAATGCACTTTTTTTCCATTGTCAGAATAATCTTTATTTAACAGGACATGAAACTATTATATGTCCTACACCTTAATTAACAGAAACTTTGCAATTTAGCTGTATCAAAGTATTACAATGTTTATGTCAATCCTATTTATTACAAATATTAAAGTACTTGATAACATTTAGTATTTCAAAATATATATATTGTAAACCCTGTTGATAATAAATGTATAAAACATAAATCTGAAGAACATTGTGTACATGGTAATTCTGGAATAGATGTTTAACTGACTGCTTTTAACATAAATGTTATTTAGAAGGTCCTACATGTTTTTCTTTGGGGTTAGCAGTTGGTACAAAAGAAATAAAACAAAATGGTATAACTGTCTTTATCCCTTACAAAAAACCTGTTGAAATTAATCTAATGCATACCGTTTTTAGACAAGCTATAGTATTATCATGTCGTAGTTTATCTTGCAGCTGTTGAGATGAGGTGCTTAATCCTAACATAAAATACACCCTCAGAACTTGTCGTATTTTAGTTCTTTTTCATTTGTGTGTTTGGCCTGGAAATCTTCAGAAGCTTCTCCACCTTACTGCCGACATAATGCCATGAATGAAGTAAAAGAGGGTGGCTAAGTGGGAGAAAACCTGCAAGACATCAGGGAGAGTCAGTGTCACCAGCCGCTCAGAGGCATGGGGAATTTTCATGCGCATTTTCTCACACTAAGTTATATTACATAACAAGCACTGCAGCTTTATACCCACAGTGCTGAGGGTTAGGGTTCTGTGTGTGTGAGAGAGAGACAGAGAGAGAGAGAGAGAGAGAGAGAGGGTGAGTGTGGGGCGCGACTCATGTACATATTGCAATATAATATGTCCCCACAATGTGATAACCTCTAATTTTGAAATTGTGGGGGCATTTTCCTGGTGCCTACAAGGGAAACTCAGTTTTATATAAAATCTGTGCCTGCAATCAAAAAACTAAAACCACGAAATGTCTTGTATTTTGTTTGGTTGCTTATGATTACAGTTAGGGCTGGGCATAATCTAAGGTCGTCATAGTTGGGATTTGGGATGTGTGTGTGTGTGTGTGTGTGTGCGTGTGTATGTGTGTATGTGTGTATGCATGCATAAGTTTTCCCTGCTCCCTCCCCTTTCCTCCTGCAGTCCAAAGATAAACATAAACTGCCTGTGGAGTGAGAGAGGTGTGCCCAGTGAGGGAGTACCCCTCTCTGGTGCTCTGTGCTTCCTGGGATAGGTTCCAAGCCCCACTGTCCTGTGCTGTATCAGTGCATATGGAAGATGGATGGAAAAAGAAATTTGTCTTTGTTAGGATACCTACCACCGCAGCGATGTCGATCCTGTAATACTTGGTAAAAGTATCCGGGTCAAGAACTTGTATACGCAAAAAGTCTTCATCCCTTCCATACAAGCAGGTGACGTAGGCCAGGGCAACAGATGCGCTGAGGTAAAAGAATGCTGCCAGGAAATGGTACACAAAGTCCTAACAAAGAAGAAATTTATTTTAAAAGGACCATTGATAATGCACAACAGAAGCAGAGGATTATGGGCATGTTTAAGTTGGGGTGCAAAACTGTGGTGGATCGTAATAAACATTGTCAGCATCACTGTCTACACAGACCTAACTGTGCTTAGTTTATAGCATTAATGAATCGGGTGTAGTTCTATATTTTGCTATTAGGTGTATCATTACTGTCAATCATTTGTATAGTGATGACCACCTTCCCCCATCTTGGCACGGGTCAGAGGGGGGGGGGGGCTTACCGCAGCTGCCCAGTTCGCACTGTTCTGGTGTGCTCCACAGAGAAAAATCACCAGCCATATGAAGGTCACAATGAAGCAGAAGATTGACACAAACATCACCCATCCTAGAGGGTTGGGTGGAATCACATGTGAAGAGGCAACAAGGATCCAAACTAGTCCTCCAAAGACCTAGAAAAAGAAAAGCCAAAATGCAAGTTGTCCTGGTACCTTCTAAGTCAGTCTGCATGGTCTAGGTAACACTACACTTATACCAAAAGCAGGTGGACAGGATCTGTGATTAATGTGATTAATTAACTTTACATCACTCACAACTTCTAATCAATAATCTTAACTGTTCTAACCACAAAGAACTAACACTTCTTGGCTAATGGAACCTACTGATTTTTTTCCCCTTATCACTAATCATGTGACACAGAAAGCCCCACCTCCATGAACAGAACCATTGACATAATTACGCTACATAAGAAAAGCAGTGAAACACCCTTCAATTGTGATGCAATTTGTTACTCATCTATCATGTACTAAAAAGACATTGTCATCCCATTGTGCATAAGAAAACAAAACAGAACCCAGAATAAAGCAATATACTTAATCTGAGAAAGTCATTCTATCCAGCTGCGGCTCTGCAATTTCTCGAGCAATCTCTAACTGGATTAAACCTGTACAATAGCACAGAGCTGTATATCCAAAAGAATCGCAGGTATCCTCTCAATCTATCTAAGAAATATAAGGATCTGAAACATGGGTTAAACCAGGGAGGTTATTGACAAAGGAATAGAGCTGTCATTTTATTTTATTATTTATTTTGTTTTGTTTCGTTATTAGAAATTTGCGATTTGCTCTTTTTTGGTAGAATAGCTGGTTTTGTTGCAACGTTTATTTATTTAGCTGTTGTAATTTGAAGGAGGTTATTTTGAGTATGTCATTTTGAAGTAAAATGGTATAAATGGGGTAGGACCAAATAAGTTTACACTTCTGCCTACTCCTTCTCAAGCAAGGTGTAACATTATGATAAAGTGGAAATGTTTTTTTTTTTTTGTTGTTTGAAAAAAATAAAGATTGATTGATAGATATCTCCATATCTGCTCACACATTCAATGTAATACGCCACAGAAGATATTTTCCACCACAAAGTGAGATATACACTGAGTTATGCGTCAGACATATAATTCAATGCATAATTATGAGAGAATACCATTGACAGAATGTGTCTTCAGATCCCAAGACTGGTGTTAGCTTTTGCTGGGGCTTTGTTTGAGAACACAGCAGCAAAATAACAAAATCCATACATAAAAATTTGGGAAACTGGTTCCACCTATATTTATTACAAAATACCGTTCTCAAAAAATTTTGTGTTCATTTTTCCCCAAGTTATCCATCTATTTATTTGGTTATTTATTTATGTTAGGGTCTGTTCTCTGGCATACCCAATCTCAGTCCCTTGCAAAAATCCATCTTTTTCTTGCCATCTTTGACACTTGTAATCCAACCTTCTTGTTCTAAATTTACAGTGCAACGTCAATGGTGATTATGTTGGTTGTGAACATGGGTATCATGAGGTCCAATCCAATCATAGCCCCAAGTACTTTACCATCGATGCCCGTCTTCCTTCAAAGAAAAAAAGTCAAGCCCCAGGCAAAAGCCCCCTGACCTTTTCAACAGCTAGAAATGCCCCTGGTTGTGGATAAAAAAAATCCGAAAGCTGATATAAACAGCACTTGCAATAAGTTTGTGATCATTTCCATTGTCATTGGTAATTAATACTGTTCCCAGCAGGTATCCTAGAACATGATAAATGAGTATAGGCTCAGCGTGCCAGTCTTTCTCCTAAAACTGCAAAAGAGAATAACCTTGGGGGGAAAGGTAGGAGTGCACTCCGTAATACTTACCAGCTCTGGAAAGTAAAAGACGTCCGGGACACTGCAGCATATGCCGGTCCCGCTGGGTAAACTTCCCGTTGACTGCGCTGCGTTAGATGCCATGGTCTTTCTGCTTCAGATCTTGGCCACTCAAGTGGCTTAACAGGAGGACGGCCGCTCCTTTTGAAGAATGGCCAAAACTTGAAAAACCAGCTTTCGTGTGATGACGGGACTGAGCGACAAGACACACCCTGAAAATACAATTAAGTGTTTTGACTGTGCACCTCCATGTTGGCATGCAAAAGAAAAAAAAAATTAATGATAAGGTGACAAATTAGATACAAGCTGTGCTGATCTGGGATAAAATGTGATTGGTCATTTGTTTTGTGTGTCAAAAATGAAATACTGCACCGGGGGTTACCTCTTATTTTTGTAACAGCCTTATCTGTAATCCTATACGGGGCTGGATATGTGACCAAAATATTTTACAGTGAACAGTTAATGTCATCGCAAGTCTGCAACACCAGAAGTTGTCTTAGTTCACCATGGTCCAGCGATGAAGCCTGCATGAATGAGGTTTGGTGCTCAGGAACACAATCTCTCCTACTCTCTGATGTAGTTTGGATGGTAAGTATTTAACTCCGCAGCCTTGGAAAACCGCAAGGCTTAGAACTCAGAAGTCATTTCGCCAAAGTATGGAAACGTTATGCGGGTTACCTTCCACAGAACATCTGGGGGGTTTTAAAATATCTTTAAATACTTTTTCTCCATTATGTCTCAAAGTTTGCTCCCAAGCAGAATTAGTGTCTTTCAGCGAGGGAGTCTGTGCAGGGTGTGCACAGCAAGGCAGGCTGCCGAAGACGTAGCCTGGGAGGTGACAGAAGGTTGAAGTGGGAGCGACAAAAGGCACAGAAGGGTTGACGTGGCAGCCAGAATCTCCATGACAACTGGGCCAGGCCTGCAACTAGGCAGCTCAGTTAACCTGCCGTGGTTCACGTTCATACCAATTAGTAACTGCGGAAGAAAGGGTTGGAGCCATAGAAACAAAATTTTCCCAGTGGGAGTGTCAAACATGTTCTATTATTCAAAACCTGTGATCTGGATTTACAGCAATTCATTATTTGCCCAAAGATGTTTATTTTGCACATCTGGAATGTTTTCATTCCTTATTTTTATTCAGGTATGCTGTATTATAGCGTTCGTATCATTTAGGCAGCTCAAATTGGTAGATTAATTTGTACGCTATTAAGGTATGAGACTGAGTGCTGGGACTGTGACTGGACTGCCACAGCCTCCCTACTCCATTTCCTCCTGCGAACCACTTGGGAGAGTATCTGAAGAGAACCTGAAGATGTGGTAGGGATGGCATCACCACAGACGGCTGGAAGCCAGATGAACCAGTTAGGAGCACCAAAGGTTGACGATAACAAAAGATGTTTGTGAATCCCGCCAGTCTGGCCATGCAAGGATCTCTGCCAGGCTGACAATGACCTGGAGGAGGAAACATGTTTCGAAAAGGCACCTGTGCCAAGTCGGCGGCTTTCGACACATTATGGCTATTAGTTGGCCCACATTTCATATTTTGATATTGGCAAGTTACCATCTTAATCAAAATACAATTAGGAAAAACAATGTTTCGCCTACTGTCACCCTGTAGTAAATGAGCAGCTATGGCTAGATGGCTACTTATTCATTACTTACACAAAAGTTATGCATAAATATCAATAATGGAATGCATAGTTCCAGCAGTGACAATCAGTACCAGTATTACCTGTATCACACCTACCGAGATTACAAACCAAGATCGCCACAGTTTGCACAACTAGCAGGGAAGATGATTAATCCTAGAAGAATAAGATCAAAAATCTGAGGGAACCAATTCGACCGGTTTAACTTAGTGGAGATGGCGTCACAGTCTTGGTGACTGGCATATATCCAGGAAGCTCTGATGTTGAGATTTTAAACATGAAATAAAGTAAAAGGAAAGTAGATGATCTTGGGATCAAAAGGACTCTAATATGTACCTCAAGATGAGATCTCCCTGAGTGAAAGGTAAATAGTACTCAGTTGTGCACTCCCAACTATGTCAATGAATACTTCATGTAAGCCGTCTTGGGTTAATGTATCTACTAAGTAAATAAGTAATCATTTTAGCATCACACAGTAGCCTCTGCTCAGTGTGACTTGGTGAAGGTGCACATGCTTTTGTGCAGCCTCAGGACCTTCCCTGAACTGCCTTAAAAGCCCTGTGCGATTTACAAGTGTGAGGCTCCAAGAGAAGTGGATATATATTTCCCCATAGAAACTTCCGGAACATGCGCCCTCAGGCTTGCTGTTGTGGTGCCGGACGTCAATTATTTTCTGATGAGGTCTGGCCAGTGCAGATTAGACTTCGTGTTTTAGGTCTGGTCCACTATATATTTTTGCGATGTCCTAAATAAGATCCTACATACATACACAGATCTGCAATTTCCTTAAAAAAAATAATAACGTTTTAAAAACTATATTACATCTAGATTCCTTAACCGTCTTCATTGCCTCCTCTGTGTATTTGCCCAGTTGACAGAGCCAGCCCATGTAAACAATTGTTGTGCACAAAAGTGCTGAAAAGAAGTAAATCAGAGTAATATGATGTCGGTGTACAACAAAGTAGTTTTATTGTTCAGAAAACGGGTTTAACTTTTTATTTAATTAACCTGTAAAATATAATTAGGCTTTGGGTTATTTGTGCTAATCATGTTCATATTTAAAGTTCTTTTCACAAATAACCCTCACATCAAAATTAAGAAATATCCAGAAAGGGTGTGACATTCACTACTATGACGAGTCCTCTAACAATGTATTCTGGTCTCCAGCAAACAAATTGGGATTGTCGCTTTATTACATTGAACATCTATTGTGAAGTAAACAGTATTTGTTCTCGCTAAACACTTGAAGCTGCTCTCCTACCTTACCTGTGGGAGCAATAAAAGTTAAAGTATGATGTTTGTATGCTTGAGTGGGTAAAACATGAACCAAGTGTACTGGGAAGAATGGTTGCAAATCACAGAAACCTTCCTTAGTGCCCGCGTGCCCTAGATTCCTCTGGAGACCTGATTGACAAACAGACACTAGATCTCTAATAGCTAATAATTAAGAGACAATAGAATATGAGTGGAAAAATGTCCTTTAAAAATTTTGTTGCGCAAAGGTTATAAACGACCTATAAACGACCTGCCTTTTCGTAATATTGCTATCTGTGGATTGGATGCAGCAGCTGGTTTCACTATAATCTTAAAATGTACAGAGAGGTAGATTCCTACAACTACACCATGCAGGAAACACAGATCTTAATATTAGACAGTGATATCTGGTTACTAATGAAGTTACATGATACTTATGAGCTCGGTGGGAGCCGTAGTTCCGCACAAACCAACTGCCAATTTGGTGGCTCAGAGTTAAATAACACATATCAGCAAATCATGTCAAAGTCAATGTCGCTTTTTCCCAGTGTGTGCTTCCCATCTCAATAGAATCGTGCAATAAATTTTAATATGACATCCTGTTAACGTGCATTTGCCAAGTCTACCTCCGTTTGTGGTCAGGACAGTGCTGAACCACACTGCTCCCCAGCACTGTGGGAAAAAAGTGGGAAATTTTTGTGGACTTTTAATGTTACCAAAGGCTATTCCGTATATTTCTGACTGGAAGCCCGATTCGGACCACGCACGTGTGAGCACACTCGCTCTACGCCATTGATTTACGACACTCGATAAAGAAAGAAAACAAGAAGAAAACATAAAATCCTTTAATGACAAATTGAAGTCCTTTGCTTTTTATCGTTCAGTACACCATACTGAACGTGAAGGGTTGGTGATGTTTAACCAATCACAAACCGGACTGTACTTAGTGTACATACTTGTGTACATGATTTCCATGATATGTGGTTAAGTCAGTGGATATAAATGTGTCACGTGCTGAATATAGTGTTCCCTTATTGTGGTGTGTTTGTGCAATCAGTATTGTGCAAGCTTAATTTTTAGTTACAAATTCATTAAAAAATAATTCATTTACCTTACCAATTACTGCATGTAAAAGTAATTAGTAACTTTTACATTACTTCAGTCCTTTTATTAATCCATACATACATACCCAGACAGCACACACATGTCGCCAGGATGTTGGTTTGAGATCTGAAAATAGTGTTCTATATAGGCCTATTATTCATTTTATTACATATATATGCCAATGTGTGTTTCAGCGAGCAGAAGTTTTTTTTCAATTATTGTTCTTTAAGCAGTTCATCATAACTGTTAAACTTATTGTTGCTGGTCCTGTCATATTATCCATATTTGAAATAATGAACGTATTGAATCAATATTTGGTAGTGATATCCGTGCAACATTGTGTTAGTGAGCAAACGGCCTCATAGAGATGCTTTGCCGATGGATTTTAAAACATCACAGAGACATGCTATGCCTACAGTATGCATGTGTGCTGTCTGGGTTGTTATATCATTTTAGTGTTCCTGCTATGACAGTAAAAAGACAATACAACTGTCAAGTTTTATGTATCACTGTACCTAATATACCTATTCAATGTACCACCATAAGGTTGGATGATGTTAGATCAAAAAAGAGAAAATAGTGGATTAGGCTACATTTCCCTATTAATATCTTTACACGAGACACAATAACTCGAAACAAGCCCATTAAAATTGAAGTACTTTTAATTGTTATTTAACTTGAAAAGCTAATTAGTTGCATTAGGCCTACTTGTTACCCCCAAAAGTAGTGAAATTCTATACCAGCACTGGTCACTATCAATGTAGTGTAAAAAAAAACCAAAAACAAAGCATTATACTTTTTTTTCGTTTGTACTTTAATTTTCTTGAGCTTTTCACTTCTTTCCCTTAAACAGATAGATATACAGTAGCACTTACTTATAGACAAAGATGGAAAGTTCAGGTTCAAAAAGTGCAAATCCAGACCAAGATTTTGTTTCAATCAACCAGTTGAGTCACATTCACAGAGTACTCAACTGGGTGGGTGAAACAAAATGGACTGAGTTGGTACTTTTTAAACCTACACTTTCCACCTCTGCTAAAAGTAATTTAGTGTTATTAAATTTATATTAAAAAAAAGCTTGTCATATACATAGTAAAGCCTGTTATAGATTGTCTACCAGAGAAAATCCTGTTCTTGAACAATTATTTTAACAATAGCAAGCTGCCTTACATGTGCGATAATGTATTTATGTATCAGACCAGCAATCATTTTATTCCCTGTTGGTGAACATAATCGTAATGTATTTTCAACCTATTATAACATGACTGAATATGCGATTAATCATGATGAAGAGGTCACCATGAAGAAAGGCCTTCTAAACACTTCTAAAACTGTAAATAATCTGGGGCTATGTATGCTGTTGTAGTGTTGTAGATGTGTGAGGGTCACCATCAAACCTGCTGAATAGAATCGCAATAAACGGCTCATGCCAGTGCACCATGTGACCTGCAGGGGCAGAAATGCAGATGTAGGGATTGGCACTGGTCCACCCAGATTTGTCCCTTTGAGGGACTAGAACCATTCCAGAATCTGGACAGGTCACCATCCATCCCATTCCAAGTCTACAATGACTGCCGTGATGGATTCCCTTACTGGATCGGATTTCCAGCACCACTCTGAAACCCAATCCCTGGAAAATGGTATGGTCCAATGTGCGTCGTATTGTGGAGATGAAAGCTGATGGCTCAGCTGCATATAGGCTTATGATTTCATCAGGATTACTGCTGAGTAAATGCAGCAAAAATAATACTCTATTGTCTGTAAGTGGCTGAAGTACCAGGAATTGCAAATCCCTTCAAATCAATCAAATGGTTTACAAAACAGCATGGATTTTCAGGTCCTCTGATGATCACTTTATAATAACCGTTCTGCTGAACTGTAGTGCTGGTCAACCCATTAGGCAACAGAGGCTGGGGCACCTGGGGCAGCATTGCCTAGAGCAGTGTTTCCCAATCCGGTCCTCAGGGACCCATACTCGGTCCGTGTTTTTGCTCCCTCCGGGATCCCTGCCAGACAGTTCACATTCTTGCTCCCAAAACCGTGGACTGTCCGTGGGTCCCCGAGGACCAGATTGGGCAACACTGGTCTTAGGTGTGACATGAGCTTCAACCTTTGCCACCGAAACAGAGCTAGACGTTCGAATCCTGCCCCTGGCTCTGTGCATGTGGCCTTTTCTTGCTCTCCCTCTAGTCCAGGTTTCTCCAAAATCCAAAAGCATCTGAGGAAATCTGTGTCCCCACTTTGCCCATAACATGTGAGGTGTGTGTATTTGTGTGTGTTTGTCCTGTGCAGCACTGACATCCCATCCAGGGTGTTTCCTGCCTATGCTGCCTAGGACTGGCTCCTGCTGTAACTCGGAACTTGATGGATGAATGAACATAAGGCATCTGCTGTTAAACCTCCACATTCCACATGCATTCTAACTGTACCTGTCTCTCTGGATACTCCTAGACGAGGTGATGCAGGCACCCAGCTATGTGAGCTTGATAACGCGCTGATAACGTTTTACTGCTGCACAGGTAACAGTCCTCAGATGGAATCTGTAGCACAGCCCCTGTGGATGTTGACCTAAAAGTATGTCAACAGTGAACTTTCATCTCGGCCGACTGGGTAAACGCACCTGCTGGTGAATACGGACCTGGACACATGGCCAGCTCAACTGTAAAAAAGAAATGTGTTTCAAAGGTCCTGTAAGGGTGCTGTAGCATGCTTACATTGTGGGAGCTGCGTGTAGTAGTTTAGCAGGCATAGAAATCTCTGTGAAACATGGGAAAAATAACCAGTCCAAACTTCATAGGCCCTTCCTGGATTTGCAGTTGGCAGATGGACAGTCAGGTGGATTTATGCAATACATAGATATAAAGACAGTTCTATTTTGGCAATTAGCCTAGGCAAAGTTATTCAGTGACTGTAAGTGACGGTATGTTTTGATTTGATTTATGCTGAAGCTAATAAGTAGGGTTATAAAGACCGGTTTTACATTTTATTTCTTAGTTCACAATTCTTTTTGCCAGATGATGAAGAAATGTTCTCAGGTGGCACTGTAGGCGTAGTCTAGCCAGAGTGCTATGCGGCGGATGTGGGGCGTTGTCTGAGAAGCCCAGCGCGTTGAGTGTTCCTGTCTGTATAACTGCCTTCAGAGATTTTAGGCCAACTCCCAAAACAGAGGCGGTATTAATCCACCTAAGCAACAGACATTTTCGAGGCATTAGATCCAACGATATTGCCTCTGTGCGCAGTGCAATGTCAAAAATGATGAAGTGATGAAGCTGGATTGCAAGATGTTTGATTTCCGAGATATCTGTATGGCTTAAATACCTCAGTTTCAGCTCTAACATGCCTGTTTTGTGGGACTTCTGGACCTCGAAGCAAGTGACATCTGCAGATTTAATGGCGTATAATTCAATCTTAGTTTTTTCTGTGGCGTTTTTCCAAGGAGATTTATAAAGCTGGACAACTGAAAAACTAGGGTTAAATAAACTCCTGTAACCCTGGTTTACATACATAGGTTGTACAACAGTGTGTCCAACTGTTTTTACACCAAGAGCTACTTTTACAAAGAAAATACTGTTGCAAGCTACCAAATTGCAACAATAGGGGAAGGGCCCATCTCACAGTATATTTTGCAGAACGGGGTGTCGGGGGGGGGGGGGGTCCCCACAGAATACTTTGTTGCATTAATAATCTTGAGCGACGTTGCTGTACATCTGCAATTTAACTGACCAAAGGAGGATGTTTGAGAGCCAGCTGACCTTATACCTGAGATTTTCCCATCATAGGTTTTTGTGTCTTTTCCTTAGATTTTTCTTGTTTATTTGTATTAGCATGACTTTAGATGCTATCGCTTCCATTTTTGATGCCTTTCTTGTTTTACATGTCTCTGCTAGGTACTTTGGGGCAACTATTTTGGTAGGGTGCATGGCACTTTCTTAAAAGCACATGGTATTGAATATAGAGAGCATGATTTTGCCCAGCAACATCTTGCCTAGCTGTGCTGATAGCTGAAGCCACACAGGGACACTTCTGCAGCAGACACTGTGTTTCTTGGCTTCGTAACGGACTCTAAGAGCCAATTAACAAGCACATGTTTGGGAAGAATGCTTGATCTAATGCAGGCACATGACATTACAATCTTCTGTGTATCCTAGGGTAGATTAATTTCTCTGGGGGCCCCAGGCTGACACGTTTTCTTGAGCTATTTTTTTTTAAATGAAAAAGGGTGAAATGTCGGTAATCAGCTCAGGGGGGGGGGGGTTGTAGTTGTCAGTCATATTTAATAAGTTTAACCGTTCCATTTCTCCAAGGTGGGGTGGAGCCTCCGATACTGGCTATCACGTCAATCCGTCCATTTTTCATATCACTCTTCCAGTATAGGGTAACAGAGCCTGGAGCCCATCCAAGAAAGCAAAGAACACAAGGCAGGGATGTAAAGGAATGATTATATAAAATTTCAATTCTTATTAGTGTCGGCACTTGTGTTAGTCCCTCATCAAGTCACCCTGCCATTTGGCACGACATGGTTGTGCTGTTTCTTGACATGGCAAGCTAAAAGTGAAAAACTGCAGACATGAGGCCAAGATCTGCATTGAGAGGCTGCGAGGCTGAGAGGCTGCGAGGCTGAGAGGCCATGCCCACATGCTGCTGCCTGACAGGGAGCGAAATATGTCTTTTCAATGAAAAGCGTATCTAAAGCGGCGGATAAGGAACCACCATCGCGAGACTGTACTTCAACCCACACAGCGAGCCCAGCTGTTGAACCATGAACAAACCAAATAACCTTTGACATAGCGGCACCTGCTCGGCAAACAAAAGCGAAAAAGCACAGGGACACCTTCAGAGTAAATACCGACAGAGATGGGCAGGGAGATATGGTGAGCTCTCCACCCCCAATCCCCTCCTCTTCTTAGCCGACCAGGTTGAATCCCAAAATCCGTGTTTCAGAAGGAAACCTTTGGGAACCATAAATAATGTTTTCGGGGAAACAGAACTCCTGCAGAAAGTTTGGAGTAGCACTGGAGTTAGATGCACCATCTTAGATGTTAGATTCTACCACTAGTAAAGTCTTGGCGGTTGACAGTGGATTCCTTGGTTCAGTGCAATGAATCTCATTAAGGAGATGAGCAGGGTATTGATGTCACTGAGAAATGTAGGCTACCTCAGAGTGCCAACAGGCGAACTATGACTACGCGTTTCGGTGAAGATAGGCACGTTCATCCGGCATCTAATTTTATCAATCAGTTCTGACGTAAAGGCTTGACACAGGACTTCTGCATAACATTTGGTCCTTATTGTTCACGCATAATTTGCACGACTGCTGGTGAAACCTGCAGGGCTGCCGGAGGACATCGAGGGCCGTGGAAAATTAAAAGAGAAAATGCAAGGTGCCGTCATTAGCTTCAATCTCGGTCAGCATTGCAAGGAGTGCGATGGTGCACTTTGAAGGGCAATGTCTGCACTGCTGGGCTCCAGTCCTGCCTTCTCAGTCTAGGACTACTGGATTTGGTGCAATTACCCCCAAGGGTGGTCCAAATTCCCCTCCCTCAAGCATCAATGGACTTCACAGAATACTTATGCAACCTGGTTCAGACGGTGAGAGACAAGGTATAAGCAATCTGAGTAAAAATATCACAGATTTTTTACCTTTATCTTGCTAGGGAAAACAACTGCATGCAATCTGTGCAAAGAGCTTTATTAAAAACAATACAAAATAATGCAAATGTAAAACCTTCAAGCACTTATCCCTGGCTGGCTTAAGTGATAGCCACACCCCTTCTGGCGGTGGCCAGGAAGTCGTAGGTGACCTGGGTGATGTCAAAGGCCTCCTGGGCAGCATCGGCGGCGAGGAGGGCGGCGAGCCCTGCGTCTCCCTGAGTGGCGTCCCGCTCTGTGCCGCCGAACATGACGCCCCAGCGTGTGCCCTCCCGTTCTTCGTCGGCCCACTGGGGTGCTGGCAGTCGAGTGGAATGCAGGAGGGGGAAGACTCTGCCCAGGTACACCCGCACAAACAGGCCCTTCAGCAGCTCTGGGTCCCTCTGTCCGTGGGCATGATGTGGGGGTGGGAGAGGAATAAGGAGACTGGCGTGACCATTTATATCCCAGCTAAAGGTCTGCCTTCGGCAAGGCGCCAATACTTGTGTCATACCTTCTCTGATCTCCTAAGGGCACCCTCTTTTTCAGCCCAAGTGCCCTGCAGCCATGCATATAAACAGAAACACCTTACAGATCCATTCATTAGCAATACCTGTTTCAATTCCTGGGACACTCATGGCATCTATCTACAAAATTAATATTGTGACACAAGCTGAGCCTAGCAACTGCAGATCTCTGACCATCTCACCTCTTGCTCGCTTGCACAACCATAACTTCAGTACCGCCTGCAGGTGTTGCTATGATTTATTTGTAATGTATTTAATAAACACCTGTCTCGAACACCTAAAAACCGGCTTGTATTGTTCTGACTCAATCTTTTGTTAAGCCCTTTCGGAAAGTCTTTGGTAATAAGCTGAAACTGAATATTTGTTATAAAAAAATTTAACTCAAAGCTATTTTAAGATGAGGGATATAAAGGAGGATTAAACACTTGTCTCCAGGGGCAAAAACTCACCCTTAAAGCATCCAGAAGATCCGTGTGATCCAGAATGTTGGGGAATGTCGCCAAGACTGGGCTGCAGATAAGATCTGTGGGAGTACAATTCCCTTTACAGAACGTGCATGTGTGCATTTCGGTGTCTACAGCATCTGTGTACGAAATCTACGTTCAGCATCCGGCATTCTGTCAGTGAACTGACCCAGGATTGGGCACTAAAACACAAGATGCTTTTGAACTACCGTTTACTCCTGAATGCCATCTATGTTCGGGATATCATGTAGTATAGAGACATTATGGGAATCCTTCACAACAGAGTCATGCAGAAGGAAGGTACCGTAAGCGAATGAAAATGCCTCAAACGTGCATTTACCTGCATTCTGCATGGTCAGGCGGTCCCTGAGAAGCGCGTCGGCGAGGACCTGCCTGTAGAGGGCTAGCAGGGGCACAGAACTCAAGCTGCCAATCAGGGTGTCAGGCAGCAGGCTGAGGCAGAAACAGGAAGACCGACATCACTGTAGGGCTTCCCCAGAAAGCTAGAATGCTCTGAAGCGACGACGGCAGGAGGGCAAATGGATGCCCTGGCAGTGGGTGACGGGGACTTGCTAAAGGAGTGTTTGCTGGGGCTGCATGTAGTGGAGATGAACGTACTTCAGGGAAGCCCTGGTGCTGGTGCCAGGAGAGCGGAGCTTCACGATGAGTTTGGGTTGTTTCCGGGAGATCAGCAACTGGTGCAACATGCTTCCCATAGCTGTACCAAGAAGACGGGGGTTATTTTTGGCCTCTTTTTTTTTTTTCTCACAATAGATGTATGGATACCATGAGTCCATGAGTCATCACTGGAACCACAGCCCACACTGAAAAAAAACGTCAAATTCTTTAGGGCAGTGTTTCCCAATCCAGTCCTCGGGGCGCTGGCAGCTGGGCGGAATGCACTTGCTGTTCCTCAGAGCAGCCTCGAGTACCGGGAACTGGGAGGGAGCAAAAATGTGGACTGTCTGGTAGGGAGCTCGGTGGGAACAAAAACATGAACCGACTGGGGGGTCCCCAAGGACCAGGTTGGGAAACACTGCTCTAGGGAAGCATCTGTGGCACGAGAGCAGATTCCTCTCCGCGTGTTTCTCCTTTATGCTGCATTCAGAAGGAATAAGAGTTTTTCAGCACCGGTCACATTCCTTCCCATTATGAGTGTCATTTTTTGCTACACCCCTCTCTTACACCTTCAGTGCCGCGCCCTGGTGGATGGGCGTAAGTATACAATGTTTGTAGAAGGATCATATGTTCATCATTTAATTTTCTCTTTTTCAGATTGCTAAACGACCTCTTTAAGAGATAATTTGACTACTGAACATCTCTTCAGGCTTCCCCTTTATACTGAGAAGCCCCTGCCCCTAACCCCCTTTCCCCACAGCCATACCATGTAACCCAGCATAATAAACTTATTAGTCAATCAGATCCAACCTCTCCTGTTTATTGAAGGATCTACATCAACATCTTTTTCATAGGGAGTCCCTCCATGGATGGTGAGTTCATGTGTCCTGCAAAGGCAGGTTAAAAAGCACATTAACATGATACAGGAGGTAATTATGCCTGAAGAACACAGGTCTTACCAAATGTACAAATAGATTCCGATCAAAATCGTACACTCAATGGCCACTTCATGAGATATACTGAGTAAGTACCCATTTCAAGGGTGGCATTCAGAAAAGCCATTCTATTAATCCTGGTACTGAGATGTCATTTTCTCCTTCTGGCCTTCCTGTTACCTTTGATGAGAATGACCATTCTCATTAACAAGGTATTTTTGGAATATTATAGTATCTGTGTTAACGGGAAAGTCTAATTCATAATGTGGCCACTGAGTGTATTAGGTCGTTGCTCAAATCAAAGGCAAGGACAGAAAGTTTATAGTAATGAATGAGACGAGCAATCACTGTTCGGGTTTAAAAAAACAGTATAGAGTATGGTTAAGATGACAGGAATCCTGTAAGGGAAGGGCCTCAGGGCGTACCTGTGTGGGATGGGCACCCCGCTCACATCGAATAGCCCAAGGAAGGCCCAGCCACAGCTGAGGTCGCCCCTCTCGCCCGTGGACTGGAACCCAGAAGCGGAGAGATCGTGGCTATCAGCTAAAGCTCACACAGCACTGCAAAGCTCCCTGATTTAACTTTCAGGCTTTGTATTTGAGATATTTTCAATAATAGTGAATATAATCACAATAATAATAATAATAATAGTACTGTGTTATGGTATTCTTGCCGGCCTCTCAGCACTCAGGGAAAGCAGAGCTGCTCATGTTAAAAAGAAGCCGGCTGAGAGGCTGCGGCAGGACCACGTCCATGCAGGGGACTCACGTTCCGGATGTAGGTCACGCCCAGTTCAAACAGGATCCCCACTTCAGAGGACTGGCAGTCGCTTCTTATGAAACAGTCTCCATCCAACAGACTGGGCAGGATACCAGTTGTCTGTGTAATTCACACGCACGCATGCACGCGCACACACACACACACAGGTGTAACCAAACAAAATAAATGGCTTTAGGCATTTTTAGTTTTAGATCTTTGTGGGAACCTGAAAAAAGCTCTCCATAATGTTAAATCAACAATTTGGTCCCCACGATGTAATATAAATGTAATCCACACACACACACACACAAACAAACTCTGCAGGGCTTCCGCTAACTGAATTCAATTTTTTTTAAAGCCAGCAGAAGAGAAATACATAGAAAGAACATCGTACCCTTGGAGAAAAGGTCCAGGTTTTTTGGTTCTTTTGACCAGCATTTGCTCTGACTGTGTGGATGTTACTCAGCACCTACAGAAAGAAAGTATAAAGACGATCATTTCACTGTTTCCTCATTTACCTTCATCTGATGTTTCCAGCTCACAGCAGGAAATGGCATCAATGTCTCTTTCTTACACTCAGCAAAAAAAGGAAACCAGGATTGCACTGATACACTGCAGTCCTTCACAAGAGTGCACATGATAGCTGAGGGATGCTGCCAGGTAAGTCAAGTCAAGACAAGTAGGCTTATTTTCACTTCAGCCAAATACTCAGCACACAGTGACACGAAACATTGTTCCTCCAGGACCAATGTGCAACATAAGACTACACAAGTGCAGGCAGGGCAGAACTATACAGAATACAAGGAGAGCAGAGAGAGAGAGACTGCAAGATAAACACAAGACACAGTGTTACAGAAGAAGTCAACATACAGTGCAGTGGACAGAAGCAGTAACAGTATCATTTTGAATGAATACAGTATTGTGACAGGTACTGTACTCTAGCAGCAGAAGTGTGCAAAAAATGCAAGACCGAGGTAGATAATAAATAATTAATTAATTAATGGAACGAGTTCTGTTCAGGAGTGTGTGTGTGGGTACAGTGTATGATTCAGTTCTGATTCAAAAGTCTGATGGCCTGAGGGAGGAAACTGTTTCCCACACTGGCAGTGAAGGCCCGTATGCTGCAGAACCTTCTGCCAGATGGAAGGAGGGAGAAGAGGGTGTGGGACGGGTGTGTGGAGTCGCCCACAGGGCTGGTGGCTTTGCAGAAACAGCGTGGCGTGTAAACATCTGTCCTCGCTATCCTCCGCAGGGGCTTGCGATCCGATGCAGTGCGGATCCCGTACCAAGCCGTGATGCAGCTACACTGGATACTCTCCATAGTCCCTCTGTAGAGTATGGTGAGTACTGGGGGGGGGCACTCTCCTCAGTCTCCGCAGGTAATAGAGAGGCTTTCTAAGTGATGGAGCAAACTTGATGATGTACTTTGAGCAGTTATGGGTTAATGGTGTGAATAGCAGAGGACTGAGCACAGAGCCCCGGGGAATTTCTTTGGCACGGGGGATGATGGTGCTGGATTAGAAGCACGTTGGAACGACAGTGGTGCTCAGAGAGATACTGAAGATGTCTATTAGGACATCTGCCAGCTGGTCCGCACCTCCCCTGAGTACACGACCAGGAATGTCGTCTGGTTCGCTGGCCTTCCGTGGGTTGACTCTGAGCAGAATTCTCCTTACATCAGCCGTGGCCAGACAAAGCACCTGGTCGTCGAGGGGTGGGATGTTCTCCCTCTCCTGTGTTATCGTGAGCTTCAAAACTGGGAGTAGAAGTGTTTCAGTGCATGTGGAAGGGAGGCCCCACCGTCACAGGCCGGTGGGGATGTCCTGTACTTGGTGATGGCCCGGATGCCCTGCTACTTGGGTCTTGCGTCCCAAGTGTGTTGGAAGTGGCCGTGGACTATTGGAGCATGTGCACGCTTTGCTGTTCTGATGGCCCGGGACTGGTTGGCCCTTGCTGTTCTCAGGGCAGCCTTCTCATCAGACCTGAAGGCAGTGTCCCAGATTCTCAGCAGCGTGTGCGCCTCTGCAGTCATCCATGGTTTGTGGTTGCGTGTGATGGAAACAGTAACATCATCGATGCCCTTGCTGATGTATCTAGTCACCAACACCGTGTAGAGTGCTGTTGGTTGCAGCTTCCCTAAACATGTCCCAGTGAGTGTGCTCAAAACAGTCCTGAAGAGCAGAGATGGCTCCTGGGGGGGGGGGGGGGGCGGGGTTTCCTCTGCCTCAAGATAAGCCCCCGCGGGTGTTTTGTAAACACGGGTCCGAAATTTTATACCCCCC
>JAABNY020000063.1:4257227-4273777 GCA_015164015.2 Brevimyrus niger | reverse complement strand
TCAACAACTGTGAGCACCTGTAACCGAGCACAAGCAATTTCCCTCTGGGATTAATAAAGTTCTTTGAATCTTGAATTGAATCTTGAAATTGTCATTTTTATATTCTACTCCCCAGTATTGACAGTGTTATAATGATACAAGGCATAATCATTTCACCAGAATCATTTTTTCCTTTACTAAATTTGACCTGAACTATTTTCTATCATTCCTATGTCCAAAGAAGAGTAGTAACCTGTTTATTGTGCAATCATAGTGCATTCCTCAAAATGAAACTCAGAAGTAGTATTGTTTAAGGGAAAGAGAAAACAACTGTACAAAAAACTTTATCTACCAGATGAATCCTTTCCATCTCAGCTTAGAATGCGCATGGATGCTGTAACAGAGGTTGCTAGACCCAAGATCACCTCAGGGCCAATAGAATCTTATAAACACAAAATCATTTTGCTCTGTATTGATCATCTTGTACATGCCACAATGTGGTACTGATCTGGACTTATAACTGTACAGACCTGAGATGCTGTTATACCCACAACTTGTACTTATAACCAGGCTTTTCCACTGATACTGTAACATATATTAGTGGGTCAAATATTTAGAATTTAGTGATCAGTGGTCATTGTCAACACACCACAGCACACAGTGCGCAACAACAAAATGTGTCCTCTGCATTTGACCCATATGTCACTTTCGTGACATAGCAGAGGGCAGCTAATTCGGCGCCCGGGGAGCAGTGCTTGGGGATGGTACCTTGCTCAGGGTACCTCAGTGGTGACTTGCTAGTTTCAATTACAAGTGTGCTTTCCTAACCATTAAGCTCCCACTGCCTCCAAATATATTCCTACTGCTGGTATTAAATACAGTGCTCAATACACTACTGTGTTTTTCCCTTTTTTTTAGCTCACAAAAATAACACTCCATTGAGGCCACCTCATCTAATTACTGTAGTGGACACGTAAGACAAATATGCTGGGGGAAGCTGGCTCAAGTCGCACAACTTCCCTATCACACGATACACTGAACCATGGTGCTAAAATGTCTGTGCTTATTAAAGTGATCTAGAATCAAGAAGCATAGGATGTCTCCATGACATTCTTCACTTCATATTATTTTATGCTGCATTGCATAGATGATTTTAGAGAAAAATAATTTTAATACAGCAATATCAATCATTTGTAATGTTACCTTTTAAAAATGAATACCAAAACTGTAGTGCAATTAAAATGCAATATATGTATTTATTTGTATGAAAGGTCCAGAATCTACTGTATTAATAGTAATTGCATTAATTAATGCATTGTCATTTGAGGGTGTGGGATGTGTTTGAATCAGCGGGCTAGTTAGGGTTGGAAAGCAGAGCAGGATATACCTTTTGTAGGGATTGATTTGATAATGCTGATAAGTTAAACCATTGTATTTTCTTTATTCTTGTTAGTTCAACTTTTGAAAGGTGTTTAATCACACAACCGCTTATTTGTATTGCTGGGCTTAATCATAAAGAAATAGAAGACAAAAGTAAATGAGACGTTAATTACAGAATCATGAAAAAGTTTCACCACGGCATGATTCTACCTGAAATTAAAATTTACCTTTTTAAAGTTCCATACACACCTAAAGAATAAACTCGAAGGATGATGCTTGAAAATGTTTTGCCGAATTTGGACTGATAAAAAAAAAAATAGTTAAAGGGCCACATAAGGTTTGTCAGTGGATGAGGTTTGGGAAGTGTGACTGAATTATGGTAAATGGACTGCATTTTATATAGCGCTTTTCTACTCCTACGAGTACTCAAATCGCTTTACAATTCATGCCTCACATTCACCCATCCACACATTGGTGGCAGAGGCTGCCATGCAAGGCGCCAACCAGCTCATCGGGAGCAATTTGGGGTTCAGTGTCTTGCTCAAGGACACTTTGATGGGGTCAGGAGGACCCGGGAATTAAACCTGCAACCCTCCGGTTGCCGAACGTTAGCACTACCTCCTGCACCACCCATCGCCACAATTATAATGCTAATACATCCATCCATCCATCCATCCATCCATCCATTTTCCAATCTGCTTATCCTACTGGGTCACGGGGGGTCTGGAGCCTATCGTGGAATCAATGGGCACGAGGCAGGGAACAACCCTGGACAGGGGGCCAGCCAATCACAGGACACACTCACACACCAGTCACTCACACATGCATGGGCGATTTAGCATCTCCAATCAGCCAGAGTACCTGGAGGAAACCCCACAACAGCACAGGGAGAACATGCAAACTCCACATACATGTAACCCAGGCGGAGACTCAAACCTAGATCCCAGAGGTGTGAGGCAACAGTGCTAACCACTGCACCACCATGCCGCCCCTATGTTGATACACTAATTGTCAATTTAGGTTTTGAAAATGCAATGGTCATGGAAACAGATAAGAGGGATCGTGATGTGGTCACTAAATCCAGAAGGGCCTACTGATATGGACGGAAAACAGTTTAACTACTGATGGTGGTGTAGGAGGTAGCGCAACCGGAGGGTTGTAGGTTTGAGCCCCGGGTCCTCCTGCCCCCATCAAAGTGTCTATGAGTAAGACACTGAATCCCAAATTGCTCCTGGTGAGCAGGTAGGCACCTTGCATGGCAGCCTCCACCACTGATGTGTGAATGCGAGCCATGTATTGTAAAGCGCTTTGGTTAAAAGCGCTATATAAATGCAGTCCATTTACCATTTATCTCGACATGATCCTCAGCTTTTCATTTTGATTAACTTGAAGTCCAATTAAATATGTCAGCCTTGATTCTAAAATTGCAGCCAAACATTTGTAAGGCAGGAGAGATGGGGTAGCCTTCCTATACAATTTAAAAGTAGAAACACAAACACTATAATTTTACCATAAAATAATATAACACGCTGTGCATTAAAATGATTGTATTATTTCGTTAAATGGTCGTTGAATTAAAGAAATCCTTTACACAGCAATTCAAAATTGTTCAGTGCAAAAATTAAATTAATTCAAGTTGCTACGCAACGAACATCCATAGTCGCGCAGGATCGCGGTGCATCGTGGGAATATCCGAGTGATGCTGATTCAGGAGGAGAGGAGGAGACCGAAGAGGATGGAAAATGGTGCAGCAGGAAACGAGATAAAAACTGCAATGACCCTGCAATGAGATAATGCGCCTCTCTAAAGCAACTAAACCCGAAATCTTTATCCGGCGACCAAAGAACAGGTCAGGATTATAACATTCCTCTTCTTAATACTCAGCGATGGTATGCACTGAGTTAGCCATTTGCTAAAGAGCATTTAGCCATTCGCTTGTGTATTGGCACCTTGTCAGTGTTACTGCTGTATAGTAGCTAGCTAACGTTAGTAGCAAACGCCCATCGGAGACACTGTGCCTTGTGTGTGTGTTTTGGGTACGGCAGATCCTATGTACGTTATGATATATTTCTTTCGCGGGCTGAGAATCAATGACTGATTATATATTTAACTTAATAAATGTTACACTGTTACTATAATTATAATGAATAATTGACAGCTATGCATCATGATGAAGGCTTTATAAGACACCCTTTGTCGACCCATGTTGGGAATTGTAGTCTTTAGAGCTTAGAAATCTAGAGTCATGTGCATGTTCCGAACGCCATTTCCCAAAGTGCCATATTCGCGTATCCTAAGACTTTTTTTTGTACTGATTGTCTGAGAATTGTCCCAATGGCTGACCATATAAGCCATTTTGAAGGTTGGTTGAGATGTCCGAGCTGCTCATTGGTTTACATTTGTAAAGGGCGGATTCAGCTCATTAGATGGATGCAGTTGCTTTGGAAACCAATGCCCTCGTGCGCCGCCTGTCGCGAGAAAGATGTAGAGTACTGGGCGCGTGAAAATCCGGAGGTTGAACTGCAGTGCGGACAAAAAATGTAACCGAGAAAAGGGGAAGCAGGATTGAGCCGGAATCATCTGGTGTGAAATATTAATTAAACAGTTTTCATTTGGACTTATTTGCCTATTATCAATTTGTCGACCCTAAGTTAAACGAAAACTGAACGAACGGTCATAGTTACCAGGCAAAAATTATGTTAAATTTGTTAATGCACCAGCTCCCACCTCGAGTTTTCTGTCGTCGTGAACCTTGCGCTCTAATTTATTTAAAAGTATAATTGACCCTGAATATGCGAGGCTCGGTTATAGGAATGAATTCGAAATTGGATATTGTAGTCATTTTTCTTAATTAAATTACAGCCGGCCAAAAACCAAAATTTTCTTCCAGGATTTGCAGGATAAATAAAGACGAGGAGATGTTGTGCCGGCCTCCAGAAATCCCGCATAAATCCATCAGAAACCTGTGTGAATAAAGCCAGGTGTCCGGGGAACTGCGGCGTTGATACTCCGGGGTGGTAAAGGAGCGGATCCCCGCTCGCCTGAATAGGGCGACATCACTGTTCACGGGCTATCGTTGGTCCTTCACAGTGGAAGGAAGAAAAAAAATTAAATCAAAATCTGCAGTGTTTGAAAACGCGAAGTCCCAGATGAAGGTTACGAAAAGAAGACGGAAAGGAACGGCCGTCTACGTTAGTCTATATGCCAGGTAAACGAGCAGCGTCTATGTGGCGATGCGCGATATACTCGGTGCTTATGTAACATCTCTGTGGTTATTTATTACCATTAACTTAGTTTAACTGGCCCGTGGCATCTTTCATGTTATCTATAATATTCATTAAAATCTGAAACTGACTGTTCGTATACATTTCAACTAACGGACAAAGCAGGCTTACAGCTAATGTTGTTTTCGGTGGCGGGGAACTAAGCACTGGGACACTTTAATACGAAACATTGTGAACAATAATTTGCGATAACTCGTCATGGTAATAATAATGTTATAATGGAGCAATATGGTTGCAGATTCCCCTGGATCTGATGACGATTCAGTTCAAAATGTATTAAAGGAACTATATTTGTTGCCTTTTGTAACACACCAACAACTTTGTATTCTTGTAATTTCACTAGATATCTGACCCTTTAGAAAAAGAGATGGCATGTGTTATTAATATTATTAATATTATTATTATTAATATTATTATTGTTGTTGTTGTTGTTACTGCCCCGAATTTAAGCCTCTAAATGAAATGTTAAGACTCAGATATTAATTTTCTTTTGTGTAGGAAATCACAAAATTCAGAATACTTATTGTGAGTGTATTATGAGAAGAATCCATCACTGACTAATACACTTAGCAATCAGTATCTGTATGCACACGGGCAGGAGAAGCCTCCTGCTTCTGTGCATATATGAGCTTGGAGACTGAGCAAGGGGTGTGTTTAAATGCTGAGTGCTGTCTTGTCTTTCACCTTAAAAAAATCAATGATGCCTCACTCCATTCCTGTGAATTATTCTTGTGTCCTTAAGCAATTAAATGTGTTATGCAGGACTTAAAAGTATAATATAGAAATCCATACCTGCATGGTAATATAAGAAAAAAATGTTGGAAATTGAGGCCAACATTAATGCTGCAATTGAAATTTGCTAAATGGACCAGGAATAAACTTGGATAAGTCCAGAAGAGATTTTCTAAGATCCCCACCTTTAGGACCTCATGGGCTTTGAATGGACAGTCATGAAGAAGCTTCGCTGTGTCTTTGCCTAAACCCAATGAGTCTGAATTAGTAGTTGACTAAATATTTAACACCTAGCTTGATTAATGTTTATCATTTTTGCTCTTCTTACAAATGACCTAAGATTGTAGTTTGATCAATTATCAAAGGGCTGACATTTTACAAATTGGAGTATCTGTGGTTTAGAAAATATCCTTCTTTATAACAAATCATTTCAGAAAAAGTTTTTGCCCTCAAGTTGTGGTAATATTACTTGATGCAATATTACTAAATATTAGTAAAAGTGATGCTCTGTGGTAATTGAATGAAACAGTTCATAGAGAAGAACTGTCCAGTTTGATTCTATTCAGCAGTTACAATGAAATTTCTTCTATTTCTTGACTTGTAGGCTGACAAAGGAGGGTTTTGGAATCGACTAAACTGGGAAACCAGTGCCTAGGATTATAAGAACCGACTAATAATAATTTTTAATATGGTGAGAGGTTTACATGTTCTTAGAGCTTCTGGAAATGCGGCTGCTGTTTTGCACACAAATCCACTCAAAATGGCTTCTGTGGCATCCTTCCTAGAATTCTGGGAAATGTATTTTTTTGCCTAATCAATAAGGAAATCGGAATGCGGCTACTCTTTGCTTTTTGCGCAACCAAGCCTCCCCCTCTAATTTTGTGATTGTTTCAAAAGGATTTCCCATGAGATTGCATTTTATCTGACATTACTCATGTGAGTCTGTCCTGGGAAGACTATCCACCTTCCTCTCCTCGCACGTTTGCGTAAAAGATCTTTTTGAGAAGTGACCCCTTTAACTAGTAGGCTTAACAACCTAAGAGTCACTACTCTCATCTCATTGGCTGAAACCATCTGCTTTACTGAGAGGGTATGAAATGTATGACATCACAGCATGCCGCTAGAGGCGCATATGATTATAGAAACTTGCCAGGTTTAGATATTGTCTTGCAGATGAAAAAACTGGTCATTACAGTTATTATGGATGTTTTCCAATATTTTGAAGTGCCATTACTTCAATAAATGCGGTCGCCAGATGGTTATGAATCTTGCTGTGTTTGGTGCTTGTGCAAGCAGGATATTTCTGAAACCATGAGTTGTCTTTTGTGTTTTACTAAAGAGTGAGCATTTTTAGTTGGAAAAAAAAAAATCTTCCCTTTATAGTTATTTATGATTTTGTTACAGCTGAGTGATTTACTAAAATTAGGGAGAGGGAGGTCATCTTGTAAAATGCTTTTGAAATGCTCTCCATCTGAGCGATGGCAAAAAGTACTCAATTGAAGACCATATATGTATGATTTGCTGGTGCGTCCAGCTTCTTGCACTCTGAGCTTGTCGCTCCTGGAATTACATCCCTGACCAGGCTCTTCTGATTTCAGCTGGCGGCTTTAATGCATGTATCACGTCACGACTGCTTTCTGCCATAGCCAAGTGCCTTTTTGTGGGGTGGGGGGGTAGTTTGGAATAAACCCATCATACCGGTTTTCAGCAGAATTATTTTTAAAGATGTTCGGGTAAGAAAGTGGTCGTGAACCTTCCCTGGGTTTAGGTGATTAAAACCAGAAACCTGCCTTAAAAATATGCACATCACACACCTGTGTGGTGTCCAGTATTTTCTGAGGATGCAGAGCCATGCTGAAAGACAGGAAATGCAGTATGAGGAAATGCAGTGCACTGCTGGAAAGGCTCCTGCTAACTCACACTCTCTTTCGCTCTCTCTCTCTCTCTCTCTCTCTCTCTCTCTCTCTATCTATCTATCTATCTATCTATCTATCTATCTATCTATCTATCTATCTATCTATCTATCTATCTATCTATCTATCTCTCTTGCTTTTGCTCTCAGTTCATCTCTCCAGTGCATTTTTGATGCAGATTTTATACAAGCGTGCATACTGAGCTGAACAGTGTTGCTGGCTATGGAAACTGGCATGGTTTAGGCTCCTGATAAGGACTCTTTCCCTTTCTACCAGTCTGAACCCAGCTGTGCATGATTAACCTGGGTGCTGCATGCAGATGGTCTGCTCTCTGTCCTAACCTCACTTCCTTCCAATCCCTGTTTTTTAGCTTGAAAAGTGTACGTATGAATATCGGCTTTAAAGTCAATAATGCCCGAAAGGTCAGATGTGCTGCTTCATTACTCAGTGAATAATGGAAACAGACCTTGCACTCTAAAACACTCTAGCGGATGTGTTCATTTTCTTCAGTGATGCACAAGTAATGTATAAAATATGAGAGAACAATGCTTTATAGTGTATTTTGACCAGTGATCTGTAGTGAGTAGTATTCCTCTGCAGGTTTTCACAGTGTCGTACGGTAAGTGTAGTTAATCAGGAGTGAACTATGCACCTAAACAAGACATCGATGTCAGCGCAAGTTTAAAGTCTTGTGTAAAATCACAGCTGTGTTGTGTTTCTTTGCTTCCAGGTCTATTAATTTAGCTGCTGTGCAGCTTTAAGTGTTCGGACTGACATACGTGTTATTCCCGGGAATAAAAATCTGTGAGAAACATGATGAAGTAATTTTGCAAGACGGAAAGGGAGGCACTGTGGGTGCGGGTGCGCCGTGCGCCTTCCAGCAGTGCCCCGTTGCTGAGCTGTGTCCTTCGCCCCACAGATAAATGGCTCATTTAAGCTGGGAGCTAGCCGAGTCCTCGCCAGCTGGCAGATGCAGTGCCTAGCATCAGCTATCCAGGACGAGACAAACATGAACGGGGCCGGGGAGCAGGCTGACATCCTGCCTCCCAACTGCATGGTCAAGGACCGATGGAAAGTGGTGAGTGATGGACAACCCCTCCCCCATCCTATAACTGGGCTTCACAGCTGCTACAGAAGACCTGGCTGAAAATGAGCTGGTTTCTTCACCTGAATCTACATTTCTGAATCTTTGAACTCAGTTGAGGTTTAAACTCTCAATCTCAATCTTCCTCGTCACAGTTACTGTGGATTCAGTAGCAGTGAGGGTGGGCTCGGGAGTTGGTTTGGAAGTGGTTTACTGCCTCCTCCTGGTTTACTCCTTGTGCTGGAAAATATCTTGGTGAGGATTACTAAGCAGATTAGTTTCAGCTTTGAATGGAAGGAGTTTTGAGCTATGTTGGTTTAGATGATTCTTCACCCTGACATGAGTGTTGTGTGGTGCCAACAGTCTTCTAAATGGGTCAATTTTATGTGCAATTCTTCAAATAATAAAAAATACTTGGAGAAGATGTTTGGACCAAGTCCTGACATGTCACAACCATGAAACTGGTCCTTCTGAACCTATCTGCTGCAAACTTACTAGTAAATGTCCTTGACATTGTGGCAGGCCTGAAAGGAGGAGGACTGGGATCTTTCTCTCACTCACACACATGATCCTCCGCAGTAGGTTAGTGCAGCACAACCTTGAAGTGTCCTTTCATTATTTTTGATGGGTCCTACTGAATGTTTAGGCTGCTGGTCTTATGAAGCATTGGGGAATGTTTGGTAGTACAGGCTTGATGATATAGACCAGCGGTAGCACTTGTCTCATGATCAACTGTGGTCAAGCAGTCAAATTCACTGTGTGAGTAAGGGTTTTGTGGGCATCTCCTGAAATGGGTGTAACTGACTAATTTGTTGGCCTTTTATAAAATGTTATCCATCGGTGTACGACTGTCCATAAATGTTGTCGAGACCTCCTCAAAGCGGTAGCACATTTGCGAAATTCATCCATCCATCTCCCGTAACTGCTTAATCTGGTGCTGGGTCATGGTGAACTTGGAGCCGGGAAGCACAGGGCACGGGGAGGGGAAGGGGGCGCACCCAGGACAGGATGGCAGTCTACCACGGGGCACGTGCACATGACTTAGAAGCACTGGTTTACCAAGGTCGTTTGTCTTTGGACTGCAGAAGGAAACCGGAGTACCCGGAGGAAGCCCACATAACAGTCAGAGGGCAACCAATTTCCACATACATAGATGCACATGCATACAGACTTTCTTTCTGGTGATGGAAGTCAAAGCTGAAGTTAATAAGTCTCCGCCCCTTGAAGGTCTTCATAAAGTTTTTTTTTTTGTGGGAAGTCATGGATGACCTGCTCTTTGCATTTACAGTCAGTCTCACATGGCTGGTCGCCTCCCCACCCGGCATGCCTATCAGTCACTGGCACGCTGATGGAAGTGTTTTAAGGGTGTGGAGGGTGTCCTCTGCCAGTCGCCGTGGCTACAGCACCGGTCGTAATGTTGATATGTGTGGGAGTGTACACCATGGCGCAATCTTGGCAGGCATTAACGCCAAATTAACGCTGGGCTGCAGCTGGCCGTGTCCATGCCCCAACGATCGCTAACGGCTCCTGTGTGCCTCACCTCGCCGTCCCGATAAAAGTGCAGAGGACCGGGCCAAATGGCAGCCCAGAGGTCTGCTCTGAGTACGGCACAAATAATTGTTAAAATGGGACAGTAGTTAATTTTCTTCTCATTGTTTCTTAATACTTGTGTAGAGTACTCTGCCTTCACTTTGTGGCTTAAAATTACCTGGTGCAAGGTGAAGCTCCTGATATACATGATTTTATGTACATTGATACAATCAAAATTCATTTTCTTTTTACTGATTCGGGAGTCAGGATGTCATGAACTTGCCAGGAAGCCCAAGTGCGCAGGATAGGAAATAAACAGATACAATAAAAATCTTGAGAGATGAAGGCTGAAGGCTGGCCATGTGTCCCGGGTGCCTTTTTACTTTCATTGTTTTTTCCCCATTTTTGTCATGCCCAGCTGAAGAAAATTGGAGGCGGCGGGTTCGGGGAGATCTACGAGGCCCTCGACCTGATGACGAAAGAGAATGTGGCGCTGAAGGTGGAGTCGGCTCAGCAGCCCAAACAGGTTCTCAAGATGGAGGTCGCCGTCCTGAAGAAACTGCAAGGTAGTGCAGCACGCCAGGGTAGCAGCTCTGGGGCGCTGCAGTGATGGACACCCTAATTCTGGCTGTGCTTCTGTGTTAAGCCAGACTTTGTAAGACTTTGAAACATAGCCGTATGAGTAGCTATTTGCTTGTTGCTCATGCCCATGTTTGCTGCACGGACCGAGTTCAACATACCCCACGAGAATAAGAAGACATTAAATACTTATGAAGTTAATGGCTTTCAGCCTTTTTTTTTTATAAGAGCAGTAAACCAGTTGGTTTTGTGTTGTTCCTTGCTTTTGTAGTAATAATAGCCAATTCTGTGTTTTTGTCTTGAGTATACCAAAGTGTCAGTGTCACATGATTTGTGATGTAACAGCATAATGTACCAATTTCTTGCGTAATGTTTGGTATAAAGGTGTAAATGAACAAAATACCATTGTAGGCTGACTGTATCACCATCTGTTATTCCAGTGCTAGGGATATTTGTTATCTATAATGACTTCACCCATCATCAGAATAGAAAGGGTATAGTACTGAGACAGTTCGAGCACCGTCAGTGTCTGCTGGGTCCGTCTCTTGGGCCATGAGTTGAAACTTTGTTACTTTAAGCGAGCGTGCCATCTCTTCATCAACCAGTGCTTGATGTTTATGTTCAGGGATTTGAAGAAGGTGGGGGAGCAGTGCTATAGAGATTTGGTCGGCATGGGACATCACGGATCTTCCTAGTGCTCCATCAGCTTGGTGCAGTGGTGAAAGGCGTGCGATCCTTGTCCACTATGAAATTCTTACCACCCACGGTGTCTGATCAGGTGTCTGCTAAATCATCATGAACAGTGCTTCATGATCGGTATGGCAATATGCATTTTTCCAGAAGATTTGTATTGTGTCACTTTTTTATACTAGGTAACTTCCAATTTTTATCCACTTATACAGCTGGTTGCTTCACTGGAACAACTCAGTAACAAGCATTTTTCAAGGGTACAACCAGGTCCACGTCCTTAACCATTATGTGGCCTGCTGCCTTTTTTGGGCATGGAAGCTCTCTTGCTAAAAAGAAAGACACGCTTTGTCCAAAGCAGGCACTGATGGTTCTTCAATGTTAACAGAGCTCCATCTGTGCAGTGTTTAAATACAGTCCCCCTGCTGCAGTGCTGCTGGTTTACATATTGGTCTGATTATTTTGGAGCAAAGAGAGCCAAGCTCTCCCTGTCCAAATAAAACTCTAAAACCCTGTCCAGCTAAAACCCACATCCAAGGCATTATTACCAGTCTACCAGGCGCAGAGGGTATGAGAGTCCGAACCGCAAAGCATAACGGATTCTTAAGCCAATGCATCCTGCTCTAAGGGAATGCCGACAGACGCCTCTGTCATCCTGTGGTCATGAAATGTCAGAGTTAAGCCCGCAGGCTGTTTATTAGTGATAAATGCTAATTTGAAGTCTCACAGTACTGTAGCACAGTGTGACTGTGAAAACCTTGTGCTCTGATTGGTCAGCTTGCCCTGCACATTCCTGCCCTGCCTTGCAATTGGCAGACGGATTCTTGCAGGTAGGTGGGCAATAAGGATTGTGTTACGTGGTGATCTCATCATGTCACAGACGTGACGGCTGGAATTCCGATGAGGCATTTCAGGCAGATTAGAGAAGAGTGGTTTCTGTGTTGAGAGTAGGTTGAGTACTTTGGGCCTTGAGACTATGCAGACTGTTAACACAAGCTATACAACACAATAAAAGAAAGGAAAAACTGGAAAAGCATAGTAGGGTCCCTTTAAGCACAAGGGGACCATCGATGGAAAGATGTGCTGTTTTAGGGATGTGGACCTCAAGTTACAGTACCTGAGTCAGCTGGATGACAGGGTTTCGGAGTGTCCCCCTGTGGACATGTGATAGCTACGGGCACTTTAAAGGTTGATGATGATGGTGATGGTTGTCTGCACACATACCCCTGCTGCCTCATTTGCTCTGATGTCCTTCATCTGAGCGTTTCAACGTGCCTTGACAGCGCTGTGTAACAGTGAACATGTTTGTCTTTCATGGGCTATGGTAGTTGGGCAGGGATATGGCCTGGACCAGTCTCTTAGTGGATAGGTTGGTGGAGGATTGGATCAAGACTCTTCTTTCTGCCTCATTTGTGCCTTTTTTTTTCTTTAAAGGAAAAAATCATGTATGTAAGTTCATCGGCTGTGGACGAAATGAGAAGTTCAACTACGTGGTGATGCAACTGCAGGTAGGTGCTGCGGCGTTCTCCAGCCTGCTGTGAGCTTGCCGTTTATTCTCTAATATCCAAAAGGCACCACTTGCATTGTGTAAATTTCAAGTGGCTGTAGTTAAGGGAAGAGAGGATTCTAGGGAAATAGAGTCTACAGATGGAGTAGACTAGAGTAGAGATCTAATAGACTCTTAGGGGAGAAATCATTTTGCTGGTGTCAGGACTCAAGACTAACTATTACATTTAGGTGCACCACCACAAAATATGGGAGTACCCAAATTTTTCACAACACTGGGTGTGATATGGTCTTAAATAGTTGAGGCATGGCCACACGATGTGGATGCTTTCTCTGCTCTGTGTCAATACACAACCATCAGACCCCCGTCTGATGGTTGTGTATTGACACAGAGCAGAGAAAGCAACACTGTGGGGCATCTTTCTGAACTGAATCACCAAATCACATGACATGGAGACTCCGGAATGGTCCGGAGCCTGATTTGGGCAGACAGTGGTAGTTCTGACAATACGGCTTGTGGACAAACAAATGTGAAGCTTCCGTTTTGGTGGGAGAGAGAGGGAGACTGGTGCTGGAAGTGCAAAAAGCTGACGGTGAAGACATTTAGCTCCGGTATAAAGGGGGCTGAGCATGACAGTTACGGTCAAAACAGAACAGCTCACTGATGTATAGTGACACCAGAATGAGGAACGGACAGAGCAAGTTTAATGCACATGTGTAATAACATTTCAGACCACTAACACACCCTCCCAGGCCAGCCCCGCTCCCACCCCATCTTCCATACACGCACCCCCCAGATCCCAGAGTGTTCAATGATAATTTTATTCTGTTGGTATAATACCACACGCATCTGCAATCCATCTTATAAACCCACTTTAAAAATTATCGTCATGCCTCATGCCCATCGATCGCCTCCCTGCTCATATGCTTGATGCCAGCGATTCTGCGGGAATAAACCGGTCGTCTTGGGGAAGTCCGGCACAGTGTCAGTGCCGCCGGCGTGTGCTTGAGGGCGTGGTGACTAGCTGATACTGAGAAGAGGCAGGGCGATAAGGATTCCATGAGTGTGTGGTAATATGCGAGTGCTGCTTCTCACAGGTAAAGGGTAAAGTAATCCTAGAAAAAACTGTGCAATACAGTGACTTTATATATAATAATAATAATAATAATAATAATAATAATAATAATAATAATAAATATCATTATGTAATATATAATAATTACATATAATACCTCCAAATCAGTGGAATCAGAAAACAGAAAGTGTCAGCAAGCTTTTACATCAAAAAACATGTTTAGAAATGTTTTTTAAAAAGTCTTTGAAAATTATTATTAATTTTTTTTTTACATTTATCTTGATAGTATAACTGACATTTTCATTATATGAATCTATATTTAGCTTGATAGTGATATGTTTTATGGATTATAACTGTATGTTTAGCTGGATAAGAAATATTGACATTTTATTAGATTAATCTTGTATATTTTGTGTTTTATTGATTATTATTTAAAGAAAGTGTTACGTTCGGCGTACAGGCGAACGAGGAAGCAGGCTAGAGATCTGGAGATAAGGGTAAATGGGGTTTATTCAGGACACAAGGGCAGACATCCACGAACATTACATATTGAATATTGTTTTTGTTATTGTTATAATTTTGAAATTCCGTATACAGTACTACGTAACCTTGAAGTTGTGACATTTCCTGAATTGGTTATGTTATCATGGGAATGTCATACAATTGCAATATTTACGCCATATTTTTAGTGTTTCAAATAACCAGTTGTAAGCAGTTGACTAAAAATATTATTTATACATAGATAAAAAAGCAAAGAATAATAATTTAAATAGGTCAAATATCTAAAGCAAATATATCTTTTTTTTATAAATATGATCTCTTAGGGATGCCCCATGCAAAAGCAAGCTGTTCACATTTTAAATAGTTTGTATACAGCATTTTTAATTTTTAACATTTTGTATTTTAGATTTTTGCCTTATTTTTGAACAAGAAGGACAGTGTGCAGTTTTTATGTTGCAACCATAAGGGTGATATTTGCAATGTTTGGTCGCAGTACATTGAATGTATGTCAGTTTATTGATGGCATGACTTATTGGATGCAGATCTACACATTACGGCGCATGACTGAGGTGTGAAACAAGCTGAATGTTTTTTTTATGCGTATGTTGTCTGGCGTAGCTCTAAGGACTGAATCCTGTAGAATGTTTCTAATGCAGGGTTTTTGTTTCCATGAGAGTAAGTGATTGGTTGAGGTTTGTTTGACGGATGCACTTATATCAAAAGCAATTGTTGAATTTCTAGAGTATTTGTGGGCTGGGTTTGAATGAGCAGTTCTGTGTTAAAGGACCTGCATAATTCTGCAGACTCATTCATTATGAAGACATGTTGGTCTTCAGATCCGTTTTATGTAACTGTGAGGGAGCATTGAATCTTTGTAAGCTGCTATGGGTGGTATTTTTGACCTTTGTCAGTTTATTTTTAAGTTTGACCCAATGGGAAGTAGGTTTAAACCAGGCTTTTTTGGCCAAGCATCACAAGTCCCACTCACGTTTTCCATGTGTTTTCCAAACACCAGTATTACTGTATAATGTAAAAAAATCGCTTTCTGTATGCATCAGACTTCATTTCATTGCGGTACAAGATGATTTGTCACGTCCTTCAAATTTCACGTGTTAGTGAAATTAGCCATCTATGAAGAAGAACAGGCAGGTGAACAGACCTCAGTGAAGACCACATCTCTCTGATTACCGGTAGTCCAGCTCAGCCATTGGATGGTCAGTGTCTGACAGGCTCCATATTCTGCACGGTATAGGCGGGTTCCTTACGGATCCCATTTTCTTTTCTGCCACAGGGAAGAAACCTTGCCGACTTGAGAAGAAGCCAGCCAAGGGGAACCTTCACCATAAGCACAACACTGCGTCTCGGAAAGCAGATCCTGGAATCGATAGAAGCCATTCACTCCGTTGGGTTCCTGCACAGGGACATCAAACCTGTACGTTGTCCTATCGGAGCCACACACTGCCGCACCTTTTATTTGAAACAGGAGGATTTTTTGCTAACTTAGCTGGCATATTGTCTCAGTGATCAGGACTACCCATGTAGCACTGGTGCAGAATAATCGTGAAAGTGAATCTGAAATGCTCGCCATGTTTTTGCAGTGAATTTGGCTCCATGGCAGGCTCAATTCAAAACCTTATAATGAAAATGTCTGTTGCAATCATATTCCATTTGTGGGGTAAAGTATTGAGTCTTGGGGCATGTGAGAATCTTCTGAAGCAGGTCATTTTTAAGTGTTTTATTCAAATTTTGATATGGAACAGGATAGCTAAAAATAAACTTAAGGCTGGCTGCTCTCCAGTTTGCATATCTAATGCAGTACTTTGAATTTTATACTTATTTTATTGAGCTTTTCTAATATCTGTAATCTTAATATACATAAAATGAAACATACTATAAACCCAACATGCATGTTAGTATGTGTGCACGTGAACCCGGCTGCTTATTGTCCGCAAATCACACCGATTGCTCAGTGACTGTGCTGTCGGACCACATTGGCCGACATCTTTGGGTCCGAGGTCCTGGAGTTTCCATTTCTTTGCTGCTTTTTCGTGGCGTTTTTTAATTCATTTAATTTTATTCTAGGTGGTATTGCTCAGTTAGCTGTCATCTTGGTGACTTACTCAGTTTGCGTTCTCTTCCAGTCGAATTTCGCGATGGGAAGGCTGCCTTCCACACACAGGAAGTGCTACATGTTGGACTTCGGCCTGGCGCGACAGTACACCAACACCAATGGAGACGTCCGGCCTGTGAGTGGGCACCCCCTTTCTTGCATTTTTAGAACTGTGAAACGTGTGTTTAT
>JAABNY020000063.1:4205684-4247453 GCA_015164015.2 Brevimyrus niger | reverse complement strand
AGACTGGTGTTCAGTGAGACCGTTGTTGGGTTGCCCTCGACCAGTGTTAGGTAGACTGTGACCAGTGTTTAATGAAACCGGTGTTTGGGGAGACCAGTGTTTGGAGTACTGAGATCAGTATGCTGAGACCAATGTTCAGTGAGACTGCTGTTTGGTGTACCGAGACTGGTGATCGGTGAGATTGGTGATCGGTGAGACTGGTGTTCAGTATACTGTGACTGGTGTTCTGCGAGACTGATGTTTGGTGAGACCAGTGTTCAGTGAGACCGGTGTTCACTATACTGTGACTGGTGTTCGGGGAGACCAGTGTTTGGAGTACTGAGATCAGAATACTCAGACCGACTGATGTTTAGTGAGACTGGTGTTTGGTATGCTGAAACCAATGTTCGGTAACTCTGGTTTTTGGTGTATCGTGACTGGTGTTTGATGAGACTGGTGTTCGATGAGACCAGTGTTCGGTATATTGTGGCTAGTGTTCTGCGAGACCGATGTTCGGTGAGACCAATGTTCGGTGCCTTGATAACGGTGTACCAAGACTGATGCTCAATGAGACCAGTTTCCGGTGTACTGAGACCGGTGTTCGGTGAGACTGGTGTTCAGTGTGCTAAGGGAGAAAGGTCAGGGGTGTTTATTGGTCTGGATCAGTAGAGAAACTAATGGGGTTTGGGGCAGCAACACAGAGTGTCGTCTTTTGTGCTTTTTTTCTTTTCACCGCCGCTTCCTCACTATAACCTCACTGGCCATGATCGCTACTGTCTGTAAACTGACGTCTCCATGTGTGAGGGCGGTCTTGTTGCATATGCCGGCAGTAAATCTATATTTAACTCTGCTCCTCTTACCCTGAGACGCCTGCATGCAAAGCATGCTGCTTGGGTGTGGTTCCTACTCCCAACCATGCTGGAAGCAGCCAGAGACTGTCTCTGAGAGTATGCCGTTCCAGATCGATGTCCATAAGTTTGTTTATAATTTTATTTCTTTACCCCCCCCCTACCCACCCATACTGTTAGACTTTCCATATATATATATTTATATATATATATATATATAGCAGATGGGATATTTCCTGTAGTAGAATGTGTAGCGCTGGCTTTTAAGAAGGAGAGAGACTGTCAATGGAGGTGCCTGAAGCATGCAGAGAGGGACAGATAATCATTAAATTAAATTAAATTAAATTACATTAAATTCAATTCAATTCAAGTAAATTAGTAAAAAAGGAGAGAGCAGGAGTCAGCCTTCCCCAGCCTGACACCTTTTCCTCCACTTTTATTGGTCTTTTTCAGTTGGAGGAGGACAGGCCACACTCCCAACACTCATTGCCGAGGCCCAGCCAATTGCGAAGATTGGCCTCCTATGTCTTCTCCTCCTCAACTCTGGAAACGGAGCTGTACCCCCAGCCCGGCGGCACTTTGATCCAGCGCAGCCGCTCTGCCGAGAGCAGCCCGGCCCGCGGGCCGTCCCGGCGTCACATGCCTCTGGTGGCCGGCGGCACCAGGCCCCGCCACTCAGTCCTCAATGTGTCCAGGTTGCACATTCAGCAGATGCTAGCCAAGCTAATGAACAAGACATGAGCCAAGAAAAGTCCCCCCTCCCCCCAAGCCACTAATCCTGTAATCGCCTGATTTAAAAAAAAAAAAAAAGTTTGTTTCTTTCTTTTCCCCTTTTCTTATTGATGCAATAAACTGGGTCTAGTCCTTGCTGACAGCAGCAAGTGGCCCTAAGTGAGGGACAGAGAAACTGGGCATTGCTATGGGAACCACGAGTGCGTCCGGGCAACGGCAGTGCCTGAAGCACCTCGGGATGCAAGACCTCAGCGATTCGCTGTCCAGGGAGAACAGACAGACCGGCGAGACGGAACCCGCACCCCCTGCCCCGCCTCTGGGATGCTTTTTGGCTGACGTGCAAAATATGATGAAAATATGAAGTAGAATAAGAAACTTTTTTAAAAAAAGATGTGTTAGATGTTTAGGATATAGCTGAGGATGACTGTCGGTAAAGGCTGTGTCTTGCTGTAAAGTACCCCCCCCCCCCCCCCACCGTCTGGGAGAGAGTAGTCTTTGACCTCCATTTTTAGAAGGTGCTCAGTTTGCTGTAATTTCAAGCCAAAGCTGCTTCCACCAGGGCAAGGAGTTTGGGGGTGGGTCTAAAGAAGAAGGACTGCAGATAGGCCTGCAGCAAGGAGACCAGCCAGTGCCCCCCCCCTCAGAAAGAATTGACCAAATAGCTTTTGTAAAAATTATGTCTCTGAATTTACTGCTTCCATGCAGTTGTTGCTGGAATCCGGGCCTTGCCCGGACTGACCCTGGGGGCTGCTAGCACTTTGTGCTGCATGTGTGTAGCCACAATGAATGGCTCGCGAGGTGATTCCTGGCCGTCTTCCAAAATGGGGGGGGGGTGTGTTTTCTGCAGAAAGAAGAGATTATTGTACCGCCGCTAGGCCGTTGTGTTAGGAAGCAATATGTTTCATCCCACATGCTTGAAATAGCATGGAAGGGAAGGTGTGTCATGAGATAGCAATAGTTTGCCGCACAAATGCCGAAATAGCTAATTGCGTGCTGTGTGGCCTGGACCAGTAGCTGTAATAACTGCGTAGTGATTTTCACCTAGAGCTGCTGGCAGAGGTCATAGGAATGGGCTTCATTTGAGCTCAGTGTTCGGGATGGAGCAAGAGAGGAAGCCGTGTACTTCAGATGTGGCTCTGCTCTCAGGTGGTACCGTCTGTATGTCTCCAGTTCGTAATTTGCGTCCCACTTCTATTAAACTCAGACTTTAGCACAGTAATCAAGGTACGGGAGTGCCACTATAACAGCTCGATTCAGGTACCTGAAGCGTTTCAGAGTTTTTTCCAAAAGGTTTTCCAAAGGTTTCCGTTAGCGGCTTGCATAGTTGGACCTATTCAGTTGCATAGTTTCAGCTATGCATGCTGCTAATGTAGTCAGCAACCATGCTTTTGGGAAACACACCCCCGGTACGTCACTGCCTTCTGGCTGGCTGGTGCCATCCTATAGGACAGGGCAGGGGTGACCCCATGTTGAGCAGTACGTGGAGCGTTTCAGCAGTATGGTGGCAGGTGTGAGGTGGATGGACAGTCTGCGCTGAGAGGTCATCATGCACGTGCATGCTGCTGTCATCGTTACCGAGACTCGTTTTGGTCTCTTTGTTCCAGGGCAAGTGGTGCAGTTACAGTTAATGTGATTGCAGCAGATGGGTTCTTCTGTTTTTGTGCAAGAAGTCACCAAACAACTAGGAGGAGTTTGGAAGATGAGAAGTTGTGTCTTCCAGAGGTAGAAATTGATTAAGACCTTAGTTGCAAGGTTCAAGTTTAATTCAGCCTCTTTAAAATTATATTTTTCCTTTGATCTTACTTGCCAGAGATTCCTCTGCAAATAAAATACAACTAAAGCGGCAGAATCCAAGGGGAAACTAGTGTAACTAAAAACCAGAAATGGTTTGTCAAGATGGAGTCAGTGAAGTTCTTTGTCAGAAGGACAGTTGTGTAAATACTGCAATTTAGAATTTGCCCCAATTGCAGGCAGATGGGACGGCCACAGTGGGATGTTTCATTGGGGTGCCGCATATGCGACGATGTCAAGGGCTATGAGCATGCAGAATGCATCGTTAGGGCGCTGCGTCGCAGTAAATGAATGTGACAGATTAGCTTCCCAAAGGTGATACTTTTTGTGTGTGGAATTCCGTATGTTTTTGTTTAAAATATATATCATTAGTCCAAGAACTCTCAACTAAAGATGATTGTGAAACTACAAAATTAATATTATACATGCCAGTGTCTGATTATTTAATATAATTTTAAGTTCCAGATGAGAACTTTACTTGTTAATATTATGCTTGTGTTCTATTCATCCATAGAAAGATCTTGTGTAGTTTATTAAACCATAATAATAGGGTAGTAAATGCTTTTTATGTGGATGATGAAGCCTAGTTTTAAGAATGAAAGGTCTCCACCTCTTTGTGTGTGTACACATCTTCACAAACCTAATTTCCGCTCCTGTGTCAGTGGATCCATTCTGCCTTTAGAAGCACCTTGCAGCTGTGTTGAATTCAGGAACGAGGGTCACAGATTCAGATTGGTTTTAGGGCTTCTCTTTCACAGCTTTGACAGCAGTTTTACCAAAACCACTTTAAGTCTTTGCTTACAATTGCTTGGGAAGGCCAGTACTGTTCACCAGAAGGATCAAATCGGTAGGATTTGTTGGCACTTATAGTAACAATAATATCAAGCTATTCTTTTTTTCCGCTATGTAAGAATTGGCTCAGGAGACGTAGACCTGTAAATCAATTAAATCAAATTTATAATGTGAAAACCATGCATGGTGTGAGCAATACAAGGATTGGAAATATTTTTCTTGTTTCAGACCATTTGGGTTCATGGAGTTCAAGATGTTGGCGTGTGCTTATCCTCTTTATGAATCAGATGGTGCCAGAGGGGTTTTTTATGCAGAAATCAGCAAACCAATGTTTGAAATGGGTGGTGCTTTCCAAAGAGTAATTACAGGGGGTGGATGAGTATGACGACTGTGCTACACAGCGGTGGCAAAGGAAGTGCGCAGGAATAGGTAGCCATTTTCAGCAAGACAAAAAAAAACCCATTTTATTATTGCCGCCTGTGCCGCTGTGACTCATCTGATGACGATCGTGGTGACCGAGGCCCGGTAATTATATTAGAACCCTTTCAGTAGTGGAAAGGATGGGGTGTTTACTTAAGAAAGTGTCCTCGCTATATGAATGTTGTTGCTGGGAGGGAAATGGCTGTTACGAATACAACATCTTTCTGCCATATTTCAATATCCCATTGCTTAATTTATACACTTTAAATGCTAAATGTTACTGTTTCGCTTGTAATTTGTCTTATTTTAGCACTTATCTGTCTGCACTGAATCACTCACTGACCTCTTTAGCTGCTTTTTCAAAAAAAAAAAAAAAGATAATGTTTGAGATAGCTGTGGTTTTCCTTGCTTCTTGTAAATGTACATATGCAAACAAAATGAGTTGTTGTATAATGCCGCAGCTGTCAATAGTGCATTATGGGTGGAAGGTGTCTGTAAAGGCATAAGCGTAGTACGGAATACTGTGTATATTCAAGGCCCTTCAGCGACCGCGATCTAGTCTTCCTTCAATGAATTTTGCTGAGAAAACAGTCAAAAAATCATAGCCGTTTATGAGTGCTTGAGATATATCAGCTGGTACGGCAGACAGTGCCCTTAGGGTTAGGAAGGGACCTTTTATACTCCAGAATGTAAGCGCTGTTAAGTCTGAGTTGTAGTGTGTCAGCGTGCGGTGGGACAGGCGGTGCTAATCCGCCGCCCCCGGCCATTCCCCGCTCTGATTGGCTGAATGTATGGCGCCATCGGAGCATCGCCAAGGTGACCTTCTAATGGCTCGCTGCTAACAAACGGGGATTGGGAGGGGCGCTGTCCTTCTGCATGAGAGGAGTGGGGGACTCCTGTCGTTCTGAAGTCTTCCTGTTCCTGTTGAATGCGCCCCCCCCCCCCCCACAGTTTGACACAGTATTCTCTTGCACCCACAAGAGCTCTCAGCGTGAGGCTGACTTGTCCTCAGACTCCCGTATGTTGTACACGAACCCAGATTTTTAACAACCTACTGTACACTGTCTGCATGAAGCTGTAAATATGTTTTGGGTTTTTTTTGGATATAAATGCATATTTGCATATTGTTCTTTAATTAATTTTATATATATATTTTTTGTTGCTTTTGTACATTTCCACCGCTTAAAAGGATACTCACAGATATTCACAGACCTTTGCTAAACTTTTGCAAAAAGGCATTTTATAAGTTCTTTTATAATTTCATGTAACGGGAAAAAAGGTAATTTACTTAGTCCTTTAAGCTTGTATCATTTTTATTAATATATTTTGTTGCCTTTTGCCTATGCAACAAACGCATCGTCCATACTGTGTGAATGGCAATGGGGGAAGACTATGCTGTGCTCCCAGTGCATGCTGGGAGATCTGTACTGTTTTCGTCAAAATCATCAGATCGTTGTCTAAAGCTCTCTGCATCCCGCTGCTATTAAACATTTGGTGCAATAAAAAATTTAAATAGGCATTGTGTGACAATGCGGTCGCTTCATCGATTTGTTCGTTTTCGAAATGAAGCTGCCCTATTGAGTTGCGGAGGTACATGATGCAGAGCTCTTGCCTTACTGCCTGATATTGCCCGTAACACTCATATACTGTAATAGTCATGAAAATTTGAAAATAATAGGGAGATAAGGGCCAGACGGAGTGTGTTGAGTTGATCTCAGTGCACAGCACAAGGGCAGTAGCCTGTAGCAAATCTAGTGGTATATGCATTATGGTATTGTGTGTTCACAAGCGAGTAATCATTCCCTTAACACATGTGACACACTGTTGTTGTGTGAGTTTTAGCATCATGCCAGTCCACACTGCTGCTATTAACTTATACTATTAAGATGCTATGTCTCCTGAGGGATTGGCTGGGTGACCTACCTACAGGTTTAATCCTGCTGAAATGCATGTAGTCTGTATTCTGTGCAAAAGCTGTATAAAAAGACGCTTGTTCTATTCTGTTACGTATATTGTTTTTGTTTGTTTGTTTGTTTTTCCTCTGTACCTCAAGCATTCCTCGGAAGCAGTGTTTCTCAAACCGGTCCACATGTGAGGAAGTATGGACAGCCTGGGTGTCCCTGAGGACCGGCTTGTGAAGCACTGCCTCTAAAGCTGTCTACACCTGGTTGATCTCTATCTTTACACACATCAGTCAGAATGGCATAGCATAGCAGACACCTGGCTAGCCAGCATGGGGGGAACCTCCCCTGGCAAAAAACAGCCCAGACAGCCTGATTGCCCCCCCCCCCATACCTAAAAGGTACTGTCAACTACACTGGGCCTCTGCTCCCCGGTGAAGAGATGACAGTCTGGAGTCGTGCTCTAAGACTCTCTTCGAAGGCGCTTTTATCTGCTGAGCCAATTCTCAGATGCATTTTCTAACAGGAACAAAGTGCTGAGTGGGGTAATAAGCCGCCCAGCTGAGCGATCTGTCAGTGTCTTTTTGACATGACTCAAAAAAAAAACCTTTCTGATTTCAGCCATTCTTTTGTACCACGGTAACACTGTACAGTAAGCTTGTAATATATGCAAATAATGCATGTATTTTAAGGTTTTTAATAAACATATGAAGTGTACATATACTGGATTACAGCTTACCTGTATATTAGCATGCAGTACTTGCTTACAGGCTGTGTGTAAATATGGCAGATCACTGTATTTAAGGATACACTTGAAACACAAATGGGCTGTCAAATTAACGCTGTGCAATGGATTTTTTTGTGCCTTTTGTAATTCATGTATGTAATCTAGACAATCTTGAAGAGGTTGTATACAACCAACATGTTATTAAAGAGATTTGAGGAGGGCTTTGAAACCGTCTCTTTGCTTCATATTTAAATCATGTATCCATCCACCTTCCGTAGCACATCCAGAGCAGCATCGCAGTGAGCCTGGAGGGTGTGATCACTGCAGCAAAGGGCACACACATGCTCACACTCAGGCACTGTATTTCATGTAACTGGGCCTTTGGATTGGGGTTAGATTCTGGAGAGCCTTTAGGAGACCACCACTAGAGGAAGAACATGCAAAGTCGACCCATACGCTTTGAGTGAATGTGGGATTCAAACTTCCGAGCCAGGCGTTGTTAGGCACCAGTGCTAGCCACACATTCTCATAAAATATGACAGCCCAAGATATTGGTGTTATGTACTTGAGGGTAATCAGCATGGTTCATTGTATTTGTTGAGTTGGTAGTGTTGTTGCCTGCTGCTGGGAGCTCATCATTCTGTCTTGTTCTGTCCCTCCTTGCAGGTTCAACATTTGGACCCTTTACTGGTGCCTTCTGGTCCGCCTTACCGAGACTTCAGAGCGAAGGAGCGTGTTTCCGGCAGAGATGCTCCGACTAGTCTTCCCGAGGCACGGTTCAAGAGGGTGGACTTTGCGACCACCATGATCGCTGGTACGCTGTCAGTGTTTCCCCATGATGCCACGGCTCCTCCCCCAGAGCAGAACAACGTGGACGAGGGAGAAACACCCAAGAGCGAGTCAAGCAGCGAGGCCAGTCAGAAAAGCACTGAGCGCAGCCAAGATGGCGCCCCCTCCACCCTCTTGGCTGATGATCAACGGGAGTCCAAGGGACAAGTCTCCACAGTGGAGCCAGACCTTGAGCTGGAGGAGGCCTCTAGGACACTCGTCCTTTTCTCTCCTGGAGATGCTAGGAAGTGTTTGGGAGGTGGGGACGTTGATCTGGGAACTATGGCAGCAATCACCCCTCAGACTGAGAGGCTGCAGCCAATGGGGAGCCAGCTGGACGTCTCTGAGCCCGGCACGCTGTCCTCGGTGTTGAGATCCGAGCCGAAGCCCCTTGGAGCTGCCACCGGCGCCTCCTCCCCACTCACCAAAGTCGAGCGCACGTTCATCCACATCGCCGAGACCTCCCACCTGAACGTGATGTCTTCCAACGGCCAACAGGTGAGGCACGAGGACCGCGGCCTCTCCCGGGTCTCAGAGGAGCCCTCGGGTGACGATGGAGAGAATGTGGCGGAGGGCGAGATCGTGGAGGAGAACGGTGAGTTTGGCTCGCTGGAGAAGGAGGCCGAGCTTAATGGCTGTGCTCCGGCAGCTGACCGTTCTGGATCTCCTCCCACCGAAAGGGTGCTTGTCGAAAACGGCGCTTGTGTTTCTGTGGAAAGTATAGAAGTCAGAGAGGATGGCAGTACTCCTCCTGTCTTTGTGGGTCCTGATGTCATCTCGGCTGGCCCACCTCCACCAGCCAGTGTGGAGGTTCTGCCGAAGTCCCCCGCCAAGGAGGTACTGGTGGAGCAAGTCACCGCTGGGCCCCTGGTGGAGCTCAGGTCCACCAAGCTGCCGAGACCCCTGCCCCGGAGCCGGATACCCGTCCTCATGTCTGAAGAGGACACGGGTTCGGATCAGTCGGCCTCGCAGTCCTCCCGGGAGCGACAGGGTAAGCGAGCGAGGCAGCAGCGCCTGGCACGCCTGGTGGTGGAGAAGCAGCAGAGCCGTCTACTGAGGATGGCCTCGTCCTCTGTGTCCTCGGGCGACGAGGGCAGGCCGCCGTCCGAGACCCTGTCAGCCACCGGCTCTGAAGAGGACACTCACGACTCCGACGACTCCCCTGGCAGGAAAGCGCTCGTTCCCAAGACCCGCGAGCATGAGATTGGACCGGAGCGGCTGCAGAGCCGGATCCCACGCCCTGTGACGCCGATAAAGAGGACGTCGGGCCATTTCACATCCGTACCTACACCACTGCCCTTCAAAGCCACACCCACTCCTCTAAATAGGTACGTCTCACATCCCACAGTCTAATTACCTGTAATAAACCTGTAGCTGCCACCCCAAGCAGTCAGTGGCTCAAGCATTTGCTGTATCTTCATTATTCTGTCGTTCCAGGCTTCAGACTCGGGGCAAAGCTGTGCTGTACACCCCAGGCGAGCCGAAATCGCCCCCGATGCAGTCCAAGCCCCGCCCCACACCCGGGCCACCAATGTACTGCACCAGTCCCAGAATGCCGCCGAGGGCAGGGTCACGGCCCCCGCCCGTGGCCACAGCCCCCCGCAGCTTGAGCGCTTCCCCCCGCAGTTACTCCACCTCACGGACTGACAGCCCCTCCCCGCAGCGGCAGCGCCGGCAGACGGCTGCCATCGAGGTGAGGCGTCAGTTCATTTCTGTCCGGGCCAACACGGCAGCCCCACTCAAGCCCCGCCCCCCGCCGGGCAGCCCACCCGAGGACTCCGCATTCGGGCCGCCCGCCACCAAGCCCGGCAGGAGGGCTAAGCCGCTGCCGCAGGGCTCGGTCCTGCCCACCAAGAGCAGGGCAGCCACCAGATAATAACATGCACTCCAGAAGCATCCGCCCGTGGCGAATCCACGCTTCTCAGCCTGCTCCGGAGTAACTCTTCGCCTCCCCCAGGCCGAACAAACTGCTTCCCGTTTACCACCAGCCCCATGTTCCAGACTGCTGTCTGAGGGGTTCGCTTGCCAAAATGGGTCGAGTGAGCTTGGACCGCCTTTGAGACCCGAGTCACAACAACGTTGAGGCACCGATTGAACCGCAGGTCTGTTGTATTGACAAATAGTCCGAGTTATAAACATAGAACTCTGAGAGGTTTAAAACTCTCTGGCCGACCGATTGACCTCTGGCTGTGCTCAGTGTTTAAGGCCAACCATGGGTATCATAAAGGTTAAGTATAAAGTAAGATTTCTTTCAACACATTGTATCACCAAGCAACTGGTAATGGTGATGGGAATGTGTTGTCCCTACAAACCAAAAACAACACAATTCAGTTTTTTATTTAAAGAGCTGATCTAACACTTACCTAAACATATTGCTCAACATACCAACAAGTTCCCACATCTTAGAATGTCTTGAAACATAACCCAGTCAATTTGCTAAGGGTGAAAAATGTGTAGCACATACTGCTAATATTCTAACCCTTTTAGGGTGTGGAGCTTTTACCTTAATGTTCATCACAAAGTGCACATGATTGTGAGGCCAGAGGTCACCCAAACGCTAATGTATTGATTTTTGTGAGGTTCTTTGAGCTACGGGGGTCTGCCTGAAAAATGTTTGTTTGGTCTGAGGGGGGAGGCGGTACCGCTTTGGGTGCAAAAGCATAGATACGGCGAGACAGAGGATCCAGGAAAGATCAGTAGTGAGTTGAGCCGTGTTTGGCGGTTCTGACGAGGTCCTCTGTGCTTGCTCGTGCCCCCTGGCCAGACACAGCACACCTTTTACAAAGATATGTTCTCACTGTCTGATAATAGTTTACCCAGAGTATGTATATATTATATATTTATTTCTCGGAGATGTAATCTTTATTTTTATCCGATAGGTTCTTTTGAAAAATATTGTTTTCTCTCCTTTAATTTTGCAAGATGGGATCAGTATATGAATTCTGAGCGGCGACGAACACGGGGTAGAATTTGCCGTTCCCCAAAGAGAGGAGATCGCGGCTCACGGCGTGGCGAGATAGTCTCCACGCCTCGTTAGGCACAAATACATTAATTATAAGAGGCGGCGTGTTTCAGCGGACGAGACCTAACATTACCGAACAGAAAGTGACGTTAATGTCACAACTGCTGAAGCAATGTTCCGGTTCTGTAGCAGGTAGCTGGGAGACAATGGTTGAGGTTATTTATTCTGTTAACAGCTCTTGCGAGACGGTACATAGAGAGGAGTATGTGTACAACAGCAGCTAATACTGTGGCAATTTAAGTAACACAGGGGAGTAAGCGTTTAATGTACAGAAACCTGAACAGTTTGGGAAGCTTCTCTAAAGTTCTTTATCAGTCTAAGAAACCACAGCCTTGGACACAGAAACTGGCACACGTGAAGGCTAGTCTGAAACGACGGCCCAGACAGACCGCAAAGAGCCAGGTGTCGTACCATAGCACAGGCGACTGCAGGACAAAAAAGCTTGACTTCCAGCTGTTGACGTCGGTGCTGTAATTCTCTGCATAATGTCTGCATGATTAATTGAATCATCAGTTATGTAAATCACTAATCGGTTCTGCATTCTGGGGAAGGCTCCATTTTGCCACTATGTGCGTAACCTTTTGTATGTTTATTTGCGCACGACAATCATAACCTAGATTTAAAACATTATAGTCAAGCATGCCCTATTCAGCCTGTTAGAAAAGCAGTTACGGGCCCATATTTTCAAATCCCATCTTTGATTCTTGTATCCTCTCCACAGGCCAGTTTAGTAATTTTGACCTTGGTGGGGGATCAAAAAACTCCCAGAACTGCTTATTGTCTGGAGCTGCTGTCTGTGGCAAGGCCTTTAAATGTAAATTTCACAAGAGATGATGCCCTGTTGCATACTGCAGAGCAAAGACAAAGCCACCCGAATCAAAAGACAATAGAATATGGATTGACGTGAGAGAAACACTTGAGGATTATGGAAATGTTACTCAATCAAAGTTATTAAGATGTTGAGAAGATATAGGTGATTGGATATGGGAAGGTTAGCTGTGAGTGACTGTAGGGACACTTACTGGTTTCGGTAAACGCGAAGCCTGCCAGCATGGCAGCACAGCAGCAAGTCTACATGTCTTGACAATCCAACCTCGCTGCTTTGACAGACAGACTGTGTTGCCAGTGTCCCCATCGGTCCAGTGAGACTGAAATTCAGGAATTCTGACTTTGACCGTGAATTTCTGGAACGGACGGCTGTGTCTGGATGTAAACGCCCTGCACCACACGTCTCCCATGAGATACCTGTTGCCGTGACCACTGGTCCCAGCTACCGCTATCGCCAGTAACGCTAACACTCTTCCGTCATGGTTATAAATAACTTCAGAACGAAATGGTATTTAGCTTCTTAATATAATGAAATCCCCACACTCCGGTTCCCTGTGCATGTTGACACCCGTGGCAGATAATTAGACTTGTTTTGAGAGGTTTCTGATGTGATCTGTCCGTGAATGAACATTTTGCTTTTCGTAACACATCCTGTGTCATCAAATAGCTTGGGCCCCTCTTGTGAAAAGTGTAAACCTGAATGGAGTTTGCCTAAAGAAATATATATTTCTTCTAACGTTTGGAGTTTCATGCTGCCCTGGACAACTGCTCTAGCATTACATGAGCCGATTTAATTACTATTTTGTTTGCGTCACTATCGGAAGTGGAGTTTATAGTGCTTGATGTGGCCACCAGAGTGCACTGTCTGGGTTCAATTGGCCAGGGGTTTGGTTTCAGCATCAGTCAGAAAAAAAGTAAAAGGGGCTGGTCATGTATGTGCGTAGTCAAAAAGCAGGGAGAGACGATTTTATCATGCCCATATAAGAGTAACAGATCTTCCACAGATAACGGAAATGAACTGCTGTTGAGCCTAGAATCATGAAACGTTTAGCATCTCTCACAAAAAAACACAGAATCAACACACACGCGGCTTTTTTTTGTCCACATCTATCACATGACCATAGTTGAGATGTCGAGAGGTCAGTCCAGGGTAGCCTGAGCATTTAGCAACGTGAGCGACTGACCAAAGCTCACACCTGAAAGCACAGATGCCCCGTGCGGAACTGGCGGGCGCCATACTCACGCGCCACACAAGGGGGGGGGAAGGACCAAGGGCAAGCAAAACACACAGCGGGAAGATCAAGTCAAGGATTATTCTTGTTTTCTTTTTTGTTTTGTTTTCAAAAAAGCAGCAAAAGTAATGTTTACACGTTTAAAACAGAATGTAAAAAAAAATACTGCATGATAGGTGATATCTGGCCAAATAAAATGGTTTGTGTATTATGGGAGGTATTGTGAGGATTCATTTGCCATTTGTTCGTTTTCTTAGCCCCCCCCATATCCAACTATTTGTCAGTACAATCTGGCTCTGTGGACTGTAACAACCGACATGCATAACCATGCTATTAAAAGTCCCTTTCTTTTAACTCTGTCGTCTGCTGTTTTATATCTCTTGGGCTACATTGGAGTTGGCATTTCTTGAGTTTCTGTATTACAAATTTTAAAGCTAAATTGTTATTGTTTTTGATCAGCGGACTGCACATCTTTTGTTTTGCAATGTGCACACTCAGCAGTGGTATTTACCCGCACTGCACCGCCCATATGCAAGGGGGCCCGTGCTTGTGCAACCTGGCCCTAATGTCACTTGGTTTCAGAGTCTGTGCTGCATGCTGCCACCTTGTGTCGGGCCCATACGTGGGTTGTCAACGCTGATGGAGGAGGAGCTTGAGGGCTGGGGAGGGGTGGATGGATGGGGATGAGGGAGCAGCCGCCCCAGTTTTTCGGTCTTAGGGCCCTTTATCCAGAGTGACCCGAGTGGTGTGACAGAGGCTGGCTCCTGCAGAGGATGCAGCTGTAGTGCTGACCTGTGCTATAAAGAGGAGCCACATCAGCAGTGCTGCAGCTATCATTTGCTAACAGGACACCCTTAATATCTCCCACTGCAAATGCCCATGTGGTTTAATTTTGGTAAGAGCTGATGGCTCCCTAGGGCTTTTCTACTACAAATCTCACCGTTTCCAGTCTCGCCATGACGTATTCACACGCTCCGAGGGCTCTGACTCATGCTGCCAGTCTTTTGTACCTGTAACAGACGACTCCTGAACCCTCAGAGCTGTTCAGGGAGAACCAGCGGAACTCGTCACGGAACTCTGTGTTCACGATGGACGTCTCTGTCCTTTCGAAAGCACCGTGTGATGAATCGCGTGGTGGAACAGAGGGCTGAACGACGCCGGTGACTCAGGAAGGAGTCTGACGGCAAGGCTGAGTATGCCTTTATTATGGAGTGCTGGTGCATTTTTTTTGTGAAGAGGAAGACTCTGGATGCTTTCAGGCTCATACGGAAGACTGCAAAATCATCGCATGGCAGTGCTTAGGAGCATCAGTAATTCACTGGCCAGCCAGAACCTATTAACTGTATGTTCACTTAAGAGTGCTACTGGGAAAGCCCAGATGAGTTTGTAATAACGGACCCCAAATTCAAATGCCCAGTTCTCCAGAATCACTGTGCATGGTTCGGGGAAGTCTTACCAGCCACAAAAGTGATCCTTCAAGTAAGAGCAGCCATGCCTGTAATGTCACGAAAGCCTTAAATCCCCGAATTTGATTCTGCAGTCTGTCCCCCAGCGGATCTGTTTGCCTGCAGTTCTCTGATGCATATGGAAGATAATATCTATATAGTGGACTTGACTCCCCGCCTCTACAGTTCCCCTCCTGCAAATGCTTTGTAGCCATGCGCGCCAGCTGTGTAAATTTACTCAGATTCCTCCTCAGATAAGCAAGCAGAGCTGATTCGGAACCTTCTCCCACATTGTGCTGCTGTATTTATTATTGTTTCCATCACACATCTGAGGAGACCTCCTCGTGGAAGAACATAGAGCTCCCAAGGAACCACATAAGGAGCTGCATACTGCGACTTGGCAAGTCCTTTTATTTAAATAAAAAAATTATGTTGATAGTCAGTAAGCTTGTAATAATTAGGCATAATTGTATACCTGTAGTTATTTTTTATATATGGATGTATATATATATACATGGAAACCTCAATGGAATCTGTCCAAAATATGTGTTTAATTCCATCCCTAGATCTTTTGTTGTGAACAGCAGAACGATCTGGAAGCCCGGTGAGATGTTCTGCATGGCCCGGTGAGAGGAAAGCTGGATTAGACTGTCGGGTCTCATTCAAACGACAGAGTGCCCTGTCAGGTCTGCGCCGCGGATGTGATGCTGTAGGTGTCTCAGGCAGTCGGTCTGCATTAGTCAGGGTAATAAGAAGAGCCTCCTGCCTGCCTCAGCTGCTGGAATTGAGTGGATGGTGATTCACATTCCCGCTGACGGTGGCATTCCGAGACATGCTGCAGCTGGTGGCTTCTCTGCTTTTGAGCTCCTGCATTTACGCAGGGTAGCCATCTCCTCATGTCCAGGTTTGTCTCCTCCGTGACCCCCCCCCCCCTTTCCCCACACTCTTGTGCCACTTACCACACGGAGGCATCTCAAAATTGAGCTAACCGGCATCTCAAAATTGGCTGTAGTGTATGACTGTGCGTACATACATGCCAGACGATGGCCTGCCATCCCTTCCGGGGGCTGCCTCAGCCTTGTGGCCTGCAATAGGCTTCAGGCCCCCCTGTGACTCTGAACAGGTTAGGCAGCTAGAAGATGGATGATTATTAGATGACAAAAAGCAGAGCCCAGGTTTACTCTATGACAGAATCCTGGTAATGCTGCTCATCAAAAAATTTGACAGCATATCTATCAAAGGAACAAAGTTTCTCAGGCAAAAACTGCTGCTACAGTTCATTTTCTTTACTCTGTGCTGCCATTTTCTCCTGCAGTGCAGCCAGACCATCTCCCCAGTGCTATGTTGGCAAACAAAATAATGGCAGCTTTAAGAAATCCTCTGCTCTATAGATACAACTTTAAAGCAAATATGGGGAGGAAAACATCAAATAAACAATAATCCAGAAGTCTGCTGTGCATGAGTTTAGTTTGGGTGGCATTGAAGTTATTTGAGGTAAATCACAGTCTTAATTAAGGTGGTTGAGACTTTCCTTAATGAGCAAGCAGTTGAGCATCATATTGTTAGGATCAGTCCCTACCTTGTTTCATTCTGTCTGTTGTTTCCCCATTTGGCCAACAGGTGTCACTGGTTGTCCTGTTCCATTTTCTGTATTGTCCCACGTTTCGTTCCTCACACAGGTCAAACTGGTTTCCCATTCTCCCAGGTCTGCTGTATGGCTGAATAGGCTCAGCAGCTGTGCTTCCTTACTGGTGTGGCTTTGAAGCTCGCTGTGTTTTGTATTTGTTGCCCACGTGTTAATTATGTTCCTTGCGTTTATGCACTGGTATTGGTCCTCGCATTTACTGTCTTTGCTCCTAGTTTATCCTCCCAATGTTCAGTTCTGTAGTTAAGTCCTGTATTCCTTGTCTCTCTTGTCTAGCTCCTAGTCCCTAATTGGCTCAATCACGGTCCCTTGCAGAACGAAAGCGTGTTTTTAATGAATAGTGTTACTTGTTTCTCCAGCTGGGTTGCACACAGCAGGACCATGCAGGTTGGTGTAAAAGGGGGAGAGAAGATTTTTGTAACTGGAATTTTCTACGATTAGCTTCTAAAAAATGCATAGAGAAGTGCATACTCTGGTGCACTTTCATAATTTCCTCTGAAGATACATAATGTGACAGGTTAATAATAACTGGAAACTCTGGAAAGTTACAGCCACTGATTTTTGCCTTTGTTATTATGGCTGTTACAGAACATTTAAGACCCATGTTACCATGTAATGGTTTACATCGCAGACAATGTTTTTAATTAATGCTATTAAGCTGTTTAAACACAGAAGCCTTGAACCTTTCAGGAGAACCTTTTTCAGTGCTCTCCCAAAATCAGAGTTTGCTTCCTCCTTTCCTGTTAGATGCAACTATAACCAGGCCACTGGACACTGACAGGTGACTCCATCTCGCAGCTTGACACTTCCATCTTCTCCTGCTTCAGTAAAATTATGCCTGAGCCGAGTGCATGTCATTAACTTGCTGGCTGGTCACCCCCACACGTGATGTTTCCTCTCAGTCCTAAGTTTCATTAAGTCTTTATCTCCTGCTGCATTTTTCGGATGATATTGATCCACCTTCCCCACAAAATATCAGCAACACAATATGGTAATTAATGCTTCTGCTTTTAAAAATCAGTCCAATTTGTGAGGAAAGAAAAGGTTACACTGGTGGGGGAGAGGGGGGGGGGCATGTTTTCAGTCATCTTTAATTTGGTTCATCATCAATTCGATGCCGGAAGGAATTTTTTATTCACTTGGTGACTTGTTGGTAGTGGAACTACGCCAAGATCTCCTCACAGCAGCAATGAAAATGAGCAAGAACAAAAGGGAACTTGGAGATCATTCACCAACAAAAATAAAACAGGTGCAACAATGCCTAACCCAAAGACTGCATTAGATGGATTGTTTTTTGCTACTTTCCTCATAAACCTTATGAATGAAGTAAAATATATGAAGCAGTAGAGTTAAGAATAGATTTCATTGTCTTGGTTTGCTCTCAGGGACAGAATGAAATGACATTGAGCAGCAGCTCTGCTGGGGTGGCTGCTCGCTGGCTGGTAAGTCCACACCCAGGGACGTGCCAAGTGAGCCTGGAGTCTGTACGCAGGTCATGTGTACAAGGTGTACCTAGCAGTGGTGAAAATGGTCAATGCTGGGAGGAACTGCCCCAAGCATGTCAAGGTGAATGGGAAGGAGATTACGTCCCGCGGACCTTAACATGGAAGCAAGATGTGTTTGGGCAGCTTGATGGACAGAATTTAAAGGAGGAAATTCTTTGAATATAATATCCCTGGCTTATACTGTTAGAGAGAAAACTTATTACCAGGCGCCTGCATTTTAGCTACCTCTGCCGGAAGTTGATGTTGATCATACATGATTTTTCCGAAAGTGTGTGAGGCAGGCTTCCCAGTATTGCGTGAGCAATGTCTAATGTCCTAATGTCTGTCAAGCGATTAGGCTTCAGGGCTCCTTAGGCATGTGTGGGTCAGTTAAAATTAGTACAGCAACAGGCATGACAGGCAGCATTTCTCACCTCTCCAGGCATAAGATGCCCATGATGAGCTGGATGACCTGTGTGTCAGACCCGAAGTACTTCAGCAGTATGATTGTGGTCTAAAGTGGGATCCAGCAGCACCCTAATAGTATGTGTTAAGGTGCCTCAGGTAAACAATGGCATTGAATCTCAGACAGTCTCAAACCTGTAAAGATATTGGACGAATGTCATTTGGATAATCGTTCGCCTTCTTCGGTCAAGTCTGTTAATCTTTGTCAAAAGTCCTATATGCCGAATGAAGTGTCAAGAAAAGGTGACGAGAAAGGAGACAAAGTCCAATCTGGCCTCTTCACCGGTTTCGTTCGGTCTGCAAAGGCATGGTGAAGCGCAGGGATGTCCCGTTTGCTGAGTCGGCGGATTCGAGAAACGCCGTATTTCTCTGTAGGAATCTGCGGGGGTCCCCATCAAGCTGTGGCCTCCCATGGTACAAACACAAATTATATCTAGCAGGCAGATGGACGAGTCTTGACATTTTAGGGAAATTCAGGTTCACACAGCTGAAACTGTCATAACATTTCAAACATACAGGACTGAATTATTCCCGGGTGAATGGCTGACATTATGGAACATCCCACAGCTGAACCATTAATTAAAGATGAGTACTGGCTTATTTTTGTGACACTTTGACAGGTGCTGCAGGAGTAACCAAATGAAGTGCTACTAGGTTTGATGTCTATCAAACTACAGATGGAACGAAAGTGTGACATACAAATTAAAACGCAGAGCATAGACGTAAGCAAAGCCTTGACAATTTAATAATAAAGATATGAATTAAGCAGAAAGTGTCTGATTCAAGATTCAAGTTTCCGAATTTAAGATTCAATATTGTCATGTGCACAGTAAACAGACAGTGACACTATGCAATGAAAATCTCACTCTGCATTTCATTCCAGCCGCTGGTAAACTAATCACAAAACACAGGTCACAGACACAAATTAAGGTGCTCGAGACAATCAATACGAGTACAGTTACGTATAAATATGGAACCCCAGTGCAATGTAAGCAAATGAACAATGTAAACATATAAACATGTAGCACATTGAGCTGTATCAGGCATATAGCTACATACTAAACAAGGGGTTCGATAACCCACCAAAATTTGTTTGCAGCCGATCACGCATGTAGCCCATCAGTACATTTACAAGTTTGAACCCCCGTCGAAATTTGCTTTCCCCCCCAAGTAACAGTTTTTTACATGTTAGATGACTGGTCATTCATATGTGTGAGGTTTTAGTGCGACATACTACGTGCAAGTGACTATTATGATTCCGTGAAACGATTGTGTTAATGGTGGTTCTCCCCATCCCTGCAGCTCCGCCTCGAACCCTAACCAATCGCGCCCCTTAGCAGCCCAGCAGGCCCTGAAACAAAAGCAGGGTCAGCTGGATCTTGGCATGTTAATCAGGGAACACAAAGATCCCAGTCTGTGTTAACACAGATTAGCACTATTGTCTTCCCCAGGGGTGGGGGCTGCACTGTTATCCCAGTGCGCCCTCAGCAAAGCGTTAACTCAGCCCTGTCCTTTTGACCAGGGAGGGGGAAACAAGTTGATCCTGGGTCTGGGGGAGGGCTTGTGGTTGTGCAATTAGAAAAATAACCACACACACACACACTCACACACTGGAAGGCAACTGGTGAAAGTTTATAACCCCCCCCCCAAGGAAGACTGTAGCTTTACACGGAATAGGGCCGACCTTTGTTGGGGGTCCAGGTAGCTGCAGGAGCAGAGAACGATCAAGACATCTCCAGGCAAGCTCTTCTGAATGTTCACTAATGTTGTTATTGTAGATCTTAGCTAACAGTTTCACTATTCTGTCATAGAAAAATGAATATCTGACTTATAGAACTGAGTATTTCATTGGTCATTTTATGCAATTTGAACAAGGGTATTATGGCTGAATACTGTCTGATTACATACAGTCTTCATGCAATAAGTCTGCCAATTTGCAAACATGCTGCCTGCTGCACTGATAATCGTTCACACATTTGTTTCCTCTGCAGGCATGCACATGATCTGGGGAATGTGCTGTTTGTAGCCTGAGTGCTTTAGGGGATGTGAATGTCTGACCGTAACAAACTCAAAAATAAGTGCCCGTTATGACATCTTTGAAGCAGGAATGAGGTTTAGTTGCCATTAAAGCTAAGCTTTCCTTGAATGAGCAAATAATGATAAAGCCTCAAAGAGGGGCAAATTTCGTCTTTTTGTTGGAATGTTTAAATGCGGAATCTTGCAGTAACTTGGTTAGTTCATCCCCTCCATCCCCTGCCCCCAGGCTCCAGCGACCAGCAGCATGAAGTTTGAGAACCTCCTTGCGGAAATAAATGGCTTTGGGAAGTATCAGATTCTGATTTTTCTCTTGCTGATTGTTCCACGCTTCACCCTGCCCTTTCACTTTCTACTTAACATCTTCATTGCCGCTGTGCCGTCCCACCACTGCGACATCCATCTCCTGGATGATGGGGAGGTCTTTGAGAACCTCACTCAGGAGCAGAGGATGATCGTCTCCATTCCGGCCGAGGACGATGGCAGTCCAAGTTCCTGCCAGATGTTCTCACAGCCCCAGTTCCATCTCCTGCATGGAGTCTCCAACGCTACAGCAGAACCTGCTGTTCCGTGTCAGAATGGATGGGTCTATGACACCAGCACCTTTGCTTCCACCATAGCGACTGAGGTAAATCTTTTCAGAGCATTTTGGGAGATTTTGGTTTCTCTGGTTATGTTTTGATAATCCGTGGTTACATTTTCATGCTGCCAGTGTTAATCTAAAATTAAATTGTAATATCAGATGCTCTGTTTTGACCCATTTTCTGCTTGTGTAGTGGCAAATTAATAATGTTATGAAATCTGCAGCCTGGAATTACGATAAATGATTTCATTAATTATGTAAAAAAAATAAGCCCGATACAGTGCTGATGGTCAGGTCAGTCCACAATCCATCACGGATTATCCTTAGCACTCTGTGTTTGACGTCGGCTGTGGGCACTAGGCAGCAATGGTCTGTGTGTACGATGACGTTAATCGCCCAGTAAATGATCTTCCTGTTTCTGATTGGCTCTTCACTGAAGTGGAACCTGGTCTGTGCCAGGAAAGGCATAAGCAAGGCCACCGCCACCATCTTCTTCGTGGGGGTCATGATTGGATCTGCCATTTTTGGGATCCTGTCTGACAAGTGAGTCCCTTTTTGTCGTGAAATGAATTAATGTCACTGGGATATAAATAAATTCCATTGCTCCACCCATCTGTCTGTCCATCCATCCATCCATCCATCCATCCATCCATCCATCCATCCATCCATCCATCTCTCCATCCCTCCATGCTTAAAGGGTGATATGGGTCATAGGGCCCATCCCAGACATTTCAAGCCATAAACCTATTAAATATGCATCCTCACGCTATTGAAGTTCTGAATATTGATTGTGATGTGTATTGTATTTTATTGGCCAGCCTCCTTTCAGCCTCGTTTCAATATTGCGCATCACATGACCCATTCATGTGAGAAGTAGCAACCAGATGATTAGTCAGTGGCTAATTAGTTGAGAGAGTGATTCAATAAAGTTTAGTAAAACAATAACAATAATGTTCCAGTTCCTTCTTTGTGACACTGGTCCAGGCCATAAATATTTATTTGGGTGTTTTTGTATTAGCAGTGATTTATAAATATTTATATATTTGTTCTGTTTGCCGTGTCTTCAGGTTTGGCAGGAGACCCCTGTTGCTGGTGTCCTACGTGTTATCTATCGTGTTCGGGCTCACCAGTGCCTTCTCCAGCTCCTATGTCATGTTTGCCATCACAAGATTCTTCACTGGATTCGCGCTCACTGGAATCAGCATCATCTCTATTGTTCTCAGTAAATGCTCCCGCGCATTCCACCGTGGCAGGTTCCGCACACACGCTTTGTGTTTTTCACATCAGTAAAAAACTCATCAGTAGCTCTCGCTGATGGAAACGCCCTAAGCAATGTAGGACCTCATCCTGTCATTCTGTATTCTGTCCCTCGGAATCATAAATTTGCCCCTGCAGGTGTCGAGTGGGTCGACATTGAGCACAGAACCTTCATCGGGGTGTTTGGGAGCATCTGCTGGTCCGTGGGCAATATGATCCTGGCGGGAATAGCCTACGCTGTTAATGACTGGAGGCCCCTCTTGATAACTGTGACTGTTCCTCTGGTTTTCTCAGTCATTACCTGGTGGTAAGACCTCCGTGGACCAGCAGGACAGCACAGGGATGTCTACTACTGTCATTTTCCCTTCGAAGCTTGCCTGAGAATCTGGAGATCTTTGAATATGCGCAAGTTTGCAGAATGATACAACAGAAATTTTCAGCAAGCACATCAATACTAACACCCACATCCAACTACGTATATACATTTATTGGAATCACAGGGCAGCCCTAACACAAGAAATAAACAAATATGTAAAATAATGCATATCTTATTTTAGCATAATATTTAACATATTATCAGACAACATAAATGCAATATTTGTTGTTGCAGTTCCATTTGGTGCGAAACAGCACAGCAGCACAGAACAAAATGTGCGTTATTTCCAAGTATCTTCTGTGCTGTTTCTTCAGGTGGATTCCAGAGTCAGCCAGGTGGTTGATAGCCAATGGGAAGGTGGCGAAGGCCCACTTCTACCTGCAGAAATGTGCAGAATGTAACAAGAAGGCAGAAGTCATCGCAAACATCAAGTCAGAGGTTCACATCCTTCGCCTTAAAACCAATTGGCTCTCTGAAAAGGATCAGCTTTCCCTCTTTCTGCACTGTAAAGGACGAGCTTTCCCTCTCTCTACACTGCAAAGGATGAGCTTTCCCACTCTCTGTACTGCAATCACAACACTGTAACCAGAATTCTATTGCTGCACATTCCTGTCCATTCAATAGCATTGCCCATTTTCACAATGGTGTATTTTTTTTTAGTTTTTTACTTTCGATTTCACTTTTTAAACTATTTTAATAGCATTTTTCAGTCTATTTCTTTTGTCCATGTCTCAATATGTCACATTTAATTGACTTACATATTTATATTCTATTTATATAATATAGTGTCTATTTATATTCCATTTTATAATTTATAAATTCTATTGACTATCCTATGTTTCTTGCACTGTGACCAACAAGATCATATAACTGAACGTGAAATACTTTGAAATTAACTTGCTCTATTGGTAAGCCAGTCATATAAAACAGCCTTTCAGTTACTCCACTGTGTTCCCCACAGGCCCTCTGCAGCATTATAAATGTCCATAATGAAGATAAAAGCTATACCTATCTTGATTTAGTTAGAACCCCAAAGATGAGGAGGCTGGCCTTGTTTACAGGGATTGTTTGGTGAGTTTCTTGATTCCGTAATTAAGGAATTATTTGTAATTAACTGTCCAGTATGTCTCCATTATGATCAAGGGACATTTTCCCTTCTTTTCTATTAGGTATGGAGTCGCTTCCACATATTATGGGATAAGCCTGAATGTCACAGGATTTGGCCTGAACGTTTATCTGACTCACTTCATCTATGCTGCAATTGAAATTCCATCAAAAGTTTGCGTGTATTTCTGCCTGGACAAACTAGGCAGAAGGTACTGCCAAGCGGGAGCATTGATTTTAACTGGCACTTGCATTGCAGTAAATATCTTTCTGCCAAAGGGTAAGGTCTGGTTTCAGACTGACTGATTGTTAACTGTGGAAAAAAAAGTGTGTATTAATCCATTTTGTGGATTCTGGTTTGAGCATCGGGTGCCTTTCTAACAATGTTCACGTTTCATTCACCCATCTGCCAAGATATGTGGCACTTCCGCACCGTTATCGCCGTCCTTGGCAAAGGATTGTCTGAGGCCTCCTTCACGACGGTGTTCCTGTACACAACGGAGCTGTATCCCACTGTCCTCAGGTGAGAGACAGCGATGCCATCGGGTCTCAGACCCACATGCAGATGTGTCCAAAAACTAGCCAGTAAGAAACATGTTCATTTGCTAAACTTACTAGCTAATGTCAGAATGTTGGATGTCAGAACCTACTGCTGATATCATTCTCTGCTCCAAACTCATGACAAACATTACACACCCTTCCAAAACCATGGCCAATATCCCATGCCCATTCAAACCCAAGGCCGGTATTACAATTCCTTCCTAATTAATCGCTAACGTCATACTCCTTTCCAAACTCATGGTTAACGGTATTATTCATTTCAAACTCACAGCTAACTTCACTCTCCCTTCCAGACTCACACCTAACATTGTACTCCATTCTGAACTCTTGACTAATGTCACACTCGGATCCAAACTCATGGCTCATATTGTACTCCCTGGCTAACTCATAGTGTGGGCCGGCCACCTATCTACAATAAGGGTTCATTTATTCTATTCTATATAAAAGTTAGTTCTAGCTGTCCTACATGATAAACAACTAGTGGTGAATTAGGGGAACTTACTCAGCATAAACATACCCTGTGGCCTGAAGCTTTCAAGATTTGAAAAATATATAATAAATATTTAATAAATATCAGTAATTTTGCATCTGATGGCCAGCACCACACAGGCTTCCCATCTTTGTTTTCATGCAGACAAAACGGCGTGGGCTATACCAACTTCATGGCTCGCATGGGCGGGTCCATTGCTCCACTTATCCTGTTATTGGAGGACGTGTGGAAGCCCCTCCCCCAGGTTATTCTCTGTGTGGTGGCCATGCTGTCTGGTTTTGTGGCAATGTTGCTCCGTGAGACGCACCACACACGCCTGCCAGAGACCATCGAGGACATTGAGAAGACAAGGTACAGTAGTACATCTGGCCATACCATGTGGTATATTACTACTGTACACTCCACCACTAGTCTATGTTATATCGTTGTTTAGAAACTGTTTGGGTCCAATGATTGGCATTAGAGTCTCATACTTTTAGAGTGTTTTTAATTCTTGTACCTTTACTTTACTTTGTAAAGTATTTTTCTTCCTCAGAATTTAGCTTATTATTATGTTGCATTGGATTTTCCTCCATTGCTGTAGGTCTGTACACACAAGTATGATTTATTCACATATATGGTGTTGTGTTAATTATCTTGTTTCAGGAAATTATCAGTGCATGTTCCTGTCCAGGAGATTGACACCCCTCTGAAGGCGATACCCAGGGAAGTGAGCTGAGATGCCCACAGGAAGTCATTCAGGCAGCTTCCTGGGTCACAAGGTGGGCGGAGCCACTTGGGTGAGGAGGTGGACGGAAGGAAGTGGCCTCAGGTGTTTCTATGACGCCTGTGTCACTTTGTGCTTGATAATACGAACTCCACCATCAATCCCAACAAATGCCTCTTGCACAGAGACCTGCAGGATGTCATGTGAGATGGGGACTTCAGAAAAGCCACATCGGCACCCTGTAAACAATAAACAACATCCAGTACCGTCGATGCTTTGTGTCTATTCCCATATCAAAGCAGACGTGCTGCCCGGACAGACAGTAGACGAGGACATTTGCGCTTCTCTCATTCACCGTACCCTTCAGAGCTGTGGCAAAACATGTCGAAATGTCATTTAATTAAAAGGTCTTTAATATTACTTAGTTTGTTAGTGACATTTGTTTTTTGAGTTATTATTGGTTTAGCTAATATACAATATCTTACCCAGTCATGTACACAAAGAATATTCTAAATTTGGATAACGTATTACAAACTCACATCCTGCTACACTGCACTTGATCATTTGCATAAAGAAAGTTAATCGTAATAGATAAGCTAGATAATGATAAGAAAAAAATATGAATCCAAATATACAATTAACTTTTTTTTTCAGAATGAGGAGAGTCAGGCGTACTGAACTACACTTTAGATTAAAGTGTCAACAAAAATTCTGGGAACCATTAAAGAGAGTTTGAGGGTGTGATAGAGTCCCAGTGATGTAGTATGTATGAAATGTAAGTGTCACACTAGAGCAGGGTTCTTCAACTCAGGCCCTCGATTCCAAATCCAGGCCTTGTTTTCAGTTCTCCCAGGTTTAATCATTGCTGATTCTGATTGGTCAGAGGCTTCACACCTGACTGACTGGTAAAGGAGGGCTGGAAAACCAGCAGTGCTCGAACCTCGATTTGAATAATCTTGCACTAGAGGGACCTTCTGTGTTTCCTCAGACTCTTAATCTGCAATCCAGTAAAGACAATGAAGGATGTTTATTTTCATGGCCAGAATCGGTATTGATCTTGTACTTTCTCTTAATCATCTGCCTGACTCCTTCAGAAGTTGAATAGCCGGCCCTATTGGATGGGGAGGAAATGGAGATTTTTACATTCAAAGTCTTTCCTTGGCCTAACACCTTTCTCAGCAATGTCTGTCCTCATCAGGGTCTGCTTCCTGAAGGCTAACGGGCAGCAAACTCCTTCATGGTTCTTTGGCGCTTCGACTTTCCTGTTGTCCACTAGACAGCCAGCGGCAGGGACGAAATTAGAAAAGTGTCCTTGTTAAGATTAATTGTATTGGAAATCAGTGGATTATTGCTCTCTTGCTGGTTCTCTGGATAAATGCATTCAGCTATTTCCCGAAACATTGCGCCTGTTTTTTGAACACTTATACAGCTGGATAATGACCAGAGGAATTCTGAGTTGTTGACTGAATGCTCCTGTGCTTTGGTCTTCATGTATAATTTCTCATGCACTTTCTACAGTTTATGCTGCCCAAGAGAAGAATTACTTTAATTACAGTCCATTGAAGTGATATAGTACAATTAATCAGAGTGCTGCCTTTCTCATTCCTCACGGGACTTTTTGAGGTGCCTCCAGTTGCCACGGGTGCATTGTGGGTATTTTGTAAGTATCTGAGTCACTCCGAAGTAGAAATGGTTCTTGGGCATTTAAATTTGCCAAATTAAGGCCACAATGGCTTCTGCCCCTGACATGATTATACCAAGGTTAAGTTGTGGCTTTACGCTGCATCTAGACCATCGTTTAAGTTTTAATGCACATACATTAGAGCATTGCCCTTTTCTCCTCCTGGAAGTGATTTTTGGACTATGAATTTAATGAGATGTTGGGATTCTGTTCAGACAATATGTCTGTTAAAACAATAACCTCATTTAGCCTGGACGACCTGTTTGTTTGGCCACCTAAGGTAGTTGATGTTAATCGTTAACTTCACAGGTCTGGCACACAATGACAGCTCAATCTGCTTGTTCCTCCTTGTAAAATGTAGTCTGACATTTGCGATGACCTGAAGATCTAACATTTTATCTTTTCTCTGTTTTCTGTTTTCTCTTAGCGTGTTGCCTCTGTCTAAAAGACCTAATAACCTAGTTACTCTGTATTACACCTAATAGCTGGTTTAAAAATAATATTTTTTGCACTTCAATACAATTCTGAAAATGAATCTAGATGTCAAATGTGAATGGAAAGGCAAATTCTTCAATATTTTTTTACACATGTTTTTTTACACATTACTTAAGTATTTAAATGTATGATGTAGAGCAGGGGTCTCAAACTCCAGTCCTGGGGGGGGCGCAGCCCTGTGTAGCTTAGTTCCTTCCCTCTTCCACCACAAATGATTCAGCTCAAGAGCTGTGTGGTAATTAGCACAAGGAGTTGAATCAGGTGTGTTAAATGAGGGTGAACCAAAAACTGTGTAGGGCTCAGGCCCTCCGGTACTGGAGTTTGAGACCCCTGGTGAAGAGTATGTCTCTAAATCACTCTGGATCTTTGCACTTGTTTTTAGTATTATGACATATTGAACAGTAAATAGAAATATTGAAAAACATGTCTGTTACCAATTAGTCAGTTGTATTTAATGTTTAACAAGTTTGGAATCTTAAGTCATTTATAAATAAATCAGGACCTTACGTTTGCAAGTGGATCTGTGTGGCACATGGTAGAAACAGCTGGTCCAACACAATGGGTTTAATGAGCTGGAGGCAGGGATGAAGTTTTAGAACCTCCTGGCCGAAGCTGGTGGCTTCAGTCGGTTTCAGGTCATTGTGCTCTCCATCGTTTCTCGCTTCACCCTGCCCTGCTCCTGCTGCAAAACTTCATCGCTGCTGTGCCGCTTTCACTCCGGTGTCCAGGATGAATACGATGTCTTTGAGAACCTCACCCTGGCAAGAGAATACAGCAGGAGAATGGGAGACTGTCATCGAGGCTCTCTCACGGTGGCTCTCTCACGGTGGCTCTCTCACGGTGGCTCTCTCACTGTGGCTCTCTCACGGTGGCTCTCTCACGGTGGCTCTCTCACGGTGGCTCTCTCACGGTGGCTCTCTCACTGTGGCTCTCTCACGGTGGCTCTCTCACGGTGGCTCTCTCACGGTGGCTCTCTCACAGTGGCTCTCTCACGGTGGTGGTTCCAATGGGATTTCAAAACAAATGGCATCGTAGCTCATTTTTCTCACAGTCCTTCTTCCTTCATATTGTCATCAAATCTAATGAACTGCATTATAATTGCATAGTATATCATGTGTAAAACATAATATATATTATATAATAACTGCATTATAAATAATATAATGAAAATCACAAATCACACTTCAGGCTTTTGAAGTTTCCCGATATCCTCTGCGCCTCCTTCTGCAATTACCACTATGGTTACTGCCACTCTCCTTGTCTTCCCTGCTGTTAGCACAGGACACCAGTTTGCGTACTGCTGCCACCTATTGTACAGAGAGATGTACGTCACACCAGCAAGCCCATCAAGCCACGATGAGCAAGGCTCTTTTCTCCACCCAGGAGCAGAGGATGATTGTCACTATAATGGCTCAGGAAAATGACAGTCTGAGTTCCGTCTCCAGCATGGAGTCGTCAACACTGAACCTGCTGTTCTGTGTCAGAATGGATAAGTCTATGGCACCAACCTTAGCTGCAACACAGATCTCCAGTTTTGTGCGTGGGCTGTTTCTCCGTATGCGTCCTTATCCATTCTTGTGCACCCCACTTATCGTGTACCTGCTTTACATAATCATCCATCAGGGACATCAAAGGGGCATAAATACCCAGACAGATTCGGGGGTGGGGGGGGGCAGTATGCTGTACTTTTGCACCCCAGGCAGGTATGGACTGGGTAGACAGTAAACACAGAAGAGTCCCGGGTGTGTTGGACGGGCTAGACTGGATGTTCCACTCCATCATACCCTCCTGCATCACCTACCTTGTGGATGACCGGTGCTGACTGCTGCTACGCCATCATGTCCCTGCTGATCAATACTGGGCAAACAAGGTAAAAGGATCCAGGATCCAATCAAATGACTGACGCCGAGGTTAAACAAATAGGCCTGCAAAAATCTTGGATGATGTGTGTTTTCTTTGTAGCAGGTGACACAAAAACAAGCCATTCTGGCTGCAGCTCCCCTTCTAAATGACCTGCGATAATTAAACAGGTGGCACTTTGGATTTGCTTCCCCCTGTTTGTTAATTATGGGACTCTTAGATCACAGTGAGAATCCTGTTTATTTACTGATGATTAATTACAAGCTAAAAACTCATGATTACTGGGAGGACATGAATCATAGGAAAGGCCCTTTCTTCTCCTTCCCCATGAAACCCTTTAAAATACAGTTCAACAACTCAGACACTTATTGTTATTGGTATTAAAAAGAAAAAATTCCAGATCCGTCCTGAACCGTTGTTTACCCAAAAACAGCAATTTATTCAATTCAGTTCCGAAAATCACTGAGTAATAGAAGTGCAAACATTCCCATAATCTTCACTAGTACTGTTCCTTCTTTAATAAGCTTGGGCCTTTATACTTCAGTACATGCACAGTAAGAAGTTAGAACTGACAACACTGAAAAGTTCAGAGATGGCAGCACACATGATGGATGAAAAACAGCCTGTTCCTATTCTCCGCTTCCAATGACATATTTCTGTAATGAAACTTTTGGTAGTTTATTTGATGTTTATGGAATGTGACACATTTTTAAATACGGCAGAAAACCTTGGCTGAAAAATCCATTAATACAGTGCCCTTTAGAGTGCTGAAAATTTTTGCTATTTCTTGCCCTTCAAATGTGAGGCAATGTGCCCAATAGAGTGAGGAAATGTATCGAAGCATTTGATGAAGGCCCTACTAGTGGAAATATACCAGGCCTTTACAACTAAACTGCTTCCCCGAGTGTCCTTCCAATGGAAGTAGGACTTGTTTTTGGAAGGGCATTCACCCAAACTGCCCAAGTACCCAAAATGTCCCAAAGGGCTCCATTTCGAATCAAGAAAATGGGATAGGGTGCTGTAAAAGGTAATACAAGGAGGCGAAAAAACATTTAAAATAAAAAGGCTTCACATCGGCGTCCGTGTAACGCAGGACTCCACGTCACATCGCGATTATACGGCGCATTCACCATTATCACCAGCGTTTTTTATGGCGGGTGTAAACGTTTGTCTTCAGTGCTATATGGAGAATTTCTGTGGCTTACAATTTGGTAAGCAGTTTATTAGTGCTCCGAAAATTTTGCTGTATTATGACGCACAAAAGTTATATAATCTGTATAAATTCGGCGTATCTTTACGTTTAATAAACGGGTCTGACTTTAAACTGCAAAAAGTACCGCCACAATATCTCCTCTTTTAAAGGTTGTGGCTGCTGAGCCGTCCTCTTCTTTACTGCCACTTTAGTGCGTATCGCTTTCATGATTTACCAAGACAGTAACCGAATTCAATAAGCACAAGGATACACCGCCTGTGTAGCATCATATACCGGACATACGTCTCCCCTGTGGCCCTGGTGATTATCGCGCATGAGCCAAATAATCGCGATGCTTCTGCTATGTGATATCGTGCAGCCCTAGTCTAGTGGATAAAATGTGATGCAGTGCTGTATAAGATGTGCGTCCATGAGTGAGGACGTGAGCAGCTATCCTACTGGATGCCCCTCCAGCGGAGAAAGCTTGATGTAGTGCCGTATAACTTGTCTTTATTATTGGGAAAACTCAAGGTGCCCTATGGGTGCCTTTCTGGTGGCTAAATCTCATGAAGTGCCCATTTGTGGTGCCCTTCCAAGTGAGTAAACATGGTGAAGTGCCCTTGTGATGGAGAGAAAAATATGTCTGATAGCTGTACTTCCAGTAACAAAAATACAGTGCCGCATAAATTGCAGTTTTCTGTAAAAAAAGATTAAATAATGTACCATCTAGGTGTTCATATATGTCAGAAAATGTGATATATACTGTACTGTAGGTTGCCGCTGTAGTTGACAAAACATTAGTTGAATAATCTTAAATCGCAAATAGTACCCAAATGGCATACTACATTCTGCGACATTCCGAAGTTCGCAACCAATGTCTGCTGCACTATCCCACAAGGCCACTTGAACAGGAGGAAGGTTTTATTTTAAGCTTCAGTGTTCACAGTCTTAACAGGTGCTTGTACCATGATACATGAGGTGGACATCTGGACTCTGGTAATGTAGTCAGGAAAAAATTAAACATTATATCCAACACGACTCTAAATATAAACACGTGTGTCATACTTTCTGGCTCCCTAAACAATAAATCATTACGGATCACGTCTACTGATTCCCACAGGATTTAAACAGTCAGTGACTGACAGCCATTTGTTATCTCACCCACTGATTTAAAGTACCAGTACAATATCTCAGCATGTCTGACAGATGCCAAAAACTGGCGTGAAACTTCATTCTGTTCTGTGTCTTTATCGTAGACATAGCAGCCAACCTCTCCGATGTTCACACCTTTCGGTCCAAACAGGTACCCATAGCATGGCACATGGCAGTAAGGCTTACCCTCATGCTGATATAAAAAGGCAGGTGTCAGGACTCTGGTAATATGCTACAGGAAAAAATTAAACATTATATCCCACATGACTAATTTAAATATAAACACATGCATCATACTCTCCAGTTTTGCTAGAGAATAAATCATTAAGGGATCATGTCTACTGATTCCCACGGGCTTCAATGGCATCTGACAGCCATTTGTAATCTCACCCACTGATCTCTTCCTTCTCTTTTATATTTGTGAGCAGAATACTGGTTGCTAACAGCATTTTCATCAAACTTTCACGCTAATGTGCCAGTGCAATACCTCAGCATGTCCACCAGATGTCAGCATTCCCATGCACCGCTAATAACACCGAAAAGTGCATGTCAGGTCCTGCCGTGAGACACCACTTTGCCAGAATAAAGAAGAAAAAAGACAACTCCGGGACAGTAGTGAAAATCAAAAGCTCTCACTTTGTTTGACTATGTTTTAACCAAAGCCGTAACCAAAGAAACAATATTTTCAAAGGCAGGTGAACAGTTGAAGTGGCACCACGTTAAACAATCAAGTGACTTCTTGAAATAAAAAGATAAAAAGAAGGTTGGAGAATACAGCCACTCGCATGGCTGATGGATAGTGCAGGTGGAGTCAGGCCCTGAACAGATGGTGCAAATAATGTGTTTAATTAAGACATCTGGCTGGGATTTGCAGAGAGCTTAAGATGACCAAGCCCTCTGGAAATAGCATATACAGCCATCAGGCTTGTCAGTGTATCATTGAAAAATGCCATCTTCTGTATGTTATGAGCTCTTTGTATAAATAACCATTACATTTTTTATGATAGTATAGTAAGTTAATTAGACTAGTGTTTCCATGCAATAATTCATGTTTTCACTCAAATTACTTTGGCCATAAATGGACTGCATTTATATAGCGCGCTTTTTTCCAAAGTGCTTTACACTATGCCTCACATTCACCCATGCACACTCACCCCGGTGGTGGAGGCTGCCATGCAAGGCGCCAACCAGCTCACCGGGAGCAATTTGGGGGTTCAGTGTCCTGCACAAGGACACTTCGATGGGATCAGGAGGACCTGGGGCTCGAACCTGCAACCTTCCGGTTGCGCTACCCCTTGCACCACCATCGCCCCTTAAAATATGCTGCAGCTGAATTATGGTAGAATTTTGGGGGAAGGATCTATGAAGCAGACTGTGTGTTTGTGAAAGGCAACGTGAAAAAGGGCCTCCACACTTTGTCGGTTTCAAGTAACTTTTCTGAGCAATTTCACGCCCAGGCCCAAAATCCTTGGCTTTATTAAATTTTAATAACCTTGTTTCTCTTTTACAGAGGATAACAATAAGCCATAAGGCAAACCCGTCCTACCCTGAAGGCTGCAGTAGCAGATTCTGGCTGCCCAGATGTACCCTGAGGCCTGGGGCAGTTCCTCACTTTCTGCTCTCGCATTCCTTTCAGAGCTGAGCTCCTCCTCTCTAGGATGACAAGCAGCAGATTTGTCAGATGTGAGCGGCCAAGCAGCCAGTTCAGTTGCAGTTTTAATTTATCTCTTCCTGTTTCGTCCCCAAGTTGAAATAGCACTCTGACGTAAAGGGAAAGAAAACTCTGACTGCTGTTTGCGTTGGACAGCACTTTGAAATACCCAGCATTCTTAGAGAAAGTGGGTGAGGGTCTCGAAAGGCCGTATTGGAAGGTTTTTTAAAAACAACTTTCATGTATTTTACCCAGATCATACAAGGTCTATATACAACACTCATAATAACTTAAGTGCCTATTAACTTAACTTAATAGACACATATACCCTTTATCTGTGTAAATCTACGTAACATAACAATGTACTGTAAAGTATAAGTCCTACATTCATGTACAATTCATATTAAATTAATGTGTCATATATGTCCTTTATTCATATAAAATATACATTAAATGAATGCTTTGTCAAATATGCAAGTTCTACATTAATGTGAAAGGCAAATAAAATTGATGTACTGTCAGACACATAAATGCATAATAAATTAATATTTTGTAAGTAATAGTTTTATGCATAACTATTTGAATGAACTCAGTTGAGTCATGGACTGTGGTCCCACACAGCTAGAATGAGCTGATGTATCCAATTTGTGTTCTGAGGACATAATTGAGTTAACCTCATGGAATTTCTCCTTCTCTCATTAAACCAATACAATGTGGAGAGATTATACATTCGTTAAATCAGAATAATATACCATAAAAGCAATATAAAATTTTATCAAGAAGCAACCAGCAATAAACATGCATTTCCTACTAAAACCACACGTTACCATGTGTGGAAAAACATAAAGCTCATGTAAAAGTTTAATATCTTTCCTGTTGGCTTTTGCCTTGAGTGTCTCTCACAGGGGGCTTTTGGTATCATGTATAATCCATAATCATACCAGACAAAACACTAACTTCTAGTAAAACTATACAAAACATTATGCGTTGTCATACGTAATTGAAATAAGAAGCTTGATAGCATTATGAACCATGCTGATTTTTCATATTGGGGAGGCACCCCCCCTGGACTCTTCTACTTCTGTGCTCACATGGGGATCGACAGGGATTCCTTGAAGGAGGGGCGATTCAATGGAGCAACAAGGTCCATGTGTGCAGAGTCGATAGAGGTCTGTGTGTCTTAGTTATTATTTCTTTGTTATTTGGATGTTTCTGGTGTGATATTTGCCCTTTTTTAGAGATGTTGCTTTGATCCCATGATATTTGTCCTCCAGTGCTTAACCCCCCAGCAATAAGAGCTGCAGCCTGTTTGTCTAAGAAACTCAATGAGCTGATTACCTGGGCGTCACGCCTGGGAAGTGACCGGCTCCGCACTCACGGGCCTGGAACGGCTGACCATCACACAGTTCTGAAAAATATATATTTTTCAACGGCTAACTTTCTGAAAATCAATCTATACCTCAAATGTAAGCAATGTAAAGTTAAATCGTATGGCGTATTTTTGCTTGACCTGGCATAAGTCTTTATATCTTGCTAAGTCATTCTGGATTCTTGCATTTGTTAATATAGAGCTATATTATTACATAGTAATGTAGTAACGGAAGGTATCTGGTTACCAATTAGTCAGTTATCTTTAAAGTTTAACAAGACCGGAGTTTTGAAAGTGACATGTATAAATCAGCTCGCAAGGGGATCCATGTAGGACATCATAGAACTAGCTGGTCCAAAGCAAATGGATTAATAAGCTGGAGGCAGGGATGAAGTTTGAGAACCTCCTGGCAGAAGCTGGTGGCTTTGGTCGGTTCCAGGTCATTGTGCTCTCCATCGTCTTCGTTTCTCGCATCACCCTGCCCTGCCACTTCCTGGTGCAGAACTTCATTGCTGCCGTGCCGTCCCACCACTGCGACATCCATCTCCTGGATGATGGGGAGTTCTTTGAGAACCTCACTCAGGAGCAGAGGATGATCGTCTCCATTCCGGCCGAGGACGATGGCAGTCCAAGTTCCTGCCAGATGTTCTCACAGCCCCAGTTCCATCTCCTGCATGGAGTCTCCAACGCTACAGCAGAACCTGCTGTTCTGTGTCAGAATGGATGGGTCTATGACACCAGCACCTTTGCTTCCACTATAGCGACTGAGGTAAGTTACATCACACCACCTATAAACCGAAACAGTCTATCTTAATTCAGCCATTGACTGCAACATTAACCAGTAAACAATGAGAACAATCTTATATTCTTCTATAAACTATACATTTCCTGTTTTAGTCTCCAAAACAGTCCATTACTCTAAATGATTTTTTTGTGCAGATTTTTATCATTGAAAAGATCTTTTGTTCATTCAAAGTGGGACTTGATCTGTGACCAAAGAAGGCTGAACAAAGTGACAGCCACCATCTTCTTCATTGGGGTGATGATCGGAGCCGTGCTCTTTGGCAGCCTCAGTGACAGGTCACCTCACATATTTTCATTCAGTTATGTTATTTTGTCTTTGTCAGTTATTCTCAGGAAGAGTGTCCCTAACGTCATCAGACACGCCAGTGTTTTACTGTCTGTCATCAGACTTTGATGCTGAGGTTTTCAAACCTGTTCAGTTATTTACATAGGTGTGTGTTTTTTCCATGCAAGGACGCGCGCTCCTGACGGCCCATGCGGGTTCCCCGTCTCGCTGCAGGTATGGCCGCAAGAGGATGATGCTGCTCTCCTACGTGTTGGGCATGGCCTTCGGCTTGGCCAGCGCCTTCTCCCGCTCCTTCGTGATGTTTGCCATCCTGAGGTTTTTCACAGGCCTCGGAATCACAGGAATTAGCATCATCTCCACGGTTCTGAGTGAGTGGATCTTCACTCTTCCATACAAAATCCATTTAATTGATGAAGTGTCCATCCATCTGTCCATCATCCACTCATCCATCCATCTGTCCATGTAAAATCCTTGATAGGTAAAAACCTAGCCAAAAACACTTCTCTCGTAATGTCAGCTCCTCGTGTTCCTTGTTGGTTTGCCTTCCCTCTCCATCTTATGCACGTTCACTTTGTGTTTGAAGTTATCTCTGCTCTGCCAGGACAAATAATCACCGGCCCCTTGCGACAGGTAATTCTGTTAAGGAACTTTCTGTTGAATATATATGCCACACTGTGGAAAAGTCCTAGGCAGTCTATGCCATGATTTAATTAATTTTTTGGACACTTTTATCCAAATTGACTTACAGCAGAGGGAAGTGTTCCATTTTTTTGGTGCTCCCTAGGATTTAAAGCCACATCGTTTGCAAAGTGCTCAATTTTTTGAGCTACAGCCGCTCAATATACCCCGATATAGAACATGTCGATATACCCCGATATATACCCCGATATAGAACATACACATGCTTATACATTTTTGCACCTAGTTACTCAAAAAAAATAATTCAGCCGCACAAATCTGCTTCTCAAACTTCCCTTTTGTTCCTGATGTTAGAAGTAAGAGGCTTTCCTTTGTAAATTTTCAATCCCTAATCCCCAGGTCCATACCAGATCAGTCCTCTGTGGTTGCTTTAAATTTCATGAGCCTAGCTACTTGGGTGGAGAGACCATGCTGTAACCTTTGCACCCGAGGCAGGTGTGGAGTGGGTGAGCATCGAACACAGACGAGTGGTGGGTGTGTTGGACAGCCTGGCCTGGACATTCGGCTCCATCATGCTGGCCTGCATCGCTTACCTTGTGAATGACTGGCGCTGGCTAATCGTCGCCATCACATCCCCGTTAGCGCTGGCTATCGTATCCTGGAGGTCAGAAAGCAGACCTACATTTCGCTAACTTTACACGTTATTCTGACTGCTCCATTTTCACACTGTTCACGACTCATGCAGGTGGCTACCAGAGTCTGCTAGGTGGCTAATAGCTACGGGAAGGGTGAAAAATGCTCACTACTACCTCACAAAGTGCGCCAAAAGGAATGCAAGTGATGGTTTTGCATCTAAGATTAAGCCAGAGGTGAACTGACTTTCTTTTTTCACTGACTTTTACCCAATTATCAATCTAGCAGTAATATCTGACCTACCGGAACCATGATGCTGGATGGTGTTCATGCCTGATTTCATTTACAGGACCTTTCTACTGTAGTTGTGGTGGAGAAAGGAAAGAAGACTTACAGCTATCTGGATCTTGTGAGAACTCCCAAGATGAGGAGACTTGCTCTGAAAACAGGACTAGTATGGTATTAGCTAATTTTAGCTAATTTTTTTTATTGACTCTCTGAACAGACATTAAATGGACGGCTTAGAAAGTGAAACTGTTCTCTGCAGGTTTGGCATTGCCTCCACTTTCTACGGGATCAGCCTCAACCTTGCCGGATTCGGTCTGAACATCTACCTAACCCAGTTCATCTACGCGCTCGTAGAGGTCCCGGCTAAGCTGCTGGTTTATTACCTTTTGGAAAAAATCGGGAGAAGATACACTGAAGCTGGTGCTTTGCTGTTGGTGGGGATCTGTCTCGGTGTTAACATATTTATTCCTAAAGGTAAGCGATCTGTGGCGTCTGCCAGTCCCCAGAAAGTGTCATAATGAGTGTTTGCCCTGCAATGGGCTTCCTTGGATAGGGCCCAGACTCACCTCACCCCTGTACTAACAAATTAGTTCGGGAATTCTGATGGATGGGTGAATGGACATGTAGTCCTTCACCTACCTTGCCCTAATGAGGATGATATATGTCTCCATGTCTCCAAGCTCTGTTGCCCATAGAGGCAGAGTCTGACTTTGGCATCCCTCCTTAGATAAGTTATTGCATGTCTCCCTTAGATAAGTGGATCTTTCGCTCGATCATTGCGGTGCTGGGAAAGGCAGGTTCCTCAGCCTCCTTTACAACAATCTTCCTGTACACCTCCGAGCTGTACCCCACGGTTGTGAGGTAAGAGATCTCTTTTATCCATTTTTGCCCTAGTGCACCCCCATGAAAGGGGTCCTGCAATGCACTAGCTGTCCATGAACGCCTGCAATTTAAGTGTCTAATACTCCCACCTCTTTCCAGACAAAACGGCCTGGGCTACAACTCCTTCCTGGCCCGCCTGGGCGTGTCCATCGCTCCACTCATCATGTTATTGGATGAGGTGTGGAAGCCCCTCCCCCAGATTATCTTATGCATCATAGCTATAGCCTCTGGCCTGACAGCAAGGTGTCTCCCAGAGACCATGAACAGACGCCTAGCAGAAACCATAGAAGATATCGAGCAAACAAGGTACATGGATCTAACACCTACTCAGACGTCAAATATGATTCCTAATGACTGATTCCATGGTTAGAACTATAGGCCTACAAACAGCCTTAGTGTTTAGTGGTCTATCCATTGCAAATTTTGCAGTTGATGATACACACACACATCATATTGTAACAGATCCTGACTAACACACAATATTGAGCAAACAAGTAGATCTGAGTTCTAATCAAATGACTGATGACTGATTCCACGAATGAACTGTAGGCCTAGAAAGAGCTTAGATGATTTTAGTATGTTTTTTTGCAGTTAGTGACACGCAAATGTGGTACATAACAGATTCCGGCTGCAGAGCTCCTTTTAAGTGACCCTCGGCAATTGAACAGATTGCAGTTTGATTTTGCTTTGCCCTGTTTAATTACGGCTTTCTTACACCTCAGTGAGAAGCCTACTGGCTCCCCGGTGCCTAATGACGACCTAGAGAGCGCTGAGGGGAAATGAACCATAGAAATGACTGGGGCTCATTCACGGAGGGTATACCATCATCTCTGCCTGGACAACGGCGGAAATAAATGCGCTGGTACCACTAATTCAAGACAGAGCTGATTTTCTCTTTTTACCCACTGCTTTAATGCAGAATATTATATCTTGAAAACATAGGTACAGTAAACGGAAGTGTTCGTAGAATAATTCTATGCGGGGTAGATTTCACACTTGCTTCACTATTATTTTTAGCGTCATAATAGTTGCCTGCAGTGTTTAAGCTCCTTCCACGAATATGCAATGTGAGATTTGAGTCGAGATTCACAGATTGTCAAAGCATTACCTTAAACACCTGAGGAATCCTACTTTTGTTCTTTTTTTAGTGTACTAAAGCCAATTCCTTCATCCATGCATCAGAGCAAAAATAGTTCATTAATGTTTATTCAGGCAAGATAAAATATACGTCATTGACACCAAGGTTAAAAATCTTTATTTATAATCCATTGCTGAGATGGTATAAAAAAAATAGAATAAGAAATGAGGGTTATGTCGATAAATAGAGTTTTCTGGAATATTCCGTGAGGCTGGATGTTGAGGATGGATAGGTAAGTTCTATGGGCAGTGACCCTTGACCACAAAAGCTGTCTCCTTCCTTTCGGAAAAGCTGATGTGAACTTTAGACATCGTTACCCCAAAACACCACCTCCACAGTGCAGCACTTAATTGTTAAGTGCCAGTCGCCTGCCCAGGCAAGTAACCTCACCAGGGTGTGATTGTCAGCTCTTATCCTAAGAAAACAGAATTATTGTTACTTCCTTAATCACCGCAGGTAGCTCAGTTAACCCAAAAATAACGATTTGTCAGTTATTGACAAAACATTTCCTTAATCTTCACCAATCCTTTCTTTGTTTTTCTTGTTTTTTGAAGAGATGGCATTTATATGACTCACATTCACAGTACAAAAAGTAATAAGTGAAAGCAGTATATTTTACAAGTCATTCTTGTAGACACCTGGTTTTTACCAGGTTTAAGAAGTGTATACACTGTATCCATTGAAAGTAAAACAGCATGTTCATAGGCACAGATTTTAATATTGTAAAAGTAAACAAATGATAAGGAGTGCAAGTCCCAATAATGATTAAAAGGCTAGCATCCATTTTTAGTTCAATAAGCACACATTACAGTTACATTACAGAAAAATAGAATGTGATTCACTAGAATGACTCAATAAGAAAAAAAAAACATTTAATCTCTCCAATATTTCCAATATATTTACAGTAATAGAGACTGGTAGTGCTTTACTTAGGACAGAGGACAAAAAAGCACCTCAAAATCCAGCCTCATATCTGGGAAGTTATGACTGGCTTGAAACTCCATTCTGTTCTGTGTCTTTATCGTAGACATAGCAGCCAACCTCTCCGATGTTCACACCTTTCGGTCCAAACAGGTACCCGTAGCATGGCACATGGCAGTAAGGCTTACCCTCATGCTGATATAAAAAGGCAGGTGTCAGGACTCTGGTAATGTACTACAGGAAAAAATTAAACATTATATCCCACACAACTAATTTAAATATAAACACGTATTGTATTCTCTGCTTTCACTAGAGAATAAATCATTAAGGGATCATGTCTACTGATTCCCATGGGACTTAAACTGTCAGCGACAGTTCTCTTCCTCTGATCTCTTCCTTCTCTTTAATATCTGCGAGTAGAATACTGGTCACTAACAGCACCTTCATCAAACATTCACGCTAATGTGCCAGTGCAATACCTCAGCATGTCCACCAGATGTCAGCGTTTTCTTGCACCTCTCACAACGTAGACAAGGTCTGTGCCAGTTCCTGCCGAGTGACATCACCTTCTCCGCTGCACACCAGAAAGTACACAAACAAAACAAAAAAACCTCAGCTGTTGCCCAATGTTGAAGACCAGAAGCTCTGATTTTAGTCCTGTTGGCTGCAAAATGCATACAGTGTGTTATATGGCAGTGGCTTCCTGACATAATGATACATTGGCATAATAATATTGTGGGGGTGGGGTGGGGTGGAAGGGGATGACATGGCAATTCAGGTCATTCCAGGACCTTCTTAGAAAAGACAAAAAATGAAAAAAAAATAGGATTCTTTCGCTGGCACCTTACAGGACCCTAAGAAGAATTAGCGTTTATTTCATGTATTGTGTTGCTTCAGGACACAAGCCCGAGAAACATGGAGGCCAGAGTATCCAATGACAAACAGTCCAGTAATCCTACAAATTGTTTTGTCATGTTGAAAGCGTTTTGGGGAGGAGGAGGAGAATACAGTCACCTGGTTGGCCGTAGGGAGGGGCCACTGCTGCGTGGCTGTGAGCAGACAGCGTACATAATGCTTTAAAGACATCTGGGTGGGGTTTACACAAACCTGTCATGAGCCTCTGTAAAAACACTGCAAACTGTACTAAGCCACTGTGTCCTGAGCCATGCCTGTCAGTGCTTCATTTGAAAGGGCTATTTTTATATGTCTGAAGGTCTTCACGGAAATAGCTTTCCCCTAAATTTACTATTGCAGTTTTCATGTAGGGTATACGAATGTTTCCATGTAAAAGAAACAATGTTTTCACTCAAGCTACTTTGCCCAAAAAAGGTTAAATGAAGCTAAAAAAAATACCCTACTACAATTTTTTAGAACAGGGGTCTCCAACTCCGGTCCTGGAGAGCTGCTATCAAGTCCGTTTTCAGTCCTACCTGGCTTCTGATGAGCCACAGCTGTTCTCAGGTAAATGCCAGGGCCAGCTGTGGCTCATCAGAAGCCAAGTAGGATAGAAAACCTACTGGATAGTAGC
>JAABNY020000063.1:4189164-4205584 GCA_015164015.2 Brevimyrus niger | reverse complement strand
CCAGCTGTGGCTCATCAGAAGCCAAGTAGGATAGAAAACCTACTGGATAGTAGCTCTCCAGGACCGGAGTTGGAGACTCCGATTCTAGAAGGTTCTCTGAAGCAGGCTGTGTTTCTGTCTTTTATGTGTGAGAAAATCTGAGAAAAAGGCACCCACACTTGACAGGTTCCAAGCAATATTTCCAAGTGATTTCACACTCCGCCTTCTTTAAAGAACCACAGAGGCACACAATGTGAATATTCAGCACTGGAGCTGAAAGTTGAGGTGAACCTGATGTAGGTGGAGAGGAGTGGCGTTTCCTGACTGCCATCACATACAGCCTGCTCGTTCCATCAAGCCCCCCCCCCCAGAGATGCCAGAAGAACCAACCCCCAGTTTCCATGCGGGAAAGAACGCTTCTGTTCTGTCCTTAAATGTCACTGGTTTGAGGCAGAAGAAGTAAAATGTCTTCCCTTATGGCTTTACAGACACTGCAATTTGGAATCACTTTCACATTTTTTAAAGGGGGGGGGCAGTTTCTAGCAAAAATTGCACCCTCCCACATGAAGCGCAATAAGAGCTTAAATATGAGACAGGAGGATGAATGGGTTTGGCTTGGAGAGTAATGCTCTGAAATACACTCGAGCTGCCAGAAGGGGGCAGGCTTATGCCTCTGGAATGTTGGACTTGCAAGAAGAGGCTAAATAAACTTTCTGGTTTAAATGATTAACCTGAACTGAACAGACTGATCCCCCCGTTGCAGTTTCTCGCTCCAAGCGCAGAAATCACCCATTATCTGGGTTCTAGAACAGACGCGCTTTTTGGATTTAGTCAGCTTATATTTGCATTAACTGCGTAGATGTGGAGAACCCATCATTTTTGTGACCTTTACACTAACGTTGCACACGAGCCAAAATCTGTCTCTCAAAGTCTCTGTGACATCAGTTAGAGGTTAAAAAAATCACTGGCTTGGGGTGGCTGGAGGGATGCCAGGTCCCTCGACAGGCACATAAAACACGACGGATCCGTGCTACTGCTGCCGTGACCGCAGAGATCTCCTGGGGCGAGCCTGGCCCACCTCCCCAAAAAATGCACGAATCCAAGTCTGCTTTCTTTCACCTACTTACCAAAATATACCACTTTTCCACACCCGGGACAGTGTGACGTCTCTCCTGCAAAGGTCTTGATGTAGGGAGGTGCAGCTGGAAAAAGACATAGAATCCTTTTTGCACTTTTCTTTATATATATATATATATATATATGTGTGTGCGTGCATGAACAAAGTGTGAGTATCAGCCGATGCTGGGGTGTGATTCAGAGCAAAACTCATGGCAATGAATCAGCGCTTGTGTGGATGTACCATTGGCAGTGGCTAGGGAAATGACTGGGAGGGCAAATCCCACACGAGTAAAGCTCATAGTAGGGAGTAACAACGCGTCTCTTTGCGCCAGTGTTCTTCTGTTACCATCTCAGATGTTGCCATTTTAGCTGGGAGTGGGGAGGGGGCAGTGTTTATGCATGACAATTACAGGATGTCTGTGGAATTTATCGAAGGCCTCTCATAATTAACACTCTGAAAGCATCCATCCTAAATACACGATCCGTAATCACAGTAATATTTCATATAGAGAAGGCTATGATGCAATACAATGAAACCAGCATGATTAACAGGCAAAACAAAAATACAGATATTAATACCTATGATAAATGAGATGAACATCTGTGGCAAAAGCTGTCCAACAAGCAGCCTATTCTCTGTAATGCCAACAATGAAACTTGTTTTCTCCTGGTTGGCTTGCTCTGGAAGATGCTTTTAACTGCATGGAAGAAGGTCTGACCGACGTGCAAAGCTTTTGAGACTAAGCTCCATCTTACGTTCCCCGTCTCGCACAAAGACCTCCAAAATATGAACGTGATCTCAGATAAAGCGGAATTCAAAAACAAATGCCTAACATCAGATTTATAATTGAGTTTAATAGCTTTCAAGTTCAAAAAGGAGAAGTTTGATGTGCCACCCGTCAGTTACATAATCATAACGTGACTCCACCTCCCAACCCAGCCTGCAGTTTGAAGGCCGTCCATCTGCTTGCCGGTCGGAAAAGGCTCATTTAAACCAAATGTTGTTTCAGGCAACATGATTAAGGGCAGCCCATTAAAATTCCTGCCCGCGGAACACGGCCGCCCGTCATGGCATTGCCGGCGGCAACTCCTTCCATGCTGAACTAACTTTCCTATTTTAAAGCCATTATCTAAGCTTCGGGGCTGTTGTGGGGTGGGGTCCTGCATGGTGACCTCATCTTTCTTCCCCTGTGTCCGTGAACATGGGGGCTGGGATTCCATGTGTGCCCCTGGTGGCTGAGATTAAGCCGTACTGCCCTTGTGGGTTCTCAGCCACGTTGGAGAACAGAATTCAGCGTGACGTGCTGTAATGCCCATTATTTGCAGGCTGTACTGGCCATTATCTGCAGATCTGAGCGCAAGACAAAGAGAAGTTCAAAGTTTTCTCTGAGCCGTACATCATGCCCTTGACCAGAGGCATCTGCTGGGTTTCTGATACCCCCCAGGAGTTTAACTTCCCCTGATACTTACTAAAAGGATGTTGTTACCTCCCCTCTTTTGTCTACTATTTTCTTGTCTTGTGTTGCACTACTGTTTGTCTTGCACTGTCTTGTCTTTATTTATTTATTGTTTGTCCTGTCCCCCGATGCCCCACCCTGCCACTGTGGCATAAGACTTTCACTGTGTTCTTCGGAAAACACATGTGACAATACAACTTGAAACTTGAAACTCCTGTTCTTATATTTGTTCGCAATTATCACCCAATCAGTTTGTGATGCTTGTCTTTTGGAGAAACGATGCTGGGAAGGATGAGATGCGAGAAACATGAAAATTCGGAGGAGTGCGGACAGCAAGCTGTGAAAATTGCAAATCAAGGTCAACAAAAACTGGGTTAGAGGATGGCTGTGGATGTTATCCACTGTGGATGATATCTGTTGTGTTTGTATCTATGTGTTGCACCTTCGAGGACCCAGGGGAATCGGTATTTCAACACACGGTGTACTTGTACATAAATGTATTGACAATGAAGAACTCTCGAGTCTTGAGTCTTGACTGGGAAAATCCAGCTGCTGGCTTCCTTACCTTTGGGCGGCTGTCGGATTATCTGGGCGGTGGTCCAGGGGGTGGTAGGAGAACCATCAGATGGGCTCTCCACGGATGTGTTGACGGGGGTTGGGGGTGGCGTGTCATATATGTAGGAGCCTGCACCCCCGATGTTGACGCCTGTAAGAGACCACATGCTTTATGGTGTCACAGTTACAAGCTTAGAAATGCATGCTGGTTTGAGGAGGGTATATTTGTCAGTTACTTCTGAAATGGTCTCACACCCTGCCTCACTCCCCAAATTCCTCATCTGTGCTAGAACTGGACTTTCTAACAACGGAGTAACCAACAGCCCCCACAAATGCAGTGCTGCCACAATGGGTGGGGTGGGGGGGGGGGTTGTGGTCGGCATGTAATGTGTGGGTAGGGAAAATATTTTACTGAGGGTTGTGGATATTGTAGATTCCCTATTTTAATAGTTTATGAAGCAACATAAAGGAGATGCAAAAAGATTGCTGCCACAATAGTAAAAATAGTGTCCCACACCTCTGAGCAACACACCGCCTCCTAAATATATAAATCTTATATCCACAATACTGTAGCCAGATCCAGGATGGCAATGCAGATAATGCTGCTGTCTGCCTGAAGCACTACATTGGGGCAAAGACAAGCTTCACACTGAAATTGCAATTTCCATCTGTCCCTAAGTGAGCCCTGGACTCATCTTCTTAATTAAGCCAGCCCCTTCGTGAATACACCACCATTCTTATTCTGCTTAAAAAGATGAATTGAGCCACATCAGGGAAATATCCAATTAAGGCCGTTATTTTAATGGAAAAACAAAAATACTCCCAGTGTTCATGTCAGACAAAAATGCCTCAAAGACGTCCGGCTGTCCTCCGTGACTTGCGCCTGACGGCAGACCTTCTGCTAATGAGTTCTGTGCAGCACCAAACTTAAGTGGATTAACCCCATTAAATGTATTTAATGCAGGTCCACATGAAGTGATTCTTAGTTTTCTGAATCTGCAATTACCAAGCAAACAAATTATCCTACTTGGGTTTCAGGGAAGTACAAGGATCAGTATGGAAGGAAGCGTCTGTCCGCTGCAGTTAGGGGCCCGCACCATTCAAACATCAGGTCACGTGCTGCACGTTTTCCCCAGATACACGAAGAATGGGGTATTTGGGTCAGTGCACCGCGAAACACCACGTTTTACTCTACAGGGTTATTTATGCTTTTTTTAAGGTTGCATCGAATCTCTCGGCATGCCTGGAATCATTTCGGTAAAAGCACTCAAGCAAAATTGTCCCCCCACGAACTTTCCGGGGTTATGAAGGGACATCGGCTGCAAATATGCACTTTAGGTTTCAAGATTTCCAAGCAAGGAAATGCGAAGGATGCCAAAGATTCTGGCTTAGGTCAGCGTCAGAAACACAAACGTCCTTGGCTATGGATGGACAGAGCCATGAGCGAAATATTCAGTGGAATATTTTAAATATGTTTTAAAACATTGTACAAGCAACCAAACTGAAACCAAAGATCAGATTTGACTACAGCAAATGTGAGGACACTGACAGACCTGGGTTGAGGAGACCCAATTAAATGTGAGGACACAGACAGACTTGGGCTGAGGAGACCCAATCAAATGTGAGGACACTGACTAACCTGGGTTGAGGAGATCCAATCAAATGTGAGGATACTGAAAGACCAGGGCCAATGAGACCCAATTCAGGCCTAAAACGTGCATTTTGATCACTCCTGGCTGTACAAGTCTAGCAAGTGGAGCAGCCCATTGCTTAGTTTTTCTTTGTCATTTATTAGTAGGAAAAACAACTTCAAGAGCTGACCAGGCCAAATAAACAAAAACAGAGCTACCTAGCAAATGTGCTTCTTCACCCAACCCAAACAAAAGATAAAAATATACGTAACTTCCTTAATGCCCCAACTCTCCAAAAACAGTGAGAAAATAAATTAAAACAAAACGGTGTTGGACTCCCTATTTTCCCAGCCAAACATTAATATGACAGTTCAGCCCAGGGATTCAAGAGACTAAAGTCATTGGATCATGAAAAAAAGAACATTTAAGAAGTAATTCAACATGCAAGTGGAAAATTTATAATCTTAGTGCCTGACACGAGATTATAGTTCATGTTTAACTAACAATCCACAGAACATTTTTAATGGTGCACCAATAAAACCAATAGGCCTCCCAAACACAAACAGAACAGAGACCTTTATCAACTTTAATTTTACTGATGGGGCAAAAATATACACTGCATGAGATTCTTTTATTTTAGTAAGAGCGTGAAAGGTTTTCTTTAGAATGTGGGGAATCGATGAGTAGATTAATGACCTAGTCTTAATGGCGGAAAACCCTGCCTTGCTGAAATCCATTAACAGGAAATGTGGCTCTGAGGGGATTAAGAGTCTTACCTTTTGGTCCAAAGAGAGTAGCGTAGCAAGGTTTGTGGCAATAAGGCATCCCATCGTGCTGTGCAAATGAAATGAGGGAAAATTAAATTCTCATACACAAAAAGACACTTATAAAGTTATTGAAACATGCCTAACAAACTACTCATTACCATCCCTGCTCACCGCATCAGCATGTTCATGTTTATTGTAAGCGATTGTCATTAAAGAAGTGCCCCCCCCCCGCCAGTCTTGACCCCCCTATTGATTGACATTAGTTCTTGTCTCCTTTCACTGAGAGAACAACAGTGGCTTGAAAAATCCACCCAGAATTCCCTTCGTGACCTTTATCCCACTCCTTTATTTTTAGCAAACGGCTACCGCACGTGCTACATTCCACACCCTTAATACGAAAGGGAAACACAATAATATCTGCATGATAAGTAGCGGCCCCAGACAGACAGCTGCCAGTTTACACTTTGCACTCCACTCACCTCCAGGACTCACTGCTACGTCTAAACTAAATAACCACAAATAATAAATAAAATATCAAGAAGTCTTATATGTATAAGGACCTGAGAGATACCCCTTACACAAGCCATAAAATAAGTCTATTCAGACCTGTTCCTGTTCAAAGAGTATGTATTTCTAAACATAAGTCCAATAAGCCGCCATTCCATGTGTCTAACCCATAGAATAGCCCAAAAGGATAAAATGAAGCCCATTTCCCCAATCAGTCTGTCTCACCTTTACCCTTGTTTTGCCAAAGTAATTTATATGACATGTTCTCTGCCTCCCAAACTACGGTATATATTAAACAGACAAAACTTGAATTGATGATGGAGTTCTCCACCCTGACAAGCTGCACTTGGGGGTCAGTCATGTGCAGCTGCATCGACCCCCCCCCCCCAGAAGAGAGCGATGTGGATCTATGCACACAAGGAGGGCACCTGCACTCCTAAAAGATGAGCTCTTTCACCTTAGCTCAGAGGCTGCATACAGGAAGGAGGAAGGGGCGTCCTGCATTACCTCTGTCATCTCACAACGGGGTGGGGGGTGTTAAATATGGCTGGAATACCATGGTCCTGACCTGCTCTCACTGAAGAGGGCACAGACAGGGTGTTCACCTATCTGATAAGTAGGAATCCCCTCCCCCCATGCTCTACCAAAGCTAACAGAGTATTTTGGTGCTGGTACATGCTTGTGGGATTTGGTCATGCTGCTGTCGAGGTGCCACCATACACCCCACACCCATGTGACACATCTGTTTGCCCAGAAGGTGCCCACAGCTGCCCCTGTGAGCCCAGCATCGTGGCCCTCAGAGAGGAAAAGGTGGTTAAGGCATGTGTGATGAACGCAGGTGGGTTTGGCTGATTAAGCCATACAGAATGCTCTCTGTTCCCAGGATTCACCCTCACAGACAGTGAATTATCCCTGTGCATGTGAATCACATATTCCTGTACAGACACCTACAACGAGAATAGTGTGATTCCAGAGTCTGTCGATGGAAGGCACTGGGGTGACAACAAATGCGCTCTATATTCACAAAGGTCTCATTATGAAATATTCTGTGTCTGTAACACAAGGCCCCACTTTGTCCAGGAAAACGCCAAGATCGCCATGATAAGAAACTCAGCGGCCATCAGCCACAAAGGGTACTCTGTTTTCCCCCGGCACAAAGGTCAGCCACAGGGCCAAAGTTTGACAAACTTCAAAGGATTATGGGTAACAATTACAGGTACTCTGAGCCCTCAGTGCTCAATGGGGAGGGGAGTTCCAACTGCTGGCACTAACCCAGAGACACAACTGAAAAAGATGAGATAGCCCCCCTTTCAGACAGACCTAGATGCAATAGTCCCTCTGAATAACCCTGCGCCAGATACATGTCACAAAAAAACAGCCTCACTGTTCACTTGTGCAATGGATTTAAAAGAGTGAAGGATTCTGGGAAGCAGCAAAATGTTTTGTGAAAACTACAAAAAAACGTATCCTTTATATAGCTCTTCCTTCCGGAACTCCTGTAATGGGGCACCATTTCCCATAGCCTTGGCTACACTAAGCTTAAATCCACACAATTTGTCTTCAAGGCCGGCTAAATACACTGCCCAGCCAAAAAAAAAAGTCACCATTTGAATTTTCTCGTTGGACCACCTTTAGCTTTGATAATGGCCCACATTTATCATGCCATTGTTTCCACAGGCTTATGCCACATCTCACCCTTTATTTTCATCCAGATGTGCATCCATTACTCACCAAGATCTTGTATTGACGAGTGAGTTGAACCACTCCATAAAGCCTCCTTCTGCACATCCCAAAGACCTTCAATGCGGTTAAGGTCACAACTCTGAGGTGACCAAGTCTTGCGTGGAAATGATTCCTCATGCTCTGTGAACCACTCTTTGACAATTCGAACCCAGTGAATCTTGGCATTCTCGTCCCAGAATATGCCCATGCCAACAGGGAAGAAAAAAATCCATTGATGATGGATGGAGGTGTAACCTGGCCATTCAGTAGATTCAGGTACGCAGCTGACTTTACTTTATTGCTGCATGTAGCTGAGCTGTAATAATGATCCAGTCATTGACTCCTAAGTATTTGCTGATATAAATTCAAATGCCGACTTTTTTTTTGGTCGGGCAGTATACAGTGCCAGCAGCCAGGGCAGTGTACAGTGCCAGCAGCCAGGGCAGTGTACAGCTCCAGCAGCCAGGGCAGTGTACAGCGCCAGCAGCCAGGGCAGTGTACAGCGCCAGCAGCCAGGGCAGTGTACAGCGCCAGCAGCCAGGGCAGTGTACAGCGCCAGCAGCCAGGGCAGTGTACAGTGCCAGCAGCTGGTCCACTACCCGTAACCAAAACATCGGTGTAACTGTAAGAGCCACGGGAGCCAATTATATCAGGATGGGAAGCATATTTCTGCAGCCCCGTTTACAATTGCATAAAAGCTGCATGACTCGTCCATAAAATTCAATCATTTAACCACATCAAACACTAATAAAACGTCACGCTTCTACCGCAGACCATGTATGCGGCTCAGCGCGACGGAGGTGCTACTGAGGAGCAGACTAAAACCTAGCTGGGTTTCATTAAAAATGAACTAGGGCCGGCTTCCTGCACCTAGGGGAAGTCGCTGCACAGTGGGATTCATGACTGCAGCGTTTCAGACCAGCGAGCCAGAAAATGCTTCTTGTCTTGCTCCACGACCCGCCACGGGCCAGCCTCAGCAGCCAGTGATGGGTGTTTAGCAGGGACTTCACTGATAATGCTGACGTGTTTCAGGGCCTGGCTGAGGACCTCGTTCTGGGAACCAGCGGCGTGGACCACTTCAGTGCGGATTCCACAGGGAGAGTCTTCGGTGCCATTTCCCCAAAGGTATACAGAGAGCATTTTGAGAGGCATTCAATAGTTATCACTGTTGCCTCACACATCCATGAATATGGGTTCGAATCCCACCTCTGCTCTGTATGTGTGGCGTTTGCATGTTATACAGATTTCTTGCAGGTTCTTTGGTCTCCTCCCATAGTCAAAAGACACGCAGTTGGGTTAACTGGCATCTCTAAATTGCCAATAGAGTGTGACTGTATGTGCCACAGACTGCTATTCATTTAGGGTGGACCCCAGCCTTGAGTTCTGTGCTACCTGTGATGGGCTCCAGACCCCCCACCCCTGCAAAAATTAGCAAAGTAAGTGGTTGGGAGCTGGATGGATGGATGGAAGTATCACTGTTATCAATGAGATGTATACTGTCCATGTGTATGTGAAGGTCATGCCAGGTACCCATGTACGTATATGTGTCTCCTTTCACATTTCTCCTGAGCACCGATCTCATTTGCGGGGCGGCATGGTGGTGCAGTGGTTAGCACTGTTGCCTCACACTTCTGGGATCTGGGTTGCCTCACACTTCTGGGAACCTGGGTTACATGTGTGTGGAGTTTGCATGTTCTCCCTGTTCCTCCAGGTACTCTGGTTTCCCCCCACAGTCCAAAGTCATGATGAGGCTGATTGGAGTTGCTAAATTGTCCATAGGCGTGAGTGTGCCCTGCGATAGGCAATGTGTAACACACATTGTGACGTACTGGTGCATTCCTGAGAACTCAGAATTTGAAAATTTCCCTACTTACGAAAGTATTATAGAAGAGCTGAACGGAATGGAGCTGTAAATGCATATTTACGCAAATGACTACTAATTCTGCTAGTGTTTGATGCTAACGTAATACTGCGATTACAGACTTATTAGCATCAAGCAAATCATGATATGCACCGTGTGAACTGTTAATCAGCGCCTCTTCGGATTTACATCACTGTCGCTCTCCAAACCCGGCAAACGCCATTACTGAGCCGACCCTTCTGCAGTGGAAAGCCAACCGTTCACATACTTGTTGTTACTCCTTAGAGATGGTTTCTAACAGGAACATGACGTGCAGCACTAGCATGGCTCCACCAGGGGCTGAAATCATGGCACCAGATCTTGCCACCAGGAGTGGATTTGGTTTAGCAGATTGTGCACAGGCCTCATGGGTCAGTGGGAGTCACCAGTCAATAAATCCCTGAACCTGAGCTCTCAGTAAATCCCCCCCCCCCCACGTTGATGCTGCTTGGCAGCCGGAAGCCCAGCCCCTTCCTGCCCAACCCCCCCCCCGCCTCAGGAGCTCGGTGTCACCGGCGTCTCCTTACCTCCGCGTGTCCGCCCGCCGACAGGGTCCGGTTACAGCGCTGGCATTTCAGGCAGAATCGGTGCCAGTTCTTGCCCAAGGAGCTCACTTTCTCAGCTGGGGGGAGGGGGGGGGAGACAGTAATGCACATTTAAAAGGAGAAAAACTGAGAGTGGTGCTAAGCTGTCTTATGACAGAGTCTAAAGAGGAAACAAGAGGATCTCATTTGCATATTTATCAATAGAGTACTGCTCACCATAATTACTGAGGGAAAGCAAAACACTTTTTGCTTTTAATATTACAATAAAAATAACTGTCCCTTAAAATTCAGTTAAAATTCTAAAACCGATCACAAAAACACAAAGGAATGTCAACATCTCCTTTTAGAGGAAAGTCAGAGTCCGTGTTCTATGCATCGCGTGGGTGTATCACACTCGGAGACGGGCGTTTGTGCCACTCCACCCAGCACACAGAGAGGGCAAGCCCTTAAAAAAAAAACGCAATTCCAAAATTGCACAGCAGAGGAAGTGAGTTTTGGGAGTACGTGGGAGTCGCCTTCTTTCTGTGATTAACTGGGGGGTGGAATGTAGCTTTTACACTGACAAGGATGCAAAATGCTTTGGGGAGGCCTGCCTTATATTTCCATAAATCAATCCCTCTTCCTGCAATGATACATGTTGCTATTTTTTAGAAGCATAACATACATGGGGTGGGGGCGGGAGGGGGAGTGTTTCTGCTCAAGACAGTCAACAGCAAACTTGTGAACCTGTGGCGTCTGACCCTGGACGGTGACCAAAAATAAGTATAACTAAATCTTCCTGTCTAGATTAAAGCCAGATATCTGCCAGTTACTCTTTGCTCCATCAGAGACCCAACAGTCAAAAGCCTGAAGCAAAACATCATTTTCCTAGAAAAACCACAACCCCCCTCTCCCAATTTAACAAACAGATGTGGTAACTGGGTAGCGGGGGTGGGGGGCACAGTTGACTGACATTTCTTTTTGTCTGTCAGCAAGGCTTTTAACTGGGGCTTCTCCCCACTTTCAGAGTCAGTCAGCGATTCAAATTAACTCCAAATTAACTCCAAATTAACTTAGGCCTGTATAGGTGGCTACAGCTGACTGAGTCTGGAGTTTAAATTACCATATCACAAAATAATAATAGTTTTTCTTTGGAGGGGGTCAAGGGGTATGCACAAAAGAAAACGGCATATTCAGTTTCCAGTGCTGTACTGTTACCTCCACACGCCTAAGTCAGAGGTCGATGAAGTGGATCGACGACAGGATGAAACGGAACGGCCAGACTTCACCTCAGTAACATTCTCAATAGCATCTTTATTTGGTCTCACGAAATTTAGGGCAACGTTGCAATTCCAGAAACAGTCTTGGACCTTCGTGTTAGAATAAGGAAGCTTAATAGACTGCCAATGCAAACAGACAAATACATTCTGGGAAATTTTAGAACGTTGAGTTTTCTCTCTCGCATTTGTCAAAAGCGAACGGCCAAAGAATGTAAGACATCATCAGAGATTGTAAATTAAGAACTTGACTGTAGCTTTAGCTCAGTCAAGTTCTACTAAGCCTAAATCCAATGACTCAGGCTTCACAGGAGGACACAATAATAACTCAATAAATGCATAGCTGCACATCATCAAAGGGGTAATACAGGCAGACGTGGTTTTATATGATCTCTCCAACCAGCTCTTCAATCAAAACAAAACTACACGGTCAAATAGTTGGAGACTTCAGCCAGGTTCCAAGCCCTAGTTATTTGAACGTGACACAGTAAAACACAAATACTGGAGCGTAAATTCTTTACTCCAAGAATCAAGGTAAAAGATTACTCCTAAAGGATGCATCAACTACAGAGCAAAACGTGAAGGGCACAACGTAGCGCCGCAATCACAGCTTCACGTGAGCGCTGCACGATGGAGATGCCAGGCATCGTTTCTTAAGTCATCTGAAACGCATTTCCTTTCCCCTGGTAAAAGAGCACCTTTGATGATGTAACAGCTCGAGTGGAATACGAAGGAATCAGGGATGTTTCCATGTTGGAAAAGCATCAGGGGAAGGTTTGGAAAGAATTGGATGGAACAATCTGATTGAGCCAAAACGTGCCCCTTAGAGGGTGCAGCAGTCCGGCGTCCTCGGTAACAGTGGCAAACGGCCTGAATAGTTCCTGTCACAGTGGCCCTGGCAGCGACAATGCAGTGGCGTTGCTGCCCAGCCACCCTCCAGTGCCAAGCAGCTTATATAACCATTTGTTACCCTTCTGTCCGAGGTGGCTGATGCAGAATATAGATTAGGTCTCGGACACAGTTGTCCATTAACGTGAGAAATCGCAGCGAAAGTTTCAGCCCTGATTGAAAAGTACAACGTGTTGTCAAGGTAGAACAATAACTGAGCAAAATGGTGTTTTTCATCAATGTATTTCAAGAGTGAGGCCAGCGATTGAAGACTGCATAATAATTTAGAAAAATATTGTAACTAACTTTAGGCATCTCAGATGTCTTTCTATAATTGCCATATCCAAAAACACTTTCAAGTGATGTTATTTTAACATAATGCAACTGCATGTCGTGAAAAACATGCATATAGCCTACAATAAAGTACAAAAATAAAATTCAAAACAGCTTGTTGCAAATATACATGCGCCAGTTAATATCGACCTGTCAAGCGGAGTCTAGAGCCGAACGTTGTCCAGCTGTATGTTTATAAAAAAACAATACAATAGCATCTTACCAAAAAACACCGGCTTTTCACACCTGGGACACTTGGAGGTCATTTTGCATAAATGAGATTCTCAGTCCAGTTAATGTATGATAAAAGTACCGGCCGGGAGCGCTTCGGGTCCCCCGGAGAAGCAGAGCGAAAGCTCCGCGCCACCCAAATATCCCAACTTTAAAGTACCAGAGCGCCCCGCCCCCGTTCCGGTCCTGTAGACGCGGGTTTGGGTCTTTCGCTTTTGATAGGTTCCCGCAGACATCACTTAACTGCGGTTCGGAACCTTCCAGGCTCCTCTCGCCGAACCGCCAGCACCGGCAGCGGGAGGAAGCTGTGGCCAGTGCCCGCGTGTCGGCACCAGCGCGCCGCTCAGACTGGGAAAGGCGTCTGTAATACCTTAAGTGTAGAGATGACGAGGTAATTCCGAGTAACCAGTCAAAGGGAAGAGATACACGTAGTTAAATATTTATTGCTACCTTTTTTTCGTTCTTCCGTTTCTTCAAACGCGTATCATTCTACATTTTTATTTGTGTAACCTGTGTGAGCAGATGCGTTCCCAAGGGAAGAATGCAATTTACAGGAAATCTTTGAACGGGCCTGAGTTTACATGTCCACACTTTTTTTAATAACTAGCGGGGGCTTTAAAACAATGGATGCGTCTTATAGCTGAAAAAACAAATTTTTGTCTCATTGTCAGAACAAAAGAAAGGAAGTTTTTGAACTATGAATTAAACGCAGCTGGGGGTGTTTGTTACTTAATTCTCCAGAAGAGATTGTATCTTATTATGTTTTTCAACACATGGGATGAAAAATGAACATACAATCAAAGGTTTATATATCCGTACAATCCAGGTCCACCTGAGCCTCGTTTTTGGCGTCCTGTAAATCCTATTAATTAACATTTATTTCGTATAATCGTAAAACCTTGTTGTACTTTTCATGGCTATAATAAGCTTTGTAATGCAATTCCTGTCTCAAACTATGAAAAGTGTTATTATGGGTACAAAACATCAGTTGTATGTTTTTCGTAAAAAATGTTTACCGACCTCTATATTCTCCAATTTGTGATTATCCGATACCAGTATAAATATTGCAGCATCCAAGTTAATTGAGGAGCAGGTATTTACAATACCAATACATCTTGCAAATCATTTGTTAAAATCTTGTAGTGGGGAGGGGAGGGGAGGGTGCTTGCTTGGGACTGAGGACAGAGATCACGTTTCCTCTTCTTGCAGCCCTGAGTTTGTTTACACGACCGCGTCCTATTGAAATGTATCCTTCCGTATCTTTTAAAAGGAGAATGGGACAGGGAGACGGTGATACCTTCTCGAAGAATCTATGTAAAGATTACATTTCTAAATTTGGGCTTGAAGGAATAAAGAATATAAATACAACTCTGTGTAACTTGCTTTGGTAGTGCTGTATGCCTTTATCATCAGTTCACACCATTGACCCACAAAGTTGAGGCATGAAACGCGCGCCCATTACACCACCTTATGACGGATTCGGGCTTCCCTCTAGCGGAAGATATGGGCATTTGCACAGAGATTGCATCAAATCCGAATTACACTAACACGTTTTGATTTACAGTGAGACACCTAATCGGATTTGCCATTTCACTATTTAGAGTGTTGCATTTCATCTAAATTCCTTAATTGTTTCAAAATACCTTTCATGCAGTTGAAAGGTATCTCTGTTAATGTTCACAGGAATACGAAACCCATGGGAAACCAGAAACCAATGCCCGCTCAAAGCAAACTTTCCCACCGACATTCCAATATTGGAGTTAACAATGTAACAACATCTGTCCAATCCCGTAGTTAAATATAGCTCATGCGCGAGGAAACACACAGATCTGTGCACAAACACTTTGCAATCTTAGAAAATGCTTCCATAATAATAGCTATCAAATATTTGAGGACTTATTTGTGTATTTCCTATTACCATTGGGTTTTTGCTTGATGTTAGTGCGCAATGCGTTGAGTGATGAAGTGTAGTGCTTATTTTTGTTACCAGTCCTTAAGTGTTGTACCTGTCACTCAGGATAAATTTCCTGATATGCTACTGACATGATTTTGACGTTGCTTTGACACATGCTGTTTCTTAATTTTTTAAGCATTGTGCTCATTGTGTGTCATTGAGCATTCAAGCCCACATTTCGTTTAAAAGTTACAGCTTTGCCTTTGGCTTCATAGCAAGACCATGGTATGAGTTATGTAACCCTTGAATGGATACTTAGTTGTAATGATGATTTTTTCCACCAGGTGGAGTATTTATGCCACACAGACAAGAAAGCCTGATTTAAATGTCTGAGTTTTCTGAACATGTCCAGTAGGCGGGGTTTTCTCTACTGGATGATTACCTGCAGGTTCTGCCCACGATCCACTGGTTATTTCCCACTGGATTCAACCAGACAGTGACTGACGGCATACAGAAATTCCACCCATTTTTACTTGCAAAAGCGACTCTGACTACTGTTGTTCCCGTGTGTGATATAAAGGGCTTTAAATTACATGCTTTTTGAACGGAGACAAGTATTTTTTAACAAGCTAAGAATGTTTAACTCGGCGAGATAAATGTCAACCATTGATATAATCCATGATGGAAAATGCCTGTTTCCCTATCTAATTGATCACGCTTTAATCCCCTGCCTTAAATTTGCTATTTCAAGTCGATAATAAATCCTAGTGATTGTGATATTTCTGCTCACGTTTGTCGCCCCCTGCAGGCCTGTGGTCAACTTTGGTGTCCAGCAGAAACGTTTCCTTAAAGCAGAAAACACACTTTGTCGGTGTGCTGTGGTAATGCCTTTAAAAGAAACAATCCAGAGTTACATTTTTGAAAATACAGTCTCAGCCTTTCTGACCATAACCACAGTGTATTGCTACATCAATCAATGCAACTTCTGGTACATCTTATGCAATTACGGTTAAATTCCCATATATATATATATATATTTTTTTTTTCAGCCTATAATCATGACAGCTCATTCCCTAATAAACATTATTTATTTATTTCTTGAAATCATTTGCAGTGCCTATGGTTCTGTCTTGCCCTCAATTCAGTTCCTCTCATTATCGTTACGCTTGAAGTTTCAAATTAACTCTTTAAACAGGAAAAGGTTAGAACACACCCTTGTAGGAAACAATGTCTGCTCAATTACTATTGTCTTAATCTCCCAACATTTAGCTGTATATTATAATATTTTTCTTTGAGGAAAAATAATTAGAAACCATACAATGAATCTTCCACCCAGTTCCTCATTGTACACCAGCTATTCTCCATGCTCTTATTTTGCATTTACTGTAGCTGTGAATGTTGCTAGGTTCATATTCCATATCTAGGTTACTGCTGTTTGGTTGACTGACAGAGTTATTTCCTACTACACTCCAGGTTGGTGATAGGCAGTGGCAGATGTGAAATCAAACCCCAGACAGGTTCAGTTATATGGGCAAATAAAGTGTGAGTTCACATAATCATGTGCTCAAAGCTAGCTGCGCAACCCCCCCCCGCCCCCCCCCCCCCCATCAACCCCCCCCCCCGCGTCCGCCCACCC
>JAABNY020000063.1:4167910-4189154 GCA_015164015.2 Brevimyrus niger | reverse complement strand
GGGGGGGGAAGTGGGAAAAAAAACCCCAAACAGGTTTTTTTATATGGGAAAAAAAAGGGTGAGTTCACATAAAATTTTTCTCAAACCTGGCCGCGCCCCCCCCCCCCCCCCCCCCCCCCAACATAATAACCCGGGGCTTAGGTATCTTAGAACCTCAGATGCTGGGAGGTTACGGGTTTGCTGGTGTGGGACAGCTGTTTCGGAAAAAGGGCTAAATCACATTGCAGGTTGGTCATTCCTCCCTCGGGACGGATCTGCCGGCCGGTCTTCCGGCTTCTATCCTGCTCAGGTTCCGTCTCTGGAAGGCAGACGGCAGTGTTGCAGCGTTGTTGTCATTAATGTTGCAGCTTTAAACGCTTTTTTTAAACACTCCCTCTCTGTCTTTGGGCCTCTTTTATACACCTGCGTATGGGTGCAGCATGACGGAGACGTTCATAGTGCTGAGAGACGACACTGGAATTCGCTGCCTTGCAAATTAAGTTTTGCTAAGTCAGCAGCTTGATGTATGTTTGGAGATTTCCATATATATTATTAGAAACTGTTTTTATTATAAAAAATAATGGACATTTTTATGACAGTGGATAATTTCCTTTGGCACCATCAATCTCAATGTATACAATAAAATCCAAAGTGTAAAGCATCTACCATTAATCATAAGTTAATATTATTTTGTGAACTAATGAATTGTGTTAATGTTTTCCTATTCACTCATTAATTCCTTTGCATTCTGAGGAAATTGATTCCAATGTAATTTAGACCCCATACAGATTGAGTTTCATGTATGAAAAGCTTTTAAATTCACTCTGTTATCCTTCTTCGGGGTCTGAAGAAACCCCAGCCCTCTTCTAATTCTTCATGTTATTGACAAACACTTTGCTAGCACGTCGTTACTCACATCCCAGGGCCTTGACAGTCTTCTCTCCTATTAATAGATGCGGCCGATCACTGAACTAAATACCATCAAATTTAGAATAACCCCATTGTGAGAAGCTCAAACCTTCTTGGGAGAAATCAACCTCTCACACACAGGCGTCTGTGGTACTAGGCCTCTGATCAGGACAGAAGCTTGAATTGTGTTTTCCGTCTCTGTGATGCACGTCTAGAAGGTACACTTCAGAACGTCTGGCTGCATGACATCTCCCTGTTAAGCTACGGGATCACAGGCGGTCACATCCTGCTCGTTGTGCGGCTGGTGGCTTAGACGGGCGTGTGTTGGATCAGCACTCCCTCAGAATGGACGGCAGGCACGTAGCATCTGCAGCTAACAGCTAATGAGCAGTGGCACAAAGTCCTCTGTGAATGTGTCCTGCTGTCAAAGAGGTCAGAGGTCATCCCAGATCCTGGTAGCTATTTGAGTGTAACACAGGTAACATGTGATGAGAAGCTGTATTTAATTCTAACTACGCAAACCTTCGTCAGCAATAAAAAGCTAAAGAACTCTTGGGATGGTCTTCTCCCTTATTTCTAATGACACATTAATGGCATGACATCATCATTAACCATACATATGACAGCAATGGCTCCTTCATAACTACCCACAGAGCTTGCATCTATAATCAGGGGAGAAAAAAATCCTTTTCCAGTATTTGTAATACACAGATTTGTTATCCACTGTCTGCCCTCTAATCTTCTGGAATGCATGTGTTTGGCTGTTTTACGGATGTTTATTTTGCCCGTACTGCAGTACTGGCATTAAAATAATCACGATATTGCTGACTGTATATGACTGTATATCACATTTAAGCTATGGCCCATACAAGCGAGTGCCTTATTTCAGGGCTCTCCGAATCATCTGGACAAGCTAATCACCCTGAGTAAATAAATGCCTGATTTTGGAGGTACTCTGCTTCCCTTCTGTTGGTGTCGGCCTTAAGCCTGTAGTTTTCCTGCAGGATGTCGGTTTAATCTCTCGCTCGCTGCTTGTCTTCCTGTTCTGGAGTCCGAGGTCCCTCATGCTGAAGGCTATTGAGAAATGCTGCGCTCAACAGGAGCTCAATCAAGTCACCAGACCTGCTCTCTGATTGTTCTGTGAAGAGATGTGGATTTGACAGTCTTTTAGGATGCATAACTCCATATAACTCTTCAAAATTACCCTAAACTTTCTGACCAAATACTTTTTAAAACTTTTGAGAAAAGAACAAACTAAATGCCTGCTTTACCATACAGGTTTTTGTAACTGGTGGACTTGTAAGCAGTGTAATGGAGGAACTGAGGTATATGGTGAGGTAGATCTCCAAGGATTAGGTGCCCGTGTTCTATGATCAGGCATTTAATAACTATAGCTTCATCTCTTTTTACATTGGGCGAGCACCCCCTGTGCTCGTTTTCAGACCCAGCAGTATAGGTCTGGACGTGGTATTCGTGCCACTCCCTGCAGTCCCAACAGAAACCAGACGAGGGCGCACCACATGCGACTGAAAAAGTGGCGGACTGTCACACATATGGTTTGATTTAATTTATACAAAGAGTAAAGATATTTTGAATAATAATGACAAAATGGATCAAACCCCCATTTATCACTCAGAATGAAAATTACATTACCATTGTACTATTTTCCGGGAAACATGTATCATTTAGGACGGAAATTACATCTCACCATAACATAATTAATGTTACTTGACTTAACAGTGATTGTATTAAATTCTTTGTTAATTATAATCCCAAATAATAGGTTTTCGCATGTTATATCAATATACTGGATGCAATCGGAATTAAATTATATTATTTACATTATTATTATATTATTTGTAAAAGGCAAAATGGCACAAACTTCATCCCTGGTGTTACTAATGTACTTAAATACTTCATACATACTTTAATCACTACTTCACAACACCTCAAACTTAAAAGGCTATCCCTCCCAAACAAAATTTTAAAACTGTCTTTAAAAAGTACTTGGGTTTCAATCAATTTCTCTGTTTTCTATCATTGTCAGCTGAGTTATTTTGAGCATGATTTCTCCTCTACTCCCTCTCAGGTTTTGCCTGTGCAGATGAGTCTGCGTTAGCTGACACACTGGTCCCTCAAGAGTTTTGTAAGCACCACTAGCTGAAGTCTGTATGGTTACTTAAGAGTGTGAAGGAGGTAACCTCGGGAATTTTCCATTCTAGAGCCAAATATTCAAACTCCCTGGGAAGAACTTGCCTTTGATCAACCAGAAATCCAGCATTTAATGACTTTTGAAATTCTCAGCCTTTTATGCACCAAAGAAAGTACGCAGAGTTGATATTCAAAGCAGGTCTGTTCTGACAAGGTACGGTTGCTAAACTCTTTTGAAATTCAATTTCCCTCCAAGACAAGACATGAATGAAGTTGGCATCTTGTGTCTCCCCAGACAAACAGGAGTCTGAGGCCATGGGATTCTACGCAATGGAAGGCTCCACAGACTCCTCAGTTTTGCTCCTGGAACTCTCGTTCAGTGCCATCTCCATTCCAGCTTGTGTCTGTTTTTGTACAGCTGGCTTTTATATGTTGTAATTACGGTAATGAAACTAGAGCATCCAAACAGGGACACACACAGAGGTGTTGTTGAATATCATATTCATCCAGACCCTCAACAAAGAGGAACAGATTATACTCTATGTCAGATGAACCTATATATTATGGTGTTTGACATATACAACCTTGAAAACTTGTTTTGTCCCCCTCTCACCATAGAAGGGTCATCCATGATTGCGTGGCTGTGAACAGTAAGGGACTTGGGGGGCGGGGGGGGTAACTTTGGGGGGTCGGAGGAAAGGGGGTAAAAGTAGAGGGTACCCAGAAGTTATTACCATGAACTGGGAAAGGCAGTTTGAAGAGTCCAGCCAATCAGACCATAGGATTTGCCTTGTTGCCATGACACCGAAAGCATCAAAATACAGAACCTTTTTATTGTTCAAGATACAGATTGGTATCAGGAAAAGAAAATGAAAATCTCATTATATTTCCCAACAATGGGGACTGTTGCATTGAAATTTAATATTTAAAAAATCCGCAACAGTGTCATTTTTATAGATTAAATCACATTTATCCAGTGCACGGTCAGAGTGATCCCAGAGGCTACCCCAGAAGCACAGGGGACCAGGCACGCGACACCCTTGACTGAATGGTAATTCCAGCCAGTCGCTTAGTGCGTTTGGGCTTCGTCCTGGCTTCCGCCCACGTTTCTTCCCACTATCTAATATGCAGTTAGAGGAATTGGCGGCTCTGAATTGCCTGTAGTATGATGCCATTTGCAACAATACCCAGTCAATAACCGTGAAAAACTGATTCAATATCCATGTCTTCAGGGACATTCCGGGAGACCTTTCCTGGTTACCATTTGAATTTCTGAAAGTAGATCCAGTCTAATGGAGTGGTAAACGATCAATATGGTACATCTGTGTCACAGTTTAAAATCTCAACCTATAGATGCCTGTGTGAAATGTATGGTCTGGGGATTCTAACTAGATGTGGAGCGCGGTGATTAAGCGGCGGCAGCCACCGACCTGCGCCTTTAAGGGAACCCCGGCAGCGGGCCGAGCTGCGCGGCCGGCCTGTCGCTATGTGGGCGGGGGGGGTCCGGCCGCCGTCCTGCTTCCTAACTGCCGCGGCTCCCATCCAAGCGGGTCCGCACCGGGAGCGAAACAAATCACGGCTACCGACTTTAGGCGTCCATTACCCGGGAAATGTTGCCAAAAGCCGGGGTAGGGACTTGAAGTAACCATATAAATGCAAGAGCGCTCGCTTTATCCAGGCTGTTGCACAAACACGGGCATTTCTGCTAGTTTGTAGCAGTTTACAGCGTCGGCAGACATTAACTATGTCACGTCCGAGTGGGCGAAAGTTACACATTGACTCTGTGCGCGCTGCCATTATTGTGCCGTTGCGTTTGCTAGCTAGGCGTTTTAAAGCAGCTTTTTTATTTAAGCTTTCTCGGCGAAATCCCCTTTCCACGAACTTGGGGGAAACAAAACCATTGAAAGCGCAGTATAAATCCTGCCGACGCCGCTAGTAGTAATGAAAGCCGCCGGTAAGCGGTGAGGCGGCTATGGCTGCCTAGCTTCCTAGTACCCGATTCATTTAGTCTGCGTGTGAGTCGCAAACCGCGGCATTAAATCAACTCCATACACTTGGAACGGCAAATAACGGCATTTTAGGTCGCAGAGTTCTCGATTTCTTACATATATTTAGCGCAGTCATTTGGCGCCGCTTTATTCTGATTCAGTACTGTGTTCGGGTTGCCAGATGTTACTGCTGAATGTTGCACAGTTGAAGCTGTTCATTGGGTGTATTTGTACTTAAATACATCAGCACAAACGAATGCATTGATTATCATGTTTAAAGATTTGACCTGACTGAATGCGCTGGGTTTTATAATTGATTTAACAGTGACATAGTGAAATGGCCCCCTTCCCCGCTTTGTGACTGCAGGAATGAGGGGACATCTCTCCTATCATGGCTTCACAGCAGACGGCGTCTCTCGCGCCTCTGCCGCGCTGGGAAATGTCGCTATACTGGCTGCTGTCCCTGGGATCACATTTTTACTCCTTTTTCGAGCTGCACAAATTCTCCAAAGGTAAGCTATGGGGTTTGGTCTGCAGGTGCGGCGTCTGTCCACATGCTGCTGATAATCAAGGTGGATGAAATGGACCAAGCACGACAGGGTCTTATTTTCCCCCTGAGTTACCGCTTCCAGTACCCCACCCGTTGTGTTTTAATGTCATGTATATCAAATTGAAATACACGAAGCCGCGGTTTCACACTTATGATCCACTGTACCCGGAGGGCTAAGCGCTTCATCCATTTAAGCAATTAAGCGATTAACAGGCAGGGAATAGCACTAGTTGGCGAGCTGACAAAGTCCCCTGTTATTCAGTTTAATAAATTTAATAATAGTAAACGACACCGAATCGCGACAAAGCTGCAGACCCAACTGATGTTTCTTGCGGACAACCTCAGGCAATACCGAAATAAAAAAGAAATGAAAACCACTATTGTAATGCAGTACATTATTCACTGCCCCAAAGCATCCGCCAGCATTATTATTGTGTTACTCATTTTACTGAATAAGCCCCTCAGACAAGGGCAATAAATCTTGTAAAATTAATATCTTTCACATGTAGCTCACCAAGCCCATCTAAAACGTGAGGAGGGAACCGAGGAGGACGCGTCCCGTCTTGGTATCCACTACACAATGTATAAATAAGTTTGGTCTGGTTGTCGCAACACACAGGTCACTAACTTTACTGACTGGCCTCGGACCCCAGCAATAAAAAGAATGAACTAGGATTGTTTGTTTTTATTAACTTGGTAATTTTTTTGCTTGAATTAATAAGCTGATGTGTGATAACGTGCAAGTGAGACGTTTTTGTTATGGCGAAGATCAATGTACTGTATAAGATGACACAGATGTGGTTTCTTCAGTCTTCTTATCTTATACGTTTTCTGCTTGCTGCAGCTGTTAGCCAAATGCAACTCTGCAAATGCGAACCCTGCTTTAAGAAAACTTGGATTTGCAAAGACGCTGCAGTTTTGACTGTAGTCGCCCGTTCTTTCCACTAGGGGGCACTGTGGCCGCGCCCCGGGGCCTTGTCTTGTGGGATCTGCTGCTGTGATTGCAGGAAGGTGATGGTGCGGAACGTTTCTGACCTAACGTGGCACCGTGTAGGAGTGGTTTCTGTGGAAGCGGTAAGGTGACTATGGGAGGTTAACAAGGACTTCTGTTTAAAGCAAGACCTCAAATTATTCATTGGATGCTTTTTGATCCAGCATTTTCTTCATGGTAATATTAGGCTTTATGTTCCTGTTGGTCTGCTAAAGTATATGTCTAAAGTCTGTATCTCACCAGTATTTATTATTGTAAAATGTGATGTGTGTTTATTGTGGTTGATGGTGAGATAGGATTCATGTGTACATAGTTAAAATACTATACATAATTTAAAATAAACATTTTCTTGGAGTTTGCAGTGCTGTGTCTCCATCTGTTGGGAATTGGTTTGTCTGTTGGACAAATTGATTTTCTGATAGTAGTTTAGTTCTTTTTGATCCGGAAGGTCACCAGTGCCATGCTTTGCGATGCAGTCTGAAATCCCTGCACAGCACCATTGCTCCCCGTCCCCCCCTCCTCTCCTCCTGGGGGTGTCAGGAGGCTCAGTCACAGCCTGCAGGTCTGCACATTTGCACCCAGCGCTGGGTTTGTGCTGAAACGTGCTGTTCCGTCTGAGTGACGGTGCTCAGCTGGCCTTACTGAGCGTGTGTCGACGCGCTGCTGCCTGTGCCAGGCTGTGCCCTCTTTGCCCTGGGTATCCTGTCCCGGGTTTGCTCTTCCTGGATGGATAGTCTCAAGTGACTTAGCGGTATTGCAGATGGACGAGCGGGTAGATGGCGTTCATCATTGAGCCTGCCGCCCTTTAGCACGCGCTGTTGGTCTGACCGTTTGAACCCACTTCCACTCGGTTTTTGACACCATGGTTGGCACCTCCCGGGTTTCGAATCCCACTCTTGCTGTGGTTGTGTGTGGGGTGAGTTTGTGTTCCAGAGACATGCAGGTTGGTGATTCTCTAGCTGTGCATGCTCTCTGATGGACTGGCATAGTGTTTAGGGTGTACCATTAGGGCTAACTGGGATGGGCAACCCACCCCTGGTGTGTTTTCAGGTCTTGTTTCACCTGCATGTGGTGGGAAGGCTGAGCTGATAACGCTTTTCCTATTCATGCCCCCCTGTCATTTCTGGGTAAACATTTGGGGGATGGGTGGATGGATGAAGGGTGGATGGATAACTTAAAGCAAGCAGTGATTGAAAAGGTGTGAGATCCCCACTCGCCACGTGGTTGTGGGCCCCTCTTCTGTCACTGCCCCTGTTTATATACACCCTGAATCCAGTAACGGTCTATCGCAGGGCTATTCAACTCAGGCCCTTCCAAATTCAGGCCTTGTTTTCAGTTCTATCAGGTAGTCAATTTAATAATTACTGTTTCTGATTGGTCAGAAGCTTCACACCTGGCTCCCAGGTGAAGGAAGGCTGGAAAATAGGCAGGGCTCGGCCCTTGAGGATCTTGAGTTGAATAGCCCTGGTCTAACCTATGGGAATGTAATTCACTGTTTTCTCCTGGCTGTCATTCATTCCAGCATCTGTCAGCTTCAAAACACAGTAAGCAAAGTGGTGTAATTTTACCTGCCTGAACACTTTTCCTGCGTTTTTACTCTCTTCATAGAATATGAGGAAAGACTTGGCCGAGAATTTGAATTGGAGAGAGGATTCCTGATCTGGGGATTCAAAAAGGTAGGGGACGTGTGGGCATGAATATTTGCATTAAAATGAAAATCCAAAGATGAATCTCGATGTTCTTTGGCTACTGCTGTGATGAACACTGAGTGGCGTAGTGGTCAATGAACTGCACTGACTTTCATGGACTCAGGTTTGAGGGTGCATTCTGATCCGAGGCAGGGCCCTCAAACCAAGAATTGCCGCTATATTAGTTGGCTGAAAAAGTTATGTAAATTACTCTCGATCGCAGCATATGTAGCGCAGTTGATAATGCGATGTAATGCACAGAGCCTCGGGCATCGTGAGCATGAGCTCACGTTTGGGCACAAAGAAGAAGCGAGAGGCTTGCGATCCCCTCTGATGAATTATCCAGGGCAAAGCAGGCTAAATATAGCCCATTAGTTGGCGCTTGTGGTGCATGTCTCTCCTATAGTCATAGCTTCGAAATTCCACTTAAAAATACTTCCACCCACACATTCCTTAAATTTGCTTAGATTTTTACTTTAAATACACAAAGCAGATTAGATGCCTCGCACATTAAACTTTACCCCGCCTACCCCCATGCAACTGTGATTTAGAATCGTAATTTCAGCGGTGTTAGCAGCCAAACAAATCCATTCTTGGAAAATGTTACAGAACAAAGGAGCTTACAATAATTTTTCTTTTATCTGTAGGACCCCACAGACTTTGAATGGAGTTTCTGGAGCGAATGGGCAAAAAAATCATTGCTCTGGTCCTTCCTCGGCCATGCAGTTATCTCCAGGTTGTCCGGTCTCTTCGCTCCACAGGTACGATTTCATTTTTCCTGCCTCATCTTTTGGGTGAGAAGCGTAAGAACTGTATAGCTGAGCTCTTACTGAGTGCACTCAGCGGCTTTGATCCTCAGCGAGAGGGACAGCGTGGCGACAGGATGGTTCTTGCATAAATAACCTTTTAGTTGTTCTGTGAACCTGTCTGCCCCTCACAGGCCAGGGTGGCGGTTCTGACAGCCTATGGCCTGGCGGCAGCCTGGCACTTGCTGGGCATCAGGGGCCTGGCGGTGGTGCTACTGCACATGGGCGTGTCTTTCAGCGTGGCACAACTGCGCAAGTGCGCCCTCTGCTGGGCCAGCGCCCTCATGCTGCTCTCCACACTCCACCTGGACTTCCTGGGGGAGCTGCAGGTAAGGTTGGGTCTTGTGTCACTCACTCCTCTTCTGTACAGCGCTTCTGTCAAGAAAATAAGAGTGAGCTGGACAAAGGGATCAGATTTTAACTGTGAAACCTGCCGGCCCTTGTTGCCGTTCAAAAAACTGTGACCTGCCTTGAAAAAGTGCTGGAACAACACATTATGTCAAAATGCTGAATTATGTAATAATTCCACTAAAAAACATTTCCGTCACATAATATGGCGTTGTTACATAATGCATCGCCGCACGCGGTGTAACAACGCAGAATGTGAAAACATGACAAAATGTAACAAATTTCCTTAAGATAAATGTAGGCAAATTTCAGCAAATTTTTCAAGGTTGCATTTCCAGAAAGCTTCATCACACTAAGAAATTTGTCTCATACTTGAGATCATTTGTGGATTAATGAGTGTTTTTCCATGGCCTTTGTAGCTCAGGTAGTTCGTAACATCATTCATAAATTGAGTTTTCTGATCCACTTGTTATTTTCTTTTGCTGTTCTGTCACAGAGATGCAGAAGTCCCAAAATAGATTGCAAAAACACACTGATCCTCTTTTTTGGACAATGTGATGATAATGATGATGATGGTTAATGTTGCCATATACAATTACAATGTAGGCTATTCATTTGTTGCAGTTTGTCAAGTTATTACATAGTGGTGTGTAACAATGCATCATGTAATAACACCACATTATCCAATGAAAATTTGTTGCACTTAGTCGAGTTACTGCATAATGTGTTGTTACAGGGACCAATCAGAAGGTCATGAATAGGATGCTACATAGCAGATATGTGTGACAGCTCAGCCCCCCCACCATGTACAGGTGAAATGACCTGAAAAAACACCGGGGGTTTGGGGGGGTGGGGGGGCGCCCATTTCAGCAGCTGTTGTGGTTTATTCCTCTGAAATATAGAGGCGCTAAAATAATGGTCTGTTAACGGACACCCCCTCCCACTCCACCCCATATCTGCATGGTGCCTTGGGAGTTCTAGAAAGACAGGACCTGGAAAGTTCCTTGGACAGAGCTTTGTGCTTCAGAAGTTGTGCATTAATATTAATAATTCATTCAGGGTCCCCAGTGACACCAGTTGGAGAGCTTGGCGTCCTACACCGGGAATCCAGGATATTAGCTGTCTGTGGGTCCAGAGAATTCAGATTAGCACGCAGGTTGTTACAGGGTGGGGTGAATGGCTGGACTCCCCTTCTTGTCTTTTTGAACGAAGGTGGTTGTGTCTCTATAGATAAATGTGATGCACTCAGTTGAGGTGAGACCAAGGTCATGGTGTGTCTGAGGAGGCGTGTTTGAGGGGAATGTCCACAAGGGAGTGGTATGTCTGGGGGGTGTGGTCCATGGTTGGTGTGTTTGAGTGGATGTGGTCAAGGATGTGGTACTGGGAGGGGGGGTGGCCAAGGGTGTGGAATGTGATGGGGGGCAGTCAAGGGTGTGCTGTGTGTTGTGGATAAGGTTGTCGTGTGTCAGAAGATGTGACTCTGATCTAGAAAACGATGGTGAAAATCAGTAAACAGAAGTTAAATTATGCAGCGGAGCTTATTGTGCAGCATCTTCTCGGATGGTGAGCTTGACAAGCTATTTGCAGATGGATGTTTACTAAGGTCACTCAGGTTAATTGGCTTGCATCTCCACAAAGCCGTTTCTGAGATCTACACTGTCTTCTGGGTACAAATCCAATTCTTCAAGTATGCTGCTGAATATTATTATGGTCTGTGTGGAACAAAAGCAAGAGGGAATCTCTGCTAGTCCCGAGGGTGCTTTGTGTACCTCTTTCTGTCTTTTTATTAAAAATGACTGTCTTCGTCGTATTTGCCGCTATTGGAGGTCTTGCTTGTCTTAAAAACCAGGCAGAGTTTCTGTCCTTCTCCTGCTTAGGTGAACCCCAAACTCGGATTCAATAAAAGAAATGAATGAACTGTCATTTCTTCTTGGAGTTGAATGGAAAACATACATCCTGTGAGAATCGCTGGGTCAGAGACTCTCCTGGGTGTTATTATTTTTGATGAAATAAAAAAATGTCACGGGTGTAATTACTGAGCAGGGCTACACCTCTTGATTGAACTTGCTGTGCTCTAATGAAAACACACAAGGTGGAGATTGTTCTACTGCACAGGGTTGATGGTACCATGATGCAGTGAAACCAAGAGCATCCCTGTCGTTAGTGCCTGTTAAACATAATATTGTTTTTAGGAAGCATAGTGGCTGTTTTTATTTTATTGTCTTGTGTACAGCCCAAGGTGTCGTCTACCTCGTCTTAAACGGCAGACAGCCTAATGGTTAAAGGCATGCACCTTTTGTGATACTATGTGATACTAGGACTATGATGTCATCAGAAGGACTATGATGTCATCAGAAGGACTATGGTGTCATCAAGCAGAGAGTCTCCTCTATATTGACTGTCTTGTCATATGCAGTGCAGCTGTTACCTGTAATTTCTTATTGAGGGTATAAAGCAAGTTCATGGTATGTAAGGAAGAATAACGGGGGGGGGGGGGCTTTGGCTCCCTTGTAGTGTTTTTGCTGGGCTGTCCTAGTGTGCATCTGTACATTTTCTGGATTGCCGATAAAAGTGCCAGTAAATCATTGTCCCGTTTCAGTCACCGGTTCCTGTGTCTCTTGAGCACGTGTGACATTTGAAGATTTGAGGTTTTTTTTTCCTCTGAGATCTGCATTTCTCTGAATGTGACCACTCAGAATCCCCCGGTGGAGTACAGCCGGGGACGCAGAGATGCCTTGAAGCTCTGAAGTTGGCTTTGCTTTATTTCTGCGCCTGTGGAAATGTCTTTAATCCCTTTAGTCATTTATTCATCGGTCGCTTCACGGTGAAGAGTAAAGATGTCTCCCTGCTTTATTTTTGTATTGGAATTGAGAACTGGCAGTGGTGGATGTGGCCTTACTATTAAATAATTGCAGGAACACACACAATTGAAATTTCCATTAAGACATAAAAAGACTTTGTAGTATGTTTGCAATTTGGTGTAATTTAGCTCTGAATATTTCCTGTTATTTTTAGGCATATGGTAATTTTGGGTCTGGGAGTAAAAATCGCAAGTGAAAGCGGTTTTGGAACCTCTTGAGAGTGGATGCTTAATTAAAATGGAGGATTGGGGAGTGGTCTCAGGTGGTCGATTGCACAGTCCCATTTCCAGATATCGCTTGGGCCGTGTGTAGGGGACTGCCCACCCCCCCCTTCCCCATCATCGAGGAGCGCTCCAGATGGAGTGTTGGAGGGGGAAGAGGTATGTTGCTCCTGGCAACGCCTGCTAACAAAGAAAGATGAAAAGGAATGAAGGAATGAGGAGGTGATCATGGGCCAAACTCTGCCTTTAATAAGACCTTAAGCATTCAGGGTGTCCAAATAGCCGCCGATGGCAGATCCGTCCACTTTGGATGTCAGGGAAAACGGCAGAGAGAGAACAACACCGAACGTCATGGCGTTCAGAAATTTCCCTTTAGAATGAGTGATATTGAAGAACTCCAATGCAAATGCACCTCTGTGAGGAACAAGTGAGTCACTCGATAGGGCTGACTCTCTAGAAGGACAATTAACATATCTATCGTGTATTGGAAAGTAGCACATACATTGCATAAGTCAATGACTCTAGAATGTAGATCGTGGTCCAAGTGGTTGTCTGGCCCTTGAGGTCATTGGTGGTCATCCGTTGGCCTTCACACATGGGCTTGGTCATTGTTTTAGAGGCATTTCTTGAATCCTGCCTGGTGTGTGTGTGAGCTCTCAGTGCACAGCTGCCTTGCACGCGTGACGTGCTGATTACCCTTTGAGCACTCGGGCATGTATTGCCCCATATCGGTTACCTTGTTATAATGTAATACTCCTTTAGCACTCTGCGAACCAACACTTACTGATTGTACTTACAATGCCCCTAAATCCTCATTTCATCACACTGCACTCTCTATCTGTGTTCCCTTAACCTTGTAAGCCTATTTTGACAAAAAAAGCCAAATATGAATATTAATTAATTAGCCTCTGCTGAATATCAATTAATTTAAATTCTCCAAGAAACTGGTGATAACCCCTTTGTCCTCTCAAGCTCTGCTGGTCCTCCCACCCCCCCCCCCCCCCTTCGTAATGTACAGCTATTTTTCAGCTGGCGCGGATCTTATTCCCTTAAGATCTGCTTTATTTTAATAGACATGTGACTAGGATGCATCACATTATTCTCTCTGCTTAAGTGACTCATGATCGTCCAAGCTAATATCTAAAGTTCAAAGCTTCTCATCAAAGCTCGGATGTGCTGAGGGATATTCAAAGCTTTGGGAACTTGTGAAGGGAGAATTTGTCATACTCACTGTGGTTATGTGTAGGTGTCTATGTTTGCATTGGCCCGCAAAATGTCATTATCTCTCTAAATGAAACTTTAGCATTTATGCTAAATTGTTAGTTTTGTACTTCATCCCTGCAGAGAGGCTGGTATGAGACGGAGGCGGAGTACTACCTTCTGCTTTTCAGCGTGGCTGTCTGCAGCCTCCGCTCCATCAGCTACAGCCTGGACCATTGTTGTCGCCCCCTAGTGGTGGGGAAGCTCACAGATTTCTTCTGGCTGACTGCCTACACCTTCTACCACCCCCTGTTCTACAATGGACCCATCATCAGTTTCCAGGATTTCACCCAGCACGTAAGTTCCTACTCGCAAGCCCAGTTCGGAGTTGCTAGAGCGATAAATACACCCCTTTTGTGGTGGACAGTAGTTGGCTGAGGAATTTGTAGTTTTGGGGTGGGGGGGGGGGGACAGGACACTTGACAGATGCTGATGTAATCTGAAGAATGAATCGCCTCATCATTTTGGTGGTCTGCTATCTTCAAGTCATCTCTCTCCTTTTATGAACAAAACATTACTGATGCAAATCCCATGAGCAGGAAGTAGTGTACGAGGATCGACTCACTGGAGTAAATTAAGTGTTAATCATGTTTGTCTGTCAACACTGACAGTTATTGACGAGACACTAATTAAAGTTGTGCCTAATGAGGAGTAGCAGGGGAGAGGCGTTAGCAGATTAGCCGCTTTGCTTTTACGGTTGGCTGTTAGACCAAATGGTCTCTCGGCAGGCCCAGAGACGGCAGTGCCTCCCATCCCAGGCTGCTCATGTGTAATATGGCTGTTTTATGGCGTTGTACCCAATCATCTGCATCGCTGAAATGTTCAGCTGGCATCGCGTCGTCTTCCGTTTGGATGGGGCCCGCTGCCTCCATGTCTCTGAGATGCCTGTTTTCGTGACATTGAGTTTCTTGGATTGGATTGGGAATATTTTAGTGTGTTTCTCTCATAAATATGTTGTAGTTCTTATTTCTCTCCACCTTGCTCACTCAGTGTGGTTTCGGGTAACTGGCTCTTGCAGCAGAGGTGGATTGTGGGTATTATTGTTGCCATGAGATCTTCTGTCCCAGAAGTCTGTTTCCCATGCTCCTGCTGCGTTCACCTCCATTTCAGATGCTTATCCATTTAAATTTAAAGTCTCTTTCGTGTAATTGGTTCCCTTGTCCTTAAAATGGCATCTTGCGTACCACAGAGCCTGGTACGCGGAACACACTGTCTGAAATTATGCAATTTCACAGGTGGAGACACTCAGGTGGCTTTGGCGACAGGGAGCCGGCCGGCTACCAGTATTCTTCAGAAGTTGGTTACTATGGTAACCCCAGCACCCTAGCAGCCAGTTAGAGTGTTATGTTTCTGTATTTGGGAGGGGCGGGGGTGATCTCACCTAGTTAATAGCTACTAAGCTGGTTAATGGCTACAGGTTCAGGGTTAAGGTGGTAATGTTAGCATTCAGCAAATCTTATCAAAGATAGTTAGGCAAAACGCGATTAAAATGTTGGTCCAGCAGTTTAGCATGGACGTCTTGGTCTCCATGGTTACCGCGAACGGTTCCATCAGTCGGTGCTGACGTCAGTCTCCCTTGCCGAGTGCCCCATCGCATCTCCCGCTCACGGTTCTGTCCTGAAAGGCCCATTTGTGTGTCCCAGACGGATCCCAGCTCATTAAATTCCACAGTGAGTGGAGCGGCTCGCTGGGCTTGCTAATCGCTGCTCGTGTCATTCTGCCTATCAGAGAGGGAGCCCGGCCCGCGGGTCAGAGACCAGCCGAGTGACTTCTAGGAAAGGGGCTGCCATCACGATCTGTTGGGACTGCAGCCTGTCAGCAGTCTCTGAGGATAATCATCCAGTCATCAGAAACACTTCGTTTTATGAATTATACCTCATTTTACTGATATTTCTCTTTCTCAGGGTGCTTTTGTGTTTTGTGGATTATATGCATTTTTCCCTATCTGGAGTTCAGTAAGATAATTAGTCATAAATGATTAGTTAGGCTTACAAAACAACCTAATAAGAGTTAAAGATCCAGTTTTTGGTCTTTGTCAGGTGATGTGATCCAACGTGCCTTTGTCTGCTCTCGGCCAGCGGAGATTAAAGCTGTTCACTAATGTTCTTGAGTCGGTTTTTGCACTTTGGATGGTAGTGAGTTCAGCTCTGCCTCTCAATTCCTGCATGCATCTGCTGTACCCCAAAACACGGTCACGGGCCCCATGTTAGCATGTTCAGCGAGGGGCGGCATGCAGAGCAGCATGGAAGGAGGATCGGGGTGTGAGTGAAGCAGAGGCGCGCCCTCTTTTGGGGATGACGTGGGGAGCTGGGAGGCACGGGTCCGGCAGAGAGGAGCCTCCTGCGTCTGTGAAATGTCAGCCAATCACAGCACTGCAACTTCACCCTGCCTCTCAGGACCAGAGAATATCCGTTTGCCATCTCAGTGACATACTGGGGGTGCGCTGCTGCTTCATCCATCATACCCTCTTGCGTTGATCTCCTGCTGTATCACCTATGAGACTCTGAACCCGGCCAGATCAGTGACCTGCTTTCCTTCTGGTTCCAGATGCAGGGCACCAATGGCAGTGACACCAGCCTGAAGCTGGGCCTCCTCCCCCTGCTCCGGAGCGCCGGCCGGATCCTAGCCTGGTGGCTTCTGGCTGAGACCTTGGTCCACCTCATGTACATGCACGCCATCCAGAACAACGAGACCTATCTGCAGATACTACCCCCATGGGCCTTGGGTGCGAATCTCCCGGAGTCCCACTATGCTTTTCTATTTGCCACGGTGTATTTCCTGAATGTTCTGAAGGTACCGTCTCGACGGTACAACATCCGTCCCCTTGAGGGATTTCAGCTGGAAGCCTTTGATCACGCAGAGTTTCCTTCCCAGTGTAACCCAGAAAGCGGCTTTCATTTGGTGCTGCAGTCGTTTTAGACCCGTTTTCTCGGCTTTTTATACTGCGCCCGCCTTGCCTTCCTGTAATTAGTCCAGACATGCAGGCGACACGTACAAGGGAGAAGTACACGGATCCAGACCTCCATCTTGGTGTGGTTCCGCTGGTAGCTTACGTGAGATGCTCAGACGGCTCCCGTACTGTTCGGGAACTCTGACCCCGTCGATGGCTTTGATACCGAAGCAGAGGCCAGACCATCTGCTGCGTGAGAAACAGTCATCAGATGCTGGATCATTCAGATCAGAAAGTGATAATTATTCGCATGGTGTCTAGGCGGCAGGCAGCTGCCTGAAACTGCTTTGAAATTCACTCTGACTGCTTTTTGTTTTCTGAGTGTTATATTCTGTCAACAAGCATGTTTTGTAACGGGCGCCAATATGTTTTGTTGACTTTAGATTTTTTCAAATTCTATACCAGCCATTTCTCCCAAAGTGAAGTGTGTAATCTAAACTAGTTTAGTTTCAAACTTTGTCATCTAACTTTTCTATTCTGACTCGCATTGAAGGAAAAATTCTGACCCTCTGCTTGTTTGATCTGAAAGATCAGAAAAGAACCTTCTAGAAGGAGGCGTGGTAGTGCAGCCGGACTGTTTCTGAGGTGTTCGTATGGATGTGTTCCGCAGAGAATTCAGCCACTGGAGAAACAGATGCATCTCTCGCTTTTGCATTATGGGAAACGCTCTGGCGGAAGGTGCATCTGAAGGGCCAATTTACTATTGAACTTCTGTCAGCACCTGCGTCACAGAACTGCAAGGTCCTTGGAATATTTTGTTCTTTATAAGCTGAGGTTTAAGCGCTACTCCCTGAGGTAATTTGAGAGAGGCTGTTTTCTGCTTTCTGATCATCTGAAATCGTGCCTTAGAGCGTGTGCGTAATACTGGGACCTGCAACAATGTCTTACTTCTCCCCAAGGGTGTCCTCTCCGCCAGGAAAAGAACGGACAAGGCTGTCAGTCATGAATACCAGTCAGTGCTGACCGTCCCCGCCCCATAATCCCACCTGCTATGAGCTGCAAAGCCTCAATTCTCCTCTCTTTGTATCCCACCCTCCTTGGCAGATGGTGGCTGCATTTTAACCAGAATTCTGCCCCTTGCTGCCTTGAAGATGGGCATTAAATCCAGATTGCGGAAATCCCCGTTTATGCGCAGCTAGCCTCTCACCCTTCAGCCATTGAAATTCGGCTCAAGCAAATCGCAGCGCGACCTGAGACTTCCGTCGCCTGGGTCAGCTGGTTTGGGTTATGGAGTCTGTAAGTCATGACTTGCCGTAATAACTGTAATAAATTACACCACTCGGTTTGAAGTGGAATATTCGGTAACATGAAGGTTTGATCCTAATTATAGAATGTGTCAGTAGATATGTTTCTGTATAATGCAGTCGTGTTCTGGTTTAAAGTACTTGTCAGAAATGATAGGTGTGTGTGTGGGGGGGGTTGGGGGAGGATGGACATGTAAGAATGTGGTACGCAGTGTTTGCAAAAAGCAAGTGTGCTCTGTGCAGGTGATCCGTGTTCTCTTGGGCCAGAGGCCATTTAAATGCAAATAAGCCCTGAGTCAGGAGGGGCGGCTGTTTCTGCTCTGCTATTCTTTAGGGGGGGAGGAGGCGTGGGAGGAGGAAGACAGCAGGAGCCTCCAACCCCCTGCTGATGTGCAGCGTTTTGAAATGCGGCTTGGAAATATCATGGCAGTCTGCTCCATCGCGTTCGGACAATGAAGCGTCTCCATCCACCTTGAGTCGTTTGTGACACATCCTATACATCAGGCCTCATGTGCCCCCCCCTCTCACCCCCGTCACTCCATGTTTTCCAGGTGCTGCGGGCTGGTAGCTCTTCTGACTCAACAAGTCGAGTGTTGCACTAACACAAAGGTCATAGGTTCAAATCTCAGGGAGTGCAAACGAATTGTAACCAATTTACTGTTAAGTTGCTTTGGTCAGAAGTGTCAGATGAATGTATTAACGTCAAAAGGAAGGGAGCAGCAATGTGGGCTGTCGAGGGGGTGGCGGTACAGTCTTGAGAAACACTGCCGTAAATGATCCAGACCTGGGAGCCAGTCTGTTCGCTGGTTTTCTTTTTAGTTACTTGTCTAACATTGATTTTATCACCCACATCTGAGTCAAACAGCATTGGTGCATAATCACTGATTTAGACCGTGTCTGGATTTAAATGCAAACATTTGGTGACTAAGTTAAGCAGGTCGACGCAAACATGACCAGAGCCTCCACATGCAGCCTGACGCTCGGATCATCAGCGGCCCCAGCAGCTGTCGTGGGTTGCTGGTGTGTGGCTTGCGCTCTCGGTGTAGTGAACGGCGGCACAGACAGCTCAACAACTCCGGGGGCGTTTTTCCTTGTAACGGCACCCTTGGCTCTCCCCGCTTCTGACGTCGTTTGTACCGCCGGCCTGGAGTTCAAAGCCCCCATCGTCTAACCTTTTTGCACCGTCCCAATTAAACGCGGCTTGCTGTGTGTGATATCAGAGGCCTTATGAAGCGTGACACTGTTCAGGCCCCTATCACCAGGGGGTGATCATCCTTAACTTCCTGCCGATTTCAATGATGAATGACTTTGCTGGATTGTTTAGCGGGCAACACTGGCTGACTGCCATGGCCAAAGCGCTATAAGTAGCATGACGCATGTGTGACCTGCAGTGACTGAGGAGAATCTGCCATGTTTACGTGTTTATGATGCTCCCCATTGGAGGGGTGCAGATGTTTTCCTGCACCAGCAGGCCACTGGGTAATGGGGCCCTCTCTTGCCTCACAGGTGGTCTGGCCCTGGCGCTGGTCCAGTTCTTCTACGTGAAATACCTGGTGCTGTTTGGTCTGCCTGTCCTGCTGGCCCGGCTGGATGGACTGGAGCCGCCCCCACTACCCCGCTGTGTCAGCACCATGTACAGCTTCACCGGGATGTGGAGGTGAGGGGAGGGCAAAGGCTCTGCTGACGCTTGGCTTCTAGAGGAGACCAACAGGTGAAACCTGCAAAATGTAGTGCAGTGCTGTGTATAGCCTGCAGGGGGCAGAGAAGGCAAAGGTTTTTTTTTTTTTTATCAGGATTTGATTAACTTCAGTATTACCAGTAAGAACATATTTGCTTTGAAAATGAACTTAAAAGCTATCAGTGTGCAGCACATTAGCATAACCATGGGTTGCTGTTGTTTATTTGTTGCATCCCCAAAATGCCATTATTCTATTCTAAGGTATTTGTTTTTTTCGTCTTTTATGTGAGGTACTCTCATCAAGAAAACAAAATTTTATATTGAGGGATCATAATTTTTGTTTTTTCATTAATAAGGATGATTTTAAATGGTTCTTGCCTGCGAGGTGCATTCTGGGTAAAACCCCTCATTAGCATAAATGGTTAGGGACTGTCTGGCAGTTGCAGGTGCCCTGGTGTTTCTCCTTGGAACAGTAACACAGCATGCATTTGGATCCCTCCCGTCCCGTGTGGCCCTCTCTTCTCTCATTCATCCTCGCTCTTTATCTTTACGACCCTGTTGCCGAGGTCACGGTGTGTTACAGAGATGCCACATCATGGCAGTTGGACCTCAGATTTCTCACTAATCTCACTAAGTGCCTGTCAGAACATCATGGACTCACATGCCCTTGAACTGTTTTCCTTCAGCGATATTGTACCCCATGACACGCTAGTGTTAATGCCCCTTGGGGTGGGGGGGGGGGGGCTATTTCCGCTCAGGTAATGCAACAACACTCTGCATCACGTTGGGCTGGAAAGCTTCTGTGTAGCCCTCTGCTGTAGAGTGAAACATATCTAAGATGTATATTGGTGGTTCTGGTGGGCAGTTCTGAATGGCTGGTGGCATGTTGTCAGCTGGGTCTCCCTCACAAATGGACTGTGCAGTGTGCAGTGTCACTTTAGTGGTAGTTTTCTTTAGTTCACGCTGGTGTGCGTCTTTGGATTGAACGCAAAGTTCACCTTGTGTGTTTGTCTGCAAAAATCGTGTAACCCGGCCTTCTGTTACAAAAACAGCACTGCATAAAAATAGGACTTGGACGTGAACTTAGGAAAATTCTGCATTTGAAGGCATGACGCATAATGATTTTTTTTTTCCTCTGTTCTTTATGTCTGGCCCTTAATGAATTTGCATTGATCGTTACACGGGGTGATTTTGGAAGACTAGCAGTGATTGTCAGGTCTAATAGTTCAGAAACGAGAGTTATAATTATTTCTTCAATAGTCAATTCTGATAATACATCAGCCCCAACTTGCTTTACATCAAGGTTCACGCATCATCTGTGAAGCTGCACGGTGTGATATGATTAGCTGCATACGTTCTCATACTGTTCCCCCACTTTCGCTGCATACGTTCTAATGCTGTTCCCCCACTTTTGCTGCATACGTTCTAATGCTGTTTCCCCCCTTCACTGCATACATTCTCCTACTGTTCCCCTACTTTCGCTGCATACGTTCTCATGCTGTTCCCCCGCTTTCGCTGGATATGTTCTCATGCTGTTCCCCCGCTTTCTCTGCATACGTTCTCATGCTTTTCTTCCTCTTTTGCTGTATATGTTCTCATGCTGTTCTCAGCCTTCCGATG
>JAABNY020000063.1:4133107-4150157 GCA_015164015.2 Brevimyrus niger | reverse complement strand
CCCCGAATCACTAGTGAAGTTTGAAAGTGGACCCTCAGGTCAACGTAATGGTGAACCCCTTTCTGTCCACCTGCCCGTGTTTTGTCTCGGGTAGTACTGGGCCAAACGGAGGGGGCGGTGCCCAACAGGACTCGCAGAAATGGAGTCTCTTCTGTATCTGTGGAGAGAGAAAGCGATCAGGCCGCCCCGCTGTTTGCCTTCCAGGAAGGAGCTATACTTTCTCCGGTCACGTCTAGCCGCAGAGAACGTGATCATGGGCAAATATTAGGCCGCTCAATACACCCCATTTACTATGCATTTGCTTGTATTTTGGACACATTGAGGTACATCTGGCTGTTCTTTAAGGACGCTCTGTATTCAGCCACTGAGTCAGCCAGCAGCTGTACTGTCCTAGTTGATCATCACTTTGTGATTGCTCGGATTACTCTACTGATTGTTGTTTTGCATTACGCCCACCCCGTAAATACTCATTACAGAAGTGACCATTTGTCAAATTGGCCTCAAAGAAAGCAGTGTTTGAGTAATAAGCATAAAGCTAGAGCTGGCTTTAGGGCAAACAGAAGTTGATCTGGGGACTCGGTATCGCACACACTGCGGCGGTAACATCTAATTACGCCCCGTCGATTGTGAAACATCAAGACAGACTCAGCTGTAGACTGATTATTTCGGACAGTTTTGTCTGTGGGACTCTGGCAGGCAGAATCCATTTTGTGTGTCTGACAAGATGCATTTTGCTCAAAGTTGTTGGAAAGGCAAAAAAAATAGTTTTATTGAAAATGCTTTTTTAATCCCTATTGTTGTCTACCTACTGAACTGCTTTCTTGATTGTTTCAGTGTTCAGTCTTTGTGCTGGTTCATGTGGTGGTGTGCATGTGTCCACTAACTGTGTTCTACCCCCCATACACCCACTACCTGCCTGCTACATGTTACGTGCCCTTTTCCTGCCTGGTATCTGGCCGCAGTCATGCACTCACTACCTGCCTGTCACACGCCACTATCTACCCAATACCTGCTTGCTACCTGCCTGCAACCCACCCACTGCCTGTCTACTAGCTGCCTGCCACATGGCTGCTACCCACCAGATGACCACTACCCATCTGCTACCTGCCTGCCACCCTCTATGTACCCACTACCTGCCTGCCACCCTCCATGTACCCACTACCTGCCTGCCACCCTCCATGTACCCACTACCTGCCTGCCACCCTCCATGTACCCACTACCTGTCTGTTACCTACCTACCTACCACCTGCCTGCTACCTGCCCGTTACCCACCATGTGCCTACTACCTGCCAGCCACCACGCCTGGCATGTACCCACTACCTGTCAGATACCTGCCCGCCAAACACTTGTTACCTGCCCACTACCCGCCACCCACTCACTACCTGCCTGCCGCATGCCCACTACCTGCTCCCTCCCCCCTACTCCCTGCTCGCCTCATGCCCAATACACACCCGCTACAAGCCCACCGCCCATTACTCACACTCTATGCTCCCTCTACTCGCTGTTTTCTCCCTACGCTCCTTCTCCCTCTCTAGCTTGCACTGCCTCCTGTGACTCGTCTCCCTGCCAGATGGTCATGGCACCCGCTAAATTCTGGACCTGCCTGCCTGCTCCTCGATTGCGGCCCCCGCCATCATGTTTGGAGTAGTCCCGGACTGCTGCGCTGTGACACAGGATTGCCGTCTCAGCATTTTGATCGAAATTATTTATTTGTGCTTTATTTCCCCCCATCCTTAAGCTCAAGTTTTGCTCGAGGTTTCGGAAGGCAAACGTTTTTAATGTTGTTTAAATATGACTCTTAGGATTACATGACTGAGTAGGGAGCTGAAACAGAGCATGATTCTCACTGCAGCACCCATATTGTATAAAGTAGAGTGTCATTCAGATTTTGACTAGATTCGTGTGTAATTCATCTTATGGTTTTCCAGTTTGAAGCTGAGTTTGAAGGGTAGATCCATATCACATTCTTGTCTTCACAGATGGACATGCCTTTGGATAAAAAAGGAAGAAGCAAAAACATTGCCAGAAGCACATTTTGTTTTGCTGATATTACACCTGTTCCGTGCCCTGCAGTGCCGCTCAGCCACAGTGGTTTCCATTGGTCAGCATCATCCAATCATGACAGTCAGGGATGGAGCCTCAAAAGAAGGCAGCATAAATGGCTGCGATAGGTGTGAGGTGACGTGGGGACATTCCTTTACTTGTTCTCTGAGCTTCATTGCCATGGGAACTCCAGGAAAACTTGCAGGTTGGACTTTGGGGACATGCTGCCTTTTGAACGCCACTGGTTGTAGGGCCGGGTGGCTGTGAGTGTCTTTACGGGTTCAGTGTCGATATTAACAGGCGGGCTAGGGTCTAGAGCTTGGCAGTCCCCACCGTCTGTCGGATTAACTGTGCCATCGGCCCTCGATAGAAACCTGGCCTCCAGTGTGAAATTGACAGCCGTGTCTAGTGAGACGTGTCTGAGGAGTATGGTGACAGTCTCAGTGTAATCCCACATCAGTACTGAGGACCAAAGGCAATTTGGCAGCCAAACAGCGCCCCCTACCTACAGGGAAGAGAGCTATGTCTGCCATTGTTCCGAGACCATGATCAAGCGGATTGGGTAGAACTGGCCAGACAGAAGGCCAGTGATCTGTGTGGCAGGGGGCTGGAAGGTTCTATAAAGACTGAAGAGTAGCCAAGGACTTAAAAGGACTAAAAAAAGCCTGAGGTTTTCATACAAACAGATAATAGTCCAGCCACGACACTCATGTGATTACACTTTGCTTTCAGCCGTTTTGCCAGCCCTGCCGCTCATGCACGTGGGCACACACAAGCACCTGGCTTCAGCTACTGTGCCGCTTACCAGCACTGTGAATTTACGGCAGCGACCGCGCTCTGCCTCTTGGCATGCAGGTGTGCCTCCTTTATGAAGGATGATGGGAAATGAGTGTTGCAAAGCCACGTGTTTTTTTACCACAACACTGAATGTTTTTCAGTGTTGATGTGAGCAGGGGTTTGTCTGTGAGTACAGCAGTTATGACGTGGCGGGCGTGCGGGGGGCAGGGGGGGCAATCTAGACACGGGTGCGAGGAAGCTGGTGGATCTCGTCTTTGTGTCTTCACTGCCTTCCAGGGGTCTTTTGTTATGGGTGATCTATTTCACATTTGATTAACCTACCCGACCCATGAGGGCCAGTTGATTTTAATCAACTGCAACAAGATAATTAGATTTTTTCCAGACTGGCATGTCCAGTCCAGCTGATTTGGGTAGAGATCTCATATTGGCTCATCATTGTGTCCTGCTGTGTTTGTCACCCAGAGGGAGCAGGTGAATGAATCCGGGGATGATTTCATGTTGTGCATCTTTGCCAGGTAAACAGTTCTCTGACTAGAATCCATCTGCTTGACTTGGCTAGCTGGAAGCGAGGCTGTGGGGGACAGGGGGGGGCCCTCTAGCCACCGCTGTCATTTGAGGGGCGGCTTTCGGCTGTTCCCATCTTCTTTTTTTTGGAGGAAAATTGAGATTCAAAGGTGTTACCTAGGCAGCTGACTGTGAAATGTGAGGATCATAGCGGTGCTTGTGTTTTCCTCATTTGAAGGTATGAGTTTGGAGGATGAGAGTGTAGATTCAGCCTCGACACCCAAAGCAGAGTTCTCCTCTTTTTAAAGAATCAGTCAGATTTATTGGCCAGGTATGTTCTCACACACGGAATTTGTCTCCAGCGGTCATACATACAGAGCTAAGCAGGAGTGATTCTAGGATTTATAAATTTTTTATTTTTTTTTAAAGCTAGGGCTATAAGTGGGGACCATAATTCATGCAGACAGGTCATCTTTGAGATTAGCCAATGATATATTTTGATTGTGTGAATGACAGGGAATGGGGCACTCTGGGGACCAATCAGCTATCACCTGGGGCCAGTGCCCATGTGGCCCCACTCCTGTATACACCCCTGCAGTTAAGACAAGGTCACACGCAGTCAGGTTGATATATAACGTGTTTGTGTTGCCGTTAAATGTTCAAAAAGTGCAATAATGGCGTGCAAGAGTGCGCAATTAAATGTAATGGTCTGATGAGTCAGCAGTCGAGGGACGTGGAGTGAGACAGACTCTGTTGCCGTACGTCTTCTTCGGCGTCCGCTGGCTCGTTAATGTCTTATGGCAGTGCTTTAACGGTGCCTCTGCGTTAGTCTGGAGGAGCAGTGGAGGAGTGGCCCCGTTAACTGGCATCTTTCTGTGCTGCTGTTCGGAGATCTCCGGTTCCTCCATTGTAGAGTGTGAGTAAAGGGGCGTCGCGGGCAGCACCGGCCTTTCGCCTGACGGACACGGCGGATTGGAGCAGCCCACACACGGCCATAAAGCTGAAACCGCCGAGACTAAGATGCTGTCTGTCCCTCTTTTGAGGAAGGATGGCGCTCAGTGAAAGTAGCGACTCACTTTTTGTTATGCCCCTGCTTTACTGTCTGTCTGTCTGTGTGTGTGTGTGTGTGTGTGTGTGTGTGTGTGCGTTTCACGGACTGGGATTCTGGGGAGAGGCCTTCAGGCCTATAAGCCTCTGTCCGTAGATGATCAGGCAGCACTAAGCAGCTGTTTCCATACGTAGTTTGTCCTTATTTTCTTAAATGTAGGCAGTAAACGGTGTAAATGATTCTCCATCTAGATTTTTCTTGATTGAAAGATATCACATGGTGAGCGTGTGCATGCACATGTGTGCGTACTGTGAAAGTTATAGGGTCACTGAAATACTGCTAGCCGTGCATTTGTATTTAGTAATAACTTGAAAAGGTGCAATTTTTTGAAGTATGAATTGGTTGCGGGTTTAAAGGTTTGAGTGTGGACCTTGTGTGCTGGGGTACTTTGTGATTTTGAGGTGCAGGTGTAGAGGTGGGGTTATAAACAGCCCATGTAGAGGGGGGGTTATAAACAGCCCATGTAGAGGGGGGATTATAAACAGCCCATGTAGAGGTGGGGTTATAAACAGCCCATGTAGAGAGGGGGTTATAAACAGCCCATGTAGAGGTGGGGTTATAAACAGCCCATGTAGAGAGGGGGTTATAAACAGCCCATGTAGAGGGGGCTCTCCCCATGGGCGGTGAGCACTTCTACACCGAGCAAGATGAAAAGAGCACAGTAAAGGATGTGCTGCTTAATGAAAGCCGCACTATCAGTGCGACACATGAAAGGGAGAAAGTCCAGCAGAACCACTACTCCTGGGGGCTTAGGGACAGACCCCAGTGAAAGGGGAGCGTGATCTCCCCCAGCACAGACAAGGGCTCACAGGTGTTCATGATCTGTCTTTTGCCTTTTCCTGCTGTCAGGGACACTGCTCAGGTCTTGGGGGTGGGTGTCAGCTGATTCGCCAGGGTTAGCCACTCCTTGAGCTGGGGGGCTGTGGGGGTGGCTGAACCGTCAATGCGCTTTTGACTACTGATGGCCACACGAAGCTTTATGAACCATTTGCTGTGCTTTCTGACCCCGATAGTTGGCTGTTCATAAAAGGGCTCAAAGCATGCCCCCAAAGCAAGCCAAGAGCAACATCTAGTGGGGTCAAAAAATACAGCAAATGGTTCATGAGGCTTCATTTGGCCATCAGTACTTTTGACCACGGTGTGACTGACTGAGCTTGTCTGAAGCGGATGAAGACGTGGGTGAGCAGGTTTATAATGGTTTAATTGGATCAAGTCTCCGCCTTTTCAGAGCGAGTGCAGGGCCATATTTTGAACAATTTGGTTTGTAGTTTGAGGCCTTAGGGTGTGTGGACCCTGTGTGTAACGGCAGGAATGGGGGGGGGGGAACCCACTTCAGTAGTGATCCAGTAAAGAAGTAACACACCACAACACAGCATATTACACTGTCACTTTTATTGTATTGAGTTACTGCTGTTTGTTGTTGTTGCTTCAGGATGCAATCATTTAAACAGGGAGTGGCGTCATAATTTGGTGACCGGGCCTTGTTGGCGAGTTTTCCCGCCGGCGGGCTTCCCCTTCTTGAGCCCCTGCTCGTGATGCTTGCGGTTAATCATAATCTCTCCCCAAGCGTCCTGTCTGCTAACACATGACACAGAACGGCGCATCAAAGCATCGTTTTCCACAGTGACGCGCCGCCGCTGCTGAGCGGCCCTGACGCTGGAACCTCCCGACAGATTATTAGCTTATGTAATTAAGGACGGGCCGAGTCTACATGTTAAATAGCATTGTCTGTGTTAACTCCCCCATAGCGCGGGTCAGACAGTCTGATGCGGCGTCTCTATGGAGTGCTGAGGAGTGCGGTTGCCGGGGTTACGGTTTTTTAAGGCTTCGGCTAAGGGCCCTTAAGGAGACTCTGCGGTTTTGGGTTCTGCAGCGGACCGCGAAATATTTCATGTACCGTTTATCCCGTCTACTTACCATTTGCAACCTATTAAAAATGTTAATGTGATGTGTGTCACATATCATCACTGCAGCCCATACTTCTGCGTAACACTGTGGTCTTTGTTCCATTAATGAATCATCATGGAAGATTAAATTGTCATGAAGTTTAATTTGTGAGAGGTTTCTCATTGATCGTCTTGCCCACCCCCACCCCCCCACCCCTCATTTATCAAGCCATTTGATTCTGGCAGTATCAGGTTCTGAACTCCTGATTTATCATCCGGAGAAACAGGGACATTAATGTTTGTTCCCCTTTGCCCACAGGCTGGTCCACAGTATTTCCACCAGTACTGCTGTTCCTGTACTGCTACGCACAAATTGGACTGGAATGGGACGAGAGACTCTGAGCGGACCCGCCATGGGCCCTCTGGCTTCGGACCAGGATCACCGTGGTCCAGGGTGTAGCGCAACACTGGTGCTGTCGGCTCCGTGAATCCTTCTCCTACAGTCGGTGTTTGTGCAGCCCATCTGTTACACAGAACACTGCCCCCCCCTGGAAATTTCAAGATGACCGCCACATGGACCATGAAGATTTCCATCTGTATCAAGGCATTGATTCTGCTTAATTCCTTTGTGACTTGTCTTCAATTGTTTGGCACGGTGACGCGATTTAAAGGGGCCACGCCTCGATCGTTGGATTTGCACCCCTGGCAATCCAGTGCATTTGTTTGGTAACACTAAAGGGGATAAGCCGCTTTGGGGAGCCAATCAGATTAGGGAGCGGGTGATAGAGAAATCCTATCTAATTACTACAACTCTTCCAGCATCTATGTGATACGTCTGTTTGTATAACATACTGGGGTATTAGGTTTTAAACAGCTTATTGTAAGAATGCAAACCTATTACAAGTGGATTAGTGATGTAGAAATGAATTAAATTCCCGTATTAGATGTAAGGGCTCCATTCCTTTTGGGGAGGTTTGTCGGTGACGTGTCAGGCTGGCTGTCAGGACGTCACATGCTGCTGTTCATGCTGCCTTATTAGGATGCTGCTGGATTTGGTGCAAGCTGTGGGTGTTGCAGTTAATTACGTTGCTTCCAGATTTGTTACAAGGAGTGCTAGCAGTCGCCTACCTCAGCGTCTCACCGGCTCCCCCTAGGTGAATGACATGCCCTCATAATTAGGTCCAACTGTGACTCTGCAGGTATGGTGCAGTCCTGTCTGTAACTGAAACACCCTCAGCACGCAGGGCTTTGTAGATGGCTGCCTGGTCCCTGAATTCTTTGTTATGAAACTGCATTGGGATAAATAAGTATATATTAAAAGTTTAGGGATCAGGCGTCAGCAGTGCCTCTGCAACTCGGGTTCAAGTCTCCGCCCGAACTCTACATGTGTGGAGTTTGTATGCCTCGACAAGTCATCATGGGGATTCCTCCAGGTTCTTCAGTTCCCCCCTACAGTCCAAAAATGTGCTAAGGTGAATTGAAGTTGCCATTGCCTCCTTGGATGTGAATGGTGAGTGTGCCCTGCGATGGGTTGGCGCCCCATCCTGGGTTATTCCCTGCTTTGTGCCCATAGCTTCTGCGTTAGGCTCCGGACCCCCGCAAGCTTGAACAGGACAAGCAGGTGTAGAAAGTGGATGGACTGAATAATTCATTTTAATCATTGGGGAGGGGGGGGCTGAAAAAAAAATATATATACAAGCTTTCATGTATAAAATAGTTTATTATAAATAACATTACATATCTTTACAAATAAAACTCTTGTGCTTACAGCAGTTAAATTTTAATACAGGAAAAAGTGGTAAAATGACGTGCATAAATCATTGTTTGTGTATATATATAATCTTCATATTTTCTCTTTCTGCTAAGGGTCACATTTCTCTGTCACTAGCTGGCAGCTTTCACTGCTGACCACAAAAATAGTCTGTAGTGGTTTCTTTGTGATGGTCAGATACGCGTGTTTGGAAGTGTGGCAGCGACTCAGGTTAGCACTGTTTTTGGTAGGTGTGGGTGGGGGTGGGGGGGACAGCTTTATCGGTCACACTGGGCCAGCTGTTCCTGCTTCCGTTTCTATAGCAGCTTGACTCCCGTTGCAAACTGTGGGTTATTCTAAAAGCATCCACAGAACCATGGATTAAAATAGGTTTACTACAGTGTCACCAAAGGCTTTGGATATTATCGGCACTATCTTGGATAAACATCACTGTGCGTAGGCTGCTCCTCGAAGCACTATTCCCTGATCCCTTCTGGCTCTGAATTTGCTTAAGATGCTTAAACCCCATCCCACCTTTTTATTGGGAGCAGTGGGAACATATACATTCTACCTGGTCAGGCATTATTGCTCATCAGTGGCCCAGAATACAGGCATCTGTGCTGTAACAGCCAGGTTCATATTGCCTCATTCTTGATCCAGGTTTGTAACACCTCAGCAGGCCCACTGGTCCCAGTCACACCTAGTTATTTCCAGTTCGGAAAGTCCTAGTCTCACTCTGGAATATTTTACTTCGCAGCAAAGCGTTACGCCATACCACCAAAGTCCCTACATTTGTGCTCTACAGTAAGACCCTGGTTAGTACTTGGCATTTTCTCGCACTCATCTAGGGTGAGATGACTTTTCCATTTCTTACTCCCAGTAGCAGGATTTTCTCATGATGCCAGTGAGCTGTAGCACTCCACTCGTATTCTGGGCCATATTCGTCTAATTGTTCCATAATTTGTGACATTGGTATTACGGGTGCATTTCATATGAAACGCATCAAAGTACTCGGGTACACTCCGGGTTTATCGCTTGAAACTGAAGAGTTTTTGGGGAATTACTGTTCTAAGAAGCGCTAACAAACACACGCTAATGTTAAACGGTATTAGCGTTAAGCAGGATCTGTAATGATTCAGGCTTAGTCGTTTGTCCCCAGACATGACTTCACCATCCTCTGTGCTAAATCTCAAACCCCTTCCCCAATTTTTCTGAAACAGCTGTCTTTATGGTTGGTGAAGTTGTCACGTTATAAAGCAAATTAGTCACTTGGCCCTGTACAAATTTATTTGAGAAAAGCAGGTGCTTTAGTCAGGTCTGTTAGTGACTTGCTTCCTTACTGTGAAATCTTAATTGAAATTATTACTTGACTATAGTACACATAGTCAGGACCAGATACAGATATTTCACAGACAAACAGCTCGTGGTTGTATGGAGGAACATGGTAATTATGAACCGTTTAATCCTTGTCAGCCTCACCCTAAAAATTTCTCATACTGGGCCAACAGGAAAAATGTAATTATGTCTACATTATCTAAAATAAATCATGAAAAATGTAATGACTGGGGCAACTGAAATATCTTCTGCATTTAACCCATATGTGATAGCAGTGGACAGCTAATTCAGTACTTGGGGGACTGGCTGTGGATTTCTCCAGGTTGTACTCTGTGTGTGCATGTCCTCCCCAATGGGTTGGCACCCTAGCCTGGGTTGTTTCCTGCCCCACAGCCCTGAATAACACAAGCAGTTCCACAAAATGTTTGGCTGAAAGGGAAGTTACAGCCGCAACTGGACAATCAAAGCATAATGGGCTTCACCGCCATTTGTGACCCTGTAACTCCTTTCCTGATTACCTGTCCATAATTGTGCACTCAGAAAATGGAGCAGCTTCTGATAACCCAGCCTAGTAACTAGCATCTGTAAACAAAACGCTGTGATTGCATTTCTAAACTCCACATGGATCTAGGGTTAAGGACGTACAAGGCCACAAGGAACAGACGCAGGTAAGCATCTCATAATCATGCCATGCTTTGCTCTGAGGATGCTGAAGAGGTTAAGGATTTGGAAGACCCATCTGGAACTGCATCACTAACTTCACGTTTTCCTCAACCTCTAAAACCTTTATCATCCAGAGCAACTATAGACAACTAGGGTACAACCTCTTCCACATGCGGCTAATAAGAGCTAATCATGATTAGTGCAAGAAAAGTTCTACGTCCTTAATCGTGAATTTCTGCTTTTTAATTCTCTGACTTATTCCGCTTCCGTTTGACAATCTTAGTGGCTGACGCGGGGCTGCAGGGCCGAAGCACATGGTGGAATCGAAGCTGGGAGGAGGACAGTGAGCTCAGAATGTCGAAAGTCCTGAACAGCATGTGGAATACTAACTCGCCACAGAAGAGCAAAATGATGTTTTCTTCCTGGCTGATAAATAAAAATATAACTTCTTTTCCCCATTCTGTAACTCTACAAAAGAAGGTCAGTTGAACCTCAGTCCTGTACCTGATATATACACAGGTGACCAAGCAGACACGCAGCAGAGCTGTGATCCAGTGAAACCTCACACACGTTGGGGCCACAACTACGCCGATGCGGTGCTGTAGCCGAGCAAAGGATCATGGGGTGGGGCCCTGGGCCACTCCCGCTGCTGACGGTTTGCCAGTGTACTCCATTTCGCAGAGGCTCTGGGCCTTTGGACGCCTCTAATTGGAGCTAATTCCTGGGTCTGAGTGCAGTTAGCAAGACACACCTGCACGGCCAAGCAACGTTGGAGCTCTACGAGAAGATGTCTTCCTTGTCTGATTCAGGTGATCCTGGGTGTGAGATGTCAAATATTGGCTGGGGAGAGTCCAGCGGTCCCTTGGCCTTGAGCATCCTCACCATCTCTCCCAGCTGTGCCTCCAGGATGGACATGCGGTTACCAAGGGCTTTAATGTCCTCCTTCAGTTCATGCTTGAGCTCCAGGATGGAGGCCTGTATGGAGTGCTCGGGAATGGGGTAGAAGGTGTGCTTCACCTCTGGCTGAATGGGGCTGCGATCCTGTGGGGTCCGAGCATCTCCCACATTGTCCAGCCGTAGGTCGCTTTTGGTTATGCCGCTGTCGCAGGAGTCCGTCTTCTTCAGAGAGGTCTCCTCATGTGACTTGGTCCTTTCCGGCAAGGTCTCCATCGATTCTGCTTTGGACACTTTGCTCCAACCGTCCGACTTGCCTACCGCCTCCTTGAACCTTCCCCAGCCTTTTCCTCTGGTGGGCTCCGTGGACTTGGAGTTTGGGTGGCTGCCCAGTGCGGGAGCCTGGAGTTTGGCACGGTCCGACACTCCGGAGGTGGAGGCGGCAGAGACCGAGGGCACGGGTGTGGCGGGACTTTCGGTCACCGTGACGATGCTGGTGGGGGGGGTGATATCGTGGGTGGTAGCCTGCTCTATCTGCACCACCCCCTTCTCCACGTCCATCTCGTCGAAGGTGCGCTCCGCTGCAAGCCGAGCCTCCTTCTGCTGCCGAAACCTCTGGAAGAGCCTGCGCACAGGGTGGTCGGGGGGCAGGTTCAGGGGGGCCTCGTTCTTCCTCCTCAGCAGCTCCTCCTCCTCACGCTTAACATCACTGATCTTTCGGAACACGATCTGAAATGACAGCATAGTTGTTATTGAAACGGTACAATTTGAACTGTGACACTTTAAAGTGAAGACCGTTACAAGAGACGCGTGGATCCCAGATTCACCTGGCACGCGCCAAGGCAAGACCATCAATGAGGAATTACCCCAGGGAAAAATACACCTGATGTTATCAATTCAGAATCCCAAGATCAAGACCAAGCAGAAGATGGGTCTTAGGACTAAAATAAGACCATCTGTATAAAATTCATTAAAACAGCACCAGGACAATGGGTATGGAGGCGTATGGCTCTGTGGGTAGGATTCTGTGCCCATGATCAGAAGGTCACCAGCTCATATCCCTGGGTCGGCAGAGTGTTTTCACCATCCGGCTCTTGAGCAAAGTCCTTAACCCCAAATGCTCCAGGGACTGCCTGGCCCTGCCTGTTCCTGCCTGGTCCTGCCTGTTCCTGCCTGGCCCTGCCTGGCCCTGCCTCCTCAAAAGAATGTCGCTTTGGATACAAGCATCTGCTAAATTAATAAATGACTCAGTACGCTCTTACTCCTCCTGTTTTTTTGCCTCTTCCTTACCCTACTGAAAGCCTAATTAAATTTTTATAGAAGTACCACAACGAATAAAACATGGGCAATTTTACGACAGTTCTCCAAGTGTTATTGGAATCATTTATATAAATTACCATAATCAATTTGTTTTCCCTGCCCAGCCCCCATGACGGTATATCTGGTCCTTTGGACTAGAAAGAAAATTTCATGCACAATAAAAATCTCACCGCTTTCAGGCAACACTGGAGGCATCTGATCGATGGGGGAAAGTCAGCTGAAAATAGCAGAAAAAGGCCAGACACTACAGAGGAACAGAATTCGCCTCATAATTCATTTAAAACCATCAAACTGAAAAACACAAATAAAAGGATCCCGCTGATTCCTTCACGCAGCCGTATGAAAAATTAAATCGCTGTGCTTCTGGAAGCTCGTCTCGGGGAAAGCCTGAAAAAGCCTTTTTTTTCAGGAACGTTGTCCCACCTGGGAGCACAGACACTCCAGCATCACATGTCACGCGGGATGCATCAGCCATGGCCCTTGCAGATAAGACCTCTGCCACAATAATTCTGATGACCTTTTGACGTCCCACTGAAGAATTACTAAAGAATGCAAAAATACTACGGCGCAGGTTCGCACAGGTTCCTCGGGACTGGCCTTGTGACCTGGAGGTTGTGGTTCAAGGAGCCAGTATGGTTCCATAAAATACCCCACAACCCATGCTCAGTGCACCAAAAGACTCCAGTGAACTCCAGTGAGCAGTGGGGAAGCACTCTTTCTCATCCACCCCACACCATCATTCACATACATGGAATATTAATTCATTAACTGTCACACGAGGCTTTGATTTGAATTTCATTTCATTTTCTCCTGACTTATCCCCCTCATTCCTTTTAAGCTTTTGTTCTTTACAAAACACACACTTCCCACTTCAGGGCGATAATCTTGGTCCCCATGCTAACGGCCAACCTGCATTAGCCCTTCAAACAGAGTCCGTCTGAAAGGATCTTCAAGGCGAGGTCCGGCTGAAAGGCCGGTGTCCCATTAACGCGAAGTAACAGCCAGGGCTGCTTTCAGCGAGCAGAGTGCCCCGTCGAAGGGTGGCAGGCGAAAGGGGAAGATGCAGGCGTTGGGCAAGCAGAGGTCAATATATTCATCAAGCTGCGGAATGCGCCCCTCTGCAAGGTGCTAATTCCAATGACCCCTCTGTACTATTCCCGATTCCGGAGTGCCGCTTCAGTTAACCTCTATCAAGACAGACATCTGTGCAGCTCCGAACTTGTCTGCCTTTTTCTGTGTGCTAAGCGGCTGCCTTCTGCAGAACCGGGGGGAAAAAAAACTGACACTAGGATCTGGGACTCGACTACGGGCGTCGAAAAAAAGCTCTACAATACACTGTCATCCATCCACACAAGAGACTGTGATGTTATTGTTCTCCTCCTCCGATGGTAATCGAGACGAAATTTAATTTCAGTGAGGCATTATAATGCCACAGTTAAGTATGATCTAATGGGTCAGCGTCTCAGATGTTATGTAAATCCCCCCCCTCACCCATTTTTATCCACTCGTTTATACACACTAGAGGTATAATTACTGCACAGTTGTACTTATCATGGTTGACACGGCATTGATATTTTCGTCTGGAAAAGTGGTTCTGTTGAAAGGGTTGTGTAACTGTGGCCACTGGTTTCTCAGGACTGGGACCTAGGTGTCCAGTTGATGGTTTACCACAGAGGGCCTGATGGTGATGTAGGAAAACAAGTCCACAGAATCTTTTGCTCCAAGGAACTGATCTACTGCATAGGGGTGGGCTGGGGGGGGGGGGCACATCCTGGACAATGCACAGAACTCCTGTCCTCTCCCTCAATGATCTGTATGACACATTCTTTTCACTCCCCAATGTCATAGACAAGCTAAAATTAAACAATATATACACACACATTTTCCATGACGACTGCAGTAGCTGACCAGGACTGGAAGCACGCCGCCCTTATTGCATGTCCCAGCTGCTCGACTGGTAACCTGAAGTAAACTTCAAAGTAACAACGTAAAAACCATTTGAGAAATTCAGCGGGTACCAGCCTGGAAGCCACACGGGGCAAGAAAATAGCCAGAGTAAGAGCGTACAATGGCTGCACATGCCGATGACAAGAGCAGCCCCAGCAACACCTTTCACACTACAGGTGATAGCGATCTTATACTCGATCAGATGGCGGCATAGGGGGGATATTCAGCGATGAGCCGGCTCTTCTCAAAATTGGCCCTTTTTGAAAGGCGAGGCACACTGACTCACTGCGATTTCCCGCCCAAAGGCCGGGCTCCGCTTCAGCGGCTGCGAGAATGTCATCTGGGAGCTCCGTGGGAGGGGACGCCTTGAATCGCGGCTTTCGCTCGGGGCGGCTGCCCAGGATCTCTGCTGTCACCTTCCACCGCCACACAGCTCCACAGACTACGGGCCACGCTTCCTACCCCCCTGTACCGGACCATGCGCTTTTTCTGCCGTAATCCTGCCCCTAATCAGGCAGCTTGTATTCTGCAATAGAATCACTGATGTCATGTTACACTTGTGCCCCCTGATTGGACATTACTCACCAGCAGACCCATAATATGTTGTTTTTTTTCAGCTTCACAGTTTTCCTGTGACTAACATTCCCAGATCACAGAATTCCCCCCCCCCCTCCACAAACCAAAGTCAATAAACACTTCTCTCCACCATTCCCCCCCACCCACAACCACAGTCACAAGCAATGCTACTTATGACTCTCTAAATCACATGGCAGAACGTTCCACTGTCCATATTTCACTGCCCTTGATGCTTTTATTAGCGAGAACTGCTTACACTGGGTAAATTCTGCACGTGTCCAATGACTGCATCCTGAACCATGAGCATCACTCCCAGTTCACCGTGAGGCAGAGGGCTGCCACCCTGCTAACGTTTTGCAGCATTTCGTACACACAGGTTTCCACGCTCCAGACTTCTTACACGTGCTGACTTGTTCTGTTGTTATTCGGGGCCGCCGCCTTGGTCCTGACACCACTTCCATGATTTCCGGACTGTCCGGGTCACCGCGTCTGCCTTGTACTGCCTGAACTCACGGAGCCGCTCGCTGGCTGATCCAGCCCAGCTGGCATCTCTGGCTCACTGCTGCCCAGAGGCCATGGAGACCGACAGGGCAAAGACCACGTGAGTTAACACAAGGCAGTGAAAAGGCCATCCCTGGGACGCACACGACCCACATCTAATTGAGAGTTTTTCTTCCCCTTGTTCCATTTCTTTTTTTAAACAATGCCATATTGGTAAACAAAAATAAAACAAATGATGTGCCTTGCAAGGGCGACTCGGGTATTATTTAGTCTTGTGATCCCATCACATCCGCTCGAGCTGCGTTAGACCTTCCCATGCGTGTATTAACCTTCCCGCTGGAGAACTTGCCGTGCTGAAAATGAGACACCCTCCATGCTAATGAGCTGTCAGGTGCCCCCACCCCCCAGTCCAGTCTCTCCCTCCCGGTTTCATTAGGTCTCCACAATTCAATTACTCCCCCTAATAAATGCTGCCACTCCCACAGGTGCCAGTGTGGGTTTGGCCTCCGGTAGGCTGAGGCTCCCACTCAGCCCTGAAGGTGTAACTGTCCCTCCAAGGCCTGGGTCCTCAGACAGCCAAAGGGCTCGTCAGTCACTCTCAGGATTTGCATCAAGATACCCACAGCAAATCAGATCCCCGGCACCTAGGTAAGTGGTCCATATATTCGGCACATGGAGATTCAAGTGACCAGTTGGAAGGTGCGGATCTGTAACTACGCGAAGGCCAGTAAACACCAATGGGACGGTGGCCGCTTCTGTCCAGCAGACAAGGGAACGGGATGCTCACCTGCATAAGCATTTCCTTATTTTGGGCCCGAACACTAAGCCCGGGCAGCTTGAAAAGGGCCTACGCAGAGCCGGGGGGGGACGCTTCCGAGTTTATCTGAGCTAAACGACAAGGATTTATTGTGAGCCGTGGCCATGGCACAGTCAGCACTTCAGATGCAGAACGCTGCTGGAAATTCAGGTGTTATGTGCCCCCCCCCCTCCCCATGAAGCCCCTCATCCAGAACGTCAGAGCGCCCAGAGAGCCGCTTATGGGAGCTCAGGCTGATTCTGCTGCTTAATCACCCAGATGAGCCCGGGGGCGGGTGAGAGGGGGGCTGTGTCCACCGCCGTGGTTTTTATTTAGCCACCGTACTGTCGGAAATGCACCAGCAGGGGTGGGGAGAGCAACGGGGCTGGGGGTGGCAAAATCCATGAAAGCCTACCAGAAGACCCTTGTAGGAATGCCCTCCATGAACCACTAAGGGGAAATAAAACAGGAAATCTGTCGCAGCGGGGATCTGTCGGTTATGAAATCCTGACCTTTGACCGTAACCTGATGTTCGCCATATACATTATAATCCTGGGCCCTCTGGAGGAAGGGGAAGACCTGACGTTCATGTTACTGACCACTTTCGGTTTCAAATTGAGGGATATACATACACTCGTTCATTCTTAAGGCCAAACTCTATAATAGTAAACCGAGTGATAGTAAGAGCAGCAGGATGTGTGAAGTAGAACACTAAGCTTCAAGGTCCTTGCAAGCACACACAGGCTAGCCATTGCTAACGTAACACCATGTTTCTTTTTTGCACTGGTCTTTGGGGCATTGCATTCCCTCCAGGACAGGTGACCATGGTGACAGCGAGATATTTCCTGTGTGCCCCCCCCCCCCCCCCCCCCCCTCCCCCCCCCCACCCGAGCCCGCCACCCCACACGCAACCAGCCACAGACCGCAAC
>JAABNY020000063.1:4109154-4133007 GCA_015164015.2 Brevimyrus niger | reverse complement strand
ACACTTCCCCCCGCTCCCCCCCCCCCCCCCCACGGCCAAAGAGACAACTTCAGCTGATACCCGACCCCCTGAGCACAACAGCCACAGGGGAACATCCCTAACCCCCCCCCCCCCCCCCCTTATGTTCAGTTCAGCATTACTGGCTGACAGCTGGCCTCTGGGGCACAACTGGGTACCTGCTTCCTTAATGGTTACCTACCCCCTCCCCCAGTCCTGGAAAGCAGAGGGTAGTAGGGGGCAAAGAGTGCAAAAATGCACCCAACCACGAAGCGAAACGGCGAGATGAACTGATATTTATGAGGAGCCTGGGTGCCCTGATGGATTAGCTGCATTCTGCTCATCTCAGCGTGGCGTTCACTTTCACCCTGCAGCGACAAAGAGGCCAGAAGCCTGGAGTGCGGACACCACATTCCGTACTATCAGAGCCCAGAAAAAGTGGAGCAAGTTTGTTCATCCCTCCCTAACGGACTAAACATGTATTTATGAAAAGTGTTTTTCTTACAGCTGGAAAGCAGAATTTTGTCAGGTGATATTTGCTGGTTCCCGCTGCTGGTTCCCAGAGCAACAGCACAAGGGTCAATAAACCAGCTTTTGATGTCATGTTTGCAGCCGGGGAAGGGGGGGGGTACTAAAGGCCAGAGCGGATGAAGCTCGTCCAATGACAAGCGGGCCTCCTCCCCCATCCTCGTGGCAAAACAGAATCAGGAAGCAGGGTTAATTTTCTCCCAAAAATGAAGCTGTAAGTGGGGTAGGGAAGGGGAGCAAGGGCGGTCATCAATCAAATTTCCCCAGCCCCCACAGGAGGCATTTCTCATAACCTCCATTAATTAAAGTCGCTGGGACCTGAAGCGAGACTGAGGGGTGGTGTCAGTGTCACGATGCACGAAGTCCCCGTGACGGGGATCCACACGGCGGCAGGGAAACCAAGACCGCGCTCACCATACACGCCACAGCGACTCGCCGCTAATATAACACAATACCGTGGTATTTCTGTGTAAGCTGCACTGAAACAGAGCTCAATACCAGCCGTGTGTAAAATGCAACCAATTACAGTACAGCCAACCAAGCCAGTGAGAGGCAGGAGTATCCTCTCCAACCACAAAAACGTTTACCACAAACGTTTATACCTCTATCCTCTCCAACCACAAAAAAAGCATAAGAAGGGATACAATGAGTAAATGGGCAACAGAATGGGGGAGTGATTTTCTGTCCTTAAAGCTGCATGTGATCACATGACTGCAGGAACAGGAGCCACAGCAAAGCCCCTTACTTCACACGCAGTGACGTGCCAGACGGTTGCAGGAACACTGCCTCGCTTTGTTTTACCGCATTACACAGTGTATTTATGCAAACCTGCACTGCCAGTTATCAAAATTGCTTTTCGAAACTGTGTTTATTATAGTGTATTTGTTAGGGGAATCAAGCTTCACATTCATTACCTGGGGGGGGGGGGTAATTATTTAGAGCCATCTCCCGCTTCGAGGAGAGCGTGACACAGAAATACGTACTCTGTCGGACTCGCTGGGCCGTTTCGAGGGATAGCGATGCCTCGGGCTGAAGGAGGGGACGCAGCGGGGATCTGCCCGGCGTTTCGCGGGGACCGACTGCGGAGAACAAGCGGCTCAGAAAGTTGAAGATGCCATCGTATGGCAGCAGCCTTCCCGACTGCTTTAGGACACTGACATCAATTTTATTTTAAACTGCTTCGTGTACCATGCACTGCACTCACACCTCCGTAACTAGAGCAACAGCACCAATCTGTCAGGTGTTGCACAATATCACCGTTTGCTTCCATTTGCATTTTATTCATCGAGCAGACCCCTCCATCCAAAAAAGTAGGATCAGACGAGCCCCAGAGCAGCTCGGGGTTATGGGCCCTGCTCAGGGGTCACTCCACTGAACACGGGACTGGAACCAGTGACCTGATCACAGGCACGGTGTCCTAACCCACTCAGCCATGCAGCGCATCCATGCAGCCAAGGTTAGGCACGTTGGAGAGACTCTGCCATGGATGCTGGGCTCCAGCGTCACGGAGTTGAGTAAAAAATCCTCAGCGTTTGTAGATGAATTGCTTGAAATCGACGCCGGCTTCGTTACGATGTGACTCAACCCTGATGAAGTTGGGAGGGCGGTTTGATCAATAGATCATTTGCTGCCTGGTGGCTAAATGAATAGTATTTGGGGTTGTTTATGTCTGCCGAGGAAATGGCTTGAAAGATGATGCAAGCAGAGGCTTTACAAGCAACACGGAGAGAGAGAGGAAGACAGAGTCGTGTCTTTAAGAGCTCATCCCCAAACAGTGGACTGTCCGCCCCGGCTTGGGTCCAGCTATTAAACACACCCAGGTAAATGGGACTGTTCGTCAATACAGGTCTGCTTTCTCAGCGCAATTTGACAGGCAATGACAGACCACCCTATTCTTGCAATTTTACTGCAATGCACTTTTTTCTAACTAGCATATAACAAAGTCTGAGCACAAAGAATAATTTACAAGCACTGAATGACTTAAAGGTTTAAAAAGGGGATAAATATCGATGATAAGCCCCTCATGATTCTGCTATGCTGTACTGGCACAAAAAAAAGCTTTGTCCTTAGCAACAGATTGGCCAATGACAACATCGAAAACACCCAACAGCCTTGTGCACTCCCCATTTGACAGTAGTGATAATCATCTGTTTTTTCAGGCCAGTGTGAAAAATAAGTATACAAGTTTAAATGGAGCAGTGTTACAAGTCCAATTTTACGCTTCCCGTTCCATTATACAGCACTAACCACTGTACACACCAAGGCCAACCCAGATGCCGATGGTTGCCAAGAGACAGAGCCATCATAATAGTACTGCACAGTTCTGCTATCCAAAGACTATGGACACTGTGCATCTTATTTGCTTAAGAATAAGCACTTGTTTTTTGGTTCTAATCTCTTTAAACCCGCAGTGCAACGGGACAGGGAGGGGCGATATTTTCAGCATTGATGATGCAAAATATTAACAGCACATTTCAAGTTAAGGACTATTCGCCACAAGAAGCGCGTGAGTAAATTAGATTACCAGTATTACAGTGGAGGTGAACCAATCTGGTCAAGAGTGTGAACATGCATGCTCTGCATTTACTTTAACATGAGGGAAATGCCACAGTAGCAGTCCTAAAGTGATACTCCCACCTCATTGGCTGTCTATGAAAGGTGTCTCTGCCAAGCCACCACTATAGGACAGTGAACATAGTTGTCAGCCAATCCCCAGAGGAGGCGGAACCACCAAACACTCTGCCCTAGCCGACATTTATATACAATCAAATTACAATACATGATGGTGTTTTACCTTTGGTGAACCATATTTTCTGTGTGTGTCCATGATGTATTCCCACTGGATGTCCATAACAATTACCACAGAAATTCAGCAACAATTTGTCAGGACAGCTCCCCCCAAACAGGCAGGGAAGCATAATTTATGAGGTGTTACAAAGGCCTAGATGCAGCCATTCAAGCTGTTTTTATGTCTTGAATCATTTCTGCATTCAAAAGACTTTAAGCACAAACTGCTAGTCTCTCCACTGTTTGTAATTATTAAAATGATTAATCCAGGGCTGTGATTGTAATGCCAATTTTAATTCATTTTTGGTTTGTTCAGTCGTCACAACGAAATCCTGTCATTTCAAAGTACACGAGCTCACTTTCCACATATGAAAGGTCATGGAAATGCCATGTTAACATTCAGAAATCAGCATCAGTTGCGGATTCATGAATCCGATTGTGTCATTTTCCACTGTGTTCACGGTTGCTAAGTAACGATTAACCCCTTTGGCCACATGGTGAAGGCCCAGATCGCACAGGCCTCCCCCATCTCCAGATCGCAGGGGGAACAAGCTCTGCTGGAGTTCAACTTCATCTGGCCATGTCGCCTTTTACCAGCTATAAGCATGTTCTCAAACTTAAATCGTACATGATCAGTAAAACCTGCAGCACACCAGCGTTGCAGGAACGCATTTCACCAGTCATGCTAACCATCCCAATCTGGGTCTTCGCCCGTCGTCCGCCGAAGGTGGCGACACGTCAGCTCCAGCAGCTCGCACCGATAACTGCATCCTAGACATCATGCCGTCCATCAGCATTTCTCCGCTGGCGAACGCAGCGCCTGACGCTCGCATTTAGAGGAGGAACGAGGGGCAGCGGAGTGTCAGTGCTGACGCCCGACGGAGGGAGCACTGCGCCAGCAGGCCCAGCAGAGGCATTACGGGCCGTTTCTGCTGACGGGTCGGGATTAAGTTCTGCATGGTCACCACTGCGTGCAACCCGACCCCCTCCCATCACCGTTTCCTGGCTCTCTCTCTCTCTCGAGCATCAAATCTGCTGCCCTGTGAATGGATGGATTGACTTGGTGGACCTTAAGATCCTCTGCCCTGTCGGCGCCGGGACCTCAATAGCCGTCGTCAGAAGCTCGGCCAAGGAAACACAGCCAAGATGCGGTAAGACGCACGAAGCATGGAGAGCCGGGCAGTGCTGGTCCGCATCCACGGTGCGGTTTGGTGCATGAGCAAAATGACGAGCTCCCCCACTGTGGGTGGAGTGATTACTACGCTGCCACCTATGTGCAAAGTGCCCAATCATGTACCCAGTAAAGCAAACAACGGGAAAGGGGTTAAACATTTGGCTAATCCCTCCCGCAGTGAACTTCAAAGCCTCTTTTCTCCCCCCACTGCTCTGATGGATGGCAAGCTAGGCAATCACAATGATCTCAAGCCCATGGCAGCCACTGCCAGAGCTGATCCTAATACTCATTCCACTCCAGAACACAGCAGGGCTCCCCCTAGTGCTTGAAAGCCCTCAATTCAGCCACAATCTCGGTGATTCTCCCCTATTCGCCCCGCCTCCTCCCCGATTAAAATGCTTTAACTAATTTCAGCTTTGATTTCTCAGCTTCCACTTTTCCTCAGCAGCTGAGTGGCAGTTCATCTTCTTCCCTATTAAAACTGCCGGTGCCTTTACTTTATCGAGAAATTGCTTCTTACCGGTCAAAGAGGAAAAAAATAAATAAATCTGCCAGACACCATTAGCATACAGTGTAGAGAGAAAGAGATGCATCTGTGTACAATGAAGTCTAGTTCAGGGAAAGAGAAACTGCGGAAGCATTTAGGGCTTAACTTCAGTGGCCAAGTAAAGCTTTAATAAGATACAGCACTGCACAAGTCATAGGCAGTCAAAGGAAATGTTTAAAGCCATTTATCTGTTGTGTGCTGAGTGTATATTTGCTCAAAATAAAACAACACAATCTAACATCACAACATATGCAAATTCAGAGCAACACAATAAAAACTAACTGGCATTTCTTCTGCTTTCCAAAAAAAAGTTACTGACGTCTGGTTGGATGGCTAGAAGAACATGGCTTTGGTGCCCAATCCTCTGCTCAGAAGCACCTCATTCATTTCATGCATTCGTTAAATTTCACCACCAGCTTGCTCGCTCGCTCGCTTGCTCAGTCACTATTTATCTTTCAAAGTCAATAAGGTATTGATTAGCAATACGAGTTGCGCTAGTGGTCAGGGGTTTTGAAACGACTAAGCTAACACACTTTTACAGACATAATATCAGTTTTACACTCACATGAAGATCTTTTAAGCATCATTGTCTCTGACTGCTCAAGACTTTCGCAAAACCTTATATATACGACTATATAAATGACTGCTATTCTGATTCTGCAGGGATAATAGTATTTACTTGATTTAGGATTCATCTACCCATTTTCTGTAATTGCTTATCCAATTCAGGGTCACAGCAAGTCTATCCCAGGATGCCGAGGGTAAGTGACACTGAAGTGTGTATCCAGGCCCATCACAGCGTACTCACACATGCATGTGCACTATGGGTAATTTTGAGAAACAAACTAAACCCATCGAAGGACTGCAGATAAAACAGAAGCATGAAGAAGCCCCCAGTATCAGGGAGTCTGTGTAGGAGCTGAAGCAGCAGGTGTAAGGCCACAGCGCCCCCCCCCCATCAGGCCACCTCACTCGTACCGGGTGATGACTTACTGCAGTATTTGCTTGGCAGAAGTACCTAGCAGCAGTGAGCCAAACCCTGTCATGCTGCCAATTTACTCCTATGTTATTTGCATTCGTTTTATTGAATGCCATGACGGTCCTTCAAATCCTACATGAGCCCCGGCCAAATAAACATGCAACACAAATATTAGATGCACACCGCAGTACATGAGAAGGTACTGGGAGTAGAATCAGATGCCAGATGGACTAGGTGCGCGGTTCTTTATATTTAAGGAGATCCTCTCATCGGCGTGTCAAAGGGATGCGGTGCAGCCGCCACAGTAGATGAGCCAGGACCTTAAATGTTCTCCATGTAGGGGAGCAGGTCCAAAAACACCAAGATGAAGGGAAGTATATGGCAGAAAATTAACCCATCTAACTTCGACTCAGCTCTTTGTTTAGATGCAATGTAATATGAACTATTTAAAAAAATGAGCCACTCGACGTTTGACGAACTGGCAGGTAGCCTGCAGTCCGACGCCGGAACGGCAGAGAGAAAAAGGTCCCAGGGCATCACAGCGTCTGGAGAACACCCTCTCAGCTCTCCATCCCTGGCAAGTCGTCCTATCACCAAACCATGGGCTGCATGTGCTGACTCTGAAGATCACCCACATCACAGTAGATAAGTGGGTGGGGTGAAGTGGGGGGGGGGTCACGCTGATGTCACGCATCACAAAACCAATCAAGCCGACCTAATACACCCTAATGTTGTATAAACGCTTTGCTGCATCGATTCACGGCTGAAATGGGGGTAACGGATGGACTTTGGTAAGCAAGCCAATGCATCCATCACTGCAGTCCATCCGCAGAAACCTGATGAATTATAATGACTCATTCTTTTCTTCTTCTGTTCCATGTCCCTTGTGTAATTAAACTGACCTTCCGCCTCATGGGCTGAAGTCAGATCTCTTCTGATGGATTGTAAAACCCAAGTGGTCCCATAGGAGCTTTGAAACCGGAAACCGCTCGGGAGTCCGTCGGCTCGGCGAAATGCAAGCGACAACGCCCGACGTCTGATGGACTGCTTCTGTCCCACTCTCTCCATCACAGCGGAGATGGTGTGTCCTTACCCTATCTGCCAATAAAAGCTCCAATTGTTTACATAAATTTTACCTGCTTTTCCATTCGATTGGATTACAAATCATTGAAAGCACATACATGGGGGGTGGCCGCAGGGGCACTGGCCCCTTCATTACCCCCTCCCGTCACCCACTAATTCGAAACTTATGATTGGCTAACGATGAGGTTGGGCTCTCTATATTAATTATGGCCCCTCTTATGCGGCCCAGCTTAAAAAAAAACATGCCTGCAATGGTCGAACAGGGCTCTGAACAGCCCACTTAATTAGGGGCCCCCATCTTGGAAATGACATGATCCTCCTGCTTTTGCAGTACAGAGCCGTATTTTAATTGGTCGACAAGCAGCACAGGCATAAAAATTGAACGGTGCTTCATATCAGCAATCGTTTCAGTCTTTTCTGTTAAAACAAGGAAATGGGATTCGAAGAGAATCATTAAAGAGAACTGCGGAAAAAAAAAAATCACTCAGTGCTGTTTAGTCAGGACAACTTCTGAATAAATTATAGGTTCATTTAAATTATACATTAGTGCCTTTTCTTCTAAACTGACACAGCAGTTTTGTTTAACCTGGACAGAAAAGCTTTTGTATAGCTAGGATAAAAAAAAATATCCTTAAATCGTAAGGTTACCATGTTAATTACGATGGAGCGACTCCGCTTCAGAATTGCACTTTGTTGCAACAATAACTACGTGTCCCCCCTCCTTCAGTTTTCCCTTCTCGAAAGGTTAATTGGACAAAGCGGAGACACAAGGGTTTCAGAATTGCCGTTGTCCGCAGTGGGAAGCAGCGACAGGGTCACACGGAGCCCTTTGGATCACGAGGACCACAGAACAACACAACACACGGAAATATAACTTATGAAACCCAATGGCGGGAGGTGCTGTGTGGAAGTACACTGACTCTCTAAGATCGTGCACTTCTTCAAAAGCACAGATGTTTTAATGCTTATATTTATAAACGTATTCTGTAATCAAATAATAGACGATTGTGATGTAAAAGATCCTTTATATGGCCAAATTGTTATTACATTACATAATTACACTACATAATTCTAAGACTTTACAGATTATATTAGATTTCACATAGATACACGGTGGGGGGCGTTTACAGGGGCGGGGCTAGCTGAAAGGTAAGAGCATCTGTATGAATTTGGGGCTGTATTGTAGAATTGCCCCGGTACATGGCCTATAAGCACGAGCTGACTTTGTACGCCACAACCTTTATCTGGCGAAACAGCCGAGCTGTAAACGCCTCTCCTCGGCGGCCAGCCGCCGTAGCGCAGCCAGTCCGCGAAAACATGGATGAGTGCTTTCCGGACCCTTGCCTTAAATCCCACTCGTGTTCTCTGCTTGCCGTGTGCGGAGCCTTATCGCCCTTTGCTCACACACTCGTCCTGATGAATAAACCCCTTACCTACAGCCGGACGCACCCATAGATAGATACGCGTTTACCAGGCAGCCCACGCCACAGAGTGCCTCATGAATTAATTAATCCCGATTCCCTCTAGGTTTGGTGCACAGCTCAGGTCCATTTATCACCATCATATGGAACGCTGACGAACGGAAGTAGCCCGATTTGCTCTTTTTCAACGAGAAGCCGGACGTCCGATTAATCCATTAACCTGCGAGACAACGTGAAGTAATCTAAAGTATTTCAGATTTAAGCTTTTGGAGAACAAACTATAATAGATTGGTATGACAGTCCTATACCTTCAACGGTAACCCAGGCTACAGCAACAACTGAAAAGCATGGAGGCTTAGCCAAAATGCTAATGCTACTGCTAATATTATGCTATGCATAGCTGGTTCATATGCTAATGCAAATTTAAATGGTGGTGTTAAACCATTAACGATAATTAGCATTTTAAGTCTGCGGAGGCTTCCCCAGCAGGTGGTGGTGGTGGGGGGGGGATTGGTGTTGACACAAGGCAGGTAATATGCACCAAGGCAGACTAATACATTGACCAAATTAAACCTGTAATAAGCCTGCCGGAATCTCCACAAAAATATGAGCTGATTTGCAGCAAATAGGATTACTGGAGCTTTTACGCAGCACGGCATTAACCTTGACGAGGGAGGGCGTGGCTTAGGGCTGGGATCCTCATTTGGCGGCATGTAATTGCCATATTAAAAACAGCTTTGCAGCACGCTAGAGTGCACAGTTAGGCTGTCGCAGGTGTATTCAGAGCAGCAGATCCATAAACGCCGCCAACCGCTTCGCCGGCATGCAAAGGCACCAGGTGGAAGAACACCTCCTCGCAAGATTAGCAGCATCTGAAGAACCAATAAATGTTTAATGGTGTTTCGTAACGTTTCTTCAGGAGTGACTGCTGACGCTGCCCTCATTTTACCTTGAATAATTGCCCAACGCATGAAGAGTCCTTCCATCATTAGACAAAGAGCACGGGGCGGTTTTGTTTGCACGCTAACTTGATTATACAGCAGCACAGGAGTTATACAACAGCCTCATCAGAGTTAGAAGAACTTCACTGGACGGAGATTACGGGAGAGGGGGGCTGCCACTCTTCCATAACGTGACCTCGCTGGAGGTTTCCGTCACGAGCCAAGAGGAAGGGGGCTGTGAAATCTGAGTAGCCCCCCCCAGAAAACCCAGTGCATGATGGCCTATATGCTATTACCATCCTGGCATTAAAGGAGTGTCTAGCTAGATCTTGACACACAGTCCAAATGCAGGTTTTGGAAATGAGTTTCTCTCTGTCCCCCAACCTGCCTTAGATGGCTGACAAAGCCTGGGCAATTCCAGCATGAATTCCACGCCGATATTTTCTTCCCTTCCCACAAACCTTCACAGGAGACTTAGCACCCACTGGGGAACCAGTTCAGTCTGAGGGTTCCAGCTATACAACAAATCCCTGGAAATGCCCGAGCTGAACACTGATGTGTCCTCATTGTATCCCAGCCAGCGTATTAAGTGACGGATCCAGCATCAGCTCAGGTCTCAGACGTACACAAGCAGATCTTTAGGAGAAAGCACATCCAATCACACTGGGCGACGTTCAGCAGTTAAGGCTTATTACTCCTCCGTGAAAGCGTGCACGACCCCGGCTAACTTTATTAGCGCGCTCCCGTGACACGCCAAAGGGGACGGCCTGCCGTCCGGGGCCCTCGGCTGCCACTGGACAAGGAACCTTTTAGCATGAGGGGAGCCGGCCTATCAGAGCTGCCAGCGGGGGCCGGCCAAGCCAATCTCCTGTCAGCGACTTGCAGTTGTTTCTTTCAAACAACTGATTAAAATTGCTGATTAAAACCCTTCTGAGGTGATCCAGGGGTCATCGTTGGGGGGGGGGGGGGGGCGTAAAACAAAGCACCACCTGCCTCAGAAGCCTCATGCCAGGCAGGAGGAGGGTAACTGCAAAACTGCCCATCGGAACGACGCCAATGAGCTACATCATATTTGCTCATTTACATCCCAATGAATATTTAAATATTCTGATGATCCTAGGGAAGTTCGGCCCCCGGTATTTACTCAAGCAGACAGAGTTCAGCATATAAGCACCCCAATGCCCTTAAGTAAACTCCGCAGGAAAGCAAAACGCAAAGCGCTATGCGCCATTAGTCAGTCATTAATGCATTCGAATACATTACGCTTATTTAATTTCCAAAAACACTCCATTTGCTTATCCAAAGCACTTCTCTTTGGGCGCTCAGACACAAAACGAAGAGGGTAGAGTAACCTTCAAAAAATAGTTTTGTAACTTGCCGTGAATGGGATAATTTAGCTACACAGACTGAAGACGAATTCTGAGTCATGTGTTAGGGGGTTGAGGTGCTTACCTGCACTGTGTGGGGCCAGGGGTAGGGTTGGGTTAGGGTTTGATGTTTGAAGGCAGTGTCCCCCAGCCCCAGATAGTCGACTCTTCGCTCTCGAGACACGGGTCATGCTACCAGAATGGCCAAACCGAGGAGCTGCAGCCCGTCGGACATCACATCCGAAGCCGGCAGCAGATGTGCCTCAGGTGACATTGCACAGATGTTTATGTAAATAGGACCATGTCATGGGGACAGAGGCGGAGAGAATGAATATGCTAATAGGAAGCACCATCCCTATAGTCAGAACATCATGGACGTGTTCTTGAAGGTCAACTGCTTTGGGCCTCGTCATAAAAGGACGCTCTGGGAAATTTCACACCATGAAACAAACGCTGGGACGTGCAGTTCCCACTTCAGGCAAACCACCATCACATCCCCGCACCGATGGAGAACAGAAATACCGTCTCAGGGTGCAGATGGGGATCATGGTGGGAATTACACTCATCATCACGAGGCCAACGCTCCCATAAACCATCCCACTTGCGGTGAACACGCAGTTGCGATGAAGTGTGATCCAGCACGGTGTCTTCGCGCACACGTGTGAAACGTGTGCCCGCCGCAGCGCAGGTGCATTGGAGGAGTGATGCATGCAATTCCAGGAGAAGCTCACTGGGGTTTTGTTGCAATTGTCCACCTTATTGCACGGTACAATCCCACAACCCCTTAAAATGACAGATACCAGGAGGTCAGAGCCCTATAGACATACACGACTATGAACACAATTGGCATCCCCAGTCACCTGACCACCATCAACATGGACATCAGTCATGCCAAAAACATACTTCAAGCCTTCAATTATCACTGTCCAAGATACCTGAATCTGGGTTGACAATCACTGTGATGTACTGAACAAAGAAACACAAGGGAAGGTTAAATAAATAGCACCCCTCACTAAATCAGCCACGGCACTTGGGCAAACAGCAGTAGGATGAAAAGGCATCGACACACACCAAAGACCTTCCTCTCAGTATGAACGGCCGCGACATAAACACACGACGCTTTAGCGACCGAGTAAGCAGTCGTTTAAATCAGACCATCGGATTGTGAAAATACATCCAATGCACTCAGCTTATCCCTCTCGTGAGTAAATGCACAACGGGACTCATTTTGCCGCGAAGCCCCTCTTTGAGCCAGACTCAGCCCTGATCGGATCACGGCCTGGATTGGGGGGGGAGGGGGTTGCGGGATCTGCTCACAGAAATATAATTAATGTGAAAGGCTTGAGCCTGCACATGTCCTCCAGGCACAAGCATGCCTCCGTGCATCACTGCATCCAGAGAGCTGAAAGACGATGACTGTTTTGGGTGCCATTAACCCTTGAAGATGACATGACGAGTTGGGGGGGAGGGTCCTCAGCGCCTGCCGTCATATGCCTACATGCTGTGAGAATGTACCCATGTGCCCAAAGCCTGTAATAATTTGTTTCTAGAGGACATCAGAAATTCAATTACAACTACTTACAATGCAAATTCCTGATATGAGAAATTTAGTTGTGCCTAGTTAAAATGTGACTAACTAGGTAAAATGCATATTGTTCATAAGGGAAATTCAATTTTTAACTAGTTCTGAATCCTACTAAAACAATTTCCAATATGAAGAATTGACAATATAACTTGCTATAACTGAATTTCTGATATCAAACTATTTGCATTCTAACTAGTTGTAACTGAACTTATCCTCTAAAAATAAACTTAAGCTAAAACATACACTTCCCAAACAACCGTTCAGGATGCAAATAAGACCCAGTGGCCCTCGTGGGACACAACTACTTATCCCCAGAGAAGAGGGCCAGCTGGCAGCCAGTGTCAACGTGCCCCCAGTAAAGGTGACCGACCTGAGCCGGGGACGAGTCGGTGCCCTTACTCACCCTCTTCCTCAGGTTGTACGTCAGCAGCAGGTTGCGGGAGAAGTGGTTGGAAAAGGCCGTGTAGAACTCCAGAACCTTCTGCAGGGCGTCGCGCTTGATGACATGGAGGTCACAGTACGTCAGGGCTCGTACGTTAGCGCAGGCCTGGGCGAGGGTCACTTCCTTCCAGAACACGTCGCCAAATACGTCCCCCTTCCCTGGAGAAAGGACAGGGCATCCTTGGTACACTTTGCCAGTAGTGAGCAAAATCATAGACAAAAAACTGTGCAATACGACAAAAAATGACTGTGTGGGAGAAAGTTCATCACATTCAGCCGTCTGCAAGGTTTCAAATGCACACGATGTCCAAAGCAAATAAAGAAAATGTATTCAAGACGATGCAAAGGCACAATAAACCCTTGGCACCCTGGAAGGTTCTGGAGAATCAACTCATAGTCATTGACCACCAGGGATACTAAAACTGTCACCCAGCATACCTACCAATACATAATTAACAAAGAACACCAAGCACACACACACTTATCATTCAGGGGAAAATAAAATGCAGGCTTTATAAAGAGCGCCCCATCATCCGAAAGCGACGCAGCTTATCTGAGCTGAAACTCGCCTATTAATCTACCCTGAAGTCTCAGTCTTAAAAACGCATCAAGTTAATGAATTTACAGGCTCCCTTTAAATGCACATTAAAGCACTTTGGCTGCATTTGCACTGCTAATAGGAAGGGGAGAATGATTACCGTGTTCCCAGACTAGAAAGACGCCACCCTTAACCCAGCATCCGCACACTGGACACCAGCAGGTCCTACGACATAGTTCTGGAAAGGTCTTTCACCACCATGAACAACGTCGCTGGAAGACTTCTATTTTACTTCAAGCTACCTCCTCACTAAGTACAGGCAGTGGCGTGTGAAGTGGTTTCACTTTGAAGAGGACCGATCTGGCCCTGGTGGGACCCCCCCACCCTCCCCACACACATTTTCATGTACAGCCCAAAACAGTATCCAGATATGAAGGAGGATTACTTAGGAACTAGAACCCACAATTCTCGTGGCTTAACTTGTCATTTTCTCACATAATGGCCATTTTCTTGTTGTGAGCCCATTGAGGAATACAGATCCGAGGGCTTCAGCAGACAGTTGGCTGGAGTTTTCCTCCTAATAGCTTTCGGTGGGAGGCACCCTTCACACACACTCAAATACGCATTATTTGTGATTGTGGTTGCATTATTGGGTGATGTGTGTTTACAATGGCTGAATACCCCCCCCCCACACACACACACACACACACACACACACACGCTGAGCGGGCCTCTTATCCTCACCCCGCAGCTACAGAGCAGGTGACACGCAGCCAGGCCGAGGTGTCATGGGGAATTAGCAGCCGCCCGCAGTGTCCCGGAGAGGAAAACCTGTCAGGAGGGCTGGAGGCTGGCGGCCACACGGACTGCATCAGCCTCAACTCTGTCATTCAAGCCGGAGGAGAAAGGAAAGCCAGCCTCTGATGATCTTCTTACTTTGTTCATCTCTTTCTAGTCCTTTTCCACCAAAAGGAGAACATGACGCGACACCAAATAGTCCCTCAAACAGTGAAAAGTACTGTAGGACTTCAAAACCCAAAAGTGTGTCCCTCTGCAACAGAACCCAGCTGAGTCACCACATGGTAACACACTATTCCAAACTGCACAGCTACGTATTATACTTATTTAACGGGCTGAAGAAATACATAAAAATGCAATTATTACTTCCTACAGAAAAAGTTTTCAATAATTCATCTGCACATGGAAGGGGCTTTGAGACCACATGCACAGGGTAAGTCCAATGGCCCCCCAGGCAGAAGGCTGCAGGGTCACAATGGTCATAACAGGGAGAGAAGGTGCCCTTAACAGCATTTATATGAAGGTCTGAATGAAAGCGATTAGTCTGCTCTACTTGGAACGAATTTCTACCCTCAAGTAAGGGACAGACATGGTTCGGGAGTCTGTACCTGAGATTGGCGGTCAGTCTCAAACAAAGGCAGCGCTGATGTATGTACTTTCAGATTAGATGTCGAACTGAATGTTGTTCAAAATATTTTGTGCAATGACAAAGCTGAATCTAATCTAATCTAATCAGACGGCAATGACTGTCCTTGTAAATTTACTTCAGCAGTGAGAGCTGGGAGGTTTTCTGTTAGAAGGCTCATTAAGGTAGGGCCCTCAAACACATACCACTTTGGTGTACAAATGTGTATGTTGCCCCAGACTCCATGTTTTCCATCATCAGCGGCAATGGCTGCTCGGAAAGGCCGCCCTTTTTGCAGCAACCCTTCCGGAAGCTTCTCCAGTGGTGGACAAGTGCCAGTGTGGCCTCAGCCATCACAGTATGACCCAGCATGGTCGAGGGCTCTCTGCAATTCCGGAGACAGAGCACCATCATGCTCCCAACTCGCAGCAAATGCAGAACGAACAGCGTTGTGAAAACACGCAATCAACAACTCAACATTATGAAATTCGTCCCCTTTATCATATTTACTGCCATGTATGCAGTGCAACTCAGTAATACATGGAAAACATCGAAGGATTATAAAGATGCCATTTCACATGATAGGGGTGTCCCATGTCAACATTAAGCTCCGCATCTCTTGTTCTGGCCATCATACCGCTCTTCAGCGAAGGTAACCACACAAAAGGTTTGGTGGACGAGGTCTCGCCGGTCTGACTCACGCAGACATCTGTGCAAATAACGTGCTCGGCAACGAGCGCGACCCGCACCTGTCATCCTCTCACTATTATCACTCTTGACACCTTTCGCTTAAACAAACATTTCTGAGCAGGCAAGGGCAAGGACACTGTCGGTGGGTCCTCTGAGGACAGGCAAGTTTGCATAGAAAAGTACAGCACCCAGGGATTTCAGGGCAACCCTACACAATGCCATTCAAAAATAAAAACTCTTCTTTCAAATTTTACTTTCTTTAGTTAAAATGCAACATAGGACATAATTTGAAGCATTTCTTTTTTAATACAAATTTTTTTTTTCTTAATTGACTAAGTTTGCTCCAAGGAGAGACAGGGTTTGAAACCACTGTGAATAGGTATATTTCACTCCAATTCAGTCAGCCATCCACTGGCAACCTTCAGGGATTGTTTACGCCAATGCAGAGCCCACTGTCTAACTGCATGAACCCCTTGGGAAGATATATGAGAACGATAGGCCATATTTTCACCATAACACAACAAAGCATCACCGACATCATCATAAATTTAAAAACAAGCATCATTTCAAACAAACAACCCGCAAAACACTGACATTTCGCAAGAAAACAGGTCAAACAAACTGTCTCCCCCTATGGTGACCACTCTCTCCATGGCTGCAAATCCATCGACCCCCACCAAGAAAAGACAGCAGGCGATCTCTCATCTGCGTGAAGACTGGACTGGGACGCCTCCTAGTTGACCTCAGATAAATCACCCAGAAAATCTTTATCGATCCAGCTGGGGGGAAGCAAACAATGACACCAGTAACTTGCATTTTCACAGTCGCCCATCTTTTGCCCCCCGCTACCGGTGATATTTGAGCATCATTTAAAGATCACCGGATCCATCGTGACACCCTCCTGCAGGCGCTTTAGGGCAGTTGGGGAACCCCGGTTCCAGCCCCATTGTACGCAGGCTGACCCCCCATAGAGCATGCCAGCACATTCTGTCCCACCCTCCCAAACTTAGTCTCTGCAGAGTCTCTCACTCTTTCTGGCACAGAAGACACTGGAACCCCTACACTATAGTTTCCAATTTTTGACTGAATAACCCTGTGAAACCCTTGAGATTTCTTTTTGTTCCGTATCGTCAATGACAGTGATAGAGTTGAGAAGAACAGCTGAAGAACAGATACCAATTTTATGGGTGGGAGCAGCATTATAACATTTGTTAAATAAGCGAGAGGCTTAATTGTCTGCAATTCTGCATGAAACATCTTACTTGTTACTGAGTTTTTAACCAGGGCAACAACGACTGAGTTGATGTTGAGCAAATGCAACTACAGTTCAGTTGAGCACAAATTCATTTGTTCACGGATGTAGGAAAACAAGCCTTTGAAACATCATTACCAAACACACCAAGTTGGTCTGGCAGGTGCAGAGCTCACACAAAGCTTACCCAAAATGGCGACGACTTCATCATCCTGAATGACCTCTAAGGACCCGGACACCACGAAGCAAAGGCTGTCCACGCTCTCGCCTGCGTGGTATATGAGATCCCCAGGGGCACAGTGGATAGTCTGGAACTCCATGGCCAGAGCGCGCAAGCAGCCGTCACTGGCCAGCCGGAAGGCTGGGTGCTCCTTGAACACCTTCCTGTTCAGGTGCACACAGATGTCCGCCCGCATGTCCTTAGGACAAATCTGCAGTACCTGCAGGGGGTGACGGAGGGAGAGGGGAACGAGAGGGGAGTGAACAGGACCTGATCACCAGCGGAGCGAATTACGACAGTGTTCTTCCCACCACACCAAAGTGGCCCCATCACACCGATACTGAGCGTCACCTAGGAGACTGCAGTGACTCAGTGTGTGGGAATCACAGCCTTGGCTCTCACAAGAACATCAGCCTCTCCATTTCCCAGCAGATGCACACCATCTAACACCTTTCAGAACCTCCTGTTTTGCCCCCCACTCTGGTACGGGGACCCCCCAATATGAGTCATATTCTCATTTTGGCTCCCAGCAGTTACCATGGTTACCACTACAGAACAAAATCATCAAAAACAAGCTGGCATCTGAAAGCTTCCCAAAATGAAAAAACAACTTTTCAGTTATAACAGATTTTTTCCACTGCGTCCAAATACTTTTATGAGAGTTTCAGAGAGGGAACCATGGAATATTTTTCATGAAATTCCTATAATTCTACAACTGTTAGGGTTTTGACCATTTAGCACTATTGAGATAGACCATGTATGAGATTATGTGTACATATTTACATTTTTGGAATCAATACTGCATACCCAATACATAAAAAATGTTTATTTCAATGACATACATTATAGCAGTGTTTCTCAGTGTTTTGTCACTGTTGTTCCCCAAACCAGCAAACGCCTTAACTAAACTAAACTTCCTGCAGTGGAAAACCGAAGCAAGCTGGAACCGCACTGTAACTAGTAAGGTGGTACAGCTCAGTTCCTATATGTCAGTGGACAAGTGCCATTACAGAAGTTACCTTTTCAGTGTCTATGCCTCTGGACATGGACCAGGTGGAGGCGATGTAGTCCATGACCCTTTCACTCAGGCCCTTGGGCACCTGGTAGAGCTTCAGGAAGTCCCTCACGCTGTTGAGCATCTCGTGGTACCTGTTGGTGTTGGCGTACATCTGCTGAAAGATGGTGGTCACGTTACCAAAGATGGTGGCGTAGAGGAGAGCTGGAAAGACAGACAAAAAGGAAAGTGAGGGGAAGCACCCGGGTACACCCAAATCTACGACTCCAGACAGGTAGTGCCAACGCGTCTCAGGTCTGCATTCAGAGTGACAAGTCGAGCCGCGTGCTGGTTTTGAAAAGGGCAGCATTTTAACAATTCTGACATAACCATCACTGCAAGGGAAAAAAATAAACCATTGCTTAAAAACACATCTGTAAACGCTGTTTAGCACAAAGGAAAAATCAATACAGAATATTTACCGAAATGAGAGAAAAGATTTTTATTCACCTGAATGGTTTAAAAAAAATAAATTAATTATCAACGAGTGTAAAATTGACACAGCACGGCTAATTTGATAATACGGGGCAGTACATCTGACTCCTGGTTTGTTCAGTCTGTACACAGTGGGACACAATGGCTGCTTTGGTAGCTGGTACAAGTCACTCAACACCATCTTTCCAAGAGCCTCAGGCAAGGTGCATACCCCCCCCGTGTAAACTCGGCTGTGACACACGAGTGCTACAAAGGCATCAGCTAGCTTCCTGCTGTACGGCACGGGGGGAGGGATTATGCAAACAGACCCAAATAATAGCAGGAGGACAGCAGATCAATACTGAAGCATGAGGGGGAGCCGGAACACACAACTCAGTAGCTGCCCGCTTACACAGAGGTGCTTACCTGCGGCACCCGAGCGGCCCTTCCCCCCCCACCCCCCCGAGCAGTTACTGCCCCACAGGATGGCAGCAAGGGCAGGAAATGGACTGTGTCCCACAAAAATAGGCCACAGTGGCAGAGTAACGGCACCCGACAGATTCTGTCCGCCGACATCACATCGGACGCCAACTTGCAGGAAGTGGCTCGGTGACACTGCTTGTTTTGCAGAATTGGTGACATATTCGTGTCCTGGCCTGTAAAGGGCATGCTGACCAGCACTGTTCCGGAAATGGAATTTATCAGCACTAAAAGAAGTTCATACTGGCTTTGAATACAGACCCTCAATTCCCCAGTTCTAGTTCTGATGATATCTCCACCCCAGCTAGTCGATTCTCATTTAGAATCTTTTAACTAAAGCGAGAAACAAGCGGTTCAGCCGACGACAACAGGGATGCATCCATCGTACAGAGGGTGTAGCTTCCGGTGTGTCCGTGGGGCATCTGGCCCCAGGGTGTCACTGCAGCACATTTACAGGTAAGAGAGGGTGTTCTCCAGCAATGTGACGGCGCTCTGCGCAGGACATGCACTCATCAGCCAGGAATTAAACCATCCACAACACAAACCAGGCTCTTATAAGGTTCAGAACTGCTACCAGGATTCACTCAAATCTTTACATTCAATCATTTTCAATGCATCACACAGAAAGGCCCAGCATGGTGGTATAAACACACAATCCTGCCATATTCCTAAGCTCCTAAAAGCTGGACAACATCCTATTAGCGAAGAAACTGCAAGGATTTCCCCTCCAAGCCATGAGAGCATTTTTGAGGTGTTGATTATAACTATTTCCAGAAATCTTACCAGAACAGTTCAGGTTAAAGACCTAAGGGCACTACTAAGGACTCCTCCCCAGTGGGGAATCAAGGGGAGGCAGCTGAGAGAACCATCAGCAACACTTTATCAGAGGCCAGCCTCCACGGTGCACCCCCACCCCCACAGGCACACAGATAAAACCTGCTGTGTGTTAAATGGGCCTTATCTGGCTCTCCAGGGGAAGCAGAGTGAGGGGGAGGGAGGCACAGAACCATATCCTCTTCCCTGTCTAGGCAGGACCCCCCCCCCCGGTCCTGTGTACCAGCTGGGCTCAGCACCCCTCATGCCTCGACACTCCGGGCCTCATTAAATCTGCCGCATCATCAGAGGCACAACGTCATCCCCGACAGACGGAGGTCAGGATGTTGACACAATAATTCACATCAGCATGGATTTTCCGGGAGGGGGGCACTCTCAGCAGCTTTTATTTAGGAAAAAGTGTCTATGGATCACAATAGAATAAACTAAGGAATAGCCAGAGGCATCAAAGCCCCCCTTCTCCGTAAATCCCGGCATTCAAAACCTGCCTGCATGAGCTCTCTGCTCACTATAAACTTTAAATCCTTCTAGCTCCCCCCCAAAAGTGAGAGAGGCGCATCCTGTAGGATTAATGGAGACAGGTGAGGCTGGTCGCACCTGCTCCTCTGTGGGATGCCGACACAACACGGGACTGTCTGAGGCCGAGTGTCCGTTGTGCTAATCCGTTTAGCATTGACGGAGCAGACTTGGACCCCGGCATCTCCAAAGGGGACGCAATTCCGTGCTAATGCCGTGTTCCGGACTCCTCCTCAAATGACTCCCACCGGCAGAAATTCCATTCGCCGCGGCAAAGCCGGGCTCTAACTCGATTTTCCTCACTTTCAGAAAAGGACGGCTTTAACATCTATCGATTCCCTGCCCCACCCCCATCGTAACCCAATCTGCTGTTTTTTTCCTTTGCGCAGAAAAGATCAGGCAATAAGACAGTGTACCTGTCTTTAGTCGACCAAGAGTTTTTCACGGTAACATTGCAATACACGGTAAAAACGGCCCACGTTGACTTTGCGTGGAATGTTGCTTAGTAGACAACCTTATACAGAGTTATAAAGCTAGTTTCCTAATGCAAGAGTACGACAGCAGGGTAACGGTACGGATTTGAAAATGCAAGCCATGTACGAATCTGCATAAGAGTCCACAGAATGCAAGGACAGCCGGAAGAAAAGGCTTGTGAGGAAGCTGACAAATGTGCTTCATCACTGGACTAGCTGGCATTACTGCTTACACGCCTCTTATGATCAATGGGGGGAAAAGCTTCGGATTGGACAGGTATCTTGTTGAGCCATTTGCAATATCTACTACTGGATAGGATTTATAATATCCAGCCTAGAATCAGTACGGGCACACAGTCTGTGCTTTGTATGAGCAGAAAGACTGCGAGGATTGTGGCGGTCTAATGAGGAGACGCCTTGCTAGAGAGCCATCAGGTGTAAGGGTTAGGGTTATGACTAATCCCTGAACAGTACAGAGGGGCTCGCCCTGACTTCTGCTTTGGGTCAAGGTACAAGGAACAGAGGGAGAATGCATATCCAGGGTAACCATGACTGGCAAAGCAAAAAATTAAACTAATCATGAAAACAGGCCACTACCAAAGCAAATCAGAATCGCTAATGGGCAAACAGAAACATTCATTTTGATTTGCTAACATGAAGAACACTCTTTTAGTCAGGCTGGTAATCTGGGTGCACACAGGTTCTGGTCTTAATTGTAGCTGCTCCAATTTAGGTTCCTCAGCAACAGCTTGCCTGTTTCGTGATTAATACCTGCACGATTGGCTCCTTAAATCAGTTTTTACTCAGCTGATTAGCCGAGGGAGCCCTTCTGGAAGCTGGGGGGGGGGGGTCATCTTCGCTCGGTACCAGTGCTGCCTTCAAGGCTGGTGATGTGTCTGTCGTTTGCCATCTGCTGCAGCCAGTGAGGACCTCAGGACTCTGGTTCGGAGTCGAAAGGGATTAAAACGGGAGAGACGGATGCGCGCCGAGTTATGTTAGGACACGGGGATGCCGGGCGCGGCTCGCATTGATGGTCCGTAGACACTGTGCAGGCGTACGGACAGCGGCTGCCTTGTGACGGAAGGGCCCACTGTCCTCACTTTGATTTTGCATCAAGGGGCCTCGTTAGGCAGTGAAGGATGGAGTCAGCAGGCCGAAAAACAGACAAGTGGCAAGCATCATGAATGGATGGGACAAGGACTCGAAGACAGGCAGCTTTACTTAAGCAGCTCGCACTGTTACCTGCACCACAGGCCAACAATATTGGCAGATCTGGGAAAATGCATAGAATTATCTTCCGCAAGACTGGCTAAATCAATGTATAATTGTAGCAGAGGGCTAAACACTGTAATTAAAATATGGAGAGTAATTATCTCTGTGGAATTACAGCCCGGCAATCTAACAGGTCTCTGCAAAACTGAGAATGACCTAAAATATGCCAAATGCAGATTTCATTTGAGAAAAAAAAAAAAAAAAAAAAAAACAGCGAGCGGTCCACACAGCGGAGCGTTTCTGAGCCGCCGTGTTTCCGGAACGTGCCGTGAGAACACCGCGAGCCGAACAGTTTCTCCAGAGAAACAACCTTTTGGGATTTAGAAAGGCATGCCTCTGGAAAGGTAAAATTCATGCACAATATAATGGAAATGATGGAAGCGTGAGAGAACAAAGCTTGAGTGTGAATTAGGGAACCTCTTTGCGTGAGTAAACAGGACGACAAACTCCGCACCGAAGCTTTCCAGATACAGAGCTGACAATGCCGACTGCTGTATCGCATACAGATATTGATCAGACACAGTAGGTCCGTAGGTTCCCAAAGATGTCACCCCCCGCCTCCCCACCGACGAGGGGAAGCCGTCTCTGTGCCATTCAGGAAAGGCCGCTGCTTAAAAGAAAACCACAGGCTGCACTGTTTACGGGCCACACAAAATCGCTGTCCAGCGCATACACACGCTAGGTTGTGGCCTTTGGCTTCCAGAAGGATCTGACAGAATGTATAGTAAGACACCCCCACCCCCACCAAGGGGGTTTTTGAAGCTGCAGATCAGAGGGCTGTGGTATCTGCCATAAGTGTTACCGACTATTGTGCCCCCCTTTCTGGTGGCAGTCACCGTAACCCCTACTAAGCAGGTGATGTGACGATGGAGGGCGTCATGCTTGAAGTCTGAGGTAATTCGATTGGCTTTGTGCCCCCCATAGCTAGAATGTTCACACTGCCTCAGTTAGCCAACACACCCCCCCCCCCTCCCTTGATTGCTCACTCGGACACACTCATTATGTGACCTTCACAGCCACTCAACCTCTGTCACCCATCTCTCTTCTGTAATGGGCCTGGATGCATCAGGGGCTTCCAAGGTCCAATGAGACCAGCGGCCCTGGTCCCACTAGCCAACAGCTGCTGAATGGACTAATACCTGGGCCTGGACAGGAAGAGATAAGCGAAAGGCCCGCAAAACTGGCTTCCGGTCAACCCTGAGGAGCCTAACCAGGCTTGGCAGATTGACGCAAAGCAAACCAGCACAGGGGAGGCAGAACTGCATCCCTCGCCTGGATCACTGCTCCCGCAGGAACACCCATGTTCTCCAAGAACATACATTGCGAACAACAAAACCTCATATTCAGCACCTCTGCCAGCAAGTCAGCAGTTCATATTTAGCTGCCCGAAAACAGCACATAGGATACATGTATCCCAGAAATATCATATACAGAACATGAATATTTATGCAGTTTTTACCAGCCTCCTGGTTTCAAATCACAAGAAGATTTAGTTACAAGAAAAAGTACCGCGGAAAGAAAGGAAAACATCCATTTTTCTCAGAGCTAACAAGATAAACGAGGCAGCTGGCAGTAAGGAGCATCGCTGCTGCCTCGTCCCCACGACAACACGTGCCCCCCCCCCGTCCCCACGACAACATGCGGCGCAGGAATCGTGCCTCCAAATGGTCGCTCTCCTTGTCCAAGCGGCGAGGTCCCCCTCTGGAGGGGGGGGGGGGGGGGGCCCAGTAAAGCCTTTTTCATTTTTAAAGGTTTGGCCGCGAGCCGGTCAATTACATTCCTTCCCCCCCCTCCCAGTTAAAAACAGGACCGGGGCATAAAAAAACAAAAAACCAAT
>JAABNY020000063.1:4078108-4094981 GCA_015164015.2 Brevimyrus niger | reverse complement strand
CGACAGGAAGGTAGAAGGCACGGCAGGCCTGGCTGAGGGCCCCCCCCCCCCATTTCCGCTGCTTTGGTGTTGTCCCTATGCACCAACCCACCCCCGCCCCCCCAACTTGGGAAATGACTGAAAGCGATCCACATTACCATAACGGACACCAAGGCACAGCAGATATAAAAATATGAGCTGACATTCTGAAGTCTGACAAGCATTAAGTTCTGAAGTCAAAGCTCTGTGGACTATGCAGAACGACGACGGTTAGACTGAGCTCCTGTCCCCTGCGAGACGAACCGAGCGCATCCCGTTGCCTTGCAGAGAATACCTTCCCAGTCACTTCCCAGTCAGTTAATATGGATGCGTCCTTAAAGAGAGCAAGGAGAAGCAGCACGGAAATGCCAGCAATCGCGGGTAAGCAGACGCCTCTCACCACTCTAGCCAAACATCTTCGATTCGGACAGGTAGAGGCCAGAATCACCTTAAAACAAGTCCCTGATATCGATCCCTCCATCACTGCCCTCCCAATATCTAACTCTCCCCCATGCCATTGTTCAAAGGGAAAAACCAAACCCAAACTAGATATCCTTTCTTACGGTAATCCCAAAAAGGGAAGCATGGAAATATGAACGACATGCCATGAAAATCCCGTTATAAAAGCCACATACGGATTGCGGTTTCAACATCTAGCTTTGTAGCAATGCACTAATATGCGATAACAGCAAACAGTTCAAACACGTGAACCCTTCAAAAAAGACCTGCATTGATTATTCTAAGCGCATGACCCCGTGAAGCAAACCAGGCAGCGTCATCATGAGATGGTGCCTTTCTGCAGCAGGCGACTGTGGCGGTGTGAGAGGCTACCTGCACGTGCTGCTCTTCTGCATGACCTCGGCCCGGTGGTAGCCGGAAAGCTTGCAGAATCCATCGTTGCTGTACACGATGGGCCAGTCCACGATCTGGGCATTCCCCAGAACAAAATTGGTGTCTGCCGTAAGGGACACAAGAGAGAGTGGGACAAGGACACTGTTACTGATCAGTTCCAAACCACGGTAGCTCAATGGTCAGGATTACAGCTCAATTAAAGTTACTATTCTACATGAAAAGGACTGGAAACAGTCATACCTCCAGACACATGGACCTCATGTATAGACAAAACACGCAGCTTTACTCATTTTTAGACCAAATACGGTAAATATCAGGAGGGTAATGTGGCTGGCTGGACTGATACATACACACGACTATTATGGGTATGGTCACAATGACATCAACACAAATCGACGCATAAGGATGATGACAGCACTGAGGTCCCACCCACCCACACAGATTCCCGCGTCTGGATACTGGAGAGCATGGGATAACCAGAGGAGAGCCGACAGTCACAGAAACCAGAACCAAACCTTGTGTTCCTGTACCCCCCCCCCCCCCCCCCCCCAACAGTTACTGGCTAACCCGTTTTTAGAAAATTCCTCACTGACAGCTCAATAAAGAGTAATGAGTTAATTATAATATTTCACATAATTACTCCAACCAAAAACACTTGCAATTTATCTTAGGCAATTAAAAAGAAATGGGAAGCTGCAGTAAATGTTACAGGAAGACATCAACTAATTAAACACTGGTTAAAGCCTTATGTCCTTAAGAGCCAGATTTGGCATCATTTGTCAAGACATTTGTACATAGCAATCAATGACAATAATGTGCCACTCGGACAAGGTTATGCGTTACAAGCTGTCCTGAAGAGCAGTAGAAGAATGAATCTCGTCTCACTCCCATGGACCTGAACCTTCCAGTTTAAAGCCCATGTGCAAGAGTGACCTTTCACCTCTCACCTACATGACCTCAGCCTTGTACTATGCAGGTGATGCAGGTGCTGAGGCCAAGCAAAATCATGAGAACTACTCCTAGTGTTAGGTTATTCCCAGTTGACCCCTGCCCATTGTACCAACAGCATTATGGGAAAATCCAGACCTTCCTGCAAATATTACCACCACCATGGACAGTGAAAAGGGTATTTTGGAAAATGCAACATGTATAATAGAAAGATTTTAGGACTTGAAACTTTAACATAGTGCACATTACACAGCTAATTCCATTTAAAACGGCAGAAGAGGGACATCGGGAATCAGGAGATGTTACCTAACAAGAAAAGGACAAGGATTTCCTCTCTATACAGACAAACAAACTACTCTTCCGACAAAGACAACACTAAGTTCCATGCCAACATTTATTATTTTACTCCCCAAACGAGCTTGATGGGCTGAATGGCCTCCTCTCGTTTGTAAATTTTTTATGTTCTTATTTTCTTATGTACTGTGCTTACATGACCTTGCAGTTTACACCGATTACCTAGGCTACTTGGTTACAAAAATAACCAGGTCGCACAGTGTGCAGTGTTTCAGTTATTTACAGCGTCTGTAAGTCTTCTTATTAAACCATCAAGTAGGAATAAAATAAATTATGGGGGGAGGAAAAATAGATGGAAGGGAGGTTGATGTTAAAGTTATGCGGTCTTTGCCGAAACCAACAAAGTAAATTAACAAAGAAATTGGTACAGAACATGAACATGGAAAAGAAGGAATAAACAACGGTGTCGACATTGTGTATACCTGTCTGTCTATGTGACAATGTCCAAACTGAAAAGTTAAAGGAGAGAGATGGTTAAAGCAAGACAGGCAGCGCCGTTCAAAAACAAAACTACACGCCACTACTACAGCGACAAACTATTACATAACTGTCGTCGGTGGCCAACGCAACAGGGCGCATTAAACACCATCCATAAAAAAGGCTGTAACACCTAATATTTCATATTTGAAAGTCATCTTGATATAATTTCACAATAGTCTGTGTGGTTCTGTTTCGTTCACAGTCAGCTCCCGTGATTCTGATTACTGTCTCCTAACTAGGCTCCACGGGCATTGGTGATATCTGCTCAGCACGGTTTTACCAAGATCTGGGGAAAAGGAAAGGTGTTAAAAAGTCTCATGTGTACAAGGGCAACGAACCAAACTTTTTTGTGACAATCAACTTTTATTTCCGTTGCGCACCACCATCAGTTAGTGTAAACCTGTAGCACACTTATTATCCCATCGCTAACTTATAATTTAAGTAATGGACAGCTTGATGTAGGGTAACAGTGACGAGTTGGTGTTTGCATTAGCGTAAAATCATTAAGACCAAAGCGGTACAGCTAAACCCTTTCAGCATCTATTTCTTAGAAACTCGATATTTACCCTCTTTATCAAACTCTCTGTTTAAGCCCACAGTGAGCAATGCAAAATCGATATCACCATTTAAGAAAATGGCACAAAACTGAATATTTTGAAAACCTTGTCCATATTCATGTTAGTCGGATTAAACAGCTTTCGCGTTTAAATATATTTATATTTTTTACCGACTAGATATCATGCAGTTTAACATTTCAAGTTTTTAATGACTGCGTTTTGATAGCAGTGAAGTTGTCACTGATAGATGGGAAAAAGTTCGATTTGAATTGCGGCTTGCGGAGTGGATCATGCGTAACATTATGAATTATCGCCGCCATTAAACTGTCACATTGCAGCTACAATTAATCACTTGATTTATCTCACAATAGACTAACATAAATCAATTTAAAAAAACAGCCTTAAGCTATAGTAGAGGCGAATTCATCGGCTCGCATTCAGGAACTCCAGTGCGGTTTTAAAATGGTACAGAGACAATAGAAAGCAATAATGTATATATAGGTGTATATTGTATATGGCAATAAAACGTACGAGAATTTTTACGTGTCTTGCTGCTTATCTGATGGCAAACGTTTTCATTTCTGTTTAATACATACAGTATGATATGCAGCGCCTTCTTGACAACTCCGACGGGAATTGGCGCACCTGCGAAGGGGACCGTCTAACCATCTTACCAAAACCCTGGGTCGATTATTCCGCTAATACCATCCAGTATCGACGCACTTACAGTCAGACAATGAATAACATAAACACACCTATCAAAAACACGTCTCAAAGCTTCGATATACTTGTTCAAGTTATTATTAGAAAAATATGCGTTACGGTTAAGCAGTTGTTTCCTTTTGTCATATATAATTACTATCAATTAGCATGTAATTCATTATAACGGACATTCGATTTTTACGTTATAGAATGACCTGGGTATTGTTAAAATTTTAGACATACATTTAGATATTACATCGATTAAGGCGATACGTAAATAATTTTTTATATGTAGCCTGGCTCAAATAAGCAATTAAACTGCGCAAGTTTTGCGGGAATCACAAAAACATTTTCTGGAATCGTAAACACCAGGTTACTCCTATCATGGCATCAACGGCAGCTACACGTTTATTTACTATTACGCGCAACTTTTTAAAATACAGATATGTGCGTCAGAACGGGAATTTTTATCAATTACTTTATGTACGTTGACAAAAGATGCGGCTTTCTTATGGTAGTGGATTTCGGTTTAAGTTTCAGACGTTAGGCTACATTATACATGTATTTTTAAAATATTGCCTGTTGTAGTACTAACTGTTCAAATGGCACAAAATTTCCCACTAAAGATGCATCAAAGTCCATTCGGACCCTGCAGCGTACTATAGTCATTTAAAGTTCTATCATTAAACGATCCCCCCAGAAAAACGTGTTACTTCTTACCGTTAGATCGCCTGACAATATTTTCTAGGAAAGTGTTCTGGGGGGCCACGAGTCCTCGCCGTCCGCCTGCCATGCCGCCTCGTCATTCAGACCTCCGTAGGTGGGAAGGCTTCAGCGTACCGGGATGCCGGAGCTGCATGCAAGGCGATGAGCCTGATCTTCTGTCTTCATGGTCTCCGCTCTCACTGACATTAGGGTACAGGGCTGTCCTCACGATGTCCGAGACGGTGCTCCCCCTGTTGAGTGCAAAATGAGCGGATTCTCACGCTTGGGTACCAGCCGGTACTTGCATCCACTCCTTAACTTCTACACTAACTTGGATTCCCATCTGCTGGCAACCAAAGGAATTGCGGCTTATTTGCTGGGGGAAAAGGCATGGACCCAAAGCTACACTGATGGACTCGAGGGGGAAGCCCCCCCCACCCAATTCTAAATATGTTGTTAAAGCTCCCTCTAGATAGGCAAAATATGCCACTATTGGCTGCCCTTCACATGGAAAAAGAATGATGGAGTGCTATCTAAGGTGCCCCCTTCATGTGAAAGAGTATGATGATTTGCTCAAGGAAATGTGGTAAATCAGCTTAATGAGTGCCCTACCCCTCTAGTGGAGAAAATGTGATACAGTTTCCTATAAAGTGCCCTTATTTGGTATGTATGGATGCCCATCTTATGGGAAAGGAGGCAGTTACATGCCCTCTGTGCCACCTCCACGTGATTAAGAGTCCCAAACGGTGCCCTTCCAGGAAGTGAGAATCGGTGGCAATGCTGTAGAGTTGGGTTCCCAAAGCTTGTCATGTCCACATACTGGTTTGCAAGTTTCATTGACCGGGGGAGGGGTGTCAGCAGATCAATTGGCAATTTCACTGTTTACATTTTTCCAGATGCAAGCATAACAGAAAATTTGAGAGAAAATTATGTTTATTTCTGAAAATTTTGCAGCCCACTGGAATTCTGGCCTTGGACTGTGGGCTGTGAACCAGCGGTTCAGAATCCCTCTTGTAAGGGGGCTACTGTTCCTAAGTGGCGGTGATGAATTGCCCAAAATGGTGCCCCTCCAGTGAAGAAAATGTGACGTAGTGCCGTACAAGGTGTCCATACAACTGGATTAAACCTGAGGTGCTCTATGGGTGTCTGTCTGGTTGCATGGAATAACATAAGAAGTGCCCTTCCAAGTGAGCAACCTTGATGAAGTGCCCTCTGTGGTGCCCTTTCAAATGAGCAACCTTGATGACGTGCCCTCTGTGGTGCCCTACGAAGTGAGCAACCATGATGAAGCGCCCTTTGTGGTACCCTTCCAAGTGTGCAGACATGATGAAGTGCCCTTTGTGGTACCCTTCCAATTGAGCAATCTTGATAATGTGCCTTTTGTGGTGCCCTTCTAAGCGAGCAGACTTGATGAAGTGCCCTCTGTGGAATTAATTATTTAATTGGTGCCCTTCCAGTGAAGATAATGGGATACAGTTGCATCCCCTATGAGATGCAATTTCCAGTATATGCGAGAACACTATTTTACCATACATAGCATACCATGCAACTAGCTGAGGCATGGGAATGCAGTTTAACTTTTTTGCCCCTGTCCTTCAAATGGTCTGAGTCCGCCACCATAAAGCTAAGTGGAACCTTGAAATTATTTTCTCTGAATTTTTGATAAACATCGATTTTCATCTCTCCAGTGATCCACTTACTGGCGTTTCAAAGTCATCTGAAAGCTATATTCCTATTAGAAGAACCGGGATGCTCCGACACAAGGAAGCACCACCTGAAATAAATCAATATTCCTTTAACAAAGCAGACTTACAAAACAAATCTTTCGCGTAAAGCCGACAATATTGAAGATCAGCGTTGGTGTCGTGTACAGCAAACGCTTTCAGAAGCAGGGCGACATTCGTGCACGTCAATTTAGTATTAAACTTAGAAACTAATCCGCCACACCAATAGATCTGTAGTTGCCACAACTATTTGTATTAGAGACCCACATGGTTTACCGTGTTTTGATTTTTTTTATTGTGTTTTTTATGACGTCATGCAGTTTATTTTTTTAATCAAAAACTGTAGATGTACTTCCAAATGCAAACAAACAATTCAATATTCAGCTGAGTAAGTACTTTGTTTTGGGGACAATCCAAGGTTACATTTGACATCCGTGACAATATTGGTCATTAACAGTGTTTCATACGTGTTTTAACAGTTATGTATAATTAAACTTGCAGGAAAAGAGCAATAAGCACAAAACGATCTGGCGTATTCGCGCTCGATGTGCCTGTGTACAATTATTGGTTTTTGTCTCCACCTGCTGAAACTGTAGATCAAGCGCAGCGTCACTAGAAAAACCAAACATACAGTGTAGGCTGATTTGACAGATGGAGATTATTACAGCTATCAAATGCAATCATAAGCATTGTAAAGACTAAAATATTACATGCCGATATAATTAATTATATATTGTAGTTTACGATTTTCTTAATATTTGGGGCTTATTAATATTTCAGGCTAGTTTCCAAACCTACCCCCAGACTTTGATATTTATCAACCACCATCTGGTTGCACTGATCCTCAGTCAATAAGAAAATTATCACTCACCTGACGCTAGTGTGAGTTGCCGATCCTGACAAAGGCTAAATTTACAACTGCCCAGGGCAGCATTTGAAATCTAATTTAATTTTAATTAGTTTTCAATGTATTTTTTATTTTAAAAATACATAATTTATATAGGCCTATTTTAGTTTAAGTTTTAGTAATGCTCTTTCGAGAGATTGACTGATAGTTGTAGAAGTGTATTATGTGTCTAATCTACATGAATACTACATGAATACACGGGCAAAGCATGTTCCAGGTGTTAATGGTAATTAAAGATTACCAACTACTTAAGCTAAATAGTATTCAAAAGCGGAAAAGGAAAGTATCTGTTTGTTTTTACCTGAAGCGAATTTAGTTTCCATTTAGTTGTTTCTATTTTCATATCATTTCAGGTCGTGTCAGTTCACGAAATTTGCTTATAGATTTAGTCGTCGTTAACGATTATAACTCCGATTTAGAACTAGTTGAAACGCGATTGTGAGACATGCTGTCAGATTTCTGTACATGTTACAGTTTATGTCCATGGATGAAACGACGATGATCCAAAACGAGCTCCGTGGGATCGTCCTGGGAAAAAGTTACATTTCGCTGTTTGGCTTGAATGAACATTCCCATTCCGACTAAAAGCTGAAAACTCCCAAGACCAGATCAATCTACCAATTAAATGTAATTACGAGCACTGAATATGTATAATGGCATAACATACCACTGGTACCGACAGCCTAAACCCATGCAATACCTTTACTTTGTTGTAGTATTAAAAAGAGTGCATAGCCCATTCACGGATACTCAGAATATGGAATAACCACGAACTATTTAGATATAGAAATGGCTCATTCTATATCACTGCTCGCTCACCTGGAGGTGATGCATGTTTTCAGAATCAGTCATAAATATTTCATGAGCCGTTATCGCTCTTGTGTTGTTGGGCTGGCGTGCTTCGCAAATACACTTCTTGTTAGCATCTTCCAAAGCCGGGGCTGGTGAGCTTCTCCAGATACCACCTCTCCAGGTTAAACGGAAAATGGGGAGGAGGGGGGTGTGTGTTTTGTACCCTGAGAGCTGCTGGTTCAGCTTCCCTGCATAAGAACTGCGACAAATACAAACACGCTCAGCTGCAAGGTGCAGGTGACCTGCAGCACGGACTTTAATTACCTCTAACACTGCGCCGGCCGAGAGTGCAGACCGCCCTTCACTTTGGTATCGCAACCAAAAAAATAAGCTCTACATAAAATACAATAAGCAAATCGACTTACATAGTATTAAGTGTCCTAACGTGCCTATCACAAGGACCATCTAAACTCAAAGCTATTTCCTATAAATGCAGTTAACCTTAACTCATGGCATCTTTCAACGTTTCACTACATTGAAAGAACTCCCAGAATACCAGCACATTCACTATCTGACCCCAGACTGCTAATAGAAAAGACATCAATCTGCCCGCCAGCTGAAAGTCAAGCAGAGGCAGGCCTAACAAACATAGTGTGTAATATTCTACATTACACTTAATATAGTTACGATGCTTGAATTCATAGGAACCTCCACTGACAACATGGCAAACACCAGAATAGTATAGCAATGAGGTCCCCACCAAAGGTCACTGCGGGACTGGTAACCAGCTGTGTCTCTCCTGCTTATGCAAGGCTGTAGGATATCAGTGCACCTCCACAAAGACATTTCTGGGACTGGAAGGTGCTCCAAATGAACAAGGCCATCTGTCATCTGCCTACTACCACCTTTTTGCCCAGACACAAAGGCAGGGAAGTTCGCAGGTTATTGCTTCATTCCCTTGACACAAAACTGGACAGCACAGTTGGAAACCTGCCTGGAGCCTTGAAACCACTGGATTTGACATGTTTATTAAATACCACTCAATGCAGGCATCCAGCACTACTGACTGCTGTTTTATACAGGTTGCATGGAGTACTCTTACAAGGAACAAAATGAAAAAATTAGAGGCCAGCACAAACCATTGTGTTTTAAAATGTGACTTAATACATATATCTTTCTAGCAGAGTGAAAGTGATAAAGCCCAAGACTTGAAGCTTACAGTAAATTTAAGTTACAACATCTCAATGTCAAGTCCAACCAGTCCTCAGCTTCAGAAGGGATCTTGTAAACGGCCATGACCGTTATTGACTGGACCACTTTTTCGTGGTATTGAGGTGGCCTAGGTGCTCCGCAATGAACCTGTGCTCAGGCAGTTTGCCAGCTGTGGCTTCCTTGAAGTTTAGCCAGTTCTGCAGGCGGCGTTCGGCCGCATGTCGGTGCTCCTGCTCGCGGGTCATGAACGGGCGGCTCAGCCAGTACTCATTTTCCGCCTCCTGCTCCAGTCGTGCGATCATGTTCCGCTTCATCTGCCAGGTGACGTGCCGCGGACGCCGGTATTTCCCAATCCACTGCTTCCCCGGTATGCCCTTCCGGAACAACGCCAACGTGAGGAACATCTCGCCACCTCCGCTTAGATGATCTCCTCAAGGGCAACGCAACAATAAGAGAATTAATAAATAATCAGTTACTATCAGTTATTTCTAATGCAGGTCCTTCGCAAGGTCACGGTATAGCATTACACTCAGAAAATGTTTTGTTTGTCTGTAATTCAAAGCTTTGCTACTTAAAACGGGAACATGCTCAGTTTAAAGACTGCTATAAAAGAACTCGTCAACTATACATCAGGTGTAAAGAACCGCAACTATGTAACAACAATAAAGCCAAAACGCGAATTACCTTTCAACCACTAAAGAAATTAATAAATCTTGATGTTGTGTATTCTTCAGTAGAAAACGTTCCCGCTGTCATTCATCGCAATTCCCATAATCCTTTCTTCTGACCTTCACGCTGTACATCCGGTTAAACTAACTACGGCAAACAACAGAGATCAAAATAGCTCGAACCGCGTTTAAAAAAAAAAAACACGAAAGTATCCATGTAGAAATTTAGACATAGACTAGCCGTTGTTTGAGCTGTGCAGCAGATGTGCAAGGTTGTGGCAGATAAGAATATTCGTACCACCCAAAGTTTATATTTGACAAACATTTGTGTAAATATAATGGTAATTTTATAGAAGATATACTTCATTTATTTTCAGGGTGAAATTGTCTTTTCACCTATCTAATCTTACTTGCTGTCGAAACATGCTGGAGCAGCTGGGATTAATGTAGGATGACCATACCTCCTCTTTTTCCTGGACTTGTCCTATTTTTTTGGGACATAAAAATGCCTGAAGTTTCTGGGATTTTGCTTTGTTTCATGTTGACATTTGCTTTCTACAATCATAATGCTTTCCATGGGCGTATCTGTGTTATTCTGACTCCTCTCTTTGTGTCCCACCCCTTGTATCCTAGTCAAAGACCTTACTCAAGGGCCCAACAGCATCATCAGTCTGCTGGCCAGAGGGTTCAAATTGGCGACCTTCCAATCACAGACGTCTTGAAGTTCTACCCCACTGTGCCACATACCACCCAGAAAGAATTCTATATGGGTCAAAGTGGCCCCACACCTCGAGATTCGTGGGTTCACTTCTAGGTCTGGATCCTGTGTGTGCAGAGATGTTCTCTCTGTTTTACTTCACCTAGTCCAAAAAATGTAAGGTGAATTGATGTCTAAATAGGACATAGTTTTTGATTGTGTTTGAGTGTGTGTTCTGCTATGGACTGAAATCCCATGCAGGGTGTCTCATGTCATGGGATAAGCTCCAAACTCACCGTTTCTCTGCACTGGATAAGCAGTTATGGAAAGTAGCGTGTTTGGGAACACAATATTCAGGATCTCAAACTTATTAGATGTTAGACACAGGAGCTAAATCCCATTTTATTTCCACATTTACAAATTGAAAAAATTTCACTGAAACACTAAGACAGCACAGCATAATCCAGTTTCTAAAAAGCTGGACTTGCCCCTTGTAATATGATTACATATTAATATGTGTTATATTATTAATATACTCAGTTATATATAAATCCATAAAGGTGAGGCACTAAAAAACAATCATATTCACCTCAGAAATATATTAAACAGTAAAATTATTAACATCCACATTTGTGAGCTGTACATTTATACATAATAGCAGTGAAGCACTTGGTCAATAACAAATCACACAGGCAGGGTTGAGACTCCTTCAAGTTTTAATATTGTGCACCAGTGAGACTGAACCGAGATGATTTGCATCATAATGTCCTCGTATGAACACTGGGGTAACCATAGGAGGTGGAGGCAAGGACAGGGCGGAGGGGGAGTGATATGTCCTCACATTTAATCCTTCGCTTTGCTCCTGCCATGTCGTGATCAGCTAAGGCAACAAAATGAACATCCACTCCAGGGCAGTTCCATCTCAGGGAGGAAGTTACATCACGCAATACAATACAGCATACACAGTCCTCCAGAGTCGACCCACAATGCACCTGGGGTGGGCCAGCACAGGCGTCTGCTCTGCTCCACAATGGTTTTCGAGATCACAGCTTTTTTCTCCTTAAATATCTTGAAATCCTCTTTTCAACTTTATCTTGAACTGCAAAAAAATGAACTGTTTTTCTATTGTTAAACAATTAAGGTGTGAAAATTGGGACCATACGCAAGTATTACTGTAATACAACATGAAATACCATTGCACAGTTAACCTGATGGTTAAATTACTAAAAATGAACACATAAAAATGTACCGTAACTAGTGGTTTTACATACTTTAATCATAATTACAAAGGGGATATACCTAAATAAAATCAAATAAATTCTATTTTTTTTTAATCTTGTACAGGTGAATGCCTCAAAATTACAAAGCAGCACATTACAGGCATAATATGACAGAATAAATACAACACTTTTGCTAAAAAAAAAAAAAAAAAGTAATCCAGCACAGTTAAGCAAAACCGTAACAAGTAACCAAACAAATCAGCCCAAGGCGATTCAAGAGCTACTGTTAGAAAATAATAACAATTACAAATCAAAGGTATGGACATTGCCCTACACACCTACTGAACTCTGCTTTCCCAAAATGACATTCAGGCAGTGTAATTAGGGTCTCGTCATATTAATCCCTTGTACCGGTGCGTGAGCAGAATCCAAAAACAAAAAAGAAAAAAAAAAGACATAGTTTCAGCTCTAAACTACAATGATTTTTCCGAATTCTACTTTTAGGTTTTTTTTCCTTGCTCTTTAAGCAATGAATAAGTAATAAAATACAGCAAAAGTCAGAAAAACACAAAGTCAGGCCAGGGTGGTCGAATGCATACAGTTGCCTCTCAGTTTTGCATTTGTTACTCTATATTTTTTCCAAGATTGCCATAGTGCCTTTTTAGCATAAAAAGTCAGTTTAAAATGTTTGTTAAAAAATTCACAGAGTGAATTCTAACAGTTTAACAGATGACAATACCAGGAACGTATTCCAAATAAAAAAAAAGACAGTTTTAGACATTAACGTACATTTTCTGTACAGAAATCAACTATACAATACCTGCAGATGTTATGCTAAGATTTTCACTATAGTACAACTCTTGTCAGCAGTGTGTCCTACACATGTATGTGTACAGGGGGAGAGGGGGGGGCGTGAAGGAGAGACCACCATTTTTACCTCTTTGTACTGGTGTTTTGGGATGTTTAGCTGGATTTACATTTGGATTAAAAATTGGCCCTGGACTTTGTCGAGGCTGGGAGGGAGGGGGTGGGTGGAATACCCCTCCACGATAACCTATGAGGTCATCGCTCTGCCACATGGCCTGTCTGGGCTTGACTCTCTAGCTTCCTGCAAGGAGGATAAACTTCTGCTCATCTACACTATTCTGGCAATTAACGAAGCTGATGGATGTGGGTGGGGAGTTACACAAGAGATTTTTTTTAATTTACTACCTTCACTGGCCAAATAAGACAGCAGTAACCTAAAATTGCAATACCCTGTGCATTCGACTTTAACACTGTACAATCCCGGCTGTTCACCCTGATTCCGGCTGCCGAACAGGGGTGGTTCTCTGACTATCCCTCCCTCTCACTCTCGGTCAAGCCCTCCTCGTCACGCTCATTTTCCCTTTTCCTCAGAGCTTGAGCTCATTGGCGACCTTGGAGGCGATGTTCTTGAAGGCGATGGAGGTCCCCGATATCCGCTTGAAGCGGACGCCGTTGAGCGAGAGGCGGGGCAGCTTGCAGACCTCCATCTCCCATTGGACCAGGTTGTCCTGGCGGGCGTCGCCGTGGACGCAGAAGAGCAGGAAGCGCTCGCGCTGCTCGTAGTCGCAGTTGTTGGCGTCCAGCACCTTGCGGATCTCGCGCATCATGTCACTGGGGTCCATGGAGCTGGTGGTCTTCATGCTCCAGGTAAAGCGTAGGGAGCGAGGCTTCGAGTCCCGGCCATCCTCTTTGGACTCCCCAGAGGCACTCCTGGGGGGGCACAAGGGAAAAAACATGAACGGGATGGAAGCTTTCATCAGAATGTCCCGGTATGGGGTGTTTCTCAATATCAAGAATGCAAAGATCATACTTGTGGCCTTCAGTCCAGCTAGCTTGCCTCCCAAGAACCATCCAATGAATCATAGGGTTGGTCTCATTTGGTGAGGATGCAAACAGTGGTATTTGGGGCAGGGATAAGAACATCTGGGGACCTTCACTGTCTGTACTTTTGTACTTAGGTTTGTAACTGGTCTTTGGCAATGGAAGATAACATGGAATCAAGTACATGAGAACACAAGTACGGTGAAGTACATACACTGAGAAACACCCCGGAAATCTGGGAGCAAGGCGTCATGATTCGTGGACGTTTGATGACCGCAACTGAAGGTCGCGATGACATAATGGGTACAGGTGCGTGATGTGCATCACTGTGCTCTACACCCCACTGAATGGTCCTAACAGCACCAGCAGCTAGTCTCCACATTAGCAATAAGAAGTATAATATCCATAATAATTTACTTTATCACCATGAGTCGCACTGCAGCACACGCACAGCCATATTAAAGAAAATTAAGATTAAACAAACTAGGATCAAGGCACAAAGCCTAAATCGGATGTGTTCATTCAAGCACACAATGCTGCTGTCCCATGATTCTCAGTCCACATGCTTCCATGGAGCACTGCCCAACCCAACCCCCCCCCCCTCACCCAAGCCCATGGGAGCTCCAACACACTGCAACCCTCCCCAGATGAGATAATGCTAAACAGAGAATCAGAAAAAACAAAATATTTTAGGCCACACTGACTCTAAGCATCTGTTTTTTTTCCAGCTGGGTGAAGCCACCATTCCAAACCATAATCTTCACCCTGAGAAATATGCCCGCCTCCCCTTCCTCCTTCCTTCCACCGTTAGTCAAAGCGAACTCAGCCGCAGCTCACCTCTGGTACCTCCCCCTCATTCCCAACCATCCCGGTGAGTCAGTCTTCCAAGGATCAAGGCCCTGGTGACATGGGATGCGACATGATGGGATGCCCCCCCCCCCCCAGGCTGAGCTTCAGAATGCGCCCTCTCACCTCAGGAATTCTGTCCGGCCACTGGCCTCGCCTTCACTGGGAACCCTCGGAGACAATCGAGAGCAGACAGTTCAGTGTCATGGTAATGCCAGGGCAAAGCCAGGGCAGGGCACCAGGGGGCGCCACAGCAACAGGCACTCACACAAACACAGCTGAACACATAGGCACGCCCACACACACACACGACATGCACGAAGGAAGCTAGTGCACATTCTCACACACAGACGCACACACTAGACGAACCCCAAAGGAAAACTTGACAGCACAGTTGAGCGGGCGTCAAGTTTTTAAACAAGGGTACGCGATGCTGAGACACTACAGCTACGGCCGGCACTGACACACAGGAAACAGCTGCTCCACCCACAGCGACACCGTGCAGCAGCCTGACCTCTCCGCCCCACCAGCTACAGGCACACTAGGTCACCGGGGAACATGGAGACGAGGCAAAGCATAAGGCACAGACACCACACCAAAAACGACAGCTTTATACCGTGCCGATGTCTTCGTGTACATCCCATTAAGAGACCGCAAACCTGGAATCACACTCACAGACAACACACTCCCGTTTCACACTCTCCGTTTCTCACACTCTGAGCCGCACACAATCTATCCGGAATGTCATCCATTGCAGCGCAAGCTAATTGACTCCTACGTATCACACTCGTCCTGTGGGGACAAAAAAGTAAAACACCTAATACCTAATAAGGAGTGAAATACACTCCCTAAGCCAACTCCGGTCTGCAGCATCTCTGTCACTGGACTTTACTAAAATTTCTGTTTCATACAGTTTTATGTCACATAAATAAATAAATAAATAAATAAATTGATAAATTAATAAATAAAGAATCACAATAATAAGAGCAACAATATGCCCAATAAAAATTCCATTTTAAACACGGCCAACTAGCACTTAGGAGTTCGAACCTATGATTTTCAGCGATATCAGAGTGAGTTCAGAAAAACAAAATGGTCGACTTTCTACCCATGGGGTTATATTTCAACATATGTCTATATTTTGGAAATATGGGATACATTTATAATTAAATATCCCCCCCCTCCCAGATAGAATGAACTTTGCAAGAAAACAAAGAAATATGGAGGGGAAGCATTCACTTGTGTCACTGTACAACTTCGGTTGATTTTAAATGTGCTATAAAAATAAACTTGACCAGATACAAAAAACGGTGCACGAATCACCAATGTGCACATGTCTGTCACATGACCACAGGCTACCATCGGGACAGGACCCAAATGGAAAAACAAGTGGGGTGGAGACCCCTTGTATCACAGGCTGGGTGGAATGGTTTGGGTCAGGGGGCGGGGCCTATTAATATGAATGGGGGCTGTGTAAAATTGAGGCAGAGGGGCAGTGCTCTCAGTGCGGCGGCTGGAGGTGGTGAGGGGTAATAGAAGCAGCCAGTCTGGGATCTCCTGAAAGATGCAGCTCTATAATGGTCAACAATCAATAAGCAGCAATCATCAACCATTCTGTGAAGACTGCGGGAATTAAAATGGCCCCAAAAATAACCACCCTTACAGTCACAGGACATTGCTGCCATGTTGTGAAAGTGATTCCATTCATGTGCTATATTTACAGATAATTTGATAGCACAGATACTGCGGCCACTGCAGGCTTCAAAACAGGGCTTTGCTGATGCATTGCATCATTATGAAATCTCATCCGCACTATAAAGGTGGAACAGGCTAATTGTATTTAAGGCAAGAAAATGTCCCCTTCTCGTCTGAACCTAATTATGCTTGGCCTGAGGATTTACATACCGGAGCAGGAAATTCTAACTGGTTACTCTCAGTTTAAAAATATATTAGCTTGGCTCAGGTCCAGGCGACAAAGGCTGGAGACAAACATATCGGAGGTACAGAAGAGCGGCCAGACGAGAAAGTCGATATTCGTTTGGGGAAAAACCAACCACCGCTCGCCTCATTTGGTAGGAGAGCATCGCTAGCGGCCGTCTGTGAATCTGGCCGCTGCCGTCAGCAGAGCGTGTCCTGGACTCACGGCGCCGTCCAGGCGTGTTGCCATGTATTAAAATTACGGGGTTTAAATCCCCCCCCCTGAAATTTGTTTGCTACAAATCGGGCACGTCGCCAGTGACAAAGACTTACAAGCCTGGACCCCCTTAGAAATTTACTCACGCCCATGATGATTAAGAGCCTTCCCACCCCCTGATGGACAGAATCAACTGAGGGACCCGCTCA
>JAABNY020000063.1:4033247-4043670 GCA_015164015.2 Brevimyrus niger | reverse complement strand
CATGGGCCCATGCACTTTCACGACGGAGCTCCCTAACTTGCCTCTTCAAATTACCCTGCTGGTGTTCCCTCCCATGCAGGACATGCTGCCCGGGAGGAAGAGGAGGTGCAGGAGGAGGAAGAGGCCCCCAGGTTCCCGTTATCACCCCCCCACCACGGCAGCATCCACCCGACACCCGTGGTCTGGCTTTTCTCGGGCCTGTCGCTTTCTCCGAGCCGTGGTCCTGCGTCCGTCACGGCCCAGGAACAAAGGACCGGCTTAGGTTTCCGGAACCCGCGGATTTGTGTTACACCAGGGCACTGCCGGAGCCGCTCGGGCGTCACACGCTGGCATCTGCTAGTCACCCACTGGACAGATTCAGCCAGCCTAAGAATTCCTTCCTTTAAACACGGCCGAACCGCAACCAAAAGCTTTAAAATGTTTTACTTTGTGGCAGAAACGCTAACAGGGAAAGACAAAAAAAAAACTAAATGTGAATCATGTTATTTACAGAAAAAAAACTCTCTATGGATAAATTTAGTCTTCAAACCAGTATTATCTTTAAATTTTCCTCTATCTGTATCCATGGATACTGGCTTATCTATATCACATCACCAGGAACCTGAAGTGCAAGAATATTTTCATATTTTCATGTAAAAACAGCTTGTGACAAAACATTAAAATGAAATGTTGCTTTGCAAAGCACTGAACTAAAACATCTTTCTGCTAAAATTCAAGGGCAACATACCAAAACAATGTTTTTAATAAGTTTTTCAATTTTTGTTGTTTATGTTTACTAGCAGGCTTTTGCATGCAGTCATACTACGTTTGGTGGAAGGTAAAGACCTACGATGCTGATTCAAGGCATAAACAACTGCAGTCTGAAGACTGCTAAAACGTCATGCAGTCACGCTGTTCCAAAACATCATGTCTCAGGCTACGCAAGTGATAGTGCTTCATCAAAAGGGGAGGGCCTCTTGAGTATCTCATCCAATGAGTGACAGCGTGAGTGCCATGTGACCTGGTCCAGCCAATCCGGGGGGACTCGCTCAGTGTCATTTAGGGCAGACGTCATAGCTAGTGTCTGCAGTCTAAGAAAAGGGCAGCAGATTATGGCTTTAGCAGGACACCTGGGACACCTCCCAGCAAGCCAGCGAGGTCACATCAAATCCGCAAAAGCACAGAGTGCTGTGAGCCTTATCACCCCGACGGGAATCTGCAGCAGCGAGCTTCACATTCAGGACTAGCGCTTACCCACAACCTACCTATCTATCTGTATGTATGTATGTATGCATGTATATATGTATGTATATTGTGGTTACACGCTAGTCCTGAATGGGAAGCTAAATGCTGCAGATGTGGGCAGGAAAACTTCAAACCAAGATATCCAGCTCAATGCTGATCAAAGAGCCTATTAAATAATAAATAAAAGATACATGCAAGGTGCAGCAGCACTAGAGTGACATTTATAGAGGTCAATCTTAACTGGTTAATACTCAGAAGAGAGACCGTGACGTGACTTAAGTTGTAGAAAATGCAACAGCAGCGAAAACTCAGGGCTCCACAGAACCTGTGCTGCTTGGTCTCATAAAGGGGCATCAGCAGGGCTGCAGGTCGATCCTTGGCAACAGGAGTCAGGCACAGTGTAAACAAAAAAAAATCAGTGCAAGTGTACTGTCAAACTCACAAAGAAGATCGATCATCCCTCCACTGCATGTCGCCTAGGACAACCTAGAAGCAAAACAAGGGGGTGTGGTCACTGGACATGTTGCTTTTCTGCATTACATATCCAGTCACACACAGGAGAGCCCTTCCCGAAGCTTTTCCTGACATCTCCCCTCCCCACCCAACTTCAGCACTGGTGCCTGGAGATGCACCTGTGACAAGCTCTCCTACAGCAGCTAAAACACGGAGATGCAGTACGGCAGACATGGGAGTTTGGGGCCAGCTGTGCCTGAGCACAGCGGCATTCTGGGACGTGGACTCCGGTTCAGGGAGTTCACAGGGGGAAAAAAATGCTGCGTTCCTTGTGATTTCCTCTTTAGTAAATGTGCCTTAAACTGACCAAGGAGATTCATGTAAGGGGGCACAATGGTGAGGGGGGAAGTTTTGATGGACAGAACCAAAATTGCAAGGTTCTTTTCTAGGGGATGGGAGAGGAAAGAAACTCCTACGTGGTTAGATTCGAGACAGTCAGAGGCGACACGTACATCAGCCAACTGTCAGCCAATCTGGAATAACCATAAATCTTCGTATAAATGTGCATTGTGTCTCCTAGCCCTGTCAAGCTTGAAAGGCTGGAAGAGGTGCTGCAGGGTGGATGTATCTTCCATGAGGAAAAACAGAATCCCTCGGAGTGTCGGCATTCTGAGGTGACCCCTCCCTGTGTCCGAGCTCGCCAGCTCTGCTAGGACGTGCAGGAAGACCCGTCTGCCTGTCCCCCAGCGCCAAGGGGCCACATCAAATTTCATTAACTGCTCCCACACATAAAGGGAGGGCGGAGCCAGGTCCAGCGTGAGCCATGTGTGAGGTACAGTGAAGCATCATGGGATGCCAGTCCCTGTAACATGACAAGTAATATTTACTCAATATATGACACGCAAACCATGGCACGGCACCACTACAACTAACTAGTAACTATTAACTTAAATGATAGTGTATAATACATGAGTAATGTCTGATTTAAGTCTACTGGCATATGATGTAGTTCTACAATAATCGCATGACCCCCATCCCTCTGACTACAAGAGATCCCAACATGCCCAACAGTCCATCATAAACAAAAAGGAAATCATTTTCAGAAAAGAATGTTGAATAGGAAATAGGAAAAAAAAAATCTGTCAATCAACTGACCAAATAGTCCAATAAAAAAGTATCCTTCATTATCCTATAAAAACCACAGTTAAATCCCTGAGAAATACTGGGGGGTTGAGCTGGTGTGCAGCAGGGTGTGGTGCTCTTGCTGAGATTTTTCTCCCATGACACGCAAATGAGCGCAGCTAGAGTCAGCTTTCACCGGCGTCGACGGCGAGAAGCTTTGACACGCTTCCAGAATATTCACCCGCCTCGTCCGTTGCGCTTCTCCCATCAAGCAGTCCCAGCTGCCATACCTTCCGCAACCTTTCGCAAACACTCAAGAAAAGGCGGAATTTCCTTTTTTAAACTTTTATTTTAAAGGCTCCTTCTGCAGTGTTATGCACATGGGCCGCCAGCAGCAACTGCTAAGCGGCAATATTTCCGTATGTCACAACTGTGTTTTAGGCTTTTATTTTTTGAACAATTTGCCGTACCTGTTGTCATAACCTTCTATCCTTCCGAAAAGCACCTCTGTAGATCTGGTTCTCGATCAACAATGGTGGAAGGCAGAAGCTTGGACCTGGGAGCTTGTTCCTCAAAGGACCTCTGGATGTCCAACGTAACCCGCTAATGGAGAACAACTTTGAGGCAGGCCGGGCACAAAGTCATAAGTCATCGTTGCCACCAAGTGTCTCCATATCTCCAGCAGTCAGCAAACCCCACAGAAAAACAGTGAAGATCTACAACAATCCATTCTGTAGAGTTGACCCAGATTAGAAGGATCAAACTGATGCTTTGACTGCATGACAACTAACCGACTTTTCACGATCCATCTATTCAGGACTGTCCTAAAAAGCATGTGTCCCAGTTCAACAAAGAAAAACATGGCCAAATTTCCCTCCATACGTCGACTTCAGCGAGGCATCTGACATCAACATGAACATCAACACGATCAACATTACTGTTACTGGCAAATTGCTAAAGACCATCATCCACAAGCAAGCTTCTCGCTGGTTACCCAGTACCCACTGACATTCTCGATAGTACAGGATCTGCCTCATGGTAAGGAGACCAACCACGTGTGTTGACCCTAGCATTATAACAGTATAACATGCTGCATTTTTTAAAAATCCCGCACTAAACCCATGAAGTCATGTACAATGCTGAAAAGAGAGGACCCTCAATACAAGAAATGATTTAATCGAGGACAGTGATGCAGCCTACGTGACAGACTATTAATATTGCCGTGTTCAAAAGTTCCACAGTACACAGGCGAACTTTTCTCCAGCTTACTGAGTTTAATCACTCAGTGCTATCAAAACGCCGCCTCCTGAAGGCAGTTTTAGAGCCTTTACTTCAAACCCGCAGCTGAAAGATGTCATACAAACAACTGTCTGATAAAGGGAAGCACCTTCTCTGAGAATCGTGGTGAAACGTTCAACATGTTCCTGCTAGTTCAGACACCGATCGCACAGACCAGAAGCCAATTACGTCACCAAAATCATAGCAAATTTGAGACACAGCCTTGCGCAAAAAAATGAAATAAATAAAATTAATTTATACTTAGTCTAGTCAGCAACACACTATTTATAATGTCAATGTATTATGTCATCGACAACTAATCATGCTTAATTGCGATCATTTGAAAGTAAGGCAGGTTTGCACCGCTCCCCCAAGGGTCCGTGTTATAAAACTACGCGTCTTGTTTACGATCGGATCCGCACGGTGCCTTTGTCGCTTCTTACATCGACCACGTATCACGTTATACACCATTTTAACATTACAGACACCGATACGCAACGCAGCGGCCGGCTGGCGTCCTGTTTCACCTCCGAGGCGGCGATAAATACGCAACTTAATAATATCGTATTTGGTGAATTAAAGACGGATGGAGAGTGCATTGTACAGACTGCTTTGAACAACCGACCTGTGAAATCCGTTAAAGCCTTACTAAGAGGGGATTACCGTCTAAATCGCAGAGATACCGCAACTCTGTTAAAATGTACGAGTTAATGTTTTCTGACACTTTGTACGCGTTCTACAGCTGCCGTCCATTCATTTGCATTCGATGTCTCGTTTTGAATACGGGGTTTGGGAATGAAGGACAATGCGAGCCACGGACAGGCCGGATTCCTTCACTTTGCACTGCTCGTATTGTCACACTGTGCTTTTGCAATTTTTAGGAGGACGCATTTAAAAGCACTGGGGGATCTGGGCTCACAGGAAGTCACATCACCCGGCCACTGACAATGTGCATGCGATACCAGCAGTATTTGTCATCCGCATTACTCAGACGATCTTCCACTTTATCTACATCATCTATTTTCAAAAAAACAATAAGTATAATACTCTACGATAGCCGACTCAAAAGTTGTAGGTGGCATATACATGTATTTTCAAGAAGATTTTAGCAACATAATCTCTACTGAACCGTACTGGTAGATGAGACCATTGTCCAGAGGGAGCCTCCGCGATAAAGAGCAGAGAGGCGAGACGTGCGATCAGCTACAATGTTGCAACTTCGCCGCCCATCTGCATCTTCAAAGTTGTCGGGCGTTAAAGCGCGTTTCCGAAACGCGCCGCACTTTGTAACAAAGAGGATGCAGGGGCAGCGGCGAAGAGCAATTAAACGGCCCGCTAATACAGCGAAGTACTTATATCTTCACGCCCCCCCCCCTCCTCCCCAGCCCACGTCTACCCACTGCAAGCTAGCAGCTAATCCAGGGGAGTATACACGCACACGGCGGCCCCGGCCGCACATGACAGATCAGCCGGCAACAATGGGGGCTAAAGCGGTCGAGTCGCATCGAGGGGGACCGGGGGGTCGTGGCGGCGGCGGCACTTACGTTTTCGGTGTCGCGCTCATTCACAGTTGGCAGCGGCGTCCTGGTCGACATTTTGTGTTTTTAGGCCGCTTAAGCAAGGCAACAAGCTTGGCAGCGCGAAGGGAGGGGGGCGATGAGAGCGGAGGTGGATGTTCAGACCTTCTACACCTCCGACGGCATTTTCAGACCGTCCGATCGCCAGTCCCATCCATCCACTACAGCATGTTGAGCTTCGACCCACGTCCCCTCCCCTCTCCTCTCCTACCCTCTTCCCCTCCCCTCCTGTCCTCTCTTCTCTGGTCCTGTCCTCCCCTCCTTATAGCCAGCCGAAATATTACAAAGTATGGTTTAGGATGCACCTCCCAGGTAGAAGCAAAAAGCAAAACAAGCAGGCGAGTCCGCTGAAGAGACAGGAGGGGCGGGAGTTGTATGAATCGGAGGCTCCCAGCATTGATCCGCCCTCTAGACACGGAGGAAACGGGCGGGAGGGGGGGCTGCCTTCTGCCCTCCTCAGGAAGATAATGAAGCACTTCCAGAACCACTACCAGATTGTCTTCAAGGAAACGCCAGACAGCCACTGCACCTTCCGCTGCTACACATTTATTACTCATTACGCCGTAAACTGTACAAATCTGATACTATAGTGACGGGACGCCACCCTTCTGTGTGAAAATACAGGTACAGTACGGGTTATATTCCGAACATGCGGGTCGGAATTAAAACGCTATAGTAGTTTTTTATTATTTAAAAACTTAGCAGTTTATTGCGGGTTTTCGGAACCAGTGGTGAGATGCATTCAAAGTTTCTGTTAAATTTTTTGTATTTTTATGTGAATTACATTGTCCTCATAAACAAATCTGTGGTGCTTGTTAATGAAACCCTCAGTGTAAACGTTATTATTTGTTAGTCTTGAGGGAAGGTAATTGTGTTATAACATTGGATGTTATTTGATGTTTGACATTTAAATTAAATTAACAGATTTTTTTTGTTTTCAGATTAAACCGTTATTTGATAGAATGAAACTAATGGAAAACGCGATGATACCGCCCTCCAGTGGGGTCTATGCGCCTGTGACGTCTGTGAATTTTGTTTTCCCAGTTTTTGCCAGTTTGTTTCCACGACAGTTACTGGGCTGGTTATTCCATTTGCACCTGCCATCGGGAAAATGAAGCCTGGGACATTTTTTTTTTGCCTTTTTAGTAAAAAGTCTTGAAAGGTACCTTAAATTCAATAGCAGTTAGCTGACAACAGTTTTCTGTATTTATAATAATTTATCCTTTATTGTCCCTCGTGGGGAAATTCTTTTTACGCCTCCCTCAACTTGCTCTTTGTAGAGCAAGCTGTCCGCGAAGGGCAGCCACCTGTTGGGGCGCCCAGGGAGCTGGGGATGAAGGGCCTTGCTCAAGCGACCTTCTGATTACAGACACACGGCTTAGCCCACTGAGCCACACGCTGCCCCACATTTCATAAATGGCATTGTTAAACAGTTTTAAATTATGTAATTAGCAGTTTGATATATACTAAACAGAAGGGGAACCTGTCGAGCAAGACAATGTCCGCTGAATCTCACCACTGACGAAGATGCAACATCATGTTCTTCCTCCGTTTTTACACATACCCCAATCCTAAATGAGGAGCTGAATATGAATTTAACGTCCGCATGTCTATACGAAATAGTCACGATTTAGCTAAATCAATATATTTTCTATTGCTGCCATGTTAAAAACTGGTCGTTGGATGTAATAGCGTATAGGTTCCAGTAGTAATATGATTCCAGTAATGTTAAATCCATGTAATAAAATTCTACATCATAATCGTTATTAAATTAATATACAGAAAGTGAACACATGTGAGCTTCCACAGTTGCAAGCGGGAGATAATACTTAATCCATTCATATTTTCTATATGAAAAGTTTGTCATAATTGTCTTTAAATTTTAAGATTATAATTGACACTTGCAGTCGTCGAGTCGAGGACAGTTACTGGCTCAAACCACTAGGTGGCAGGCGCAATCCGCTTTTGAAGATTTCTCATCGTTTATCCTTTGATTTGCGTACACTAAACTAAAATTTAGTAGGGTTGTTAAAAACAGGCATCGTAAACATTTTGTAGATTATGCCAACCAAAATCATAGTGCATATTTATTTCCGTGTATTACATGGATTTTTTTCTTTTAAGTTTACCCTGGGAAAAGAGAGTCGTTATCGCCGTTCTTGTTGACTTGGTAACAACAGTTACCGCAGCAGTTGTGCAATCGAAATACAACTGCACGATGAAAGACCTAGGAGACTTGAATTTGGAGGAATTTGTTTTAGGGGCAAAATTATCAGGAGGAGACTCGGGTGAGTGGGAAGAATTATCTTAACAGTCAGATGATTGGCTGAGTGTCTACAGACTGATGAACTGGAGCTGGCAGCGGAACAACCAAGAAAGAGCATGATATTACAATCGAAAACAAAGCGAGCAGCGTCGCAGAAGATCTTGGCACGAGGCTGGGCATTGCTGGAATTCTGCATCTGATCCGGACAGATCAGGCCTCGGCAGGGCCAAACTCGTCCACTTAGCTGAGACAACAATTGCATACTTTACTCAGGAACCACGTTATCTTTTAGTAAGTAGTCTTTTCCTCAATTAATCTCTGTGCTCTTCATTCCAGGCAATGCAGATCACATCATCTGACGCAGATGCTCACCCAAGTCACCATTAACTAGTCAGTCACTCTTAGCCCAGTAGTATTTTTTATTTCTTTAAAGCAAATTCAGTGAATGACCTAAAGAAGTTTTAAAGCTAGCTGTTTAGTTCAGTTCAGCAACTAAAGGGCAGAAATTAACATCTTTCATGCTGACTGTGGGTGGAATTAACTTTCTGGAAATTGTGGACTGCTTTAGGCAAGTGTGGATTGGCCTCTTGAACTTTACACTTTTTTTTGTATGTGGCTGAGTTGCTGGGCCCACAAGCAGGATGCTACACTCTCAGAAAAAAAAGGTTAAAATTAGTTTTGCTTGGGGCTGTACACTCAAGGGTCTGCCAATTGTACCCTTAACTGTAGGTGATTGTACAGGTATAGAAATGGACTCTGAGGAACATTTGTGTACCAGTTATGGCACATTAATGCTGTTTGTACATTTGGGATGTTCCTCAGAGTCAATTTATATACTTTAAAAGGTACAATTACAAGAGTACAACCACAGTGACAAGCAAAACTACTCATATTTAGCCTTTTTTTCTGAGAGTATACCCCGAATCAGCACTAGTGTGCTCTCAGAGTACACAGGAACTCCCCTCTTGGGAGAACGTTACCATTTCAAATGGAGCTGGGGGGTGGTTTAGCACGGGAGGGAGGGGGGGTGGTATGGTATCATTCCAGTCAATGTCCAGGACGCTGGATCACGTCTATTTCAGAAACGCCCTGAATGCTTAACAGCACCAGCATGGGAAGCATACGTGCTACAGGTTTTCCAAAAATAATATGGTAACACTATATACCTCACAGGATTTATGTACAATGGTCTAATTAGTACCATACTGTTGTGAGTACCACTATTTCCCATTTGGCAACTAAAAAGGGTAAGAAGTTAAATGTGAAATGGCGCCCATTGGACAGAAGGAGTTGCAAGCCATTTTGTAAATGATTTCTAATGGAAAGAACTCCATACAAACAGCATCTTTAAGCCAAATAGGTTGTCAATAAACTCCTAACAAGGATAATTTACAGACTGATGAGCTGTCCTTTCTTCACTCCACGTTTCCAGCAGCGACCATGAAATAGTGTGACGATACGGGTTAACGTACAAACCCATGAGTGTTAACGTAAACAATCAACAGGGCGCCAGGTTACTAAACACAAGTTCTCTCGCAGGCATTTTCCCCGAACGTGACCCCGTTTCACCGAGTCCTAAAATCTTTGCCACATGTGATTTATTTCACGAGCCACACAGAAAGACGGTGCCAAACAGCAAATCAAATATTCCAGAACATACCGAAGCGCGGGCCTGCGAAAGTGCCAACCGATCCGGTCACCTCCCGGTATCACGTTGGCCACACGCCAAAGGGCCGCGCGTGACGTCATCGCGCCGATGTTGCCGCGTTAGGGTGCTTCGCGGGAGCTGTTCGGGCTGGAACTGGAAAGAAAACACGATTTGAGCTGGCGCGGGGTGCCGCCTTCACATAAAACGATCATCGAGAAGGAGTTCAAAGAGAATGCGGGCTTGTACGCGGGACGGCGCTTCAAAGAGCTGGCATGCGCCAGTCCCGTTAAATTGTGCTAATAACATGCGCCGTTTACTCATTTATAACGATAAGTTATTGATTTGCGTAAATTAGTAAGATAATTTTAAAATACTGCGTTTTAATGCCCTTTTAATGTCCGGCTGATAGGTCCTGGGGTAGCACTCCCTCACTTGGCTGTGCCAGTAACATATGATTACACAGATAAGCATCATGACCTGCCCCTGGCGAAAAAAAAAACACAAGGCTGTTTCCCTGCCCGATTTCAGCTGTAATTATAAGTGCACCTCAGCACTGTGGGTGACAACACAGCAGTCTGCTTCCTGGGGATCCTCAGCCGACCCCTAGAGGGGGCGCTGAATGGGGGCCGGCTGTCTCTCCCCGCATCCGCTCGCAGCCTCCTCATTCCCCCCGCAAAGGAGCTCCGGTTACACCAGGTGAGGCGGCTGCAGTGGCTGCGCTCCCCGCGGTTTTTGCCCCCCCCCCCCCCCCCCCCCCCCCCCCCCCCCCCCGCCCCCCCCCCCCGGGGGGCGCGGGCCCCCCGCGGGACAAGAAAAACCCCCCCCCCCCCCCCCCCACCCCACCCACAACCGCCC
>JAABNY020000063.1:3994014-4011585 GCA_015164015.2 Brevimyrus niger | reverse complement strand
CCGCCCCACCACCGCGCCCCCCCCCCCCCCCCAGTGCCCCGCTTGCCCATGGAAACGCTGAGAATCTTTTCTATTACTTGTGATTTATTGTTCATAATCATCAGCTGCTGTACTGCCTGTCTTGGATTTATCATCTCGCATTTATTTGGCACTATGGTGTGTAAGAAAGACACAAGTATGAATGTACGTGCCAGTAAAAATCCTCGAACGTTAAACATCCGCTTATTGTTTTTGTTCCCTTCATTTAGGGAGTCGAACACATGTCCATTAAACGAATGCTTTTGTTTGATTCCGATTGCACAGATAAAAATAAAAATGAAGAAACATCTAACAGGGACCGTTCCTGCATTAATAAGGCACTGACGACCCATTTTAAAACGTAAACATTTAAGATGAAACGTTCCAACCACTGAGATAATTCCAGGATAATTTTAGGGCAGCGCAAAAGATTAGTGGGGTGGATCCACGCTGTTTTTTTAAATCCAGGGCCTTTCTAGTATAAAGGACGGGGAACTGAGTAACATGTGCCCACGACAGCTTTCCAGAACTTTCAAAGCATCGCAGCATTCGTGTTTCAAGAGGAAACTGTACGCAGGCCAAAAATATCTTACTGGAAGTGGCCTGAGCCAACGTAACCTGGCATCGGGCCAAGGAACGACTTGAAGATGATGGGGGGGAGGTGTGGCAGCCCTCATTCAACTTTCGGCAATGCTCTGGATTTGTCGTTCACTGCTAAATAGGCTAACAGACGGCACCCCTGGATGTGTTCGGCAGCAGGCGAGGTCAGCGGGGCCGCTGGCTGTGCTCACTGCACCTGTTTTTTATCGTGTTCACCCCACCATTGTGCTAATATCCATTATCAAGTCACCGATTCTGCCCCCGTCGTGTTCCGGAAGTGTGGTGGATTTTCGCTTTTGCCTGTTTAACAGCAACGAATAAGCAAAACAAGTATCGCAGCTAGCAAGCGTCACATTGCTGCCAGAACCTGGCTCCCCAAGGCGAAATTCACAGCATCCATTCATCCTTTCATACAAAAGCATCTTCTAACCAAACAACCAAGAGGTGACCTACACCTGACCTGTAGCAGAATCACTGGAGAACACCGGAAGCGTTCTGGGTTGCGGGCTGCATCAAGTGGCACAGAGGGGGGGGGGCGGGGCGATGGGGCGCGGGAGTCGCGTTTTCTAACATCTGACAGGAATTAATCGCTCGGGCTCTCGTTAGTCCTCGACAACAAACCTGCCATTGTGTGGCCGCAAGGCTGATGAATCACTTCAATGCGAAAATGTGGAAAGAACAGAACCTTCCAGCGGCTCAGGTCCATGTGCTGCTCTCTCGTAATAAAAAGTTCAAATGAAAATGAAAGGAGGCTCCTTGGTGACTGAGTAGGCTGAGACGCCTTCCCCGCACGCAAACTGACCCCTGCAGCTTGGTTTGCAGCAAGAATCTGGACTCTATCACTCACCGGTTATGACCAGGAGTCCCCAGCCCCCCCCCCCCCCTTCGTGGCAGGATAAACTGATTCTTTTATGGAGGGGTGGGGGGCGAAAGGAATCAGCTATGACTTTTCAGCTACGCGGATTTACCGAGTGTTCCTGGTGCCTGCGAGTCACCATACGCCAGTGTAGAGTGTTCCACTGGCTCCACCAATCGGCACGAAGCGGCCCGCTCCAATGCGGCAGCTGATTTGCTGACACCTGGCAGACACTTAGCCTTCTGTGCAGCCAGGCATACACGCTGAATTGTAGGCAAATTGGAGGCAGAAGTAGGGTTAAGACATTCTGCTGAGGCGCTTTGTGCAGCGGAAAAAACTTCATTCATTAAAAAGCACCAGAAATATAGGAAGCCAAATCCATCTTTTTTCTAATTAATCAACAGTTATGCTGATGCCAAATATATAAATTGTATTAGCTGTGCAAGTGTTTGAAGGCTGGGAACACTTTCTTTTTTTAAAAGGTTTCCTCTTGTAATGAGACTATTTTATAAAACAGCATTATTTAACTTAAGGGTCCTCTTGTGTAAAATGATTACTGTTGTGAAGTGAAAAAAACTGGCAGGATTAATTTGACTTTGCAATAGGCAACAACCGATTCATTCAGTCTGATCAGTATTGTTCTTTAACTGCCACAACATACATATCTCATGAATGTGAATGGTTACCTATTAATTGAATATCATAATTAATGGCCTGCCCCTCAACCACTACACCACCTAGTGTCCACTTCTGGCGCCCATTGCTTTCATTACTCTGTTGCCTTTACGAACCACACACTATTACTTGGTTCCAGGATGTTACTCTAAACATAAATTACTTTCTTCAAACACACCCTGTGACAGTTGGCACTGCGCCAAAAACTGCCACATTTAAAAAAACGCAGTGCAGTAATATTTTAACATAATAACATTGAGCTGCGCAACTGATGATATTTCGCTGTGTTTTATTTACGTGACACAAAAGGCCGGTGACTTGATGTACTCCTCCAACCCCACAGTGCTGTAATTCTTGAGCGGAAACAGACCAATCTTCACTTAGGAAAACGATATTCACGGCTATGGCGAGGTGCCTGCCAAGCCTGGCGCGCTCTCCAGGTTCGTGTCTCTGGAAAGCAGCTGACGGAGAGCAGTCTGACCAACACCCAGAGCCAGCAGAACCGTAACCCTGACTCAGAACATCTCTGGACTCAGCTGGGCCATCCCATGGGATCTAACTTTGTGTGCAGTTTAGTTAAGGGACACTGGGGGACTTCTAAAATGATTGAAGGTGTTTCTGGACGCAGCCCCCGAAACAGCATCTGATTTTGTGAGTGTAATTCCAGCTCATCTGCAGCCAGCATATCTACCTGGACCACCTTTACACTTTGGGAGGGGCTCTGTTGGGCTTTGCCAGTGCCTACCTCTGCAGTAGTTCTGCTCATCTGGTGCGAACCCAACAGCACATCGCAACGGCCTGCTACTATGTGAGCCTGCCCCCTGGCCAGGCTGGACCCATGTTGGGGGGGCGGGAGCGGGTGCTTCCTCAACGGGACTCTCGTCCTCATTGCCGATGAATATCTGGGCACTCCTGGGGAGGCAGAGGTACCCGCCAAAATGGTTGATGCACTTCATGCCCCCTTTGCAGGCGTCAGATAGGATGGCACATTCATCTATATCTGAAAAGGATGAACGAAGACACGACGAACACGTTAAACACGCAACGTTGCTGCAGCGAGTTTTTACGCAATTTAAAAAAGTTTTGTTAGCTTAAAATATTGACGATTACCTTTGCATTTTTGTCGAACAGGATCAAATTCATAGCCATCTGTGCACTATTAATTGAAACAATGCAGACAATTAACAAGCTGAACAGCGTTGAGATACGGAACCGTACGCTGGTACGGCAGCTCGCGCGAGGCAGACCGCACTTACCGTGTAGGTTACGGGCTCCTCCGCCTCCTGCGGAGCGACGCGGCTGACCACGGCGCAGAGGCACAGGCAGATCCTGAACATCGTGGGCTATCTGCAAGAGGAAGGGGGGCGAGAGGAACATGTTATCTTTGCTTATGTTAACTCACTTTTTCTCATGACAGTACATAGGATTTAATACGAGTTATTACATCAGAATTCGAATTGCTGGGCGAGTCCGAACTTCACCCCGTGCTTACGCACTGTTTTTACTGGCATCCCTCCAGCTGAGAGTTAAATACTTTTGAGTTCTGTTTTTTTTTTTTCTTTTTTTGTTCGCTTTCCCCCATGGATCATAATCGCCCTGTGTGCTGCAATGCAACTAAGTGTGTTGTTTTCATTAACTGCATCTACGCCCAGGACAATATTTGTTTATACCGGCATTTAATAATTATTGTTTCTTTTTATGATTCCCTTTGGGGTACATGTATTGAATTCCGACTGTATTTTACTTGACAATTATACTGAAATGCACATTGTGAAATTTAACACCCTGTACGATCAGATTTACATGTGCACCTATTTCTAACGAAATTGAAAAGAACGCGCACGGGTAAGTATAGCAACTTCTCAAATAACTTTTCTGATTAAAATAAAAAGTGTGTCTTTGTTTTCAGTAAAGTTGACGCAGCGTTCCTTAGATTCTTACATAAAAATAACCCGCAACTAATTCGTTGTACTTGCGTGTATACACTATTCTGTTGGTCATAAAGTAACCGCTCTTCACCTTAGATAACCCTAAGTAAAGTTATATACGTGCTACCATATTTACAGTGCATGCATTCAGGGCAGTACCTGTGAGAGCTCCTTATTGAGTTGCAAATAATGTCTTCGCTTCTTGAGATAGCAGCCCCTTTTTTCCGCCCCTCACAGACGAGGACCTGGCTTTCGCTTCCCGGAGGAGGGTATAACAACTGGCGACTTATATTGGTGGGTTTAATACTGACAACAATCAGAGAGGAGCGCGCGGCGTTGCTGGTATGTGGGGGGCGGCGCCAAGCGCAGGTTACTCGCTACCACAGATTCACAGGTTTTTTTCTTTATCGGACATCGCTTGAGATTTACAAAGGCATCCAAGGTAGGGTGTGGCTCCCTCTACAGGTTATTACTGTTCCTGATGAAAGGTGCGTAGTGGCGAAGGGTGGGGCCGTCGGAAAACCTGGTTTAGAATAAACCAGGTTGCCGGCATCAAACGGATTTCATCCAGCGATTCCCAAATCTATATTTTTGCATACATTCACATGATCATACTCCAATTTCTCTATTAAAATGCCATTTCAAATTAAACTTCAAGTTAATCTCGCAGGTTTGATACATTTCTTGCAAAGAAAAAACTTGTTATTGATGCATCGTTTATAATCATATACATATTATTTGGGAACAGCTTTGTGTGACAAACTCAGTAAAAACCAACGATCCAAATAATAATAGTAGAGTGACGTTTTCAGAAATTACGTCTCCAATAATCTTTTATACAATAAGCAAGACACTCAAACCACCAGATACAATAAAACAGAAGAGCCGAGCAATAAATGGATTAGAAAATGCCATTAACGTTACAGTAAATATTATACTACAAAAAGCGACATGAGTATGTGTTATGATGTTTCCTAAGCCCTTCCAAGTTATTTTAGGACCACGTGTACCTAGTTTATGTAGTCACAGTGGCCCTGACAAATTCCAAAACTTGATGAATATGGCAACTGCGCCGTATAACGAGTGTTTAAGCCCAATTAATTGCCCTTCCCACAGAAAAGCAGGCAGTGAAATCATACCCTCTGTTCAAGACCTTTGTCAGCGGGGGTTACATTACGCACTAGTAAATTTCACGGTGTTTACAGAATAGTCGCGTTTTATGAACATCTGCCGTGCTTGGCACGAGCGCGACTTTCCTATAGTTTAAAAGCGGCGCGTGCGCCAGCAACTCCAACAAAAAACGCTCTGTTGTGTGCGCGCGGAGGAGGACTCACCGTCAACTTCTCTGACCTTTTACACCCGTCTTCAGTAAGTCATGGAAACAGTAACTTCTTGGACAAAGATGAAAAAAACAATATTCGAAAGGAATTTCGTACATTTCGTAGGGCGCAGGTGACATACTTTGAATTGTCTTATAATCCCAATGTTTTATTGCACAGCGTTTTAAAATGAATAATTGAGGATACCTTCCACCTCCTCCAAAAACTGGCTGACAATCTGAGGATAGTAATTCTCATTTTCTGTACAAATGCTTCCCGTAATGAGTAGGATACAATAAGATAATACCTATTATATGTAGGTGTTACTGAGGGTGCTAATTCAACCCCACCCACCGAATGTTCAGGAGACAGTTCCAATCCTCTTTTTTCTATAAAAGCTACAATCATGCAGAAAGAACTGGATCACTTACATCAATGAGCAGCAGGTAAACAGCCTTTAAATGATTAGTGAAAGTTGAATTTAAAGTTATTTTTATTGATGATACTACGTGAGTCACACACAACAAACTACAGTTAAGATGATGTATTACTTCTTATATTAACGGTGTACAAGCAAGAAAAGTAAATGGTTTTCACAGTCTCATTCCTCACATATTATTTTAAGGTGTGCCAGCAAAGAATTCCTAATTTTTCCAATCAAGTACACAACGCGCAAGTTAACGCCAGAGACTTCGGTAAGGCTGTTTGTAGATGTGATATCAAATGGCCACTAGGTGGTGACAATCCATTGAGCATAGAGTACCGACAGCCTAGAGCAACGGTCAGAGGCGTGCAGCCACGGTCACGTGCTACAAAATATTTTTCTTTCGCTAAGCGTTCTCCAATACATTAACAAAATGTATCTCTTCCTTTCCTAATGAAATTGTCTCTACTGTAAACACAATCCTATCTGACTCACTAGATCTTGTTGCCCCCTTGAAAACCAAACTGGTCTCCTTTACTAACCCTGCTCATATGCCCCTGAGCTTCGTGGCATGAAACAGAAAGGCCGGCGACTTGAGCGGCTACTCTAGAAAACTCACCTTTCTGTCCATGCTAAAGCCTACAAAGAACATATGGACATAGTCTCAATAGATCCCCCCAGTGTCCCAGCTCCACCTAGATGTATAACTAACTTTTCATCAGTTACTGTGTCTGAAGTTCATGACATAATCTCTGCTGCTAATTCTGCCACTTGTTCACTAGACCCTCTTCCTACACCTCTAACTAAGAAGTGTCTCTGGGTGCGTCCTCCCCTCCTGACCACCCTGTTCTGATCTGTTTCTAGCCCACAGTCAAGTTCCCACTACTTTCAAATTAGCGGCCGTCACCCCCATCCTTAAAAAGTCCGGCCTCGACCCATCTAACCTTGCTAATTATCGCCCAATCTCTAATCTTCCTTTCTTTTCTAAAGCACTAGAACCTTTAGTTTGCTCTCAGCTCCTTTCGTTCCTGCAAAACAATAGTCTCCTTGAACCACTTCAGTCTGGTTTTGCCGATTCCACAGCACAGAAACCGCTCTAGTTAGAGTCTTAAATGATTTACTAGTTGCTACTGATACAGGTGCCATAAGCCTCCTTCTTTTGCTCGGTTAAAGCGCAGCCTTTGATACAGGCTCACATGCCATTCTTATCCAGAGGCTCCACAGTCTGGGAGTTTGTGGGGCAGCGCTTAACTGGTTTATCTCCTGTCTCACAGACAGAAAACATTTTATTACCCTATCTGGTCAGACATCAGACACATCAGCTGTCACACGTGGCGTCCCCCAGGGCTCTGTCCTGGGGCCACTGCTCTTCATCATTTACATTCAACCTCTGGGCCAGATCATTCGCCACTTTAATCTAAATTTTCATCTTTATGCCAATGACACCCAAATCTATGTTAGCTCCAGCTCCATACATACTCTTCCACATATAGAAACCTGCCTATCTGAATCAAATTATGGACGAGCCAAAAATTCTTAAAACTCAATAGCGATAAGAGTGAACTAATTGTCTTTGGGACAAAATCCAAACTTCGCAAAACTATCCCAATAACCCTCAAACTGGATCACACTACCATCTCTGCATCTCCTCTAGTCTGAAACCTTGGTGTCACCTTTGACCCAACCCTCTCATTTGACGCACACCTACGCGCCATAGTAAAAACAGTTTATTTTCACTTCCGTAACGTTGCCCGTATCAGGCCATACCTTTCAAACTCTGCTGCTGAGTCCCTCATTCATGCCTTTATCTCTAGCCGTCTTGACTACCGTAACTCACTACTTGCTGGTATTCCCGCTAAATCGCTTCATAAACTTCAAATAGTTCAGAACTCTGCTGCCCGCCTCTTTACCCACACATGTTCCTATCAACACATCACACCCGCTCTGCAGAGCCTGCACTGGCTCCCCATAAAACAGTGCATTCATTTCAAAATGCTGCTTCTGACATTTAAAGCTCTTAATAATCAAGGTCCCCCATATCTTCAACTGAATTGCTTCTACCCTACCAGCCTCCCCGCAGTCTTAGATCTTCCTCTGCTGGCTCTCTCCTCATCCCCCCATCCTAATTACATAGCTATGGTGACCCTGCATTATCTCGCTTAGCTCCCCACCTTTGGAACGCACTACTACCATGCGTTCATTGAACTCCGTTTCAGATTTTAAAACCAAGCTAAAAATCTTTCTTTTGCCCAGGCATTCAACCTTCCATATGCATAATGTGTATCTGTATAATCTGTTTTCTGTGTATTTACTCTGTAAGTCGTCTTTGAGTTCTTGAAAAAGCGCTATATAAATAAAATGTATTATTATTATTATTATTATTATTAACAGATACCTCAGAATACATAGTCCATTTATACATTCTTAAGGAAGTCAACCACTAACCAAACATGCAGAAGGAACCCAGTAAAAATTTCTGTCCGTTTTCCAACCACTTAACCTGGACCTGGTCAGATTGAGCTTCTATCAGGCATCACACAGCACAAGGCAGGGACAAAGTGCATGCTAGTCCACCACAGGCACATTAACCTACACAGTGGGCCATTTAGAGACAAAGATCAGCCTATGTGGATGCCTTTGTACTGACAAAAGGAGAGCATCCAAACACCACAGATAGACAGGGGCACCACTAGAGATTTTAGACTCCATGATAGTTCATAATTTTCACCCCCAGCCCCGACCAATCTAATTATGTTCCAAATTTTTAGGACCCCTGTCACTCAGGGTCATTGGAACCGTCCTAATTGTCCCCCCTTTATAGTACCCCTGCACGCAGAGTGTAGTCAGGATTCAGATCCATTACCTTGCAATGTGTGAAGCAAGAGTGCTACCCTCTGAGTTACTGGAATGTTCACTCAGTAAAATGATCTAGTGCTTCTTTGCAGCACTAATCAAAATATGTTATCAAAATATCGCAAAGGATTAAAAAATGCAAAAATTGTCGGTTTCGATTATTCTTAGTTGCGCAGTCGTGTTGAAATCAGTGCAAATGCCGTATCATTAGACTTTTTTGTAAACATTCTGTATCAGTTTTCTGTTCAACAACCATTTTAGCCAACTAAACAGCGCGGACGCTTTTTAAATACTTCACTGATAAATCATAGCAGTATTTCTGGGCCAAGATTGAGTAAAAATGTGCAGAAGCAGCGCGCGCGCACCCATGGGCTTTTATGTGAGTCACATCTGCAGCAGAGGATCAGATTGTAACCCGTGCGCCTCCAGAGTAAACTGGTCAATGGTACCGTTCAGTCTCAGACTGTGCAGAAATGCATGGTTTAGTCAACCCGAGAAAGCTAGAATGCCAACCGTTCAACGCGACACAAATACACAAACATTTATTAAATGAGTAGTTCTCCTCATGTGTTACTGCCGTTGAGTACATATCAGTCGTGCCTCGTTACTCCGTCTTCTGCACGGTGTATTACTATGGTAACTGCTGGTAAACGGAAACACGGGCGCACTTCTAAACATTCATTTTTATCATTAGCAGTAATGCTTCAAAACGTGTTTGTTTACATCAGTTTTCCTTTTCATTCAGTATTAGTATCTCAGTCACGGTTATTTAATAAATAATTCGGAACTTATTCACCAGACAAACGGTAGTGTGGCGTGGAACATTATCTGACAGGGATATCCTTGATGAAAGCAACATATGACTTCAATCCACCATACGTCTACACACAGCTAGAATTTCTATTATAATCGTGTAACTAAGCTAAAACAGGTAGCCTAGCACACTTTTCATTTGTCATGGAAATGAGAGAGAAAGGTAAAGAGAGAGAGAGAGAGAGAGAGAGAGAGAGAGAGAGAGAGAGAGAGAGAGTAGTTAATCATTTGAGATTTTCGCCAGGACATTTATTTATGGTCTCGTAAAAATAATAATCTTACAGTTACGTTGCTTCATACACTTACCTAATTAGGCATTCTGTGAAGACATGTAATAAAATATTTGCCGGCGCGAAAATTCGGCCTAGGTTTTGTAGTTAGATCTTAATTACATACTGTTCAGCCCTACCATGATCATGCATGCAGTGCAGTGAACCAAATAATATCAAGTACAAGCTATAAGTTTAACACGTTTAACTCCTTTCACGTCATACTAAACCATACTTAACATTCAGTGTTTAGTAAAACCCGGTTTACCCCACCTACTGCAACCCGGGCACCCCGCCCTGCTGCTGTCCAAGGTGCTGACAGCTATTGATTTTCTGCACGACAAAAAAGAAGAGAAATCATGGCTGCTACGCCCCTTCACCCCTCAGCTGCGTCTCGGTCAGGCAGAGCCAGTGTAAATCTTAACACAACTCCAATGCACAGAAAAGAGTTTTTTTATATATAAAAAAGGTCGCTCGATATTATGCCTCGATTCTTTGCACAAAAAGTGTTGCCTGTTTATCGGCTCGGGTATCAACCTTCCTACACAACATTAAAACAGGCCAGTTCACTAAATGCCAGGCGCATTTAGTTAAAAATTGTATTCGGACTATTCCAAGCACATCGGTTTTTAACTGTAGCTAGTTGCTAAATATAGGCTATATTTAAATATGAAAATAAGTAGATTATAAGAAAATGCTTTGGGGCGTTCCTTTTGATGCTGAAGGCAATGCATCAAGAACTGATGGCACCTCTACATCAACCAATCAGTTCCTGATGCAGTACCATCGACATCAGAAAACTCTCTTCAACAGACCTTGCCTTGTTCGGCGTACAAATAACCATTCAAATACGGCTGTATAAATTACCGCCTGAGGCAAACGAAAAGTAAATCAAAATGAATTCATTCAGCCAAAATAGGCAACAGATGGTACTTCTGACTAGACTCGTTGAGGATATACACGCCCGTAATTGTAGCGACACCTTTCCTGTGATTTCCAGTCACAGAATACATCACGCCGGTCGATAGACGCCGCAAAGCTCTGCGTTTAGCATAATCCCAGCAGCCGCTGTGAGATCGGCCACGAAACTGCTCACAGTTGCCAGCTGAGATTTAACCAGATCGCAGCCGATTAAGTCACATGTCGGTCCGGCCCCTGGGGACTGACAAGGAGACGGATGTACGCGGGACCTGCTGCGTCTTATCCTCCCAGCATTCATATCTCGCGGCTGGATATAAAAACCGTATGTCCACATAACATACAAAAACACTAAGGCTTCTTCTAATGTAGTTAAACCGTTAAGGACATACGTGTAACTTACAATAAAAAAATATCAATAACGTTGAGATGAAACTGTTGTTAGCATAGGAGAAAAGATTGTCTCTCAAATACCTTTTATGACATACAAAAAAAAAACAGGAAAAAAACAGAAATGCAAAACAAACTGGGAAATACAATACAGGTGAAACTATTTTGGGGGAAAAAATATCTTATAGGAAGTACCAGAAAATTGTGTTAGAGTCTAAATTAGCTGTCAGTAGAACCTTTTCAAACCACTGCTCGCATTACATATTATCTCATATTAGGGAGGGAAGAAGACCCCAGACGAGGAAAACTGCAGAATCTCTCCAGGTGATTGTGAGAAACACACCACATCACAGTTGCCTGCAGAGATTACCCAGTCTGCCCCCTATGCTCAAGCTGCAGTGCACTTCCACATACGCTCCAGCTGCAGTGCACTGACGCCTATGCTCTAGCTGCAGGGTGCTGCCCCCTACACTCCAGCTGCAGTGCATTTCTTCATACGCTCCAGCTGATGCGCACCACCCCTTAAGCTCCGGCTGCAGTGCACTGCCCCCTATGCTCCGGTTGCAATGCACTTCCACATATGCTCTGGCTGTAGTGTGCTGCCCCCTCTGCTCCCACGCGCCTCCACCTGCACTGCAGCTGCAGTCCTACACTCAGGCTGCAGAGCGCCACCTCCCATGCTCCGGCAGCATTGCAGTGTCACCTGCGCTACTTCTTGTGCTTTTACGGTAACACGCTTACGGGCATGTGTCATTAATCACTGAATTTCCTGAAAAAGAGAGGTGGATTTAAGCCTCTGCTCATGGGGAGCTGCGAGAGAACCCTGTAGGTAGTTTAATCTCAGTGGTGTGTGTTCCTCAGGGTAGGACACAATGGAAGTGTGCCATAGCCAATGGGGGGGCTAATCTGCACATCAGACTGCTGCAAGAAAGTGTGCCACGGCCAGGGAGGGGCTGCCACAGGATAATGGGGGTCTCCCGGTAGCAGCTGGTCCATGTCCTGCCTTCCAAAAGGCAGATGTCCCGGGAGAGCAGCTCTCCTGTCCGTCAGGTCCACTGTTACCGTGGCGATGGTGAAAAAGGCATGAGTCCCATTGTTGGAAGTGTGTCCCCCGGGGTCAGCAGCAAGCCTGGGGGTGGGATGGTAGGGCAGGGGTCCAAGGGCCACATTGGAGGTCAGGCAAGGCACCTTCACAGAGGGGCCCTGACCTCTGACCCCCCCTGAAAGGCTGCAACAAATTGAGGGGGGGAAAAACTGCAGAGAAAGTGAAAAGAGGGAGAGAAGGAGGAGAACTGGTTAAAGTTCAAAGAAACTCCATGTTAGCATGAAATAAAAATGTTTAATATCATCATTATTACTAATATTATATGGAGTTGAACAGTAAGAGAATACGGAAGCTATAGGCTTAGATAAAACACCCTGGGTCTCTTGATGCGATATACATGTGACATGTTGATCTTGTCTGTGAATTTGTAAGTCACTTTATAAAGTATCTCAACTACTCTCGAGCACGATTTCGTTGACTGATGTATCAGTCTGATGAGTTGTTGGCTCCACCTGCTGGTTAAGTGATAGAAGGAGCGGAAGAAAAAATCGGTTGCCAGTAGAATTTAAAGTGATGCAACAGAAATTTTTAATATTTATTTATTATTGTATTTCAGTGACAGGTTAAAAAGAGGTTTCCCAATAATCTTACATAAATTCCCAAGTGTTTTGCTTTCTGGCTTAAAACTATTTTAGAGGCTTTGTTGATATGAATTATTTTCAAATAGTTAAAACGTTTACAGTACATTATTTCTTGCCGTACTGCTAATACTTTGCACCGGAAAAAAACTTGGCTACACATTTAACAGCTCTTTGTGTTTTGAACAAACGATTACAGCTAAACGGTGATTTTTTTTAAATTAATGTAACCCATACCATTCTAAAATACATCATGCATCACACACACACACCAATCACGACACCCTTAACTCCTATCCGAACCGTAACCCCAAGGAACTAAACATACAAGACTTTTGGCATTTTTCTTTTTTGGTTAAATTCACAGGTTTTTATAAAATTGAGGTTATCCAAATGGCAACCTAAAAAATGTCCCCAAAAGAAAGAAAGTTACAGGTTTTACCACATTTTGGGGACATGCAAACCCACCCACCACACACACACACACAGAGCCAGCACCACCCAACGACATATCTCTGAGTATTTTCATGCAAATGCTGTGTAAATACCCTACTTTTTAAATGTCCTTTTCGGTATATCTAAAATTTATATTATCCAAAAGTTTAAAATTGGAAAATAAAGATACGCTATACGCTTTGCATAAACATTACTTGGAGGGTTTTTATGTCATGTAGGCCTGAGGCAACCAAGGCATTTAAGCGTTATTTGGAGGGCATGTATTCATTAAGTCCGAATTTTGCATTCAAAATCGGCAACTAAAATGTTTTTTGAAATAATAATAGGACACATGAAAGCAGTTTCGTTTTATTTTCGGCTATATTTTTGTTTTAAATCAGGGTGCGTATAATAAAGTCATTAAAATTGTTTTGTCGTTTTGCTTATGTGCGGTAAATTTACGCCACAGTGATATTGGCTTCTAACGAACGGTTTTGTCAGCCGGCTGCCTTCTTCTGAGTGTCTCCGGGCCGAAAGGACCGATCATTCACTGGTGGCGTTTCGGCCTCCATGTGGCTCTCCGGCCATTCAAATGAAGTCTGAAAAGGTGGTTTGGAACTGACAAAAGAAAAATCTAAAGTTTATTGGGTGGAACAGCCTGGCGGTCCTTACTTTGTTATTCACTGAATAGACAGAGTCTTCTTGACAGCGCTAACCTCCTAAGCCGCGGGCCCCGCTGGGCGCAGCAGGGCTCGGAGCTGACCGCCATCTGTCGGAGCAGCAGTCTCTGCATGCTTGTCATCTCCCGCTATATTCCAACGCAGCCCGAAAACAATGGGTATTAAATACAAATACTAATATCTGGTAAGTGTCTTCCGACCGAACGAGGTTTACGGATTTTAATTATGTAGCCCCAATTTTCATAGCAGCGATCATATTATACTTAAATTTTACTAAGTATAAGCCACTTAAGATATCCCTGTATTTGTAAGACACACAACGTGTAAACAATTATGAAATGCTTTAAGTTACGTTCAGTGCTTGCAACAGGCGTAAGCCCTTCCTTCTGGTTGTTAATCCTTCAGTAAATAGGAGGAGTGGTCTGCTGTCATTAGTGCCCGTGGGGCCGGAGCGAAGTCGGTCTGTGGCGAGGCGAGTCGAGGCGGTGCGGCAGCGGTGCACCTGCTCAGCGGCCGCTTCCCGCTGCGCCGCGGCTCTCTAATGACCGCTGCCGTGCAGATGTTGCGAGGTCTCTCCCCTCCCCCCCAGTCGCCCGCTTATTGTTAGTCGCTCCAAGCGGTTCCAGAAAAACGTTTTGAAACTGGGGTCCTTTACAGTCCATTCACAAAGTTTTCAGAGCAACATCTACACTTGTATCTAAAGCAAATTAAATCGTATTTACTCGCAAGTATAACGGTGCTGAAAGATTTTATGGTAACTGAGACGCGAAGCTCTGCCGACCCCCAAACTCTCCAGCAGGGTACCAGGCCCTGAGAGCAGCTTCGCGTCTTTTTTCTCGTCCTTACGCTCCATTTAGCCAGCGCAGTTATATCCCCCACCCCAAGCGAAAATAAGATGTAATTTGTCAGTTGGATGGTATTTTCAAAGACATACTGTACAATAGTCCTTCCATCTGAATTATGAACACGTTAGAGCAGGGCGGCTTCCCGGAGAGGCTCATTGTGCCGCTGGCCGAAGGCCTTAGAGGGTGCGGAATTAAAGTGAAGGGTGTGTGGAGGGGGGAAGCGAGCACTGCAATCACCCTCCAGCAGCCCGGACAGCATAACCCCGCCAGCCTCGGGGAGGGGGGGGCACACTGCCTGCAAACAATTGCAATCTCGGTGAACAGGCCTGACATTTTTATTTGTCACAGCGTCGCAGTTCTGAATAGATCTGGCTGGAAACCGAGGAGAGGGCAGCAGGGAAGAAGACCATGTCAAATTCAGACTCACAGGTAGCGGACACCAGTTACCCATAATAGAGGAGCGGAGTGTCCAGAGGGAATTCGGGGACAGTTGAACAGCACATAATATGAATAAGGACAAGCGGCAGGTCTCCAGTTACTGGAAACATTCAGAGTTGAGTGGCAATCCAGGAGCACCAATTCGGCAAAGTGTAAAATAACCCAAGGAAAGCCATTAAGTACATAAGCAGCACATAAATTCATGCAAACAGAAGTTACGATAAGAACAATCTAAATATATTCGTCACCTCTGCATTTTTGCTACTTATCACCAACTGTTTGCTCACAATCGAGTAAAACTACACCATAAAAACTTTATAGGAAGATGGCTTACTATATGAGTAATTCAGCCTGAACAAACTGATATTAAATCACTTGATGGAACACGTTACTAGCAGCCTACATAAATTGTTAATGCATATACTGTAGTCTAAAATTAAATATACCAGATACATAAAATAAGTAAATATACTGTACTGTTTCATATTATATGAAGAAACAAAAACGGAACATACACATTTAGCCACTTTTCAGTCACCGTGATTAAATGGTATTGAGTAGTTAAGGGACTTGTTTTGCCCACTGACTAATAATTCATTAAAAGCTCAGCCGGACCGAAAAAAGGTTCCCCAGACGCGGAGTTGTAAGGATTATGGCCGAGACAGCATGCTGTTACAGAGAGCCACAGATATATGATGTCCTTATATTACACGCCTTCATCATTAGTAGGTGAAATACTCAATTTAACTGTAGTCAATTTCCAGTAAAATCAATCTCGTTGTGGCTACGAGATTAAGTATATTGCCTGACACCCTAACGCCCGTCGTTTACGAGGAAGGAAGCGGGTTACTCTTTCATTACTTACTTACACCCCGTTTTATTGAACTCATAATTCACAGATGTCCTCATGTCCGATGACAAAGATGTGATTGCTAGTACAAGATAGCCTGCTAATTTTCGAGGTTGGTATGGATCAGTGCTATCTGAATCTATGCTTGGCTAAATGAGAAGGACGCCATCGCTGGACAGCATAGGGACCCTGACCTTTCATAAAGCTTTCCCTGTCCAACCGACAACCTAGGAAATCAATGCAAATAGTATCATTTTGGGTGTTTTACAGCCATAACGTTGTTAGTGTCTACAAAGGGGCTTTGCACTTCACCCCTGAGTCATTGCGCTGGTTATTTCAATTCCAAGTCTCTGCAGAATTGCACATGCTCATCCAGAAGACACATTTCTAAATCACACATTAAGGGCAAAAATAGTAAAGGCATCGAGTGCCATCATTTAACATGCATCTGAGGCAGCTCACCTTAACCCAGCAGGGAAATGATTGCCTGACACCTGTTTGAATAGAATCCCAAGGCTGTCTTGTAGAAATGAGTAACTTTACGCATTTTGGGGCACATGTAGTTGACCTGTGAAACCAGACACCAAGTCAAGGTTAACCACGCCTCTCGTTCCATCTTGTTCCAGCATCTTTCTGGTGGGCGTAATTCACATCTGCGATCTGACTGTGCAGCTAAAACTGCTTAGGGAGCACTCGTAAAATTGTGCATTGTAACGTCTGACCTTTTAAAACAATTTCATGCCAACTGCACAGCAGCTTTCGAACTGCAAGTCATCTGGGTAGCAATATACTTGGAATTTATATTAAAATCACCCCAGAGCCCATTGAATAATCCTTTCCCCAAAAAAATTCCCTGAAATGTTTTACTTTAACGATTCTGAAAGGAGCAGGGAGATTTGTTGGGTAATAATGACCCGATTCAATACTGTAGTTCCTACAAGTGTCTTTTTAACATTAAAATGAGGTTTTATGCCTTTGCCATCGATATCATGACAGACAGAAAACAATATCACTAAATCAAATCAGCACCAGGGGAGTTTCTAGCTATTCAACAGATCAGCCTAAGTCAAGTTTGCCTGTGGCTTGACTTTATTTTTTGGGGGATATCTGGCATCATGGCTGAAATACTCGGGGCGATAGGCCTGAGTAATCGGACATAAGGACACCCATGGTCAGGTCCGAAAGGTTTTTGGGACCCAGTTAACTTTCTAACACTCTAACAGATGTAAAAACCAGCATGATGTCCCTCAGTTCATTAATAGTGTATTCATATGACTTTAAGATGCAATATCTTTAAGCAGTGAAAGCGATTAGTTATTATTCTTAATGCACACCATAAAATGTGCCCTCTGCACTGGAACTTGCTCACGTTTGGCAGCCACAAACAAAGCGTGACGTTGCAAGCATTCAACACAAATATCTGAGGTTCCTTCATACTATTGTCACTAACAGGCATTTTTGTGCTACTGTTTAATGAAGACACAGGGTACAATAATATGCCACTGACCGGGTACAATAATATGCCACTGACCGGGTACAATAATATGCCACTGACCGGGTACAATAATATGCCACTG
>JAABNY020000063.1:3956171-3976931 GCA_015164015.2 Brevimyrus niger | reverse complement strand
ACAGAGCAGGTGAAGATCAATGTAATAAAATAAAATGCAAACCCTTCTTCATTATTTTCCTTGTATGACAGAAACGTAAAACAAATAAATGAGGATTTTTATCCACACCAGCATTGAGTTCTGAGTTCTCCTGGATTGAGATTTGCAAGGCACACTTTACAAGAGCTTAACAACTACATTTATTAAAATTTCAAAATATAAACAGCACGTACATTGCAAAGCTCGTTTTGTGTACAGTTTCCTTTTGTTTAGTGTTTATAATAACCATTTATAAAAAGGCAAAAATAAAAGGCAAGAAGAAATGGTGAATAAACAGACATATGGAATGTACAGTCACCGCTTTCAGCCTCAGTCACAGAGCTGCTCAAAAACAGATCCAGGCCCCACGAAACAAAACGTCACCTGACACACCCTGCAGGTGTGGTCAGTGCGTATAGCTTATCTCACACCGTTCCCACTCTCTCCCCACCTCCTGATACAGTTATCTTCCTCGCTGTTCATTCTGTCCAGGCCATCCATTGAAATCTGTAACACAGCTCAGATTGTTTTTTTTGCCTGGTGGCCGAGCAGCTGTCAAACAGCGGCGGGTTTCACTGTATCCTACTCTCACAACCCACCCCCCCAAATCCTGACCTCCGACACAGCCTTTGCCATGAACTTGGTACTGTACTCCATGCTTGACCGCCCCTCCCCCCATCTGTGTCTCCTTGCTCTTCCCTAAACATCATTCTGCTCGGTGGAGAAGAGCAATGTCAGTGTGTTGCTCTCGCTGTCCAGAAGATCCCTGGTCACTTCCGGCTTCACCTTCTTATAGAGTGAGGGCAGGTTCCTGATGTGGACCTCTTTCCTGAACTGCTCCCCGAGGGGTTTCTGTGAGGAAAGAGATGAGGGCAGTAATGTCACAAGCAGTTGGGCCTCCCCCCGTCATCTTTTGGGATCTCCGCAGTGTATCAACGGCCATCTTACGCCGACGGTTCCAGCGATGAGCTTCTTGAATTGCTCCTTCCTCTTCTTCTCTCCTGCTTTCTGGGGGGGTCCCGCCTGGAGTTTCTGGTCAAACTGGTCCAGTGCTTCCAGTTGGATGTTGGGGATGCGAGTCATGACCGTCTTCAACTCGGGGTAACGCGACCGCTGTGGAGGGCGAGTCACAACTCAGGTAAGTGAAAGGAAACACGGATCTGTCCGTCCGTTCTGACAGATACGGGGTGGTTTATGCTCACCAGGGCCTCGTAGATGAGGAAAGCCAGCTGGGTGAGCGCGGCACCACACCCCTCGTGCTGCCCGTGCATCTGTAGACCCTTCAGCACGCTGGCGTAGAACCACGTCACGGCCTCGGGGAGCAGGCTGGCACCGACCACCTGCGCAGAGCGAGGGGAGTCACAGCAGAGCGAGGACGAGTGCCAGCAAAGTGGAAACCGAGCAGTGTGGAACCACAGCAAGCCACGGAGTGACAAAGCGAGAGTCACAACAGAGCGAGGGAAGTGACAAAAGGAAAGAGTCACAGCAGGGTGAGGGGAGTCACAGCATTGCAGAAACCGCAAAGTGAGGGTAGGAGCAATACGAGTCAGAGGGACTCGTGTGATTAAACGGGCTTCGGCACCCACCTGCCTCAGCAGTGTCCAGCACACCAGGGAGGCTGTGCGGTGGCAGTTGCCCGTGTCCCTCCAGGAGAGGCAGTTGAAGGAGATGGTGAGCAGGGTCATGTAGATGTCCTGGGGAGACGGACACAGCCCACACGTCTGGCTCAGAGCAGCACGCCACGAAAACCGGCGTCCCCGCCGCCGTCTCCTTCGGCACTCTTACCTCATGCCTTATCAGGCACTTCCCGAGCTCCGTCAGCTCATCTGTGGCGTAGCTTGGCGGGGCTGCAGTAGCTGGAGAGGACTCCACGGCCATCATCTCCTCTTCTGGGTGGGATGGGGGGGGGGGGGCAAGAGCCCATTAGGAGAGAATATCTTTGATCGGCCTCCAAAATGAAATAAATCGGCACATTTCAGCAGTAGGTGAGATAGCGGTTAAGCAGACAGGAAATGCTGCTGTTCCTTTGAAACATCTTAGCATCTGTAAATATTCTCATCCAGGAGGGAAAAATGAAACCAACAAAAAAAAAAAAAAAAAAAAAAAAAACAGAGAGCATTTGCTTGAGATGCGGTAGGACATTTCAGGAGATCCTGGACACAATATAAAAGTAGGAAAGCACAGTAAACACATACCATCCGCTTCCTCCTTAGTGCTGGAAGCTTCTGGAACCTTCTTTAATATGCAGGCCACAGCTGGAAAGGAACAGGGTAGGTGGTTAATCCTGACAACCAAAGATCTGGGCACCTTATATCACAGACCCGAGAAGGAGAATTCAGGCCATTCACAGACTAAACAAGAGGTAGAACAAAATTTCTGTAATTACCGTTTACTCAGTGTGTGTGTGGGCATGTACTGTATATATTACATTGTGGGGACATAGTTTCGGTCCCCACAAGAGAATCTAATTTATTTTTTACAAAAATACGTTACTGCAATCAAAAAATGAAAAATGCCAAATGTCTTGTATTTTGTTTGGTTACTTGTGGTTATAGTTAGGGTTGGGTTGGGTTAAGAGTGTCATTGTTGGGATTAGGGTTTTGCCCATAGGAATGCATGGATAGTTCCCACAAAGATATGAATAAAAAGGTGTGTTTGTATGAGACACACACATTATACACAGGAGGGGTGGGGGGGTGACTCACTGAGCAAGTCCAGAACCTCCCGGGTGACCAGGCGGACAAGCTGCTCCTCCAGCATCTCCTGCGTCACCTGATTCTCCACATGGCATGCCTCCTCCTCTTCAGAGTCACTGTATGTGTGAGGGGAAGAGGAAGAGGGAGAGACAGAGAGAGAGAGAGAGAGAGAGAGAGAGAGAGAGAAACAGAGAGAGAGAGACCTTCAATCACCATCTTATGACCCACAACATTCACAGCCTGTTCACACCCAGAAGCACCCAGACCACATATCTTACCACAGACTGCTTCTCTGGTTAATCACCTGCCAACTCTGATTCAACCTCTAGAATGGAGACACAACACAGTGAGTCAAACATCAGTCAGCATTATCATATAACTAGAAGGGTAATTGAACGATTATAAAAGTATCATAAACAGAACTCAATCTGGTTTGTCGACTGCATACAAAAGTGACATTTTCCAGTCAAAATAAGGGCTCAGTTCTGACAGGGGTAGAGCCCAAGTGAGCCTCACCTGCAGCAGGTAAGCAAATAGGGGGGCCAGCAGGGGGCAGAGCAGGCTGTCATAATACTCCTGGGGGCAAGAGATCACCAGCTGCTTCACGAAGACCCGTTCACACAGTAACGTTAAGGAACGCATCTGCAAAGTGGTGATGCGGAGCTATTGCTGTACAACAAAGTCAAAAGCAAAAAGAATGCACAAAGATTTTAAAAACAAACAACCATACATTGGTGTGCTCCAGACACCACTAAACCCCATCCAGCACACGCCGTAATGATCCCTCACATGGGAAAGGATATGGAGCATGGACCGTAAGCGATGATCGGGCACGTGGTCCAGGTGCACTAGGGCGGCGCTGGTGAGCTGCTGCGCCAGAGCCTCGATGGAGTAGAAGTCCTGATGCAGGGAGGGGCCGGCGTTGCCCAGAATATGGAAGCTGCCAGTTCAGGAGGGGGCGGGTGAGTGGGGTGCGAGAGGGAAAATAAAGACGCGCGTGCAGACGGCAGCCTCACCAGTTATCGTAGAGCGTGCAGAAAAAACCCTGCATGCGCTCCAGAGACGTCTTATACACAGGGGAGTCATAGTTATCCAGCACTGGCTGCGGAAGCCCTGTGGGGGAAAGAAATGTCAACAGGGGGCACCACTGTGGATGACCAGCAGCCCTCAGTCTGCAGTGGAGCAACATGTGACCTTACCAAGATTTTCATGCGAACAGACTGAATTTCATCCATTTATAAGGTTGAGTATTACACAGGCTTTATCGTTAACCTTAGTATTCCTGGCTTCTTCTGACACGTTTTATGGTGCCCTCTTACCCAGCACCACATTCTTCTCTACATCCATGACGTCGTAAGACCTGGCAAAGGTCTCGCTCAGCCGGGCCACGTTCTCTGGCAGGAACAGGCTGTTGTGGGTCCTGTTGAAAGACTGACATTGAGAGCCACGCCCATCAAGAGGCCTGCCCTCGGCCCACCAAGAGGCCTGCTCTCGGCCCACCAAAAAGCACCCAAACATGCAACAACATTTCTATTAGGGATATATACTCTCAGAGGGTTTCATTTTGTAACTTTTCTCTTAAGGGTTTATGGAAAAAGACAAAAAGACAGTTCAAAGCACATATTAAAGAGTCACATATTAATATTAGTGATAAAGTAACACTTTCTACTTCCAGAAACTATAAAAATCATGTGGCTTTTGGGCCTAACAGCAAACATTCCAGGCAGGGACTTATTTCAGAAACTCCGCCCAAAAACGCACCTGAAAAACACGACTAAGGCATGCTTACATGGCTCCATTACCACGTCAATTTTTGCCATCAGAGACAACAGAATTTATTCAATGAAACCCCACATTAAGGCCCAATGATGAACTTCAAACCCACCCGCCCCCCATGTTGGAAACCAAATAAATCAAAAAGAGGTGACTTCTTAACCAAAGGAAAAAAAGAACAAAGAGAAAAGAAAAAAGGGGGTGATGTACCAGAAGCAGAATATCAAAAAAAAAAAAAAAAAGACCTGGTAGTGCAGGGTCTCACTGGCTCAAAGAGGCTGTACTACCCGTCACTGTGGTTTCTAAGGTAACAGACTTCCGGGCTCACACTCCCCCACTTTCAGCCAGTGGGAGAGGAGGTCCCGGAAGTTACGTAGGCAGGCCCCCTTTTGGGTATTTTACAGCAGACCTTCAATACTACCAGCTGCTTTGACCAGCAGAGGGCAGTGCTGTGTCAGGTGAGGTAGCTCCCCTACTTCCCCGGCCAATGGGGCTTGTCCACCATGGCGACCCACGAGAGGACGCGGCTCCCCAGACCGGAATGGGTTGGGTGGGGCTACTCACGCGCACCTGCACCCACCTGATAATCGCCAGCAGGTTGGGCAGCAGTGCCAGCACTTGCGGTGTGCAGGGGTTGCGGTAGATGGGGCCGCCGCTCGGGGTGTACCCGGCCACAAATCCGCCGGCCTTGGCCTCCTCCACATCGGTGGGCCAGCGGGCACGCTTCACCACGCCCAGAATGGTGTATACACAAAAGCTGATCTACAGCAGAGACCGGGGGGGAAGGCAGAAGTCAGAGGGGAGGGGTTATTATAAACTAAATGAGGCCAAATGAAGAGGAACAGCAGGTTTGAAGGAGCGAACAAACACACACACACAGCAGAGGCAAGGGAGGAAGGCAGAAAAGACTAGAATATTCCACCCTGGAGGCAGAAACTAGGATCAGTCCGGTGTCCAGTGTGTGCAGAGACCCAGCAGCACCTGCTACATTCCCACACCTGACTTACCCAGTATGAATCCATGTGCTTCTCAGCAACCAATCACATCGCATTCAAGTCACCACTTAGCACATGAAAATGGATTTCACAATTCAACCAAGCCTAAATGACAATTACCGATATTTAACCCCTCCTTCTAGCAATAAAAAGCATATTAAATAACAAGAATATTACCTTGTGCTGAATCACAACTGTCTTAGGGGTAAGAAAAGCGTTAGAGTGGGCTGTGCTCACTCACCCTGGACCTGTTGATTCCTGTCTGGTCTTCAACGTTGGGGTCTTTCAAGACCTGATCGGCTCCCACGAAGGACAGGAATGACATAGGGTCCATCAATATTCTGTGGGATGGGACATTTAACAATGAGCCAGCAGCGACTGGAAAGCAGGGGATGATAAATGGGAAGACGACAGAATCCTGGTGTAAGGAGCTTGTTTGGAGAGGAGATCACCAAGAAAATAAAAAGAAACCAAGACATATGAAAGAGTTCAATGTTTCATTTGTATCATCAATATCAATGGATATTCAACTGGAGCATACAGGTCATGTTTCATGCTAAGATGCTCAATAGTTCTCAAAGGAAACATACTGGTGCATCTCCTCCGACTGCCAGCGGAGGACCACAGGGGCCATGAGCTCCTCCAGGAAAGCCTTCTGCTTAGCGTAGTCCTTGAACTGGTTGCTGATGAGCACCAGCGCTTCCATCAGCGCACATTTCTCCATCTGGGTGAGCAGTAGCTCATTGGAGAAGAGTTTCTTGACGTGGGTGTAGAGCATGTCAAAGCACGGCTGTGGGGAGGTACACACAAATGCGTAGAGTAATGGCCAGCAATTTATTAACAAAGCGGCTTCATGGAACAAGGCCGGGTAGTTCCGGTTCAGGACTTTGACTTTCACATATGTACTTGTTTGTTAGGGATGAGCCGACTGGAAACGCACCAGGATGAATTGTGGGTAATCTCGGCACATCTTAATGATAGAGGAGCAGGCGTGTCGCCGCACGTTCTTCACGGCGCGGGTCCTCGGCGCCTGCCAACCAGTCAACCAATAGCTGCAGGTCAATCACAGTCACTGGCCAATCGAGGCATTTGTTTGGGCAGCCAGGGCTAAGAAGGATAGGCTACAACATTGTGAACATTCTGAAAGTCACAGGTGTCCCCCAAAGTGGGGCGCAAATGACCTTCACGCTAAACCAGGCTTTAAGGCGATGCAACCACAAGGTCTGATCTGAACCACAGGTTGGAATATGGAGGGCGGTGTGAAGCTGAGAGGGGCTCACCTTGCTTTCTTCAACCACTTCAAATGTGATGGAGGTGAAGAGCTAAGACGGAAAAAAATATATAGGTAACACCCCACAGAGGGAGAGAGATGCAGCTTTACAAAGCAGAAACAAGGTGCGGCATATATAATGAGACCTGACTGCACGTTACCACTCTCCCTGACCCAGTGGCCTTTAAAAATCAAAGTGCTGCCTGTCTGATGCTTTTCTTAACCACTTCAAATGTTATACTGAGAGGTAAAGCGGTTTGAGGAAACACATCACTAAAACCACTGTAATATGTATATTTCATTTCTTTCATTTTGTACATTCCAAGAAATACAAAATACTTCTAAACATCCATCCAAAGATATATTTTGCATATATGCTTTCAATATTTGCATTATGTTTACATTGCACTGCATTGCAATTGAAATCATATTTATTGTCTTACTGTAAAAGCACCTTCATTTGTATTTGAGATCTGTGTTTTGTGTTTAAGTTTTGCTTATAGGGGGGCTAGAAAGACAAGGGGTAATATTTTACTTGCATGGCATAACTGTCAGTTTACTGTGTAAATGACAAACTCTTGAATCCTGAAGATACACTGAAGGAAGGGGGGGGGGGGGGGGAACTTACCTTGGCCAGCACCTGGGGAACTAGGTGTGGCTTGTATGTGGCGAAGGGGAAGAGGGACGACACGTTGGTCAGGACACAGGACAGGATCAGAGGGTCCCGGGTGTCGTAGTTCAGCACCACCTGCAAGAGCTCAATCCCCTGGTCTACAGGGAGTTTCTGTAGGTGAGGGGGGAGGATGGACATAGGAAATATAAAGGAAAATATTAATATTAAATATATTAAATATAAATATTAAAAATATACAATGGTACCTTGGTTCTCGTAGTCACTAGAACTCGATTTTCTTGAAAGTCGAACAAACTAGTTTGACCTAGAACTCAATCTGAATATCAGAAGTCGAACCGTGAACGCTGACCTAATATAAATTGTACGCGCCAGGAAATGAGTCATACTACAATGCAATTCTTATTTGAATGCCTTCTTCACTGACTGGACGATTAACCAAATAAAGCAGTGCAACATAACAGTAACTAACAATAAATAAACCACTAACTTATGTGTTAGAGCATTTATGTAATTTATTTAAACTTTATTTTATCAGGTAAATTAGCTGAAAACCAGCTCTCACTGCTTTACGTGATATTCATGAGAAATACCAGATTATGCATCAGAACTGCCTGGAATACAAACATCATGCGTGTGACTTAACTCTTCGACCAATAAGGGCAAAGGTGTGTCGTCACGGAGGCAGTTCCAGTTTGTCGGGTGAGAGGTCGCAATGCATCTAACCATAATGCATTGCGACAGGATCAGAATGTGTTGCTTTAAGCCAACACTGTAAGCAAGTCGAGTGCACCCAATGACCGAACTGGGGAAACAAACTGAAACGTGGATTTAATACAGAGGACTAATGACAACGACCAGAAACTGCTGATCACATGGGGATCCCACACGAGGTTAATGAGGGGGCGTGGCACACGGAAGGAGCGGACGACTAAAGCAGGACAGGGGTAATGGTAGGATAAGATCTTTATCGTTTTGGAAGCCATTAAGAAAAAAATGCGCTTCTTGTTTTATCCTGTTCATTTTGTGTTTAAATGCTTAAAAAAGCATATTTAGGTGTAATTTTGGGGGGCCAGGAACCAATTAATTGGTTTTCCATTATTTCTTATTCGATCAGAACCCAAACTTTTTAGGATTCGATCTGGAGTCCTGAATGGATTAAGTTCTAGACCCGAGGTACCACTGTATAGGAAATGTCTACGATGCTTCTCTCCAAGTCAAGGTGAAAAGAATTTTTAAAAAAAAAAAAAAAAACACCACACATCATGGTGATAAATTACAACTCTGACATCACAGAATTAAGCACCCAACACCCCTCCCCCCACCTCAATCATTAAAGGACAGTGAGTTCGAATTGAGTCCCAGTTTCTGTTACCTCAGTCTCCACATTCTTGAAGAGCTGTCCCACGACGCTCTCCATGAAGAAGGTCATGGCGTCCCACTGCACCACGGATGGGGACAGAATGGAGCAGAGGCCCTCAGCCGTCTTTGCTGCGGGGTGGGGTGGAGGGGGGGTGGGCAGAAGTGATAATACTGGCTGCAGGGTACAACTCCAAACGCATGTCAAACTGCTGACTATGTAAACAGACTCATGGATCTTTATGTGCAGTTCAACTCCAGGATACAAGATAATGCATCTTCCAAAATGTCCACCACCCCCTCTATCTCAATAATCAGCGATAAGCTTAGACCTCCAGGCCTGCTGAATTAGGCAGCGGGTACCTTATGGAGCCTCCAGCTGTACTTACCGCCTGTTCTGTTCCACTGCTCTAGGCCACAGGAATTTCCCCTAACCATTTCCTCCCCTCCCATTCCTAACTGTACACTTTAAGCAGCCCCCCTGCCCACCCCAACTCTCCACCCCAGCTAGACCAGGGTCCGAGTCGCCTCCCCACACACTCACAGATATTTGGGCCGACTTCGATGGGCGTCTTGATCTGGTACTGCAGCCACTCGCCCGCAATCTGGAAGGCCTCCAGGGGGATGATCCTGCAGGCTATGCGCACGACCTCGCCCTGCTGAGCCCGGAAAGCTGCAGAGAGTCAGGGGTGGGGGAGCAGGACAGTTAAGAGGTCAGTGGCTCGTAACCTTAAGCTGAAGAAGCAAGAGCGCAAGGCCCTATGTCTGTGGCTCCAAACCTCTCTTTGAGATCCCTATGTATCCTAGATATAGATCATTCTAGGTTCTAGCTGTTAGAGCAAACATCTGGACTGTGGCCTGGCACATCAGGCAGAGACGGCACAAATCAGGCTGCCTCATCTGGGCTGGGACTATGGGAAAAGGAGTGCAAAAAAACAGAAAGGTAGAGCACAGCCTCACAGTTGAAGAAGGCGTTAAAATCCTCGTCGCTGTCAAAGTCCACGCGGGAATACTGACAACTGAGACTGTCGTTTCTGGAGGGGAAGCCAGTCTGTGGAGGAGAAAGTACAATTATACCAGGTCAGTGACAGAGGACAGTGGACTGGGCCAGGACAGCATGGTAGGGAAGGAGAGGTGGAAAATACCTTCACAAAGTTGGTCATGGTAGCTCTCATGTATTTGCTGGTCACTTCCACAATGACAGGATGCTTGGAGAGAAGCTCGTGTCTAAACAGCATGCCCCACGTAAGCTGGGTGGATGACCTTAAGAACTGGACACATTGACCAGACTGGTTAAAACAACAAACCATTCATTCAAGACAGAACCTTTACACTTTAAATAACATGATCATACTTTCTGCTTATTGATGATGAAATCTTATTAAAAACAACCAGGTACAAGGCGGGTAGGTCACCTGGCTCGCGTGAGTGGTGAAGGCGAGAAACGCTTCCACAAACTTGTTAAGGTTACCAGGGACTTCCACGTCGACATCAGAGCCCTATGGAAAAGGCCGAAGAAACAAGAGACAGCTGGAAGGTAAGCCACAGTTAATCTCAGCATAATTATACACACACACACATTTACAAAACGATGATGTATTTAGCAGACAAATGCTCAAATGAGGAAAGCGCAGGGTCAGGAGCAGCTGAAGCAAAGCGTCTTGCTCAAGGTCCTGATGGTGATATGTCAAACTCCCCCCTATTGTGGGGTTGAAACCAACAAGCTTCCGAATACAGCCAGATTTGGAGCAGAGTTCTTACCACCAGGGCACAGAGTTGAGATGCCAGTGCACACAGCACCTGGCACAGCCTCTTCAGGAAGGTGTAGTGTCTCTCGACTAGCACGCCTCCCTCTGTTGACCTGGGTCACACACATAATTGCTGATTACGAACCGAGAAGCATCGTGAATCATAGAAAGCACTTCAGCCGAATTGTCCGATGTGGTGGCTTTTGCCTTGAATGATGTGATACATGATGCCGCTACTCACAACACGCAACATTTTCATTATAGTGCTGCATACAAAACTATACAGACTAGCGATAGGAACACAAACAAATCACCGATTAGCTTGAAATGCTCGGACTCACTGTGAGAGTTTGTTGCCCATCGCTGCTCCATCTGCAGATCTGGACCAGAGACAAGAGAAGTGGATGACAGAGGCAACAGCGAAGCAGAAAGCCACTGTGGACCTTCTTGGTCATCCCCAAATGTATACATATGATTGTGAGGGTTTTTTGGTTCCTGAATTCCAAACCATAGAAAACTCAGAAAAAATTCACAAAAAACAATTATCATGTCAGTTCTTCAAGATTTAGCATAAACCTGACATGGGAACTACCCGACAGCTTAGCTGATCAAGAGGAACCAAGCTGGCAGAGAATAGCATAGCGGCTGTGACTTCACTTCCTCTGCAGAGAGTGAAAGGACAAGAGTTCCGTAGGGAAAAGGGACCTGGAACGCAGATACTCACTGAGCGGCCGACAGGATGTAGTGCATGGCCACATCGTCAAACAGCACCATGAGGGGTTTCCTGTCTTCTAGCTTACCCTGGGAAAGTGGGGTGGGGGTCAGAGACACCAGGGAGAAAACGATTACATCATGCTATATGTACCTCTACCCATTCATATTGCTGAACAGAGATACAGAGATGCTTTAAGTTTAATTTCAGCGCTGCAATCATCAGATACGACTTAGCACCAAGGGACTGGGGGGTAAATTAGTCCAAAGTCACACTGCCTGGTTAAAATACATACAGGTCCATGAATTCCTAGATGTTTCAAACTGAGACTAATAACAAAACTAAGATCTGTGTTAAGTGGCTCTAGCGAGGTCTTTTGGTGGAGGAATGTCTGAGCAACCAGAACCTAGAGCCCCAGAAATGGAGCCACACACCCCCTCATCATCATCCGCATGAGGCCTAAATGCATGCGAGGGCCCACCTTGCGGCTGACGGCAATCAGCAGGCATTCGGCCGCCTCCAGCTGCAGCTCTGTCTCGCTCAGCAGCAGACACAAGATCTCCATCAGGCGGCACTGGTCCTGTGTGATGTGCATCAGCGCCACCCAGTCGATGTAGCCCGCCAAGGTGTTCAGTGTCGCCACACCAACCCGGCAATGCGCCTTGGCCTGATTCGGACGGGAGGGGGGACCAAGTGGAGGGTCAGATCTGGTGGAGTCGGCTTCCCACCAATTGCCAACTGTCTTTCTATTGACCTGAGTAGTTTTTTTGGTGACCATGCATGTCAAAAACAAACACAAAGAAAACCTACCTTCAGTTCCTGACTGGGATTTCGTTTCTGTAAAAGAAACATTCGTTTTAAAGCAGGTCACGCTTCTCTTCATCCAAAAAAAGATCTGACATAGATATTCTAATGCAAATTCTGGCATATTCCATGCCTTCCCATACACTATCGTTTATATGCAGTTTTATATCATTACTAAAACAATAAATACTAATGAAATCTTCCTTACCGAAGGTCAACATTTCAACATATATATTACTTCAAACAGTCATGTGTAGCTTTACAGATATGGGGCGAGATGGAGCGGGGGTGGGGTAGGGGGAGCGGTACTCACCAGGCGGCGGTACTCATCCACGTTCTGCTGCAGGATGGCGAGCAAGAAGGCAAAGATACTGTCCATATTCTGAGTGAGCGTCTGCTGGATGTCTTTGCGACGTTGGCTGGGCAGCGTCTGGAAGGTGATCACGTCCTCGGCCAACCGGAGCAAGATCAGCATAACCAGCTCAGTCTGGGCCTCCTGAGGTTGGAGGGAGAAAGTGTGTGTGGGGGGGGTTATTTCCTCACTCATTGTTTCCAAATAAAAAGTGCGGAAATGTCAATGCTCATCTAACTACATTACATTTAGTTTGACAAGCCATCACTGCTTTGTATATAAAGTGCAAGTCAATGGCTGTGTCAAGGCTGCACACTCCTAAGGCTGCATTCTAAGGCTGAATGCATCAAAGAGGTGTGACAAGGCTGTCCCATTCGGAAGGCCCTTCAAATAGAAAATGCATGCTACAAATGCATGCTCCTTCGCCAGGTTTGCAGCTGAACATATCCCAAGCTTCACTGCACAGAGGTAAAGAGGGTGCATCCCAGCTAGGCAATAGGAGTGGCGCTTTGTGACTTAAGGGTAAGGGCAGGAACAGCTGGTGAAGCAAATAGGAAATTATCCACAGGGCAAGCCGTCCCATTTCCACCCTATAAGAACACAGCCTACAAAGGCTACACCTTCGTAGATTGCACAGCCATATTCCCCACTGCATGACATCACTGCTTCTGAAGCTGACGGCAGCTAATCTGGAGCAGCAAGCCAAACCACACCTACCGCACCGTGACACGTGGCGATCAGGTCAGACGTACCCCCAAATTGGTTAGGGCCTCTAGTTCCTTCAGCATGTCAGGCCAGTGCTGGGGCCACTCACGTTTGATCATCTCCACAACAATGCGGGACAGAGCATCCTTAACGTGGCTCTCCTCTTCCAAGATGGAATGTGTGCCCTACATCCAAGACAACACCTTATAAGTGACCCGCATTACACAAGCGAACCTCCGGTTCATGATAATTTTAATTTTATAAGTTTGGGGTTGCAGACATTATGAAAGAAATGCACAAGGACCGGACTTACATTTGATAACAATTCCATGGCACAGTTTTTCAGCTGAACCTTCTCATTCTGTGGCATGTCGTTCCAGCGAAATCTTACATTAAAAGGAAAATTCTTCACACATATTGCAACGATACACAGTGTTACAATATGCAATTATGCTGTTTCAGAGCATCGCCAGCAGAAGCAGTATTGTTCAGTACCACGCCAAAAGCAGCTAAAACTAACATGGCAAATGACACATGTGGTGGGAATATGACTCACTTGATGACATGCTCTATAATCTGAAGGCCGAAGTGTCTCACTACTGCTGGTTGTGACTTTTCTGCGAGTTGCAGACCGCAGGGGACACAGAAGGGGCACTTCTCTTTGAACTCCTCACAAAACTGCAGAGATGGAGGGCAGGAGGTTTACATAATGAACTGGGTGTCATGCTGGAAGTGGCATTTTCCGTACTATTTTAATTAGATTAATCGTTCCACGATTCAGTGACAGGTATCCTCAGTGGCTGCATCGTTAACCCACAGATATAACGGCATTCTCGTTACGCCATATAACAAAAAAAAACCTTAAAAGACAGCACCGCCCTGTAACCAAGGCAATCCACAGATGGCAGTTATGCGAGTTCCCTCCCCGGCGTGATTCCGTTAGCTAGCTAGCCAGGGAGGCTAACCCTGCACTCCACGTTGGCACAGCAACCACACCGCGCGAGCGACTTCCCATTCATTCTGAATGAATCATCATTAGTCTGCAGGTTAGCTCGTTAGCCAACCAAGACACGGACAACTGTGAATAAATCTTGTTAGAGGTTGACCCGGACGGACACGTATACCCGTGAATACGGGCGGTCGCTGAAAATAACCAGTAAGAGATATGGCCAGTTATCCAGTTAACTAACCAACTAGCTACCTTAAGGGCCTCCAGGCGGTATCGTTGGCTAGACGCCGCGTCCATCATCACGTTTACGGCTTTAATTAGCTCGTCGCACATCGCCGCTATCGGTTCGGCCATAACGTCGGCTCTTGTTGGGGGGGAAAAACCTGAAAGAAGGAAAAGGTGTAACGCGACGCACAGCCGAAAGCCGGACACCCGCCAAAAGCGTGTTAGGTTCGGCCAGCCGCTTAGCCGAGCAGCACACCAGCAGCGTGAGGGCTGCCGGAGCTCGTGGCGCGTGAATGTTTCGTTTTCAGACAGCCGGTGTAGAATTGTGGGAAGTGTAGTTTTAACCCTCCATTCCTTTATGAAGAAAAAATGGGAAAGCTTCATAAACTTTTATTGTGTGTGAAATTTGACAACACATTACAATATGAATCACCTACAGAAGTACAAAGATATGAGACTATTTATCTCCATGCATATGCATACACTATGAAGTTTATAATTCTATGAAAATTGACTTATTAATTATTGCTGATTTTGAGTGCTTACATACACTATATATATATACACATATATGCTGATTGCACTAAAAATTTAGCGCTGACGTGAGCCTCGTTTATTTAAAAAAGAGAACTGTACATTTTAATATTTCACTTACAACAGCATGCTACATTTGTCATCAATAAATTCGCTTAACAATATATGATTCTTATCAGCATTTTACGTCATTCGTCATCTTATCTTGAGAGGTGTTTTGGAATGATGAAATTTAGTTCTGCACGTCTTAGAATCTTGGGAATAAGATGTATGTTTGTTTAATGCATTCTACCCAAATATATAATGTTAGGTATACAATATTTAATCTAATAAGAATAATAATTGATATGATGTACTTCATTATTAAACGAGTACGTATTTTGGGATTTTCTATTACAAACAATGGATTATTTCCAATGTTTATGAAGTGCATGCATTTCTGTTGTTTCATCTGCTCACGTTCACAGATTACACATTTTAGATTTCAAGCGATGTTAGTATATGCGATATACACAGGTTTGTATAAAATCTGCAACATTTTTTTGCATAACTAGCAGCTGCCATATAATGCAGTAATTCGTGTACTGTGTCCATTGTGGATCGATATCGATCATGGTTGTTTTTCCCTAAAATTTTAACCGATGAGTCCACTCCAGGATATCCGGGCGGTCCTGGGTTTCTTCGCTTTGTACCGAGGGCAGGGGCTGCGTGGGAGGCGACCTCCCTGGGAAGGAGGAGGAGGTGTCCGGATTCCTGGGGGATGAGTCTTCTCCGCAAAACGTCACCCAGAGCTGGGCTGCAGTTTAAGAGTTTGGCCAGGCACGGTGTCTTCGGCACTTTCCAGCGAGACGCTTTGACGTTTACATGTATATCTGAGAATTTAGCTTAGAATAAACGCACGTATATGGATTTCTTTTCTTTCCGATGGCGTTTGTACGTCGCCGCCTGAAACTCGGCTGCAAGGCTGCCTGAAGTAAATGAACCGGGCAGGCTTACATCCCGTGGGAGGGTTTTCTCGTAGCCAAACGAGGAATTCGCTTAGTAAAAAACTTTCGTGGTTGTAGGAAGGCCTCGGAGTCGCCCTGCAACAGGTTTCAACGAAAGAGAACTAATTAGGTTTCCAAAAAGTGGCCTGGACTGTAACTGGATCTAGGGAGCGATCGGATACATAGGCTGCATTTCCAATGCGAAGACTTTTAAAAGCGACCGCATATAAGCAGAAAGAGGAAGTGAACGAGAGCGAGTTTACCCATTGTGGGTTTTTCTCCTCGGTACCGCAGGATTGTCTAACACACCTTCAAGTTTAATATAAGATCAAAGAATCAACTTGTCAAAGGTTTAAATGCGGTACGAAGCTAAAATGATGCCGGTGAGTTACCGATTCTGTTTAATTCTTGATCTAGCGAGGATTATGTTGGGTAGCCTACTATATTAGCTCAACGAATACATGCGCGTGTTATTTAAAATACTGTTAATGATTTTGTGAGTTTACTGAAGTCAACATTTTAGATTTTTATGAGTACGCTGTTACGATCGTAACGGCACGGAACGACGCGTAAAGGGATTTTTAGCTGCTTTTTGATTACCTGGACACCAGTCTGAATAATTAAAGCAAATTAAATAATTATGTCGTGTGGTGTGCGGTGTTAAGACTGTACCGCTTGTCATCAATTTGCCATCAGTTTTGTCGCATTTTGGTATCACAATAATACGCACAATATTTATCGCTAGGGGCGTAGGAACCAGGGGTCAGATACCTCCCAGAATTTAATTTGGATTAATTTCTCCCCCACTAAATAGAGCTTTTTTATGTAAGTTGTGTTTCCCCAATATCAAACTCTCCTACACATTTGTTTGTGGCACGTTATTATTTTATTTAAGTTAATTACCTTGATATCGTAGGTGGTTTCGTTATAACTGTCCTGAACCTTTAGTTTTTTTATTTATTCATTTCTTTAATACCATGTTTTTATTTGGGGATTTTTTTTAAATTACTGATTTATTATGAGTAGTACACTCCGTTTTAATCACTGAGCGCACAATATTATGCATATCAGCACAGCCTTTCTGTCTTTGGAAATCCCTTTTATTAAGAAAGGTGATTTGAATAATGTTGGTGTTGTACTTCACTGCACCCTGTTAAACATTCAGTCCGATAATCTGAAGCTCCCGCCGCATCCGGTTTCGTTTTATGGATCGAGGGCCTTTGCATCAGACGTTTCGTGTATAAATGTAACCTTTTTTCTTTTCTCTTTCTAGTTTTTCTAAATGGTACAAATGTAAGAGAGCGTTCGCAGATGGACGCACCAAACAGCGATCAGTACATTCTAATAAGGGAGGGTGTAAAGGTTTCCTTTTATTTACCCATCAGGACAGCATTCAAGATGAAATGCTGCAAACGAAAAAGCTTCACAATGGCCATTTTAAAGTTTTAAATAAATGCGGGGGAGACGAGTAACCTGTATGACCGACGGCATGTAAAGGGCACGGGAAGGCGGCGTTTGGCCGGTCTTGCAGTGCGTCAAGGACTCCGGACCTCCTAGAGATTTGGGGAGGAAAAATCTGTCCTGTTTCATGCCGAGGGTAGATTTTAGGTTGGGGTGGCTTTATAGGTTTTAGCGATGGTTTCTGCCGAGGCTCTGTCCAGTAATGTACACAGTTTACAGTGAATCCCCCTTCAAACTCTCACTTCTGCAGAGATGGCGTGAGAAAGTTTGTGCGCGCGCACAACCCCGTAATAAAGGCAAAATAATTAAATAAACAAAAGCACTGGCTCATAAATCTATCGCTGGACGTACCGTGGTAACAACTGCTCTAGTTTCTTTGCTGGCTTGAAGTAAGATATAGTCATCAGTCAGATAACACGGAACAATTTGTATGATTTTAAAACTAAATGCTTCTCAGTTTTTAATTTGTGTTTTATTTTTGCTACACCACAAATTTGACCCAGCTATGTGTCTGACTTGCTAAGATGGCTAATTTTACCCTAAAAGGTATTAATCCGTTGTTAAGTTTGAGGCTGAAAAGCTCAATCATGTGATTGATCATGTGGTGCTACAGGTTTGGTCTTCAGGTCAAGCTGCCATGACTGTACCTGTGACAGATGGAAATGAAATGCTCGTGTCCCTCGGTCACGTGCAAGTTAAGAGTTCACTCGGCACTGCTTCGACTCGAGCAATCGGTCCCTCAGGGTGCTTTGAGAGAGCAGGTTGTAAATATATGAGAAAATATGTCTCTTCTCTATATGTCCTCTTCATAGTGCACATCTGCGATCCATCTTAGATCCCTGTTGAAATGAGAGATTCTGGTGATGTGGTGAACCTCTGGTGAACTTCAGAGGTTTTGTTTTTTTCTTTTCTTTTTTTCATTTTTGCCCTGACAAAACAGCCGGGTAATTGCAGAGCTCCCCCGGGTCCATGATACGTTTTATCGTCTCGTTGCTCTGGTGCTTTTTGAGCCTGAACGGTGGGATATAAAGCACTTTGTATTCAACCCCGTCCCAGGCTTAGTGGGAGACTGTCCTACTCCTGAAAGTGAGCTGCTTTGGTGTAGCATTTCACGATTCAGTCACGGGGGGACGTGTCCTCCAGAGGTGGATGCCTCTTGCTGATTGTTTTGATAAGGCTGTGGTGGGGTGGTGGGGGGGTGCTTCGGGATGAAATGATAAGCATTAAGAGTTGGTGTAATTTAATCTGGCCTCCGCTGTCATATTGAAAATGACCCCTGGGTAATAGGAGCCCAGTTGCCTTTGTAGAGTGCTAAGTGGACTCGGTTAAGGGGTTGTCTGCCCTGTTTTCTCAGGTTCGATGCTTTGTGGCTTTCGGTTCTGTCAGAAATGGCACATTAATCACCCGTGAGCAATGAAATGGTGGTCCCCTCCCGTTATGTAATCTCCAACGCTTGTGTGTCTTGTACCAGGGCATGTTTACCCATGTGTCACTTAATCACCACCTGCACAATGCATCCTCGCTACCTTGTGCGAGGGAACGTATTGTATGATGCATCCTGGGTAGAATTGATAAGGTGTTTAAATGAGTAGAGGGGGTGTAATGCAGTGTAGCAGGAATGGTTTGTATCCTTTCTTTTTTTTTTGTACTTAAATGAGACAATGGCCTTTGTGCACCGATTGCACTACAAAATAATATGAAAAGGCCCAGCTTTCTGTTCTCGGCCTTATCTGTTTGTCCAACCATAACATCGCAGTCGGCTAGGACCTGTTCCCTCCCGACAGGGTTAGGAGTTTACTCGGGGTGTTTATTAGTGTGGTTCTCCATATCTTCTAGGTATTTAGCTGGAATGAGCACCAGGCCTCACTGTGCTGAATCAGGGCTGTGAAAATGACTCCCCCTGGCTCCTTGATGTTCTTCACGCCGTCGGGGCAGTTTAATTTTTGGGGGCGTCATGCCAAAACCACTAGGAGATTGACCTGGTCATTTTTGTTTTTGAGATGCCGTCCGCCCAACAGCGTCAACTTGAGAAGGACATTGGTAATATAGGATTGTGGGCCATGCCTCCAGAGTAACAGGGCTGGCCAGTGGCAACCACATAGTTTTGCAAGAGAAACCCAGCTGCCACGTCAGAAAACTGATGCAGAACAGTAAAATGATACTGGGTAATAAACTTTTTGAGATCGGAGGAGCGTGGAGCTTCTTGGAAAATCCAGTAGCTTAGCTGAGGTACATTACGCACAGGGACACTGGAAAGCACTGACCAGTTGGAGCGATACTTGGCAGTGAGGGCAGGATTGTTATGGGAACTGGATATCTTTACAAGAACTTCAGAGCGCAGTGGAGCAGTGGGGGGCGTGGCCCTGATGGCCGGCGTGCTCATAAAACTGATCCGAGTGTTTCTCGCCACTCGGAGGTAATCCAGCGTCCGCCACTCTGTCCTGAGCTGCTGCTTTGGGTGTGGTGTGCACACGTACGATTTGGGAGCTCTGGACTCTAATGGCGCAGTCGCAAGCGCAATGGGAGCATGCTGGCATCCGCACTGAACTTCTGTAAACAAAAATGGACGTTTTTCTTTACCCATTTGCGGTAACTTGCGTTTCAGTTTGTTATTGGAAGCGCACTGTAGTTTTAAGAGCCCGTTGAACATAGCGTAATAAAGCTTCTCTCCTCCTGTCCTTCACCCTCCTGTTCTTCTCCTTATAAGTGCAGTGGCAACACCTCGCATCTACTGGTTGATCACTTCCAGGCTCTGTGTCTGGAGGGCTTGTCATAACTTGCGGCTGATGCGAAGATCTACTTCTCTCTGCCGTGGTGTTGTTGTCTTTGACAGTGGTAATAGGATTGGGTAAATTTATTCTGGGTAGCTGGCCTGAGTTTTGCGCCTCTGCTGCTCATCAGTGATGTAAAAGTTAGCACCTACCTTTGGCTCCGCCTCCTTTTCCCCTGCCCCAAGGTGACCTCCATGGTCTCCATGGACCTGTTTCTACCCAGCTGCCCCAGGTGTCGTGATGCAGCACTGCGCTGAATCCAACGGGATGGATGCCGATTCTGTAGAGCGTCGTCTGAGATGGACTGTGTGAACCTTGTAGATTCCTCATCGCGCTCTGTTCTCCCCACTTGTTCTCTTAAGCATTTCTTGCCCATCAAGGTGCTGCGTTTGTCTTTATTCTTCAACTGCGGGTTTTTTTGTTTTTTTTTGGAGAAATCTACATTTGCGTGTTTGAGACTTAAGTGACTCACAGCTCAGGTACGCTGCAGTGAGTATTTGTACCCGTTTAACTCTGCAGGTACTCCTGTGCCTTCAGGTCTAACGTCCATGTTCTTTCATTAAAGGTCTTGCTTTTAAATGTGGATTCTTTACTGTTTTCGTGTGTGTGTTCCAGTCCATTAAGATGGAGTCGGTGGTGTTTCAGTAGGGGACGGCCTGCGTGATGAATGGATCTTTTGTCAGGAGTTCATGCGCGTTATGAACTGAGGTTTGGGCTTCAGAAATCCATGCAGCTTAAGATGCCAACTGTGGAGGGCAACCTGAATGGAGC
>JAABNY020000063.1:3887100-3936309 GCA_015164015.2 Brevimyrus niger | reverse complement strand
TGAAGGGCCCAGAATGCTCACGCTGGGCAGGGCACCCCGTGAGGTCTTGACATTTCTCTGGAGGCTTATGTGAACGTGCCGGCTCACATCTGCCCGCAGGTGTGCAGGAGAAGATGGGCATCATGAATCGGGGTGTGGTCTATGGCCTCTGGGACTACGAGAAGGAGAATGAGGACGAGCTGCCCTTCAAGGAGGGCGACGGCATGAGCGTGGTGCGCCGCGAGGATGACGACGAGGTGGAGTGGTGGTGGGTGCGGATGGGCGACCAGGAGGGCTACGTCCCCAGGAACTTGCTTGGGGTAAGTGACCTCCAAAACTGTAAACCGGTGTCTCCCAATCCGGTCCTCAGAGAGGGAGCAAAAATGTGGACCGTCTTAGGGAACTGGGAGGGAGTGAAAACTGCATCTGCAGGTTTCCAAGGACTGGATTGGGAAAAAACTGCTGTAAACTGATTTTTAATTCATACTAAATATTTAGTTCCCATCCTTAATTGACATACTATCATCTGTTCATAAGAAGTTATCTGAGAAAGAAAATTCAACCATTTAGATTTGGTTTAGAGTTCCTTAATAAATGTACTATAATGTCATTAGATTTCATTAAAGGCCTTTCGGGCCACAGAGGGGATGGGAATGTGATGCTGTATATTAAATTTACATGTGGTTCTTCTCAACAGCTGTACCCAAGGATCAAGCCACGGCAGAGGAGCCTGGCCTGAGCCCAGAGAAAGCGGACCGATTTCATCACTGCCATGGCCCATACTGCAGATTGAAGGCAAAGCTGCAAAGGTTATCAAAGCTGTGACTTAATAATCACAGTCGTGTGGATGATGAGGAGCTGGCCAAACACATGAAGGATTTGTGTTATTACTATTGTTTATTTTTTTTACTAAATGTTGAACTGCGGATGTGCTCGTCTCGTGGCAAGTGTCACTGGTTACCAGGAGAACTTCTGATATCAAGAAAAACAGAGTATAAACTAGTTATATGAAAACTGAGTGTGACGTTTGGATAAGGTTGTATGACAAAAAGAAACAAAAACAGTGTTTTATGTAGCAAGTTATTTTTTCCCACTGACTGTTTCATGTACAGTTTTTCAAGAAAGTTATGATGAAATACTTGGGTAGGGGGATGTTTTAAGTGCTTTTTACAAAGGAGGAGGGCTTTTAAGGTGTCTTCAATGACAGTGATAAATGGTGTTTATGCGGCTGAAAGAAAAATAGAATGGGCGCCCCCTTGGGGCGCCATGTGGTATGTCCGTGATGCTATTACGACTCTGTTTTCCTTGTATCGCATTGTTTCAGACCATCTGTTAGGTCTGGGCTTGTTTACGCTAACGCCTGCGTTTGTACATGCAAGTCTGCACACTTTAGTGTTGACCTGCTTTCCCCCCACTTATTAACGGGGGTGGGGGGCACCGTATAAAATACTAGCTTTAAAGTTCATTCAGTCTGACAGATTTGGATACCTACCTAACTTTTGTTAAGAGCCTAGCAAGATTACGGTCACATGGATGAGAAATTTAGGTCAAAAAGATTGACTATACAGTTTTGTACCAGTAACCAGTAGACCAAATGGAATTCAAAGCAATGACACATTTTTGTGTTTTCTGTTCGTACAAGTCATGCATTATGGAGATACCATAGAAGACAATCGTCCAACAGTAGCAGTAACAGACCAATTGGATGGACCTCCAGCAGACACTTCGGACTGGTCACTATACACCAAGGGGGCGATTTAGCCCTAATGATTAGTCTGATTCTGCTCGTCTGCTTTGTTAGCTACAGTGACTAATCCTGCCATATGAAGGTGTATTAGCTGAGGAAATTAGGTTTAGAAAAATCCAGTTCTTCAGTTGGATTCTATCACATCATGCCCTCACACCAGTTCCATGAGTAACCTCGAGGCTATTAACGAGTAACCACATGGTTATTAAATTGTAGACCTAGTCACTACGGGATTATGACGAGGCAGCTTACGACACTTGGCATTTTTCTTGTTGCAGACGTATTTATTTTGTGATTGTCCTTTTTTTCTCATATTGAAAATGTTACATCTGTAGAATAAAGATTTCCAATAAAACACTTGAAATAAAATATCGCCTCTTGTTTTTCCTGAACTCTCTCGAAATGCTGCATATACGCATCATTCGTAGCCTATTAGACAGACGAGGGATCGGAATAAGAAAATAGATGCAGTCTGTGTAAATAAGACACGATACAATACAGACAGCTTTGTTTGTGAACATTTCCCTCGAGATTTCACTACTCTACACCGGAGACGTCCTTCGGGTATTTTTTGTGATAAGGGTTACAATGTTCCGTTACTAGAACATTTTCTTTCGTTTTCACAGCAAAAATAAAACTCAACGTACGGCGTGGTGCAATGCTGTTTTCCCCCTTTACATATAGGTTTTAATAGCATAACACCTGACAAGCACGATAAAATCTGCTACCTCCAACATAACGTCACAAGATCTATAATCTTTATGTATATATAATTATGTATTTATGTATGAGAACCACTGACAACCGGAGACAATTCCCTGCGTGTATGAATGTACAGAGCCGATAAACCCGAAACTGATTGTGTTTCCGAAACCGCGACACATATAGGTAATCATTTTGACCTCACAAATATGGCGCCCAGAGCGCTGGTGGGGGTGGTGCTTCGGTGCGTTTTGATGACGTTTTTATCGCCGCTTTCTTCCGCGAAGTCTGAAATGTCTCCGGCGTTTACTGATGTGCGACAAAGCTGCAAATTGGCGCTCTCGACTTTGTAAGTTTTATTTCTGTATTGTTTAATGTACACGTTATGTGCAGGTGATATGATTTAATCCATAATGATACTATCAGTAAGTCATATTTGAACGTCGCTCCTTACTGATACAGAGACAATTTTCACTGTTGTTAACCTTATCAAGAGTTGTTTATCCAAGACGATGTCTTGCACAATTTACAATCTAAATTCATAAATTTGCTAGCTGATAACATGGAAATGCATAATTAGTCTGCCAAAATGTACAGCTTCCCCCAAGAATTTTCAAATTTGAAGTATATATATATTTATATAAGTATATATGCAAATCACCCTGAACTACAGCTGTAAAATGGTTTCGTTTAACTGAGGAAGTGAAAACTAACCCCTTACTGATGTCTTACGGGTGTGTGGTGCGTTTGCCTTGTTAATAATAGAACTTATTTAGAGTAATGCTGCACCGATAAGACTAATGTTATTAAATCTGTCTGCTTTGTGGCACGGTGATACTCACAGGTGGACGACCAGTTTTTATTTGTCTTAATCCAATATCAACGAACAGCCTAAGTAATTGTGCACTGAAATATATATATTTTTCCAAAATATAAAAGTGCATCTTAGTTTAAAAAGGGAAAAAATTATCTGATTTTGCTCACTGGTATATGGAGCACTTAACCACAGTTAGATTTATCTAAAACACCTTTTTTCCTCCCTTTAGGCTCCAAAGATGAGTTACGGGAAGGAGAGAATCATCGCTTTGGTAGACATGGACTGTTTCTACGTTCAAGTCGAGCAGCGAATGAACCCTGAGCTGAAGGACAAACCATGTGTGGTGGCCCAGTATAAAACGTGGAAAGGTGGGGGGTGAGTTACCCAGGCAATTGCTGGTAGTGAATAATGGTTGTGATGTAATATGTTGGGGCTGTGGTCCGTGATGTCCCAGCACCCAAGTTATGGCCCTTTAAGGCATTAGGTACAGTGTTTGGGGCGTCATATTTTAAAATGCTCGATTTACCAGACACTCTTGGTGAAGCCCTTGTCCAGCTCTATGCCGGTCCTTCTTGCAGCATCATCGCTGTGAGTTACGAGGCCAGAGCGCACGGCGTTACCAGGAACATGTGGGCAGATGACGCCAAGAAGCTGTGCCCCGACCTGCAGGTGGCACGGGTGCGCGAGTCCCACGGCAAGGCCGACCTCACCCAGTAAGTGAACGACCTGGTTTCCCAGTGTGGGCAGAGACCCCCCCCTTCCCCCATCCACCAGGGGCTAGTCAGTGAGCTAGTCAAAACAAATGTCCCCTGACTCCTGTCTAGTTACCGTGAGGCCAGCGTAGAGGTGATCGAAGTGATGTCACGCTATGCCGTGATCGAGAGGGCCAGTATCGACGAGGCCTACGTGGACCTGACCGCTGCTGTGCAGGAGAGGCTGAGGGACATGCGAGACTGGCGGGTCGAGCCGGAGCAGCTGAAGGCCACCTACGTGCAGGGGTTTCCACAAAGTACCACGGGGCACTCAGAAGCAAAGGAATTAGACAAAGGTCGGCCATGTTGGTTCCTCCGTAAAGTCAACATAATGAGACAATGAAGTGTGTGATTGTGTCACAAACTGGTATAGGTCAGGAGGTGTCACAGAGGCCTGCTGATTGGTTGCTGTGTCCCGCCTTGACTGCGATTGCCCCTTTGTGTCTGTGCAGAGGAACAGCGGTTGCTCGGCCTCCGTGAGTGGCTGGCCTCCCTGTCCGGTTGTCCTGGTGATGCATCACCTGACCTGCAGCTGGCCGTGGGGGCTCTGATAGTGGAGGAAATGCGAGCGGGAGTGGAGAAGCACACTGGCTTTCGCTGCTCTGCAGGGATATCGCACAACAAGGTGGGACACCGTGAAAAGCCCAAACTGTAAAACCTTTGTGCACAATTTGAGCTGAAATATGTGTCTGTCACAGGTGCTGGCTAAACTCGCGTGCGGCTTTAACAAGCCAAACCGGCAAACCATCCTCCCTTCGGGTTCTGTGCCTGAACTCTTTAGCTCTCTACCCATCAGCAAGATGTGAGTGCCTCCATTCATTCTACGCTTGTGGGATTTTTAGTTATGCAAAAATGTCCTGAGGGCATATAGAAAAATGATTGGTTCAGAGAGATAACCAATCAGATTGTAGAGGAGGTGGGCCCAATCAGCTAGAGAAGGCGGGACCACAATATCTGTTTGGATCTTATTGGTTATCTCTCTGAACATTGGTTCCTCCTTCTGAACATTTTGGTGTAAGTAAAACAACCGTGAGCTTATTTCTACACCTGCTGCAAGCCCTCTGGTGCCTCCTCCTGTTTATATACCGGAAAAATATGGAGCCATTGGGTTTTTACTCCTGGCAGTCACGGTGTGTGGATGCTCTGGTTTTCTCTTAAACTGTTGTCCTCGCATGACCCTTTAACTGAGTGTCACCACATCATTGCTGCAGCCGGAACCTTGGTGGGAAGCTAGGAACGTCCATTGTGGAGAGTCTGGAGGTGGAGAACATGGGGGAGATCACTAAGTTCACAAAGGCCCAGCTGGAGCAGCGCTTTGGGGAGAAGACCGGGTGAGCCCCAAAGCACATAGCATTCCCAAATGCAAAAATGAACACAAGTAATTGATTTGGTAAATGCACATATTTTTATAATTCTGGAATATGACAGGTATGCATACTTTCTGAAGGTCAGTGGAATTAAAATGACTTATAATCAAAGGTGTTTGAACAGTATCATCCAGATTAAAATGTGGATACATTGGTGTACTGCATTTTTCTGGGGTAACCTCTAATGGACTTCCATTCTAACACGGTTCTGTCTCTAGTCAGTGGTTGTTTGACCTGAGCCGTGGGATTGACTTTGAACCCGTCAAACCGAGGCAGCTTCCCAAATCCATCGGCTGCAGTAAGAACTTCCCTGGGAAGTCTGCCCTGGCCACCAAAGACCAGGTCTGGTTCCCATGATGAGACGATTGGTCAGATTGGTCCACTCTTTAATCTGATTGGTCAGCACGCTTTTAAAATACTGTGACATCAGTCTCCTCCACTCTCTCTGCACAGGTGCAGAATTGGCTTTACCAACTTGCCCTGGAGCTGGAGGAGCGACTGACTAAGGACAGAGAGATGGTGAGGAGGACATAAGGGTCCCAGTGACACTGACAAAGGGTGAATTATGATGGTAACTCAACTGGGTCAGAGCATCTCCAAAATTTGCATGTCTTGTGGTGTGTTCCTGGTATGCAGAGGTCAGTGCCTACCAACAGAGGTTCAAGGAAGGCCAACCGGTGAATCGGCAGTGAGGTCATAGGTGCCCAAGCATCACTGGTGTGTGTGGGGAGCGAAGGCTAGGCTAGCTAAAAAAGTTAATGCTAAGAATGATAGGAAGGTGTCAGGACCACACAGCTTGCTGGCTATGATAGAGCACACAGTGCAGCTGGCTGCATATAGAGCTGCGTGTCCACAGACTGGGCAGATTGCCCATGCTGACCCGTCCACCGGCAGAAACGTTCAAGGTGTTGACTTGGCCTCCAAATCTAAGGTCTCAATCCAATCAAGCGTCTGTGGAATGTGCTGGACAAACAAGTCCGATCCTTGGAGGCCCTATCTTGCAATTTACAAGAAATTAGAAGATCTTCTGCTAATGGCTTAGTCTAGATACCACAGGACACCTTCATAGGTTTTGTGGAGTCCATGCCTTGACGGGTCAGAGCTGCTTTGGTGGCATGTGGGGGACCTACAGAATATTGGGGGGATGATGTTCATGCTGATCCGTATAGTTCCCCCAGGTATACCTAAAACACACATAGTTGACCCTGAGATATTTGACTTCTGACTGTAGGGGCTCCAATGCACTGTCCTGTCATGCTTGGTAGACAAATGCCAACGCAAATGTGTCCCTACAGAATGGGCGCGTTGCCAAGCAGCTGACAGCTGGGGTGCGTCAGGCAGGGGACCGGAGGGCCTGTAGCTTCTCCCGCTGCTGCGCTTTGGCTCGCTATGAGGCCGGCAAGATCGCCGCTGACGCCTTCGCCATCATCAAGAGCCTCAATGCTGCTGGCAACCACCAATCAGCATGGTGAGTGACCTTCGCTCTGAGCCAATCTCTGCTTGATGTGGGCGGGATGTGGCCCACAATAGGGCTGCCCAATATCACATGGCAGTATAATTGTGCAGCAATCCCCAGGGCTTCAGATGACGGGCAAAACTATGTAGGCGTAAGTAAATGGCCATAGTCTGATAAGCAGATTAATAGTGTCCCTGAAATATTAATGAGGTGCATTGTGATGCCCAAAAGCTCAGCTGTATAAATTTGGTGTATCCTTATGCTTATTAAATTCGGTTAGCGGAGAATGCCACATGGTACCGTTTTGGTAAATCATGGACGCGATAAGCACAAGTGGCTGTGAAGAAAGGGACAGATCAACAGCCGCAACATCTTTTAAAAGAGGGGGTATTGTGGATAAACAAGGTTGAAAGGTGGTGTCTGTAATCATTTGTAGGCACTGGTTTGTTTCTGTTAACGTAACTTTCAGCAACACCACCAACTTATTTGACACTATCAGTAGATACTAGTAAGTTTTGTCTGGCTATATTTTATTCCTGGTAAATTTTGTTTTTTGTTTCATAATATTAAGCTCTCGTATTTTTATAAAATAGCAATATGATATCGTGCAGCCTTCTCCCATGCCACCAGGGTCCAATTGGCTGCAATTCTGGTTCTGTTGGCCCAATTCTGGGCTGTGCTGGGGGGCCTTCAATGCTGAACCTGTTCAAGGTCAAGCTCTAGAACCCTCAAACTGAACGGTCACCTGAAACACAGAGCCCTTAATCTTCCACTATGCGCTGCTGAATCCTGTCTGTCTCTTTATGCTCGGTCCCTGAAATACTGCTGTGGTTCTGTGCAGGTCGCCCCCCCTCACGCTGCTCCACCTGTCCGCCAGTAAGTTCCTGGAGGCTCCAGGTGGATCCTCAGGCAGCATTGCTAACTTTCTGAGCAGCGACATTAGCACCACGCAGAAGGAATCTGCCGCTGCCTCCCCCACCCTGTGTTCCCCCACCCCTCGCTCTCCCACTGCCAGCTCAAAGGCAGGTCTTGTCCCCAAGCGGCTCAGCACCATCCAATCCTTCTTTCAGAGGGCTGGTGAAAAACAGGAGAGGCGTGACACAGAGTCGCAGCCCTCCCCCACCAAAACCCCACAGGCTCCCACCCCCCAGCGCTTGGCCCTCTCCCCCAGGCCCCAGGCCGAGCGCAAGCCTGGCATCTCCTCCTTCTTTGAGAGGAAAACCCTCGAGAACAAACTGAAGATCGTAAAGGAGCCAGCCTCCCCCGCAGATGGGGCCCCCCCACCACCCGCCTTGCCGGCGGCACGCGACGACCAGCCGAGCTGGGGAGGGAAAGGGGGCTCCGCTTGGGATGGAAGTGCGACTCAGGCAGGCAAAAATGGGTGGGATCCAGCGGAAACGGGCGCCCAGCCCCATGTGTCAGGGCCGCTAAGCCCCTCTGGCTGCAGCGGCGTCGACACCGTGAGGTGCGATCGCTGTGGCCAGCAGGTGTCAGCGTGGGACATGCCGGAACACGCCGACTACCACTTCGCACTGGATCTGCAGAGCTCCTTCTCCTCCACTTCCCCCAGTCCCGCCCCTGCAGTCGCCCCTGATCTGGCTGCTGAATCTCCCAAGTCATCCCACGGCAAGACAAAACTCAAGAGCCAATCAGGACCCCAAGCGAAAAAGTCCAAATCTCATGGATCCCACCCAACACTGGACTCCTTCTTCAAGAGGACTTGAAGCAAAATAAGACTGCTTGTATAGATCCATATAACCATGCTTTTTTTCACCTGCTTAGTAATGATTCGTTAAAATATACAAACCATTGCAATTTTAACAGCCTGCACATATGATGCCCTAACACAACATGCAGAGTTATGTCAGTGACGCTGAGCAGTTGCTCTTTCCTGCCTGAAGGGGTCAGCATGTGCTTCTATTCTGTTGACTGGCCTTGGACTGGGAAGTTTTTTTTTTTTTTTTTGTGGAATCGTCGCATTGACAGAAATGTTCTCCCATTAAGCACCTTTTGCTTGCATAGTAAATTAATGGAAATTAGGTATTTTTCATCATTTTCTGTCTTGCTTTATTTTAATGTTCTTGAATTTTAAGTACAGTAAACTATGGTGAATAATGCTGACTTATTAATCACCGTCATAGCTTGGGGGACGTCTTGTGTTAAACACAGGGATTTGCTTGCTGTGCTGGAATATAGGTTGACCTGTGTCCAATGGAGCTCAGGTGTCCATTGTGCGATTAAAGTCTCTTTGCCTCTGGTGTTGTTCTGGCTGCTGGTAGATAGTGACACAGGCATCTGCCAGCTCCCGTTCCTGCAGAGGAACAGCCTGTAGATCTGAAAAGCTCGAAGGCTTTTTCACACTTTATTGTTTTATTGGAGTGTCTAGCAGCTGAGGTCCCACAGCTATTCTGGCAGAGATAGAGCCTGCGAGAGGTGGGGCTATGATAAGCCCAGTGCCATGATCTCACTTCCTGTTGTGGGTTCCAGAGAGCTTCAGCCAGTCATTTCGTATCGGGGCCCCTGCAAATGAGCTACCAGCTGAGGGGAACGGTGCTGAATCCAATTTAAGGTCGTCTTTCCATCATAAATGCTTAATAGGTCCCTGTCTTAATAGGTCCCTGACGAGCAGTCAGAAAACATCTGCATTGAAAGTAAGCACTTTTCTGAGTGTTAAAAATGGGAAATGAGACAGCAGCACTGTGCCCACAACCCTGTGGATAGGTCTGTAATAAAGATTTATTTATATACACAATAATATACAAACTGGAACTGTACATAAGTCTCTGATAATTCAGTCAAAAGAAAGATTAAAATATTACTGTTTTAAAAACATTCCTGCATTGGTACCTGGTAAAAGAAACAATGTTTGTGATATTCGGGTGTGCTCCTAACTAGTGGAGGAAAAATGAAAATGTTTAAAAAATTTGCTAAAAGGTGACCTGCAAAGTTATAAAAGGAAAAACACTTTGAAACAGTGAGAACGGTTCAAACAGCTGATACACTGCTCTCTAAAGAAGGTTTGGTTTGTATACAAACCCCCCCCCCCCCCCGAAAAAAAAAAAATTGCACAAGAATTATGAACAAAATCGTCCAGATAGAAGCTGGGATCCGAAACGATTAAATGTTTCTACTTTGGAGCTTTTGCTGCATTTTAATGAGGAACTAGGTCGTCCTTCATGAATTATGTGGGTGAAACGGCCCAGAGTGTCGTGTCCGAAAAAGAACACGCCGTCCCCATTCGGTTCCAAAGAGTAGCACCAAACGAAGGTTTAACAAAAACATTCTGGAAACTCAGGGAAACGTGACAGTTGTCCCTCTTGTAGGCACTAAGTTTAACCCCCACAACTTAAAGAAGCGATAACGATAACAGGAAACGAATCCAGGAGACTGCTCTAAACGACCACTTGGTGGCGTCACTGTTGAAGCGAGCCGCTCAAAGATGCTGGATTAGCGCATGCTCACTCGGCTCTGCCAGTAACCTCACCAGCTTGGGTCTGGGGTCCCCAAAGCTACCAGACTAGGTCAGGCATCCTCAGTGTGCTGCTCGAAGATGCAGAGGACACCTTGGGGCAAGTTAGCAATCAATCGCTTACAAACAGAATGCAGTCGTTTAAAAATACTCTGCAGTGGAACTAAAGCACTTGTAAGAAACAGACAGAATTCTGTTTACTGACTGTCAACTTCGATTTTACAAAAGGCAATGCTTCCAGCTTGTGATTTACAGAAATCCCATCAAGGTCCCGCTTGACTGGGCTGATGGAGCCTTTCCGTTCTTGAGTTCAGGCGGAGATTGGGCGATCAGCCCAGATATGCACGAGACAAAACGGATCCGTAAAAACAGCCGATCTCCCTGTGATTCCAGAACCTCTGCGGCTACTGTCAATATAAATGCCTCTTAATGCCATCATGTTTCCACAGTTACTGAGAGAAATCTACAGTAATCAATCTTGCGCTGCCTGTCTCTAAGCTGCCCTTAGTAGCGGTGCAGTTCTGAGGCCCAAAAATATCCCACCAGTCCCAGGGCTTGGGTCTGATAAGGCAGTACTGATAAAGGGTAAGCACAGGGGACCTTCTTACCCTGGCTTATCGCTGAGGCCAGAGGACATCTAGTAGCTGCCATGAAGAGAGAGGACTCTTTTTTTGGTATTGTAAACGTCTCCAGCTGAGAAATTTCAACCAAGACAAACTTGGACTAAATGCTGGATATGCCTCCCTTTAAACGTTTAGCAGTTATGCATGTGACAGACATCTCAACATCCAGCACGACTTCGGCAACTTTCAAGGATATTCTCTTTCTTAAAGCTGCCCAATTTCCTTCAATACTACGCAATAGCACTCTACTTGACCTAGAACTGCCTGGTTTAGTCACGTAGCTGCCTCAGCATAATATTCACATATTTCAGAAGTAAAATATATCTGACATATTTTTCAGATTGCTAAAAACAGCAGAACTAGTGTGGCAGGCTAACAGCTTCGACACCAAGTCTTGCTGGTCAATAATCTGGTGAATGAGTCTTGGGACGGACGTATTAAAATCTGGCATGTAAAACTGTTAGTGTAATGCTAACAGCACTTTTTGTTTTATAAAAAGTGGGGGCTGGCATGGTGAGGCAGCAGAAGTAATCCAGAGGCCAACCCAGACCAAAGAGGAACAAAATCGGGAAGGGGGGGTGGGGGGTGGCGGTGCTGAATCATCATCAGCGGAGGACTGGTCTGGGTGTGCTGTGTTACAGGGAGACTGGCTGCAAACTGGTGACGTGTCCGATGCCCTTGGTCACGCCCTCTCGGAACAGCAGCTTGGCGCCCACCTTCAAGTACTCGGGATGCTTAATGAACCTGAAACGCACCACTGCCTTCTCCCCTGTGCGCAGCTCCTCCTGGAGAGAAACAGCAGGGGCACGAGCTGACCAATCAGGGCCTAGTCTGAAGGCGGGACTTCCTGCTCTTTGACAAAGTTCTTTTCAGTAGTAATTAGGAAATTGAGTACAGTCAATTTCTAGTGTGGGGGGGGGGGAATTCTAGTGAAAGTGGGGATACTAAATCAGCTCATTTTGTTTATTACATTACAAATACTTTACCTATACAAAATCAGCAGCCATAAATCATGCGTTTCAAGAATGGTAAAGGATATACTACAATGCTCAAAATAAAAACATAAAAATACACTCACAAAAATCCGCATTACTGCAGCTTAGTGCTTCCCAACCTGGTCCTCAGGGACCCACAGGTGGTCCATGTTTTTGCTCTTCCCAGCTCCCGGCAGAACTAAATCATGGACTGTCTGCAGGTCCCCGAGGACCGGACTGGGAAAAACTGCTGTAGATGGATAGGAGGATGTGAGGCTGGTGCTCAGAGGACGACCCACCTTCCCGTACAGACGCTCCACCATGGCCGTCTGCCTGATGTTTCCTATATGCACCGTCACCTGGAAGCCTTTGTGGAAGGTCTTGGCGTGGAAGAGCAGCACGATCTCAGCCTCAAACAGCCAGCAGATGGTGGGGTTCATCTGTGGACTCACCATCACCATGCCCTGTGAAGGGGGGGGGGACGACGACATCATGCCTGCAGTCCTTAACTAGTTGCTGAAAGGTTGCACCAGCATCCAAAAGGTAGAGGTGGAGATTTCAGGTCCAGAGTGTACGAATCCAGACCAAGATTTTGTTTCAACCAGCCAGTTGAGTATAAAGAGTCAGTCACAGAGTACTCGACTGGTTGGTTGAAGCAAAAACTTGGTCTGGATTTGTACTCTCTGGACCTGGCTGAATGGAGTAGCACTGTGGCACTGTAACGCTAAGGGGAACTGGAAACCTGGAGAAAAGCAGCACCCCCATTAACAATATGGGCTCGTAACCTGAAGACTGAGGATTCAAATCACGCAACACGAGCGCTTCCAGGAAAATACTGTATTGTGCAGATTTCTTTGAACAGAAGCACCTGTTACAATAACCTACATGACAATGAGCACAATGGGCCCCATAGCGACCAGGCCACGCCAAAGGCTGACCTTTCGAAGCAGCGAGCGGTCAAAGCTCCCCAGCGCCAGCGTGGCGGCCTGGCCCGCCCGGAGCACCCGGCAGGCCGAGCGGTTCCTCTGGATGCTGCACACCGTCAGACCCAGGAATTTGCCCTCGTCCGTGGGGCCCACCACCAGCTGCTCGCCCTCGCGGCAAATCCCACTGCGGGCAGAACCGGGGTATGATAAGCCGACCAGAACTCTGATGTCGGATATGCTTTAGGAGGCGTGCCGGGTCAAGGCACGTTCTGAAAGTCCCAGAGGACATGTGGGGGCTTGTTTATGCACTAACCTGTAGAGAGTTCCTCCTACCACTGTGCCCACGTCTGGCACAGTGTAGATCTCATCCACCTACCGGGACACCATCTCGGTTAGGTTGGGCTTCATTTAGCAAATTATGATCTGAAAAATTGTATAACTAAGGAAGCATGGTCAAACAGGTTCTGGGCTGGCTGATTGGTTAAGTGCCTTCCTGTAAAATCACTCTGCCGACGCTTAGATTTGAACCGACGACCTTCTGGTCACAGACGCAGCGTCTCAACCTGCTGAACCACCCCAAAGGGAGAAAAAAAAAAGAAAAAAAAAAAAAAGATGGAAATATGCATCTTTGAAGGACCTGGAATTCGGTGAGCTGCTGCATGAGCTCCTCCTGCTCCTTGCTGTTGCTGAGGGGGGGCAGGATGTTGAGAAACACCTTGAGTAGATCTAGGCTCTCCCCCGACACGCTGGACAGGGTGAAGATCGGCGTGACGCTAAGAGCGAAAACACAAGACTCTCCGTCAGAGGCTGAGGGAGATCGCGCTGGCCGCCGAGCTCTGGCCCACAAACTCTCCGCCGCAAGGACGACGTGTGCATGTATGTAAGCCCAGCTGAAGACCCCGCGGCGGACACACAGATGGCCGCGGCTATAAATAGCCCGTTCTGCCGTGAGCCGTGGAGGCACCGTACATCCTGTGCGGTAGGAATGAAGCGACGGGTCGCAGGCGACTCACCTGGGCGACTGAGCAAACTGCTGGGCGGCGGTGACGGCGTCGTCCTCGCTGGCCACCACCATGGGGACCTTGTTGCAGCCGGGCTGCTTGAGGATCCTCTCCAGCTGGCGCACGGTGCGCTCCACAGTGCCACACGGGCACAGGTCCACCTTGCTGACCACGATGAAGATGGGCACCTTCAGAGCCATGGCCAGCCCTAGGTGTTCCCTGGTGGTGCCCACTGGGAGCCAAATCAGAACTATCAGCGCTCAGTTCACCACCCCACCAACAGGAGACTCTTCTCCATTTTCAACACTGGACACACTGGTGCCAAAGCAGAAAACACCTCGAGGTGTCAGCATGAAATAACTAGGAGCATTCAGAGTCAGACACTGAGAAGAACGTTTTTTTTTGGAGGAAACTCTCTCCATGGCATACATAAAAAAACACTCTGGTTACAGAATGAAACATAACCGTGTTGATAGTACAAGGCAAATTAGTCAAACTGGTTTATTATGTCACAGATAAAAATCCAATCAGACGGGAAATGGGTTTGTTAGCTTTGAGTAGTGGCTATGCTCAAGGGACTCGAGACTCCTGTGAGAAGAACCAGCATGACTCATTACGATTTATCTAATTCACACTGGTCTCAAATACAGAACCTCCTCGACCCCTCCCTCCCAGATTTCCACTCCAACTCCATAAACTCAAGCCTTCATTTTGCTCCCGGCTGCCCCAGTGAAAGTGGAGATCGGAGAATCAGGTTTTCCACCTGACCGCCCCAGTAGGGCCAGTGACACCAGAGATCACTCCTCTGGTGCTGATCATGACATCTTTGAAATGTAACATCTTAAAGTTCTGCATAAGTAAACAGCTCCTTTTCATCTTATTCTTGCCCAGCTCACCCACTACCACGCTGAGGGCTTTGTGGAAAGGCTTACACAGAATACTAAACAGAACTTCATCAACACACAAAATAGCGCTCTGTTCTACACCGGACAGATAGGGGGCACTGCAGCAAATTTTTTTTAAAAAACAGCGACACTGGGCTACTACCAGGTGTCTCTTGTATTCTGTGTTCATGGTCCATTTTTGAATAAGCTGAACGTCTTTACAAATGCTGAACTAATCTGTAATACAATGTATAGTTAATGCATGTACAGCCCATCTAGGAAAAGGCAAGATCCAAAAAGGCACCAGGCATCTGTTTTCCAGTATTTATGCATGTGCTGACAGCAAGGAGATACGTTGTCCCTCCCGATATACGGGGATCTGCATCTGATGCTCATCTCCCCCGGCACAGTTCCCACACAGGTTGTCCTAAGTATTAAGTGCTTTATTTCCATCAGCAGTGAAAGCATGCTGTATGACACAAACATATACACCCCAACTAATGCCCTTAGGGTTCCTGTTACATATTGTGAAGGACAATACGGATTAGTTCTCGAAACAATGCTTGCATCACGGCTAGCATGGCGCTGCACAACTTCACCTATTCCGAATTTCTGACACCAGATGTCATATTGCGCTGTAACAGAATCATGTTGCTTCAATCCCAAATGTTGGCGAGCCCCAGTCTGAGGAGGGGACCTCAGCAGGCATGGTGGAGGTGCTGCAACTGAAAGACGAGCCCGAAGAAACCTGATTTCTACATACAGCTGACCCTTACTGTAGAGCTCGCCATTCCTCAGCGAGCCTTAGTGGCCGCTGCACACGGCACCGGACGGCCCTCGAGAGGAGTTTCCCTAAGCGTCAGGACCTGCTTGTAAACACATCGTCGCCACTCCCAGTGACTCTGATGCCATAAAACAGCCTGGATAGCTCTGATCTCGGTGATCCCAAAGAATGCTAATCACGCTAAGAGTGCACCGCATATAGCACAAGGGCATCGACCCCGTGGCAATATGACAGGCATTCCACAAGTGCCCGCCTGCATTAGCTAATTTGGGCACCAGTTTGCCAGCTTGTAAAAGCGATATACCTCTCCAAAGCCCAAAGTCTACTCTCACCCACTATTAATCATTCATTAAAATGCTTTCTATATGGAAAAGCACTGTCTCTGGCAAATGATGCAGTTGTTTTATGAGAATCCATTAAGCGCACTGGTCCCTGGAGCTTTCCATTATCTAGGTTTTACATATTTACTGGCATCACCGGGAAAACAAAGGTACAACGGCAGTGACATCCGCACGCCACTAATGGCCTCAAAGCCTTTCCTCAACGCTGCAGTCCTGACTTCCTTGGCACTACAGCGGTAAGTCAGCGGCACTTACAACACTGGCAGGGATCTCTGCCCCCCACCCTGTCACAGTCCACCAGCAAGCGGCTACGTAACAGAGATTCAGTTTACCGCCAGATAAGTAAGACTTTGGCTCTGGTTGCAGGAACAATACACCCTGGACAGGCCACATTCCCAACCCACTTTCGCGTGCGGCACTGACGCATTTCCCCCGTGCCGGCTATCCCCGAATCTGTGCCAGGCCGAGCCGCTACCAGCGGTGCATTTCAGGTTCTGTTTTCCTGAACCTTGAGGGCTACATCTAACTTCCACCTTACAGCTCATCTAACATGTGCGTTTTGGTCGTCCCTCCGCCCTAGCAAGAATTATTACCGCGCGTTCATCTGCCGTCCAATGCTTAAACATAATATAGCTGCTTCCGGGCAATCGTGAAGACATGACAGACTCACCGATGCCGGTGTTGGCGCCGACGACCAGCATGGCAAAGTCAGGGCAGTAACTGGTGAGGCCAAAGATGGTGGTCTTCAGGTACTTGTGGTGCCCGGCCAGGTCTATGAACGTGATCATTTTGGAGGCGCTCTCGCAGATCTCTTCTGCCGTACGAGACTCGCTGTAGTTCACCACCTGTGACAGAAGGAATCTTAGAGGTCTGAGGCGTAATGCTAATTACCAGCACACTGGTCCCCACAACAACCACAGCTCCGTTAGCCTGAGGGAGCCGTAGTGTCGTTGTGGCTTACCTCCCCTTTGCTGTTGAAGCCCAGGATCTCAAAGCTAATGCTGGACGTCCTCCCAGACTGAATCTCGTGGAGGTGTCTGAAGAGGTTGAGACGCGCCCGCCCTCGTCCGTTGTCCAGCTCACCTTGCGTCAGCACGCCCAGGAGGGTGGACTTTCCGGAGTCCACGTTTCCCAGCACTGCCACACGCAGGTCCAGGAACTGCGCACGTACACAGCCCGCGACGTTAGCATGGCGCTGGGCCACACCTTCGCGGTCTGACGCGAGAAAAACCCACCTGCTGGTCGTCCGGCACCTTCCTGACCAGGACCTCCGCGATCTTTCGGGAGACGTCGGGATCGTAGTCTACCTCTCTTTCTCTGAGGATCGTGATGTCGGCGCCAACCCTGCAGATGAAGGCAGGCGTCACTTAACAGATGGTACAGAAGCGGCCAAGGCACCCGGGGAGACACACCCCAAATGTGCCTTTGGCCCATGCAAGACTGGGCACTGACTAGAAAAGATAAAGTTTTCACAACATAAAGTCCCATAAAAAGTTTTATTTAAAACTTTGCCCTAAAAAAATGTTATTCATTTAAATATTCACTTCTCATCTAAGGTAAGGTGAGAAATTATTGTCACGAGAGATATTAAAGGGGGGAGGGGTTCCAGATGTAAACACACTTCTCTGCCATCCTGCGGAGAGTCCTGAGCGACGCCCTCATCTCCTCCTCCGACAGGCCCACCAGAAGTCCATTGTCCTCCACGCCGATCTGGTAGACGGCCTCGCCGCGGCCCTCCTGCAGACGCCATTTCAGCTGCGTGGCCAGGTGCTCAAAGCGATATTGCGTGGGGTTCACTAGCTTCAGCTGCCGGGAAAAGGTGCCGGGGAGGGGGGCGGGGTTAAGCTGTCAGGGCAGCACTAATTATTGGGCCAGCATCCATGCACACCTGGCCGGGCCAATAGCACTGCCCGACACATGTGAGCCATGCAGTACTGTAACGTAGACTGTAACATGACACAGCAGGACTCTGTGATGGCCCCATGAAGATGGGTGCCCAAGCCAGTCCAGCCCATAACAACACAACAACAAATAATAAAAATAATAATCATTATCATCAACATTAACTAGCAGCCTCCATACACCTAAACCCAAAACTGAAACTACAATGCATTATCTCCTTCTATTGTCATTTAAGCAGATAAAATGAATAAATTGAAATAAGACCAGAAAAACTGAAAAAGTGAGAAACAAAACAACACAATACAAAATTAAAGGCATAAACAAAAAATGGAAAGAATAAAAATAGCCCATAAATAAATAAATAGATTCAGACGTTTTTTTCAGTCTGGCCAAACATTACAGTTTTCCCCCAAAGCTAATACTGTGCCACCATGTGTATGGTTATTAATCCTTGACAGTCAGCGATGTCAGAACAGCCCACATTTACCTTGTATTCGATATTTCCTTCTTCAGCCTGAAATGGGGAAGAAAACAAATTTTAGCATGATCAACATGAAGGAAAAACCTAATTCTGCCAATTATTATTTTACTCTAAAAGTGCATAACTGCAAACTAAAATGCACTTAAAGCCTCAAACGCAAAATATAGTTAAACAATTTCACAATTGTTTGAGGGCTGCACAAAAACAGTACTTTCATGTGTCAATGATCATTTTAGGTCCACATTCTTTTTACTGTATAAAATTTCACGGGCGTAAATTCACAAGGTCATCAAACGCCATTAGATCATGTTAAGACTTGTCCCCTCTCGATTTGTAACAGGAAGCTGAAGTGCTTTATTTGGGGCGTTATCTCTGCATGTATGTATGTATAGTACTGCGCGTTTTCGCTGCTGACGGAAAATGCAGACTCAAAAGCGTCTCAACAAAAGCCAAACGAGCGAGATCCGTTTACTGGGCGAAATGTTTTCAGTAACACACCCACTGTGCCGTTAAAATAACCAGGGGTGACATCTCCTGCCGGTTGGCCTCTAGCTTACTCTAAATGACAACATATATTTTAAAACACGCTTAATGTTTACCTACAATTTCTTTTACTGGGATTTACATGCTCGTGGGGTTAATACCCCCACCTGACAGCAGGAGCAAGAGCAAACGTGTTGAGATACGGCTGACACGCTATATACGGCTGCTAAACTTTGGCTATCATGGAGGTTAGAACATGCATATATTCCTTTATCGGTTTTGCAAAGTACAGCTCATCCCACCCCATCGCTCTGCAGATTTTCAGGGTCAAAGTGACGCGACTTCTCCGTGGGTGATGCCTTCCCGCCCCCGTCACGATGTCAGCTCCCCGTATTTACAAACACGGCCAAGCCCGCCCAGCTGCTCCGCTATTAGAGCTATTAAAACGGCTATCGGGCAGCACGGCACCGTACAGGGGTGTCCTCCGAAGCTTTCTGCAAGCGGAGGGCACAAATGTACAAAAAGCACAGCAATGAGAAACGGCCATGCAGCCTTTCCCAAAATACAGCAAATCCTTGTCATATATAAGCAATTTAGCTGTAACGCTTTTAGCATAGCAAATAAGGATGCATTAGAAAAATCATGTTTCCGCTGATATATCCGCGAATGCTCAGCCTGAGTGTTATCATGAAGCACTGATATTGGCCACGTAGCATCGTCCAGGACGTCAGCGCAGCATAGCTTTGTCTGCCCGGCAGGACAGGACGCTTACCTCCGGAGGTAGGTATGGTGGGTTGTTGCTGGGTTTTGTGCCTCTGCTGGATCTACTCTTTGCCTTTTTCCCGTTTTTCGAACCGGGCTTTTTCAGCCCTAGCCCAAACCCGTTGCCCGCACCTGAGCCCAGTCCCTGCGAGCCGGACTTCAACCCGGCGCTGGTACCGAAGAGCTCTGACACCCGCGGATCCATTCCTTCAGACCCCTATTTATAAAATCACATTCGAATATATATTTTATTGAATCGGGTCATTCACACCGAATGGGGAAATACAGAAAAAAGGTAAAGATTTTCAAAAAATAAAAAAGGAAACAGACCACCTAAACCCCCCTACAGGGACTACAAAACAGATCTAACTCGTTTCCCCATATAAAATACGGATATACGTCATAGATCTCATTAATATTAATATAACGCCAAAGCTGTCTCCTCCTTGTCATTGGTCAATATGTCTGTCAATTACCTGATCAGCGATCAGTACTTATTTATTATTCATGACATGCAAGTCGCGCAAACGTTGAAATCTCCTGCAATAGTTATTGCTCTACTTTTGCGTCATCAAACGGAAAAAAGAAACTGAAACCTTTTGTAATTTTTCATTATCTTTTGTATTCCTTAAAAAACTTTAAAAACAAAGTTTTTATTGTGTACTTTAAAAGGACACAACTCATTATAGTATGAAGGGTCTATTGAAGTATCACCTGTAATGTCGTGTATTATCTTTCCTGAGTACTGCCCAAATTGTATCATATTTTTGTTTATTAAATAAGTTATTTTATAATCCATATTCCTGTTAAACCTAGAGCCACTGATGGGTTGAAAGCCACAAAATTACTATCACATTTATTATTATTGATGTTGTTCTTCTTCTTATTATTGTTTTGCTAAGATGCGCTATTGACTAGGAGCATTGTCAGATATTCTTTTAGAATCGTTAAAATATTTCAACAGTAAAATTAACTCAGTCGGTGCATGATTATTTTAAATGACCTAAGTACCTTGAGCTTTAAGGAATGCATAACCTGTTTCAGTTTCTTTGTTTCAAGTTCACACCCAGACATAGCACTGTTTGTTTTTATTAGCTATGTTAGCTAATGACGTTTTAGAAATTCTTGTGGAAAAAGAGTACCCGCATCATACTGGGTAGTGGATTACATCAATTTAATTGTATACATAATTTCAGACAACTATGCTAGGTTTGAATGTTTTTAAAACTTTATGTCTGTATATGGTTATATTTACACGTAATGCTTATTACGACGCCTTCAACGTCTAAGAATTTATACTCGAAACTATTTTCTGTGTTACAGTAGTCCCTCGGTATCCGCAGTTTTTTTTTAAGTGTAAAATGACCAGCGCATATTAATGTAAATTACTTTCTTATTTATAATTTAAAATAATTAATACCCAGTATGTGAAGTAACCTGAAGAATTTGTTCAAGAGTGCTGAGTGAATTTCGCAGTTGAACATAAATGATAATATAAGCACACGAAACGGCACGCCTGATTACTGCCTTCTAGTGGTTAGGGACAGGCTGAGCCGTGAATCAACGTATCAGATAGAAATCCTAAATTCTGTAACTATACAGGATTGGAAAACTTTTATTGTTACAGAGGACACGGTTTATAGATTGTAGTATATACTGATTCTAATTTTTAGGTCGTGTAAAGAAAAATATTTTTTTCCCTGGTCAGTACAAACATTTTTTTAACAAAACTAACTATAAAAGGCCGTTTAAATGAAATCAGTTTACGCATTTAAAGTGTCACACTTTTATTTGTGTATGTAACCTTCTAGTACGCAAAGGCAAAAGTTCAAAAAGTAAGTTTTTTTGCAGGTTCCGCTTCCGATTTCCCATGATGCATCGCAACAGGGGGAGATTCAAACCAATTTCCACCCTTTCCGAGAGATGGCGGAGCAGTGTTTCGGGCAAGCAGTCGCTGGTGGGGTGGACCTAACACACAGATCTGACAGCGATATCATTCCCGACCCGGAATGTAGTGAGGCAATGCCGACGGAGGGCTTACATGTAGACAATCGCAAAAAATCGTCCAGTATGATGGATCAGGCTGATAAAGAAAACTGCGATCTTCCGGCCCTGTCTGACTTAACGCTGGAGGATCGGTCCTCTGACGGTGGGTCCCGAACGTGTGCAGTGTTTCTCCGGTTTTAAGACGACGTTTGTATCACGAATCGAGTGGTTCAGCGAAAATCAAGAAGCGTATATTCCCCGAAGTCCCAATTGGCTGTACTGCTGTACCAGACTGTAGCACAGATGTATAAATGTGCAAAGAGTGTGTGTCGCTATTAGGTAAAAGCGTCAGCTCGTAACGGAGTATTTTCTGAGAGTTGGTTAAGGCATTTCGAGACGGACATCTGACTGTTAACTTCTGTTAACTGACGATAACTTTTGATTGTCCGTCGCATGGACGCGGCACAACCGACCAGCAAAATTAATCTTGCTACCATTACATATTTTATATTAGTCATCGCGCTGCATTGTTAATTAAGTTTTAATTTATATATATCTGTGTGTGTGTGTACGTACATTTTTTTCTTTTCCAGACAACTCTGAATCTCAGAAGAGGACAGGCAGTTTGGCAAACTGCACCTTGTCAGCAGACTTGAGGGCTCCCACAAACATCCCCGCCAGGCGGCATGATTTGCTGGATGATGAGGAGGTGGTACGGATGGCCAAGGAAGAGGGCCGGGTGGCTGTGGTGTTCCCAGGCAGAGTCACTCAGGACAGCTGCTGCAAGTTTGTCTGTGAGATCCTGAAGTGTGTCCTGTATCAACGACAGCAGCTCCCCATGATGTACGATCAGCTGATATATTACCAGAAGAAGCAGCAGGCGGCCGGCCGGGTATGACTGGGGTGTCACCTACCATGTGCCCTTTTTTCATGGGATAAGCCCCAGGTTCCACACTTCCCAATACTGGGTAATCATGGTCTTTGCATGTTGTGATTATACTGGGGCACAGTACAAAAGTGAATTTTAATTGGTTAGAAATGTTTTTTGCTTCTGTGTGATGTGTGGATCATTACTTTATATATTTAGGTACATAATTATATTGATGGTCTTGACTGTTTTGCATGACACCCCAAAATAAATTCCTTATATGTAAAAGTACCTGTCGATAAATAAATGATTCTGGTTGAGAAGACGGGCTGTTACTTGTGTTCAAGGTGGAGGATGCCGTCGGCCGGCAGGCAGCACGGCCAGGTGGCTGGGATTGGAGGAAGTGCCAGCGCACGCTGCAGGATCTGGATGAGGTCATGCTGCACCTGCAGGACCTGTTTTCCCTGAGCCGGGTGCCGCGTGTCCTGCTGATGCTGGGGGGCAGCGTCATGCTGCCAACGGAGCTCTATGAGGTCGACATGGAGGTGCTGGCGGCGGGCATGGGCGATGGCTTCCTCCGCACTGCCCCCTGCCTGCGGCAGCTCTTCCGAGCCCTCTTCGTGGCCGACATCCTGTCTGACGCCCGACCCGTCCGCCTCATGGCCACTACGGTCATGGCCTTGGCCCACCGGGACTGCGGGGTGGACTGGTTCCGGCCCAAGCTGGACTACCGGGTTCCGACGCGTGTCAAACGGCAGGTCATCTCCTTGTCCAGCGACCCGCCCCTCTCACATCGACCCACAACACAGGCCTGGGAGGATTATGTGTGGTTTCAGGCACCTGTATCCATCAAAGGCTTTTGCAAATGACCCACAGGAAGGCAGATTATAGTACCTTTTTAACATTAAACTTTGACTTGGGGAATCAATTTGCAGGGAGACAAAGGGACTGAAGGCAGGTCCCCACCATCCAGACTCTCAGGGTTTTACTCTGCTCAGGAGTTCAGAGGTGCTATTTTTAATCAGTGATGAATGTGAGCAAGGAAGGCCATGTTTTCCTGGTTTCACTCGTGTTCGGTGCATTTTAATACATGTGCATAATTCTTGGATTTTTTTTAACCAGTATTTGGTGCTGATTAGGATATTGCTTTGGGGGGGATAAAGTGGAGTGAGATCCAGACTGGATTCACTTTCCACCAATGTGGATCTTCAGCATGATGTGAACCAGTGTCTGCATCTCCTCTTCATGACTGCTTCCTAACTTTTTCTCATTTTTTTTTCTCACCCAACTTTTAAAATATATTTTTCTGTTTACTTTTAAAGTATTACTCCTTTTAAGTTATTTTATACCCTCCCCTGTTTTCACTGGAGGAAGCAATGTTGCATTGCACTTTATTACACCTCGTATGAGGACGTCTTGTGTGATGTGATCCAATCCTTATCCATAGGTCCCCAGTGTTTTCCAGGCATGAGTTGTGTGCATAGTGTATAGAAATATTAAAACTCCTGCAAGCATGTGGTTTTGACCTCATTACACATGCGCACAGATTTTAATGTCCCATGACAAGTATAATCGTAAAAACATGGCAGCGGTTACTTTATACATGCCGCTCAAAATTATTTCAGAAAGGAATCATTTTAAATTCAGAATGTATCTAACAAAAATCAGTCCATTAGACTCAATGTAAGTAGAACAAGCTTGTTAAAAGTAGTTCAACTTCTAAACATTTACCTTCTGCATTATGGAATTTTAAAGAATCATCAATGCAAAAACTTCTGTTTTCATCTTTGCTTCCTGAAACGCCTCAGAATTAGTTACTTCAGTGATTGACCGAAAGCACCCTGACCTCGGCGGCTGCGACCTGCTCATCGTGGGGCCCGTTAAAGCTTCTCCACCTTCTTCACAAACATTCTGATGTCACTGGCCAGTAGCTCGGGCTGTTCGAAAGCTGCGAAGTGGCCCCCCCGGGGCATGTAGGTGTAGGAGTGGATGTTCCTGTACCGCCGACGCGCCCAGGCCCACGGACAGTGTAGCAGCTCGTGTGGGAACGCCGCTAGCCCCGTGGGGACGTGCACATGCATCCTGAGGACAGTGACCGGTCACATCACTCTCCCGTGTCCAGGCAACATCCATGATATTTCCAGACACCGGGAATGCCTGATTCCGGTCCCAGTAAGCTACGATCTGCCCTGGTGTTCCATGCGTATATATTTTTTTGTGGGTTGATAAATAGTACTGTCTTTGAAAACATTAAATTAAGTGATTTAACTTGAGGCACACCATAAGATTTATTGGGTTACCGTATTTACGACTTTAGCATCAGAAGTTTAAGCTAAGAACATGCTAATGTTTTGGTCTTACTTGTAGTCCAGTCTGTTGTTAATGTTATTCTTCATGTTCTCTTTGTAGAAGCGCATGGAGGGCACAATTGTCCCCGTTGTCCAATATATCATCACGTTAGTCAGGAGATCATCAAGAGTAAATTGTCTGGGATACAAAAGTGGTTTTATGTGAAAGACGATTTCTAACATGCAAAGGGAGGAAGAAACGTTTCCACATAAATAAATTTGCTATTGGCATAATGAATGAAAGATATAATCATACATTAGAAATGTATATTTTTATAACAATCTAAGTTTTAGATATTCTGTGCTGTGATTCTAGCTTGTGGTTACCTTTCCAGGCCTCCATCCTCTTCATTCCTGTTGTTATAGTCAGTCCAAGTAGAAAACTTCTCCAGGATGTAAGCTGCCAGACCCACGGGGGAGTCATTTACTCCACAGCCAGCAGGGGGAGACACAGTCAAGGTTAAAAATATGTTCAGGTTTTGGTAACAACTTCCCAGTAGTTTATAGCAAGGGTGTTCAATCTCCCTTAAATTTGGGATCCCCAGATGAACACAGACCACAACAGTGTTAGAGACCCTCTTTTGTCATTTCATGCAAAAATGGACGATAACATTTAAATTTAGATATGTCTCTGAGGACCTCCAGCTGAGAAATCCTATTTTAGAGCAAGCTGGAAACTAGCCAGTGTAAAATTAATGCATACTCTTAAAGAAGTGCTCTCACCTACAGTGTCGGGCTTCGTGGCCTGGATATGCAGGTAGCCACTCTCCCTCAGTATCTCGTACACGTTCTTCTCCATGAAGGGGAAGAGCCGCTTGACATCCTCCTGGGTGAAGCCCACCAAGAAGGGCAGGTAGGGCCCGACGATCAGTGAGAGCAGCATGCCGAACCCTTTGCTTCTCACAGAGAAGAAGTTCAGATGCAGGCCCCTCACGCACCTGCAAGGTCACCAGAAAAATGAGGGCTGTTCACTTATACCAGGAACAGTATGGCTGATGTGATTTTGTGGACCACTCTACTCACTCCGGTTTCATCTGAGCCATATTGCTGGTAATGAGGGACCCCCAGTCGCCGCCCTGCAGGTAAAATTCTGTAAAGCCCAAGCGCTCCATCAACTTGAGGAAGATGCGTGCAGCATCCAGGGAATTAAATCCTGAGAAATACAAGAATTCAGTTTCTCTCACCCCTTTCAATCCTCTGGCTAAAAAAATGAAGTCTGCAAAGGACATTGATTCTTTGCTGTTTCTTACCTTGCCTGTTGGGGGCCTCAGAGAAGCCATACCCTGGAATTGAGGGACAAATGACCTCAAACGCCAGGCCGTCCTCCTGCTCAGTCAGCAGGGGCATGATCTTGTAGAACTCAAAGAAGGACCCTGGCCAGCCGTGAACCATCATCAGGGCTCTGACTCTGCAGCCCTCAGGGAGGTTGGGGGAACGCACCCGGATGAAGTGTACATCCAGCCCTGTGATTGGCCGGTGTGGTGAACACATGGAAAAAAAAACACACACATAGCAATACTGAACGGCCAATCACAATCAGCAAGGTAATAATGATAAACCAGTTTTGGATGGAACTTTATTATATATATATGATGATGACGCACAGTCATCCACCATGCTGTTGACCTTGAGTGATTTATTTATTGCCACTGAATCTCACCTTCAATTTTGGTTTTGAAATGCTGATACTTATTGAGAATATCAACCTGTTTCTTCCAGTCAAACTCATTCCTCCAATAAGAGACCACCTTTTTGAGGTAGGTGGTGTTGAAGCCATAGTGAAAACGTGTATCCTCTAGGGGTTCAGTGAACCTGGCCTGGTCGATGCGTCTGTGGAGATCCTGGCAGGAGGGAGTTGGAAAGTCAGTTGTTGTTGAGTCAGTTGCTCTGCATGAACAAGTTGAGGGAGGCGTAAAAAAAATTTCCCCACGGGGATTAATAAAGTGTATTAAAAAAAAAAGAATTGTTATGTAAGCAGAGGTGAGAGTAAAGTAAAGGTTTAAATGTATTCCATCTGGCAAATCAATCTTTTGTTTTCCACAGAATAAAAAAAACTATGTAATGTTATTCCACTAATCAACTGGCAAGTTGATTCACTGCTGGCACCAGCAATATTAGACAAAACTTTATCGTTCATGGATTGACTTGGAGTCCTTTTCACTGGCCCAGGGCCATTTTTTTCACAGCTCAAACGTGCAGAACTAGTTCTAGATTGGGAAAAAGTCTGGCACCAGAACCCACTTGGAGGTGATGATGCATCACCACATTGAGTACCAACTGTCACACCCTGTCTTGATGGGAGGAGTTAAAGCTTTATAACCTACTTTGACTCATGACCGCAGATTTGTGTCTCTGAGGAGCAAATAGCACGTCACAGAAAACTCAAAGACAATCCCTGATGCATTCCTTACCTGAATTTCACCTTCTGACATTTTTACTAGAAATGGGTAAATACTTTTGTCCTCTGACAACGGCTTTGGACCAACACCCCACCAGCCATCACCCATCGGGAGGGTCTTTCTCTTCCTCTGAGTAGCACAGTAACATGCTGCTAATCCACCTACAGCCAAGACAGCTCCAGATGCTGCCAGGAGGTGCACCCTAGGTGTGTCCAGGCTGAAAAGTGTCTGTCTGCAAAACAACCAGAACACAGTAGGCCCAGGTAACACCTAACCCACGGGCATTCACCGACAGGTACCTACACATCACAGACGGACTAGCAGGATTCCTTTTTCATTACAATGGGCTGAACTCCAACTTACAACCTTCTTACAGCAGCACTGAAGCCAAGTCACCAAGAAATGCAAGTGGCCTCTATGTATGTACTGTACATAACCATGTAGAATGGCTTGATTTTTCTCTGATACATAGTTATTCATCAATTATAAACTTTCTTCTATAATTCTATAAAGCACATTCATTAATATGAGTACTTTGAGTACTCAACTACAGTACATAGTAGTTAAAATCACAAATTAGGAAATCTACCTTCTGATATTTCTTTTTCTCTTTTACTAATCAAAATTTTAATACACATTTACAAATGTACTTATCCCTACTTTACCCTGGTGAGACAACCAGCTTGACCAGCTTAATTCAGTGAATTTGCTTAGACCAGCTAAGACCAGCTACCAGCATAAACTGGTTTTTCAGCAGGGTTTATATAGCATTGTACATATTACATCAGTAATGTGGAAAAACATCTATTTGTTATGGTTTAAGTAAAGGGACTGGGCCCCTATCCAGATTGAACATCGTTATGACTCTGGATTCATTTTGTAACATAATTACACGCAAATGGGAAGTATTAAATATAACTAATAGAGAAATTATAGCAATCTCAAGATCTGTCAAAGCGCGCAAATCTAAGCTTGGGATCAATAGCATGGCTGTAAACACCATGTCCTCGCTTTTTAAACGACCTATACTTGCGGAAGACAACATACGTAACTACTACTTTCATTCAAAACGAGCTTCCTGTTGATTCTTCTGCATTTTGTTGTACAATATACAAAAGATAGACCTGACATAGTCTAGACTGGGTATCCAAAACATTTAAAATTATGAGCTAACTCGTAATCTTTTTTGACGCAGACATTTGCCATAAATGATTCGTTTAATTTGTTCTTCCCTTTTCGTTGACGACATTAGTGTATTTTGTGGTAATCGTCTTTACTCACCTAATGCTCTCCAGAGTTTGCATATCTATTTAGGAAGATCTATGTATGTAAAATGTGCTGCTTTTTGCGAGCAAAGTTCGACGCTAACTGTAAGATTCATCTCCTATTGCTGCAGCCCCACCAACTGGCTAAAATAGGTCTGTGGTTGATTATTAACACGCACGCTGGCCTGAAAGTGCCACCGACTCGGCGGATAAGCTTGGATAAACCCCCTTTTCCATAGCTGTCAAGTCTCCCGTTTTGGCCGGGAAACTACCGTATTTTACCCCTCCTTTCCGCCGTCCTCGCGTATTATTATTTTTCCAGAAAATCTCCTGTATTATAATATAGTTAAAAAATCCTCTGCCACTCCAAACTGAACTGTCAGTTGCCTCGCGAGAACTGCCACCTGCAGTAGTCTGCAGGTCATTTACAACATTAACCAGTTCATAAAAGCGGAGGTGCCAAAAACAACGTTACTTTCACCTTCTGTCACAACTTCAACAAGGATACAAAGTCTGCAACAAATCTGTATAATAAGTTATTAGTAAGGGGCGGCATGGTGGTGCAGTGGTTAGCACCGTTGCCTCACACTTCTGGGACCAGGGTTTGAGTCTCCATCTGGGTTACATGTGTGTGGAGTTTGCATGTTCTCCCCATGCTGTTGTGGGGTTTCCTCCAGGAACTCCAGATTCCCCCCTTAGTCCAAAGACATGCAGAGGCTGAGTGGAGTTGCTAAATTGGTGTGCATGCGTGAGTGACTGGTGTGTGAGTGTGCCCTGTGATAGGCTGGCGGTGTGGTGGTTAGCTGTTGCCTCACACCTCTGGGAACCAGGTTTGAGTCTCTGCCTGGGTTAGTGTGTGTGGAGTTTGCATGTTCTCTCCGTGTCATTTTTTCATTTCCCCCCACGGTCCAAAGACATGCTGAGCCCGTTTGGAGTTGGTAAATTGCCCATAGGTGTGCATGTGTGAGTGTGCCCTGCAATAGGCTGGCCCCCTGTCTGGGGTTGTTCCCTGCCTTGTGCCCGTTGCTTCCGGAATAGACTCCAGACCCCCCGCGACCCAGTAGGATAAGCGGATTGGAAAATGGATGGATGGATGGAAGTTATTAGTAAATGCCAGAGAGCCACATGAGTGAACATGGGAAATTAAAAGGAAATGTGAACTGAAAATAAAATGTAAATGGCAAGTGGTTATTTTAGTTTTCTTGTACACCTGTCTTAAAATGTAAGGGATACTTGAGCTTGGTTGGTGTGGTAGGATGGCTCGCAGTGAGTGCCAGAAAATTTCCCTTATTTTCCAAACCTTGAGAGGTACACTCTTTTCTGGTCAGATTTGTTAAACATGTTAACCTCCCCAGGAAAAAATGCACCGTGAAAGTTCACAGTATAACTGTTAAGTTTTCAATTAAACCTTAACTCTTCATAGTTCTAGTATAAAGTTTACAGTTGACGTTTCATAGTAGAAGTGTGAACTCTTGCTTTACTTTGAAGTTCATGGACGCCGCTTTTGGTGTTAAATCATTCTGACAGTGAAGTTTTCAGTTGAACATAATATAGTTGAACTGTGGAGTTAGTTTGGTAATTCATGCAATATACAGTCAACTGTGAATATTTCTATGTTCTATGAACCAAGGTCATAACCATGAAGTCAACATGGGGGGGGGGAACAAGGCTGTAAGATTAATTAATGCCCAATCCCCTAAAACAGGATAAGAACACTGACATTGCTCATTGTCTATCATAATTAGTACTGTGTATACTGATAATATTGCCACACAATGTACTCCGCATAACATTCTCTTTCGGTAATGCCCTAACTTTAATGCAAAAAGGGTGCCTCAGCCATCAACATTGCACAACCACATAAAGATCTTATTATTTAATGCCCCGTGTCACTCTGGTTACTAGTTTGTATAACCATCTAGAGTGTATATATATTTTATATATATATATATAAATATTTATATTTACTCTTTGCAGTATTGCAGTTAGGTTTTTATTATTACCTCATTCATGTATTTTTTCTTTTGTATTTTCTTTAATTATTTGATGTTTATTGGCTTGTTTGTTTCGGAGCAAAATATCAAGACAAACTCCTTGTAAGTATCGCCTTACTCGGCCAATAAGACTAATTATGATTCTGATATATTGGGGAGGACATTGTGAGCACATCTGAATATTGGGGGAGGAGGGGGGGGGGTCACTTCAGGCCTCTGTAATCCCTAGACACTGTACTCTGTGACAATCATGGGAGGGTGGCTGTTTCTGAAATGCTGGAAATACCACATCTGGCATCAAGTCACACCCTGTTTGAAACCACTTGGACCATGTATCTTAGCTGTCCTGCTATTTAGTTGAGAGGTTAATGATCTGAATTGCAGCTACATGATTTTCTGTCTCCATTAACAAGCAGGTGTACCTAAGAAACATGCCACTGAGTGTACATTCATCAGACAGAAGTGATTTGGGCCAAGATAATCAGTGAGCAAGTACACTATCTGGCCATTACAGGAATTGCCTAATTTAAGGCACACCCATTGCTGACACAGGTGTTTAAGTAGGCACACATTCACGCAATTTCCCACAATGAACATTAGTAGCAGGGTGATTATTCAAAATACGGCACTGTCATAGGATGCTATTGTTAAAATGAGTCCGTTCGCCACATTTCTGCCCTGCTACCGCTGCCCTGGTGAACTGTAAGTAAAATGTTTATGTAGATCAAAACATTTGGAAGCAAGTTCAGTTGTGATGTAGTAGGCCATGCAAGCTCAAAGAAATGGACCTGATCACCCAACATCAACGTCCAACCTGAATGGCAGCAAATCCCACAAACAATGTTCCAATATCTAATTTAAAGCCTTCTCGAAATAGTACAGACTATTATAGTGTTACGCGCCATAAGGGAGACACGTGCCGTAAGTTTTGGGTACGTGCTGTAAGTGTTACGTGCCGTAAGTTCAAGAGGATGCCTACAGGTTCTTCTGACGTCCTCGCCTCTTTGATCTCCCCTCTGGATACTGTCACTTCGGCGCTGTGTTTGCGTGTTCGACTAGGTGTGTGTAAGGAGTGTCTGCCTTTTTTGTTTCTTCGTAAACGTTAGGGAATTACTGTTTGTTTGGTTAGGGAGTTAGGCTCAGGCATTGTTGTTTCATTCTATTCTATTGTGTTCACTTAGTATTAGCTTAGCTGGGGATGGTGTTTGGTTGATGTGTTTTGTTTGTTCCTTTGGCCTTTGTCACTCCTGTCTCGTTCGTTACACCTAGTGTTTGTAAAGTGTCCGTGAAAAACTATTAAAAAACTGCTTTCTGTCCCGTATTTCCCTCTCCAAGCTCTGGTTGTCTTGTGCTTCCCAATCCCTCCTTCCCTTTCAATTTGTTCACATTTATACCCTTTAGAAACCCTTCAGGGTTTCAGAATGACCCCTCCATGAATAGCCCCCTTGCTACGGTGGAGAGGTTTGTGTGTCCCAGTGATGCTAGGAGCTGTGTGGTTGGGCCTTCACCCACGGGGCCTGGCTGGTCATTGCCTGTAGGGGGAGCCCTAAGGGTCCGGTGCATTGTAGATCGGATGGGAGTTGTAGGCAGAGGCCTTGGCAGACCAGACCCCCGGCTACTGAAACTGGCTTTAGGGATATGGAATGTGTCACGGCAAAGGAGCCTGAACTGGTGCAGGCAGTTGAGAGATACCATCTGGGCATGGTCAAGCTCACCTCAATGCGCATCATGAGCTCTGAAACTGAATTCCTATGTGTTTACTGGCCTGGGAGTGCCTAGGTATCTCTTTGGAGGAGCTGGTGGAGGTGGCTGGGGAGAAGCAGGTCTGGGAATCTTAGCTAAGATTGCTACCCCGCGACCCGACACAGATAAGTGGAGGACAGAGGATGGACTGATGGATGGATGGTTCGCAAGGGCATAGATTTGAATATGGATGGTAGCAATCTGTACCTACCAATATTGTGGGAGTACCATATGTATTTAGAGAGAGGCTGGTCTGGGGCCGATTTCATCCCTGCCAAGATTTATTTTTCATGTTCCCTTCTGCGCTTGTCTTATCACTTTTATAAACGGCCGTGTACCTGGTCTCTAACTCGCTGACTCCAAAAAACCCGAGAGCCTGTTCGATGAACGAATCGAGCTTATGGGTTTTCAGACACATGGTCGGTGAATCATGCGGATGGTTTGCGAACCGATCCCAAGAGCCATTGCTGTGTTTATTATGTAAATACACAATTAACCAATTAATTGGTTTTCCATTATTTCTCATAGGGAAAAGCCGCCTACATGTTGATAGCACTTCACTATTGCCCACTGTCCTTCTCCAAAGGTTCTATAAGCTCTCTGGTCTTTGCTCTCTCTTGCATGCACTCTCACTTTAGAAAACAAATGTCCGGGATATTTTCCATAATTTGTGGGGCGCCAGGGAGCTGCAGGAGACTCTTGGAGAGCTTGGATGTCTGCCATGTTAATGTGCCTCTGTTATAATAATAATAATAATAATAATAATACATTTTATTTATATAGCGCTTTTCAAGATACTCAAAGACGCTTCACAACACAATAGGATAAAATATCACACAATATACAACATAAAATCAAACATTAAAAGCAATTTTAAACAGGTGAGTTTTGAGTTCTTTCTTAAAAGTGGGGAGGTCAGAGCAGTCGCGGAGGGATTTGGGCAATGAGTTCCAGAGGGTGGGGGCAGCGATGGAGAAGGCTCTGTCACCCCAGGTTCGGAGCTTGATCCTGCAGGGCAGGGACAGGAGGTTCGAACTATTCTCAAAAATAGAGACAAGGTTAAAGTCCCATTACTCAAAAAAGAAAGACAAGACACTACTTGTATGGCCTGCCTATGCTAGCAAATATCCGTACAAGCCACTCCCTCACCATAGGGAACAAATGTCACGTGACTTCAGTGTTTATATAACCTCAGCAGCGAACTGTGTTTCTGTTTATGCATCCAGATTAAAACGGTGTAAACTGGGAGAATGGCTTTTTCTTGGAATGCAGTAGGACTCTGTCTTGTTGCACTTTTAATGGTGGCGAATGCCACTCTTGTCGGTGGACCGAGTGATGCCAGCTTGACTGACCCAGAAGTGAAAAAGGCCCTTCGGTGGGCTGTCTCGGAGTACAACAAGGAGAGCAACGACGCCTATCTCAGAGGGGTCTCAAAAGTAGTCAAGGCCCAGAAACAGGTTTGTAGTCATTAAAATGTGTTTCTTTCATTTAAAACAAAAAGGATTAATGGTATGCGTCATCAGTAATAAAATTTAAAAACAATTAAAACTGTCACAGGATTCGTTAGTCTTTTATTTCCAATTTCCTTTGAGATTTTAAGTTACCAAATACTGTACTTAAATAACCAAAACTACTTTTACTGAGTTGTGTGGTATCCCAGTAATCTGTACTAAGGCAGTCACTGTTAGATTGAAAAAAACATAACTAAAAGAGAATTGCAGCCATTTATGTATGAAAATAAAAGCAACATGTATTCATTAAAGCAGAAGCTTTATTTGAGAGAGAGTTAATGTTTGGTATCTGGTTATAAATATATGGAACTCAGTCTTACTGTTTTTGTGAAGGTCTAATGCATTTTATTATTAATATTGGGTACAACTATAAGGTTTCCATGATTCTTTTGTTTACACTGTAAGCCAATTATCAAGCCACTAAAGTGATACACCTGTCTTTGTAGAAAAGAAAATGTTCTATTATATTTTACATACCACCAAATAAATCTATGCAATGTAATGCGGTCGGCTAATTTCCCATACTTTAATAACCATTTGATCATTTAAACTTTATGCTGATTTTTCAGAATGTATGTAGTGAGGTACGATGTTTAATAAGGAGATGTGTAGTTCATGGAGACATTTACTATGGTTAAGCCTTTTTGAACCTGAATGTTCTTGTAATCAGAGGTGCTTATTTAAAACTTGATCTGTTCCTTTAAAAATGTTGCCCACAGGTCGTCAGTGGCATGAAGTACATTTTCAGAGTAATTCTGGGTGGTACCACTTGCAAGAAAGGTCGTGTATGTGAAGCGGGTTCAAACCTGACAAAGGTAAGGAGCCTCACCCCCCCGCAAACACCCCCACACAGCTTCCCATGTTCCTCACCGGGATGGCTTGTTCCCAGTGACACAAATTACCCAGAGTCTCTTAGCTACCAACTTAAATCATGTGATGAGTCATAGTTTTGGTGACTTGGAGCTTTCATTGACACATATAAAATGTGATTTTTATATAATGTGTCTGTGATGGCTTCATGTAATGTTGACATATATGTGAGTTTTTGTGAGTGTGCGGGGGGGGGGGGTGTCTTTTCAGCAAGTCCCTCTGACACCTTGACGTATTAATTCATTAGATTCTCCTTTAACTGGTTTAATTTTTTCTTTCAGCAATTGATTTGCACTTTTGAGGTATGGAGCCAGCCCTGGCTGAAGAAAACTGAGTTGGTGAAGTATGACTGCACAGGATATATCCCTGAGCCCTTGGTGCCCAGTGTACCTAGTAGCTAGGGTTTTGTGATGCAACACAATTTTTTATTACAATTTTTTGTTTTCATATCACTTGATAATGATAAGAATCATGTTATAATTGTACTGATTATTTCTTTACTTCAGGGCTCAATTTTTGCGTATAGTTGTCTTAGGATTCCTCTTAAACAGATTCAGAGCAAGAAAAAGTTAAATGGACTCCAAAATGAAATGTAATTTTAAATAGAAAAGATGCTGTTGGATCAAAAACAATGTATTCTCTGGACAACCCTGTCACCCCTCCCCCATCTCATCACTACTCCTCCCACACCTTCAATCTCTACAATTACTGGATGGATCAACTGAAATTATGAAAGCTAATAAATGTGTTTTTACACAAATGCCCTGAGTTCACAACTCTGAAACTACACTCATTTATTGCACATTCCACTTACAGGTCAATTTGCACAATCTTTCTCCACCAATTAGTTAGGTAACTGTATTTCTTTGTGTGTATCTTAATGTCTTAAAATGACATGTATATATCTAAATAGTGGTACCTCAGTTATTGAACTCATTAGAACTCCAATATCTTAAAAGTCGAACAAACCAGTTCGAAAAAAAGTACCTAGAGCTCCATCTGGATCTCAGAAGTCAAACAGTAAACGCCAACTTAAGATAACTTGTACGCGCGGGGAAATGAGTCACGCGGCACGTCTCTCAGCGGAAAAAATGCTTCAGTCTCAGCCTCGCATTCGCTGTAATATAGCATCGCGCATGTTTACACTAACTGAATACATATGTTTAGAGAGCAAAATACATTTAGACAATGATATACTGTAACAGTAATTATTATTATATAATAAAATACATTTTAAAATTAAGATTTCTTATTAATTACCTAATTAGTAATTAATTACTTACGGGGTTAACGAGGGGGCGTGGCACATGGAAGGAGCGGACGGTCGGGGCAGGACACAATGTTGGGATATATTTATTTTATGTCTGCCATGTTAATGTGCCTCTGTTAGACAAGGTTAAAGTCCCATTACTCAAAAAAGAAGAACAAGACTCTACTTGTACGGCCTGCCTACGCTCGCAAATATCCGTACAAACCACTCCCTCATCAAAAACAAAAGTCACGTGACTTCAGTGTTTATATAACCTGCGTTTCTGTTTATGCGTCCAGAATAAAACGGTGTAAACTGGGAAAATGGCTTTTTCTTGGAACGCAGTAGGACTCTGTCTCGTTGCACTTTTAATGGTGGCGAATGCCACTCTTTTAGGTGCACCGAGTGATGCCAGCTTGACTAACCCACAAGTGAAAAAGGCCCTTCGGTGGGCTGTCTCGGAGTACAACAAGCAGAGCAACGACGCCTATCTCAGAAGGGTGTCAAAAGTAGTCAAGGCCCAGGAACAGGTTTGTAGTCATTAAAATGTGTTTCTTTTATTCAAAACAAAAAGGATTAATGGTATGCGTCATCAGTAATAAAATTTAAGAATAATTAAAACTGTAACAGGATTCGTTTAGTCTTTCATTTTCCATTTCCATTGGGATTTTAAGTTACCAAATACTGTACTTAAATAACCAAAAATGCTTTTACTGAGTTGCGTGGTATCCCAGTAATCCGTATTAAGGCAGTCACTATTAGATTGAAGAAAACGAAACTAAAAGAACACTGCAGCTATTAATGTATGAAAATAAAAGCAACATGTATTCATTTAAAACCGAAGCTTTATTTGAGAGAGAGTTAATGTTTGGTGCCTGGTTATAAATTGTGAATGTGCTATATGTAACTCAGTCTTACTGCTTTTGTGAAGGTCTAATGCATTTTATTATTAATATTGGGGACAACTGTAAGGTTTCACGGTGGTGTGGTGGTTAGCACTGTTGCCTCACACCTCTGGGAACCAGGTTCGAGTCTCTGCCTGGGTTACATGTGTGTGAGGTTTGCATGTTCTCTCCATGTCATATTTTCCTTTCCCCCCCACACGGTCCAAAGACATGCTGAGGCCGTTTGGAGTTGGTAAATTGCCCATAGGTGTGCATGTGTGAGTGTGTCCTGCGATAGGCTGGCCTCCTGTCCAGGCTTGTTCCCTGCCTCTTGCCCGTTGCTTCCGGGATAGACTCCAGACCCCCTACGACCCAGTCGGATAAGCAGGTTGAACGATAGATGGATGGATGTAAGGTTTAAACGATTTGTTTAACTCTGTAAGCCAATTATCAAACCACTAAACTGATATACCTGTCTTGGTAGAAACAAAAATGTTTTATATTTTACGTACCCCCAATAAAAATCAATGTAATGCGGTCGGCTAATTTCCCATACTTTATTAACCATTTGATCATTTAAACTGATTTTTCAGAATGTATGTAGTGAGGTACGATGTTTAATAAGGAGATCTGTAGTTCATGGAGACATTTATTATGGTTAAGCCTTTTTGAACCTGAATCAACATGAATCGTGAAATTTTCAGGCAGTAATTTTTTACATTCCGGTGTAAGTACAACATTTTTGCATTTTTTATACTGATTTGGAAATCATTGCTAACATTGCAAAACAAGTAATTCAACTTAAAACTTATGGTAAATACATTGATCCATCTTACACCTGTTTACCTTGATCAGGATTGCAGGACTATAGGAAGATATTAATTTAAGTGAAAAACTGGAATATGTTTTGTTAAATACTAAGACTGTTGCTGTAATTCATTTGAACCTCATTTTCAATGTAATATCTGCCTAAATGTGTCTTTAATCAAATGTTCTTGTAATCAGAGGTGCTTATTTAAAACTTGATCTGTTCCTTTAAAAATGTTGCCCACAGGTCGTCAGTGGCATGAAGTACATTTTCAGAGTAATTCTGGGTGGTACCACTTGCAAGAAAGGTCGTGTATGTGAAGCGGGTTCAAACCTGACAAAGGTAAGGAGCCTCACCCCCCCGCAAACACCCCCACACAGCTTCCCATGTTCCTCACTGGGATGGCTTGTTCCCAGTGACACAAATTACCCAGAGTCTCTTAGCCACCAACTTAAATCATGTGATGAGTCAGTTTTGGTGACTTGGAGCTTTCATTGACACATATAAAATGTGGTTTTTATGTGTCTGTGATGGCTTCATGTAATGTTGACATACATGTGAGTCTTTGTGTGTGTGTGTGTGTGTGGGGGGGGGGGGCGTCTTTTCAGCAAGTCCCTCTGACACCTTGACGTATTAATTCATTAGATTCTTCTTTAACTGGTTTCATTTTTTTCTTTCAGCCCTACATTTGCACTTTTGAGGTATGGAGCCAGCCCTGGCTGAATAAAACCCAGCTGATGAAGAATAACTGCAAGGAATATAATCCCTGAGCCCCTGTAGCCTAGTCTACTTTGTAGCTAGAGTTGGGTGATACAACACAATATTACAGTGATTTTTTTAATATCACATGATAATGATTTGAATCACGTTATAATTGAACTAATTATTTTTTTACTTCAGGGCTCAATTTTTGCGTATAGTTGTCTTAGGATTCCTCTTAAACAGATTCAGAGCAAGAAAAGGACTCAAAAATGAAATGTAATTTTAAATAGAAAAGATGCTGTTGGATCAAAAACAATGTATTCTCTGGACAACCCTGTCACCCCTCCCCCATCTCATCACTACTCCTCCCACACCTTCAATCTCTACAATTACTGGATGGATCAACTGAAATTATGAAAGCTAATAAATGTGTTTTTACACAAATGCCCTGAGTTCACAACTCTGAAACTACACTCATTTATTGCACATCCCACTTGCAGGTCAATTTGCACAATCTTTCTCCACCAATTAGTTAGGTAACTGTATTTCTTTGTGTGTGTCTTAATGTCTTAAAATGAGATTTATGTATCTAAATATTTCTATACATTTCTCATTTGCAATATGACCAACATTTTCAATCCCATTGCAGTAAGAGCTATAATATATTTACCATATAAACCATATGCAGTGCCCTGGAAAGGCCACAGACAGCATGTACTAAATCGAGTTCACAATTTAGCTTGACATGTTGATATGCCCATGAAATGGTAGAGGTTAAAATGTGCAGACATTTTTTTCATGCTTTCAGTTTGCTATTTGAGCTCTCAAATGAATTGTTGTGCTCACGTCTTAGTTATTTGTGTTCTTACCTAACGTCACAACAAGAAACGTGGAAGGAGTGATGATCCATATGCAGCTTTAATAAACTGAAGGAAAGTTACACAACAGGAGGAAACAGATTACACTAGGAATGACCAGAAACCATCCAAGTAGTGGGTGGAAGCAACTTTGTAATACCAGTGATAACTGTCAGCATAGCTGACATTTTCTCATGAATCGGACAATTCATGTAGAACAGGCCTGTAGAATAAAATACTCCTGCTTTATCCCAACATCTTTTGTTTCTTTCTATTGAAGGTATAGACCCATTTCCTCTTGACCTTCTTAATTTTAGTTGAAAACCACTTTGGCTGAGTTTTCACTGTTATTTGTTTATTTAGCAAGACACCGGTTTTAACCCCATTTGGGCTTGCAGTAATGTGCTACTCAACAGTTCTGGTATTTACCTCCACCCAGTTTACCATCTCCAATTTCTGCCTCATCCCATTACAGTTTGCCTTCCTAATATTGTATAGTTTTATTACTGACTTTGCTTTATGGACATGAAAATTCACCTCAAATTTAATAGCATTATGATTACTGCTGCCAAGTAGATCAAGAACCTCGAGTTTACCAATTCTGTCTTGGTTATTTGAAAGCACAAGATCAAGAATGGCTTGTCCTCTGGTGGGAGATTTCACAAACTGGGTGAAAAAGCAGCCTTGTACCATTTCCACCATATCAAGTTCTTTTGCACGTGACCGGACGCATTTACTGTAATTTACTATGTACTGGTAAATTAAAATCACCCATAAAAATCACATAGTTTTTATTACTCATACCCCTGATATCATTATATAAAGTTCTGCTCCCCTCTCTACAGAAACAGTGATTAAATAATGAACACCAGATGATGAAAACATTTAACTAACGTAACACCAGGGTAGGAGTAATCAGGAACAAGCTGGGGTTGAAACAGGATGATCAGTGACATCTGCTGGCCAAATGGGAACATGACATGACTGAGAGACTGATCCTGACACCTAAACAAAATGTAGGAACTGTAACACCCCAAGGGTATAATTAACTACCATGTAATGTCATACAGACACATGCAGAGCCCATTACAATTTTCTTCTGAGATCAAATGCTACCTAGACTATTTTGAATGCACACACACAAGCTCCAGTTCCCTGGCAAAAAAACTGCTCCACAGGCATAGTGAGGTCTACATAAAATTTGTAGATTCCAAATCCCAATCTTATTAAATAAAAAAAAACAGGAAGCAAATCAAATATTGTGGGATTAGTATTTTAACTTTATTCTAACTGGAAACAAACATAGATTTATTATAATACTACACTGATTATAATGAGCATGCATACAAATTGCAAGGAAACTGATAAAAAAAAAATGACAATATATTCCCTGAACACCTCTGCAAAAAAATTGAAGTAACATGGAAATGATACAATCCTTAATTTACCATTTGCACAAGTACAACTACAGGAAGACTGAAATACTTCTTCTCACAAGCCCCATTTCGTCCTCCTTTTGAGACATACAGAAATTTGTGAAGTGCCGCAAAATGATAGCAAAGAGAAGGGCAATCTCTGACACTTGATCCCATTACTGTGATACTCAAAAACTATTAAAAAAAAATATCTTTATTAGGTTTTTCATAGTTGAGATCAAGAAGTACAATGTAACTGCATTAGTCCCAATCATTGATTACTAACCATGTCAAAATCTATTCAGTTTGGAAAATTAAGTTGAAAAGACATTATTAATTTTATGAGGTTCTGAAACGGAGTAACCTATTGGTGATTTGATTTTGAGGATTAATCCCAAAGTGCTAATGCGCATGCCTGGCTCTCCAAGAGCATCCCTGCTGCGACACCAAATTCAAGAATGTATGTAACATCTGTCTTTCAAGTTGAGAACAAATCATATTCAGATTGAAGTTGGAGGCATCTTCTATACAAGTCTGGAGAGTGGCGGAGTACTGGTTTTAAAAGTTCATCTGACATGTCAATCTAGTTCGGCCTTTTTTTATTAGGGGAGAAATTAGATAACTTGTTCATGAATGATAACCTTTAAAAGTCTCCCAGAGAATGCAGCTGCTATTCTCGGGCATGTTATTGGTCTCAAAAAAAACTTATTTCAGATAAAAGAAAATCTTTAAATGTATTCAGATAGTAAACGCAAGCTGAATCGCCATTGTTTACATGGTTTCAGTTTTCGGGTAGACCTAATGTCTACGGTGTCTTATACAGTGCGGGACGAGGGTAAGTGTGCTCATCTAATAAAAGGGTGTTTTACTAAGTACTTAGTGAAAGAAATAAAGACTTGAAAGTAGCTGAATAACAGGGGATCGAAAACTGAAGGATCGGAATCTAGGGAGAGTACAGGCAACAGGCAGGCTTGGGGGTGAGGGTCAGGTGGACATGGCGTGACATCCATGAGCGAGGGCATGATCTGTAATGATGACTGCTTCATAAAAGGTAGATGCTGCATTTGTGATTGGACGTGCATCTGCACGGGCGCTATATCGGGGCGGCCAACACTCAAGTCAATGGGTGAATCTCAATACCAATAATGCAAAGACCATTCTTGCTAACTTGCCTTCCAAGAATGAACTTAGGGTGCAAGAAATCATTGGATTTGTCTCCTTTGGCAGAGTGAGTTTAAATTCTCACGTTTATAACAAATACAACTTCATGAAAATCGGTTCAGAATTAATTCAGAATCGTATCACTAAACTGTACTGCATTACACCTACAGTACGTCTGTCTGCCCCATAGCATACTGTATGCATACTATCTATATATGGTGTCTTGTGTATTACAGTTTCTTTTTTCGTTTGTGCATTTGTAAAGTTGTATTGTTCTACGGTTGTTTTATGTAGTCTTTATGTACAGTACGTTAAGTTAACGTACTGCGCTGTTGACAGGAACTCGTGACCAAATGTTTTCCATCCCCCGTTCTAGCGACGTGAAAACAAAAGCGATTTGATTTGTTTACCAGCGGCTCTTGACCTGTCTAACATGGCGGACGCGGAAAGGCATAGCGGCGATTTTCCAGCTTCGGCCAATGAGCTGTCGGATTTATACCTATGAGCCACGCCCACTCACTGAAAAAGAAAAGTCACATGACTAGAATGTTTATATATCCTCTGCGGCGGTCGGTGTGTGATTTTATGCTCCTAGACGAGAACAGTGTAAAGGGGAAAATGGGCTTTTCTTGGAAAGCAGTAGGGCTTTTTCTCGCTGTGTTTTTAATGGTGGCGAATGCCACTCTTGTCGGTGGGCCGATGGATGCGAATTTGAACGACCCGGGAGTGAAAGATGCCCTTCAGATGGCTGTCTCGGAGCACAACAAGCGCTCCAACGACGCCTATCTCAGAGAAGTTTCAAGCGTAATCAAGGTCCAGAAACAGGTTTGTAGTCGTTAAAGTGTCTTTTCGTCTTTTATTCTTAAAAAATGTATTAATGGCATGCGTCATCCGCAATGTGAGTTTTAATAATTATTCAGTCATAGGAATTATATTAATATTTTATTTCTGATTTCCTTTTGGTTGTAATAAATTGCCATAGTCTTAAATAACCAGATGCATGGTGTGAGGTCGCTACATGCGTCGTATCCAATGTGATGCTATTGTTACGGCTAATCCGTTATGTAATGCATCAGTGCGGTAGCCATTAAACTGAATAAAACTGGAAGAAGATGGCAGCCATTTAAACCTGAAAATAAAAGCAATTTAGAGTGTTTGTTTAAAGCAGAACTTTTATTTCAGCAGTTACGCCAAATACATTTTATTAATGATATTTGCAATTGTGGGTTTTTTTTGTTTACTCTCTAGTTTAAATCGCTTATCAAGCCACCAAACCGATACGCAGATATTATTTCACGTCTGCCCGATTAACGTCTATGTGATGTAACGCGGTTGGCTGATTTTCCATGCTTGATTAACCATTTAAATTTTTTGTATATTGACTTTTCATAATTCGGTTCATAGATACATTTACTATGGTTAATTTTAGCTTTTTTGGACTTGAATTAACATGAATCCGGTGAAATGTTCAGTCAGTGTTTTTTTCTGCATTTCGCTATGTACATGTTTTTTTTTTGTTAACCACATGACGACTTCTACTAATTTTTGGGCTTCGTATCTAACATTAAGTTGCATATTAATTATTTAGTTATTAAAATGACAAAACGAGTAATTCAACTAAGTTCCTGTGGGAAATATATCCATCCATCTTACCTCCGCGTATCCAGACCAGGGTCGATGGAATGTGGAAAATAATTCACTTGTATTAAAGCGGAATTAAACTTAATATCTGCCTAAAGGCATCTTAAATGAACTGTGGTTTTAATCTGAGGTGCTTTTTGAGAAATTACTTAATTTCTTTAATGTACTGCCCACTTCCCAGGTGGTCAGTGGCATTAAGTACATTTTCAGAGTGAACATGGGCCGAACCGCTTGCAGGAAAGACGGTGCTGAGTCGTCTTGTGCAGTACATACGGATGTAGACCAGGCAAAGGTAAGGAGGCCCATTCCTCCCCACAAACCCACCCCCACACATTAAAGCAGACATTTACATTACTGCAGCTTCCCATGTTCTTCCTTGGGATGGTTTCTTCCGAGTGACAACCAATTCTTCCCAATGTTAGCCAATTCACATCAGGACTGTGGTTAGGAGCTCCTAAGTGCCTGAATCAATTCACCTATTGCAGAGTCTCACTGTTGAGGCTTTTATTGATGCACATATAATGTGACTCTTGTATGTAACGTGTCTGGATTGGCTTCATGTAATGCTGTGTAAGCATCTATGTGCGTGTGGGGGGGGATTCTTTCAACTGACACCTTGACTGATTTAACCGCAGTGACTTTGTTGTTTCAGGCCTACGTTTGCAATTTTGAGGTGTGGAGCCAGCCCTGGCTAGGAAGCATCAAGCTGCTGAAGGAGGACTGTAAACAATGAGCTCCCTGGATCTGCTTTGCCTCAGTTAACCCTCTCTTTACCTGCAGCTAACACATGCAATTTTTAGTATTTTATCCTTGCACTTGCTTTTTCTCTGGCATGATGATGTATATTGGATTTTTTTAGGCAGGTTTCCTTTTTAGGAATTAAAAAAAAAATGTAACAGTCATAGGACTAATTGGTGTTTCAAGCTATGCAATCATTACACTTAATAAATGTTTCTTAAAACATATTTGCCTTTTTTCCTCAAGTTTCAATAGTCCTTTGCCATAAAGGGGTTAAGGTGTAAACAAATAAGTCACTGGTTTGTCTTCCCCCCTCTTGTGAAATGGCAGAATGTGGGGTTTTTCTTTTCTTATCTCTTCGTTTAAATGGGTCTTTCCATTGGAATCCAGACTTCATTGCATGTTGCCTTGTAGCATTCCAACTTACTCTATCCCTGTTAAATTAGATTTTCCTTGTACGTTTTCCTTGTACGTGCACTGTTACATAATCTTTGCATGTTATAAAGGAAACATGTTCTATTTGACTTGTATTTTCATTTATCGTTATTGACTTAATTTTCAGTGCTTAAGTATAAAAAATCTACAGTTTATGAAATAAATGAAAAAATAGTAAAAACCTGTGGTGTGACTGGTAGTGTATATTCACATGGTCTTCAGTACAGGTAAGTATGAGATATAGAGGTTTAAAAGGTTTTCTAAAGCCTAAGGGTAATCCTCAAAGCATAACTTTTAGTTAGCTGGATAACTTAAACCAAATAGAAAGTTGTCCAGTAGGAGGTGAGGTTCTGCAATGGGTGGCTGCCCTTTGTGGCCAGCTTGCTCTTTCTTACAGAGAGCAAGTTGAGGGAGGCATAAAGAGAATTTTCCTACAGGGATAAATAAAGCATTAATTAAGCACTGGCTCCAGTGAAACTGTGTGTCACCTTGCCTTTTAGACGAACCGCATGTGACGTTCTCTCAGTAACCTGGAAGGGGCTGGTCCACCTGGCCTCTGACCACTTTCGTTTGATGACTTTCAGGAGGACCCACTCTGCTGTGTGTGGTTTGACTGGCTGGTTCTCCGGTCTCGCCTCCTGGATCTGTTTAGAAAAATCTGCAACGAGAACTGCAAACAATCATAATATGCCCTAGGATTTTTCTCCACCTTCTTATCGGGGGTCCAGGTTAATCCTTTCTAGGGTTCCTGGGAACTGCCAGCCTGTCTGGAGCTCAAAGGGGTGAAGCTGGTCCCCCGGTTTATGGAACACCTCACTGACATCAGTGCCAGTGGTAAAGCGTCATCTCAATGAATTTTGGTCTGTGCTCAGATTTTTGCCATTTTTTGTGTTTTTGTTTGGTTCATTCATTCCACTTTTCCCTGGGACTGCGGATGATACACAGTTCCAAACGCATGTCTCAATCCCAGTGCTTTCTCCACCTTCTGGAGGTCCTCGTTCTTAAAGTGGGACCCATTGTCTGACCGAATCCTGTTGAAAAACCCATGTCATGGTATATACTGATTGATCAGAAACTTTATCACAGGTGCCCCATCCTCCTCCTTTGTGGGCCATGCTTCCGGCCACCCTGAGAATGCATCCACACACATCAACACATACCTGAACCCTCTCACTGGAATCACCATGTCTGTATAATCTATGATGATTTCTTCCCCTGACCTGATGTACATTGGAAACTTCCCTTTCTCGGGCTTGAGTGTGGGTCGCGAATTGTACAAGGTACGGGTAACGCAACTCTATACATATCCCTGCATCTCTTTCATAAAGGGATGCCACCACCCTGTCAAATTCTCTAACATTTGTCTCACCCCTGCATGACCTACCCCGTGGGCTTCTGCCAAGATTGTCTGGCGAAGGCCTGGGGGAAAGGCTGGCTTCCCTTCCTTACTCTGCCACAGACCCTACTTCTCGTGCCCCCCTTTTTCTCTCCACACTGTCTTTTCCTCGGGTGTAAACAAATAAGTCACTGGTTTGTCTTCCCCCCTCTTGTGAAATGGCAGAATGTGGGGTTTTTCTTTTCTTATTTCTTCATTTAAATGGGTCTTTCCATTGGAATCCAAACTCCATTGCATGCCTCCTTGCAGCATTCCAACTTACTCTCTTCCTGTTAAATTAGATTTTCCTTGTACAGGTTTTCCTTGTACGTGCACTGTTATAAAATTTTTGCATGTCATAAAGGAAACATGTTCTATTTGACTTGTATTTTCATTTATAGTTATTCACTTAATTTTCAGTGCTTAAGTATAAATAATCTACAGTTTATGAAATAAATAAAAAAAAATGTAAAAACCAGTGGTGTGACTGGTAGTGTATATTCACATGGTCTTGTCCTGTTCGTGCTTAACTTGCTTTAGGGTCAGTCAGTAAGTCGGGTGAACTTCCTCCTCAACCGTAACCATCTGTTAGGACACCACGTACCCTGTGACACTCTTTGCTTCCTCATCTGCGGCCTGATTCCCCTTCGCTACCATTGTTCCTGATCCTTTATGTCCCTTGCACTTTACCACTGCCACTTTTTTGGGGAGCATCAAGGCTTCTGCCAGCTCTCTCATTTCTGCTTAGTGTTTTATTGGCTTGCTTCCTGCAGTCAAAAATCCTGCCTTCAGTTCCACATGCACTGCGCCTACAGCATATGCTGAGTCTGAATATATGGTAACTTCTTTTCTTTCTGCTCATTTTAGGGCCTTGATAACCACTATTACATTCACATTTGTGTGGTTCTCCCTCGCTCATGTGGTCTGCCATGTTGATCCCTTCCTGAGAAAAATTCAGATTAGGTGCCTCTAATATTTTGCTAAGTCTCGGTTGCCTGAGTGACGTCATGGTAAACGTCTGTGAATTCATGTAAGCCACCACACTGTGCGAGGTCAGAATGTGCAGTGAAGTGTCTTTTTTCTGTGGTGTAAAGGTTTACACTGACATACATCAGCACTTTCCTTTCTCCCCCTTTTTTCTGAAGCAGGATGGCGTTAACGTTTCCTGTTTCAGAAACATCCGAATGTAACAGGAGAGAGTAATCTGGGAGGGCTAGGTCCGCGGCCTGTGCAAGCCTCTTCCTTAAGGTGATAAAACCCTCCGATGCTTGGTCCCAGTTAAGGGGCGCACTGAGGTTACGTCGGCCGTGTTCTTGGACAAGAGCCCTCAGGGGCTGTGTGAGCCCCGTGTAATCTGGAATGTAGGTGTGATTGTAACCTGTGAGCCCTAGGAAGGATAAAATGTCTTTTACCGTGATGGGCTTTGGGTAATGCAAGATAGCCGACCAATGAGCTGGGGAGAGGCCTGTTCCTGCCCCTGACAACACTTGTCCTAGGAAGGTCACTGCTCTCCTGGCAATCTGCAATTTGTCCTTACTGACCTTAAAGCCTTTTTCTGACAGACAGCGCAGCACTGACTGGGTGGCCTGTAGGGCCGCCTCCACTGTTGGGGCCGCGATAAGAAGATCATTTACATATTGGATGAGGGTAACACCGTCCGGGAGAGGACACCCCTGCAAAGCCCTTTTCAGGACCTGGTTAAAGATACCTGGAGACAGGGCGAACCCTTGAGGCAGGCGGGTGTACCGCAGCTGACAGCACCTGTATGTGAAGGAGAATATGTCCTTACACTCCTCTGCTAGAGGCAGACAGAAAAAGGCATTTTCCATATTAAAGGTTATAAAGGTTATATATTATATCCCTATCATAGAAAAGGGTCACATGAAGAGGGTCAGGCGGGGGCACATAGGGCTCTAGGAGCAAGATCCAGGGCCGCCACTCTGAGTAGGGTGCCAGGATGCCAGTCAGGTTGGGTTCCAGTAGGTTTCAATAGATGTCTGCCAGGGCCTGATTCCGGCCCGGTTGCACCAGCCATTATCCAGAGCCCATAGTCCGGACATCACACCACAGACAAGTGGCTTCCGGCAAGGTAACCACCAGTTCGTCTGCACCACGCAAGATGGAGGCCCCCAGCTTCACCAGTATGTCCTGTCCCAGGCGGTTCACTGGAACGGAAGAAGAGACCATGAACAGGTGAAGAAAAGTCTGTCTCTCCACCGCAACCTTCACTGGCTTATAGTCACTGGCAGTCTCTGTTTCTCCCCAATTAGCCCACAATGGTCACTGTTGTGGTAGACAGATTATGTTGTTCAGGAACCATGTTAAGAGTGGAATTCATGGCTCTTGTGTCTACCAGAAATGTCAGTTCTTTGTCCATGACCATAAGGGACAGCATAGGGTCTGCTTCCTCTGCTTCCTGGGCTGCACGTGAGCACCGTCACTGTGGGGAGCGGTGCCATGCCTAGTCCCCTTCGTCCATCGTTGGATACTGTCCTGGCATGGGAGCTGCTTGTGGGTTGGGTGCCATCACTTGAGTCCTGGGAGGGCCTCCCCTGCCGCGCAACATTGCCTGGAACTGGTGCTGGGCAAACCCTTGCCCAGTGTCCTGCTGCCCGCACCTGTAACAAACACCTGACGGCGGTCCCCTTTGCGGAGCGCTCCTTCCCCAGCCCCGGTATCCCTGGCTCCAACTGCCTCAGCCCCTTCCCCATTGCTGGCCCCACCCTCCCGTTTGATAGGTGGGTGGCCCGTTCCAAGAGCCGGGCGGGTATATGCGTGGACACCTTCCGCCACCATCTGCTTTCCATGCCCTTTCTTTTTAGTGTCACTAGCCTTTCACCTCACCTCGCCCACCTGCGGTCTCAGCAGCTGTGTCTGTAGTTCCTTAAGGTCGCACTCTTCCTTATCTGCTTCCTCCTGTGCCCTCTGCAAATGGTGTAGTACATGCCGGTCCCTTATCTGCTCCAGGGAGATCCGGGTTGCCCATTATAGCTGACCTAACTGTCGCTGGGAGTCCCTCCTTTACAGCCTGCCTAAACCACTACTGCTGAATCCCTTCTTTCCCAGGGTGGCACCTGGTTTGACGGGTCCAATCCTCCCTACATTTATCCAAATACTCTCTAGGGTAAAGTTTAGGATTCCATGTGAATTTTGGGACAGCTGCACTGCTAGGGGCGGGGAACATCCCTCGCATGGCGTCACCCAGGTCCATTATCACCGCCGTCAGACGCACACTATCTGCACACGTAGTCACATCCGCTCTGGCCTCTAAGTCTTGTAAGGAATGCCTAGTCATGCAACGGGCTGCCACCGCCCAGAAGTTGCCTGTAAGAGCGTGTGCAGCAACCACGGGCAAGTTCAACCAACAGAGAGCCAATGGCGAGCACCCTGGACAGAAAGAACCCACACCCTTGCTCACACACAAATCAGCACACTCACACACAAAGTGGTATTTTGAGACTCCTAGTCTCAGGGCTCCAACCCATTTTAGAGAGAGGGACCTTATTCCCT
>JAABNY020000063.1:3867694-3887000 GCA_015164015.2 Brevimyrus niger | reverse complement strand
CTCACACACAAAGTGGTATTTTGAGACTCCTAGTCTCAGGGCTCCAACCCATTTTAGAGAGAGGGACCTTATTCCCTTATTCAGTTCTTCACTCATCAGCAAGTAGGGGGGGTTGCCACACTTAGGACAATGCGGGGGTCCCATACCCTCCGCTGTTTAAGGTTCTACTTCCTCACACACACTGCCTGCACACAATCCCTGAACACAATGCATATACACAACACATAGAAACATATGTACATATCCAACATATGAACACGGTACATGTAAATTCTCCTTCGTGTTAATTTACCAACAAGCCACTGGACACTTCAAACTGATTAATTTGACATAACTAATATGCAGATTTTGATACAGTCCTGATCAAAAGTTTAACACCACTTGAAAATGGCAAAAAATCATATTTTGCATGGTTGGATTTTAACAAGGTTCCAAGTAGAGCTTTAACATGCAACAAGAAGAAATGGGAGTAAGACAAAACATCTTTTTGAGCATGCAATTAATTGAAAACAACGCTTAAACTGAAACAGGCTGTTTCACAGCTGATCAAAAGTTTAGGACCACATGCCTTTAAAAGGCCAAATCTGTGCAAAGATTTGGATTCATTGTCATTTTCTGTCAGGTAGTCACACTGTCATGACGTTCTGATAGCAAAGGCAAAAAAACTCCTTTTTTGAACATGGTCTGGTTGTTGAACTGCATAAGCAGTGTCTCTCGCAGCGCGCCATCGCTGCTGAGGTGGGACACAGTAAGACAATCATTTGGAATTTCTTAAATGATCCTGAGGGGTATGGAACAAAAAAGTCAAGTGGAAGACCCAAAAGAATTTCACCAGCACTGAGCCGGAGGATCCAATTGGATGTCCATCAAGGCATTGGACAATCCCTCGCCCCAAATTAAGGCCGTTACTGGTGCTGATGTCGCGTCACTAGCGACACCACCCGTTAACTAACCTCTCGAGCCTCAGACAATACAACAGGACAAGCAGAACGGTACAATCTTTTATTAAAGACAAGAGACTTCACTTAGGATTTACCATACAGCCAGGACTTTCCCGGAACAGTGGTGCTTGAGAACACTGATGATGCCGATGTCATTCCCATCCTAGCACACACTGTCGGCACTCATCCTCCTAGCGCAGTAAATCCCCCACCATTCCTTTCCAAAAAACGCAACCCCTAAGGGCCTGTACCATCCGTTGCCCTCGGGCATGACCCAGGGCCTGATTATAGGAGAACCACACCTTATGCCGCTCTAGAACAGGTACGACCACTGGAGACATAAGTTGCCCGGTAGCTGGATCCCGACTCTGCTGCCTCAGGACCCCCCTATGCAAACACAGCCATTCCCATTCCCCCAACAACTGCCTTCCATCAGGTGTAAGGGACTGGGGATCCACTGGCTGGGCCACTTCTCTTCCTTTCCATTGTCGTATCTTCACCAAATCCGGATCCCTCGCTTGAATGCTTAGCCAATCAACTTCGAACCCATCCATCTCCACAGCCCTCCCTACACCCACCCCAATAGGTAGTTTGCAGGGGATGGGCTCCACTCCAACCAAACCACTACTAACCTCTGTTGGCAGCCAAGACAAAGCATCAGCATTCTGATTAGTCGTTCCAGGCCTATAACGCAACTGGAAATCAAAACTGGCCCGCTGTGCCACCCACCTCTGCTCCTTTGCACCCAAAGTCGCAGTGTGCAGATGAGTCAAAGTTCAATTATCAGTATACACTTCAAACTGTATCAACACAAATAATTATAAAATTTTTCCATAACAGCCCATTTTAGAGCAAGAAGCTCCAATTTAAAGGAGCTATAGTTCTTATCATTCCTCTCAGCTGGATGAAGACAATAAGCAATGACACGCTCCGTCCCCTCCTGTACCTGAGCCACCACAACCCCCAAGCCTTGGAAACTAGCATAACCGAAAGGGCACCGTGAAATCTGCATATGTCAGAATAGGAGCCTGGGTAAGTGCTCTCTTTAAGGCATCAAAAGCAACTTGACAAGTGGAGGTCCAAGTAGTATTGGCCTTTTTTGTGCCTCCCAACCCTTGCAGTAAGCTATTCAGTGGCCCAGCCACCTTAGAGAACCCCAGGACAAACCACCAATAATAACCCACAATCCCCAGGAAGGAACGCACCTCCCTCACAGTTGTGGGAATGGGCCAGTGTACTACTGCTGCAGTCTTCCCCGAGTCCACCGCCAATCCCTGTTGGCTCACTATATGGCCCAAGTACTTCACCTCCCGCTGAAACAACTTGTGCTGCAGATGTGTATAAAAATCACCTGAATAAACAATAACATCATCCAAATAGATCAACATGAAGTCATTCACCTGCCCCCCCAAACACCTATGCATCAGGCGCTGGAAGGTAGCAGGTGGATTGCAAAGACCAAACGGCATTCGTTCCCACTGGTAGAGGCCCATGGGTGTCGTAAAGGCAGTCATCTCCTTATCCTGGGGATGAACTTCTACCTGCCAGTAGCCACTGGCTAAATCCAATACCACATTGCCCTCTTCATCCCTGCCAAGGATTCTTCAATACAAGGGAGAGGGAAGGCATCCTTATACGTGAAAGAAGTTTGCTTTCTGTTTTGAGGGGGTTTACGGGTTTACAGGTGTGCTCCTAAACTTTCGATCAGATGTGAAACATCCTGTTTCAGTTTAAGCGTTGTTTTCAATAAATTGCATGCTCAAAAAATGTTTTGTCTCACTTCCATTTCTTCTTGTTGCATGTTGAATCTCTACTTGGAACCTTGTTAAGATCCAATCATGCAAAATATGTTTTTTGCCATTTTTCAAGTGGTCTTAAACTTTTGATCGGGCCTATATAACAGGCTCTGCTTACCTTTTCTTGTTGGCGCACCTCGCATTTTTCTGTGTCCAAGTGGGCTGAGTCAACACTTAGCCAAATCCTGCAAATCTCCTGCCAGATCCCAGACAAGCCCCCAAATTGTTGGCGTACACCATATCCACCGGGCCCATGGATAAAAAGAGATTCACAGCTGAGACATGGAGAATTTGCAGGTCACCAGTATATTGTCCGACAGATTGCAATCAGGGAGCGACTATACGACATACATTCGGCATGTACAGAAAGAGGCTCAACCATATGTATTGGATCTATCCTTTTTATAGTCCTTTTGGGGATCCCCTCCCCCCTCTCGGTACCTTCCGTCGACGTGACAACCACATGTTTGACATTTACTTTAGTTAGCCAGTTAATATGTGTTTTTCTGGAAGGCTAAAGATAAGTAAGGGCCGCTTATGTTCTCTGCCTGCTCCCTTTATCTGTGATTTCAGCATCATATAGGAAAAATTTTAAGAATAACCAACTCTTTATTTCCTTTTAGTACATTCAGTGTTATGGAAAAGAACCATCATGACAGAAATTCACACATTTATAAACTAAATACTACTACTACTACCACTACTACTACTACTACTACTACTAATAATAATAATAATAATAATCAACTGAAACCCGAAGACTCGATTGACGAACAATTCTGAACAATTCTGTATCCTGCTCAGACTGCATAGGTTAAACTTATGGAGCTGTGTTGTGATGAACTAATCAATTCTTTTTCAGGCTCAGACTGCCTAATTGGTTAGCTAATTGGGCTGTCACGTGATGACTCAAACTCGAAAACCTGTCAGATAAGAGGCGAGGTGAGCGAATAATAGACTAAAGACCCAGATAAACAATGAATTAATATTTTCTGTTTCTTATAGCATTATAGTTTTGTCTTGTTTGTAGTGTGATCAACATTTGTGTAAGAAGTAGATGTGTTAGGGAGGTAACAGGTAACATTTTAATTATATTTTGCTAAAATGAACGAAATGGCTCGAAAAAAGATTCGTTAATTTTGCTGAATGAGACTCAAAGGTCCGAGTCGGTAAAATGATCCGAACTTCCTATCACTAATGTACAGGCGTAAATAAAACGCTGCAACGTGCTTGTTGAACGATCGGCATGATTGACAGGCTCGTCCGGCGACGTGCTGCGTGCCGCGTGGGTGGGGGCCGGGTTGGATGTCCACCCACGCCTCCCCGTAGGTCGGTGCAGGTCGCGGCGAGACACGCTTGAAATTTCCTTGACTTCTTGTTGACTTAAAGAAGGCATCCTGCAGATAACTGTTAAAATCCGACAGGTGCCAGGGTGCAGATTCTCGAAAAATTAGACGGACCGACTTTTCTATCGCGAGACTGTCAAGGTAGCGAAAAGAAAACCCCCGATTTATGTTGTTTATATGCATGTATGTGGTTAAGACTATAGTTTGTTTTTTGTTTCGTACGTATTCGAAATCGGACGTTTTGTTGCGGTTATTGTTATTGATATTTTTTGCTCTCTTCAGAATAACATAATAATGTGATAGTTATAACGTTTCGTTAGCGTACGTACTCTACCTTTCAGATAAAAGTATAATCCTCGATCCGATCACACAAATAATTTTAAATTGTTCAAATGAGATATGCTTCCTAAATAACGTTTATTTTTAGGTTATTAAAAACAGAAATAACATTAAAATAGTATATCGTAACAGTATATTTAATGTAACAGAAATACACACATTTTAATTCTTAAATCGTTTTCAGATTTGTAAATATTAATTCTGCGTTCGTTATACACGCGTGTCACATGATGCATCATGTCGCAGCCGATGTACGCTCACAGCTGAACAGCAAATTCACAAATTCAGTCCATGAGACCTAACGTCATACTTCCTTATTGTGGGCTATTTCACAGTATTGGGAACCAAGACCCACTCGTTACATTTACAAAACTCATTCCACAGACCGCAGAAGTCATCTCGAAAATGTATCCCACGGACTGAGTGAATTTAGAAAATTTGTTTTAGAGTAATTTTATCTTTTGTCAGTCCAAGCCTCTGGGTGTTGTGTACCCGTATGACATCATGTCCCACTGCCAAAGTATAGTTCCAATCTTCACGCCTTTGGTATATATAAACACCCTCTGTCTGGTTTTCTGTATTTTGTTCTAATATTTCGCTTTAAATCCTTAGTATAACTTGCAATACATATTCTTCATTTTCTCAGTCTCTCAGGCTAGAGGTTCAGTTTTATGATCACTGAGACATCAAAGAAAAATGAAGGTGCTTACCAAAGCTCAGATGATGGAGGCAGCAAAAGTCATGGAGACCTTCCTGCCACAGTCCCAACAGGTGGGTCCATTGCCAAACTGGTCATAGAGTGACATACTAATTAGTCTTTGAAAATAAATCAAATTTGGATATTGATAGTGATGTATTGATTTCCTAGGTTTATGGACACCTTTTGCAAATGAGCAGAATAAGATCTTACCCAATGGACATTGCAGTGGATACTTGGCCTAATTTCACAGCAATAATTTGCAAGCCAAGAGTTGAAACGGTACTACAGATGACATGTGTTTCTTATTTGTAATGCTGATTTTTTTTTTCTCACTCACACACTGATGAGGTTCTCCTGATTGCAGGAAGGAGATCTCTTCAAAGACTTGAGTGTCTTTGCTAAAGATGGAGCCTCCTTAAGGAAAATCATGGCAGAGCCAGCCATTATCAACTGGGGAAAGTTTTTCTGTCTTGGTATCTGGCTCAAATGTGTAACTTTTTTTACTCCTCTGAACTTCTTGGCACTTTGGATAAAAGCATTTCCTAAATAAATGTAATCTTTCTTTGCGTAGATCTATCCCAGTGACATTTCCCTTTGCTCCCCAGCAGCCGATCTGTCACTGGAGGCCATCTTAAAGGAGGAGGCTGAGTGTAGGGGGGTGTCATGGAAACGTAAGACAACATGCTACATGCTAACACTACAGTGTGTGAGTCATCTTCCCACAGTGGACAGGTACAGTAATACTACCAGCGGTGCAGGGATGCCAGACCCTGGGTGCATGTTCCAACATAGGCTTCTGTAGTCATGTATGCCTCATCCTTTCATTGTTGTGTATGGCTGTCTTGGGATGACTTTCAAGGCTGATGCCGTCTTCTGGCTCTTTCCCAGTGCGCTGGGGTTCAGGATATCCTCCCTCGATGAGTCTCATGTGGACCTGGTGAACCAGACCTGGAAGTTTGGGGCTGGAAAGCACAGCGTCAGGATGATCCAGGACATGGTTCGACATTTTCCCTCCTGCTGTCTGCAGGACGGGGAGGGCCGGGCAGTTGCATGGATCCTCACGTACCCTTCAGGGTGCATGGGAATGCTCTATACCATGCCTGAGCACCGGGGCAAGGGCTTCGCCAAAATCGTGATAAATGCGATGTCGCAAAGGCTCCACAGCGATGGCTACCCCGCCTACTGCTTTATCGAGGAGGAGAACAAGCTGTCGTTCAGACTGTTCAAAAGCCTGGGCTTCACTGAAGACCCTGCATACAGAGTAGCCTGGTTTACCTTTAATCATTTATGAAGTAAGACAAAAAAACTAACAAGCTAAATCAATTAAATCAATTGATATTAAACAAGCATTTTTATAAGCCACTCATCACTTAATAAATTGACGGGGCACAAAAACGAAATGGTGCCTCAGTTACTACTGAAGTACAAATTATGAACAGATATTATAGTTTTGTGAAGTAAAATATGTCATGATTTATTAATGATGAGCAAATGAGATCAGTATTTGACTTGCGTTATTCATTTCTTGTTTCATTTCTCTGAGTCTTTAAATCTGAGAGAAAGGCCTGAGATAGAGTCTTTACACCCATGAACAAGGTGTACATCTGTAAATATAAACCTACAGTGGAATTATACTGACCAGATGGACACTTATTGACCGTCTTTTCCTGAGTGATTAAAACCTAATACGTCAATGTGATTGGCCGGGAGATTCGTGTCATGTGTTGAACACAATGTACAAGGAATCTTCAGGTTGTAGGTGAGACCAAATCTGGAATCAACTTGGTGAGGTTTTCCTTCATGCGGCATTATCTTTTATTTGTTTGTTTTGCCTTTTGAGCCCCTTGATAAACTCTAGATTGTTGGTATTTTTTCCTACAAATGAAAGCTAGATAATCTTTGATTTTTCTGAAAAGCCTGTCATTGGTTTGTGGGAGGAAGTTACTGGAAAACATTGTCTGAATTCTTACAGTGATGCTGATTTTTCCAAAGTTTTTTATAGCATATGAATAGCTTTTGTTTTGTTCTGGAAAACAATAAGTTTCAAGTGGATTAGTTGTGCACATAGTAATTAAAAAACCTCTTCCTAACTGCACTATCATCAGTCTTTCATTGACATGATTCACCAACCTGAATGCTGTACTTCATGAGCTATGGTTCACTTTTCCTGTCTGCCCTGTCTGTCCTGTCTGTCCACTTCCAGCAACCCTAACTAGTAAATCAATTTTGGTAATAAACAAACAGCTGGATCTGGGTAACAGATTAGTTGAAGGGCTGCTCAACCAATGCCAGAGAAATTAACATTTTTTAAAAATAACGTGTTATTTAAAACATGTAATTGAGATGTCACACAGATCTTTATGTCATGAAAAACCTATGAATGCAATTACCTCATTGTTTCCATAATTGGAAATTAGTGGGAGAACATTTTAAAACAAATTTGAGAAAGCACTTCTTTACACAGCATGTAGTTAGAGTACGGAATAGTCTTCCTGCTAGTGTAGCGGAAGCTAAAACCCTGGGTTCCTTTAAATCAGAGGTAGATAAGATTTTATCAACTCTGAGCTATTAGTTAAGTTCTCCCCAAACAAGCTTGATGGGCCAATGGCCCCCCCTCGTTTTTAAATTTCTTATGTTCTAAATGCTCATTTGGGTTCTTGTGGTGTTCTAGCACTGATGCGGTATATCCTGAAACATTCCCACACAAGTGACATCAAAGCTAACTTAACAAAAGGGTCAAACTAACTGAGCCCATTCCATGTTCATTGTTTTCAAACCATTTTCAGAAATGAAAAACCATTCAAAACTATTTTAAGCAGTTAAAAGACCAGCAAAATTTCCCAGGCTTAAGCCAAGCCTATTATAGCATATTTTCAAACATTAAAAAAATGAAAGTGCTCTACAGAAAATGAAATATGAAATAAAATCCATACTTAAATGGACATAAAATATGAAAATTAAAAACACAAAACATTTAAGAACAGATAAAAGTGAGAGAGTGCGGGTCGCATAAATCACTAGAATTAGGTGATCATGTGAAAAATCATGTGAAAGCAGACAAGTATGGAACCATTTTTAGCAAGGACTTACAAGTAGTAACACATGAGGCATTTTTACGTTCACTGGTAGGAGGTATGGAAGGAGTTACGATCGTAGCGGGAGCATTTTGGATAAGATGAAGTTGTTTGATGGACTTTCGGGGAGAACCAGCCAGGAGACCATTACAACTGACCAGTCAACTGGAGATAAATGCATGCATTCCTCTGATTTTGGGTATATCTTTAAGATAAATGAATGGCACTTTAGTTATAACTTCAGCAACCACAACAAAGCTAATGTCCTCATCTATTATTAAACCAAGATTTTTAACTTGGTCTGTAGTCTTTCGAGCCATATTGCCCAGAAAAGCTTGTAATTTGAGTCTATTCTGTCATTTCTCAGACCCCAGATGCTGCCCCGCTGGGCTGAGCTGTACCACACTGCACTGCACCCCACTGACATGCTTCATCTTATCTCGCTCCCTCCCCTTACAATCACAGCTGCACAAACAGCCCAGCTGGAGGCTTGACCAGCACCCCCAGAATCCCAAAACATCCAGCCCAGAATACCTCCTCCAGAGAAAGGGGCCCACAAACAGGACAGAGGAGTAGCGGCTCTGTGAATTTGTTGTTTAAATTATTTCGAATTATTTTACTCATTTTCTTTTATACAGCTGGGTATTTCACTGGTGCAATTTGGCTAAGTACATCAGGTTACAACATGAGATTCCTCTTGAGAACTAATCCAGAGCCTGTTCTCTGACCCCAAGCTTCTCTCTGGTGTGTATGTGTGTCTTACAGGAAAGTGAGATATGAGGCCAACACTAAAGAATTCCAATGTACAGGCTGTACCATTTACCACTGGCTTCCGTTCCAAAAAACAACTTGTACGTCAAAGTGGACATTGGAAAGGGATATATTCAATTCAATTCAATTCAATTCAATTTGTATTTATATAGCACTTTTAACAATGGTCATTGTCTCAAAGCAGCTTCACAAAAAATGAGAGTTTTTGCACAATAATAATAAATTGTGTATGTGTGAGAAAGATGTGTCTAGACAATAATTAGATGAATAAAATGTCTCTGATGAGCAAGCCGTGGGTGACGGCGACAGTGGCAAGGAAAAACTCCTTGAGATGGCAATAGGAAGAAACCTTGAGAGGAACTAGACTCAACATGGAACCCATCCTCATTTGGGTGATAACAGATAGGGATGATATAACATCATGTGTGCAGCTGAACGTACAGTATAACAGAAATTCTTTAAAATATCATGAAGTCCAGTTCAGCATAGAGAGTCAGTAGGTGCAGAGGGCAGATGGGGTTCTTATGTACATTTACTGATGTTTTTTTTTTTTTAATTTGAGCATATGTGCGAGTCTAAGTTGCATAGGTGGTAAATTATGGAGATTCTGTACCTGTACAAATTTCAAATAAAGCATAATTTCATTTCACTACACCAACCCAAAAAGAAAAAGCAGTTTGGAAAATTGATGGATGGATGGAAGTCTTCTTTACATTTTCAATCCAATATACTGGTGGATTTACAAGTGAGTAAAAAAAATTCTGTTGAAACAAAATCAGTTGGACTCCCTATAACGCTTTCCTCTGCTCACATGCACATAAAGTGTGGTGACAGCTTCTGGCTCTAGCTGAACCACCTTCCCTTAGTGTACTGCCTAGCATATAGCAGATCTATTCAAATTCCAGCACTGATCTTCCAGCCTTCCTGTGAGCTAGGTGTGAAGACTCTGACCAATCAGTAATTATTAACCTAACTACGTAGGAGAACTGAAAACAAGGCCTGGATTTGGAATTGTGGGCTAGATTTGAATAGGGGTATCAATCTGATTAAAGCTGATCTGATTAAATCTGATTAAAGCCCTATGCTAAGTGCTAAGGCCTATGCTATGCTGTCATGACTTTACCATTCCATGAGCTGAAAGTATGCTCTGGTATCATCATGACAATTTCAGCTAAATTACTTCCAGACCTAAAAACCCAAACTGCACACACACTGCGGATTCCTCTCATGAGCCAGAAAATGTTTAGAGGCTCAGTGGGAGTAAAGCTGTTTTGCTGCTTTGTCATTTTGGTCAGAGGTAATTTTTTTAAGCAATGAGAACGGTCCTTCAATGTTAAAGCATTTAGGTCTGGTTGCCCTGAATAAGGCCAGCTGAGGGCAGAGTTCTGTAGTTAAGTAGACACCCACACCACAGGAATTCCAGCTCCAAAGGTCACTTTTGCTTGCAGCGTGCAGCCTTTCCAGCTCGCCTGAAAATGCCAACCGGCCCAGTATCACATGGATAGATTGGTTGGATAGATTAATGTTACCCGCATACTGCCAGGACCAGGGTTAACAATCAGCCAAAAGTAGATGACCCTGTCCTGCAAAGCAGCGTTTCCTGGGTCCCAGATGACTGAATTGGGAAACACTGCTCAAAAGACTGGGGCAAATAATGTGGTAATTTCACCCTGCTGTTCTTTCAGACTTTGTGTGGGGAGGCAAACTCTTCCCTTACCCCCAATCAGACATTGCTTTCCACCGCACCCTGCTTCTGCCCTGGGGAGAAGGGCAGAATTTCACTGCTGCATACTCAGCTGCAGCAACACCAGCTGCAGTCAGAGAGAGGTCTGAGGTCTGGTTCTCCTGGGGATATGAGTGGCAGTCCTGACAGCAGCACAGACTTTGCACTCACAAATGAGTGTCAACCAGATTAGAAATGGGGAAATACACAATGGTGGCTATATATTACCTGAACAGATGTGAGAGAATCCATTCCCTTTTATCTGCAAAACCAACATAATCATCTATTTTATTACTTTATTATGTGAACCTATGACAGGGTGCATTCAACCCAGTCCCCTCATGAAAGTAATGGTGTCTCTGGCCACAACACCAATATCATTCTGCCTTTAACCACGGGACACTCAATCCTCAGCATGTAATACTCCAAAGTCCCAGCAATACAGAACTGTTGGTTTTCCCAGTCACTGTACAATGCATCGCTTGTGCCCAGTTTGGAAATACACCAGAACACTGCCCTTTCCCAGGCCAGGGCTCCCACAAACCACAATTTACTTAAGCTCACTGCATGATCTCACACCTTTGCCCAAGACTTCAGTACCTGTTAAATTAGGACTCGAGTTGTGTAATCTCTCCCCACCCAAGGAGAACAAGAAATAACACAGTACCCTTTTCATACAGCCTCTGCGGTTGGATTTGATGAGAAGCTACAACTAGTGTTCAAACTGTAACTTCGTAAAGTCTGTATGCCTGAAGTCTCCTGTACCTTCGGATTATGTTTCTCAGCCAGTGCCTCTGGTAGAAGATTAGTGTTAGGAACTCCTTAACACCACTAAGGATCAAAAACCAAGGGGACTTAAACTAGTAACCTTCTGGCTATGAATCCATCTATGCTACTGGCTTCCCCATTAGCTGTAATCAAATTAGACAGTGCATGTCATAGGGACGATTTTGCAGACATCATGAGCTTATTAGAGAAGATGCTTATGAAGCAATTGCTGCTTTAAATATTTTGTAAGGCTGTTTCAAAACTGACAGACGACTCAAAATGTTGAGATAATGCCTGAACCTGTGGACCAGTAAACTGATACTTAAGGCATTATATAAAACTCTGCCCGAATCATAAAACTGCCACAACTTCATCATAATGATCGACAGTGGTTAAACTTTTTAATTCAAATGAAAATCAACAGCATGTCAGAAGAAAAGCACAAACAGTTTAATTGTGTGCTACTGTCCACATCAGGGTTCCTGTGAGGAACAACATGATGGAATTAGTTCTTAATTACACTGAAAATCCGTGAAGGTTTTCATAGCAGACTAATGTAGGCTTTCGCGGGCCTGCTTTTGCGTCACATTCATGGCCCTTGCGCCCCCTGGAGGCCAAAGTGAAAATCGCCATCTGGCCTCCCATGCAGTTCAACGACCGGTTGGGTGCTACTACGGCCCGGAGACCAAACACCGTGAAAGACGGGATACTCTCCAATATCCTCCCAGCATAAAAACATACAATACGAAGTACGGAAATTTGCTCATCTCATGGGGCATAATCCACTTTGTATGAAGCAGTTTGTGGCTAAAATCCATTCAGCACGTTTATGCAGTCACGCTGACGATGAGGCCCATGCCCCCTCCAGCACTCAGGTATCCACATCTAGGGTCCCTGCGATGCGGCTACTCCTTGATCACGCTCTGCCTCCAGCCGCTTGGTAAGGACGATCTGCTCCTCTAGCTGCCGCAGGTTTGCTTTCTTTCGCTCCAGCCTCTCCAAGTCTCGGACGACTCCCTCGCGAAGTCTCTGGCAAAACCATGATTACAGCATGTGGCACTTAAAATTGGGCTACTGCCCTTGAAGGCTTCATTAGCATGTCTCCACCTACACATATGCAGCCCGAGTACATTTAATAACACCATTAATTACTGTGTTGTAATAAGTTCCATAATGGTTTTCAAACCAGTCACATCTGACACTACCGTTTGGTGTTACGGCGTCTGTGCGAAATTCCCTCTTAATTAGTTTTGGTATTAGTGTCACTTCACAGCTTAAAAATGCCGTGACAGAGTTAGCATTGTTAAGCATTTTCGTGACATTGTCAAAGTTTCACCTTGAAGCAATGTGGCGCACTGTGGTCTGATAATTTAGACTGAAATTCCTAACAGGCCACTGAATAAATCAGGTGCCGTCTGCTTGGACATCATAGAGAAACGGGCCAAATCAGGCAACCCAATAACACCCCGACGCGCTATTAATGTCGGTGGTTATTTACCGCTCTCTCCCAGTTCTGTTTGACATGCACGCCAGTCACGGTAGCTAGGGTGAGACCAACCGATATACCCAGAACCATTTTCGAAGCCGTGGACATGATGAAACCCTGCTTTCCTCCGGCGATAAACGAGGATTTTCAGCTTTGCGTGACCTCCAAAGTGACCCGAAACGTGCTACGTCACAGACCCGGATAGAATCGTTTCTCAGGCAAAACTAATCGATTGCTAACCTCGAGTCACTTACATTCAGCATCTCGATTCATAGTTAAATCCTGCACTATCACATAAGTCAAATATTGAATATAAACTGAACTATAAATTAAATACTGTACCTAAGTGAAGAAATATTTATTACTTATAACCACACAGTACACTTAAAACAGTAAGCAGATGGCTATACTCATGAGTTTGATGTTGAGATACCCTGTTCAGGTTTTCCTTAATTTTTTCAAAACTTTGACTTCAATAAAGTCCTCAGTGAAAAGGAGGAAATTTATAATCTTTAAAACAATGGTTTTAGCTTGTAATTTGAAACATTTTGCTTAAAACACGTATTACACACTTCAAAGAAAAACACATTTTGAGTTGATTGAAAAACCAGGTCATTTTATTAAGACACGCAGTAGTCTGTAATGAACATTGCTCACAATTAACATTGTTGTGAAAAAACAGGAAAATTCTCCTATTACTAAACAAACACATTGTGTGCAAAATGAATATGTGCATCACAATTAGAAGGACGCATCTCACATTTTAACCACCTAATGAAAATCTTCAGACACGATTTACACCTTCTCAAACTCCTCCAGTCGGATTAGCCATCTGTTCCAGTACATCAAACATACGTCATGTGTCATAAAGTGGACATGTGCAGGTGAACCGTCTTTGTAGGCCACCACGATCAAACCATTTTGTACCTACAGGCAAACAAGAACAGCAGCACTAAGACACGAAAGTCAGAGAAGTGCACATTTTCCGATGCATGAGAACTGATTGAGCAGACTGACCTGGTAATTATAATTTCTGTCGTCGTTAATGGCCCCCATGTAAGCAGCGATCTGTAGGGGGTTATCGTATGTGTTGCGGAGGTGGGGTTTGGGCTTCTCTGAGGTTTTCCAGTCAATCACACAGAGCTCCCCTCTATAACAAAGAGACACCATGTCCTCAGTGATCTACTTGTGCCAACAACTGTAGCAGAGACAGTAATGTTCAATACCAATGTGTACACACAAAACATTTAGGTTTCATTAATAACAGTCATCTAAACTTAAATACTGACTAGCACACTAACACCAAAGAGAAAGTCATGTATTTCTATTGTACAAAAAATTAAGATCATTTGACATAGAATACCCTAAACCTTAATTCCCAAAGATACTGATGTTAATTTCACTAAATCCGTTTACATTTACAAATGGGCGTTCATTAGAAGCTCAGCCAAGCTTATGCCTAGTCGACTCCTTGACAGCATGTATATCTGTAATCTGCTATTTGTCCTGCTTGCACGTTGCTTTGGACAGAAGTATCTGCTAAACAAAAATAAGTGCAAATGTAAATGCATAAACCAGATAAATTATGGAGGCTTTTCCCACCTGTACAAAGCTACACAGTCCACCAAGCCAAGGTAGTTCAGTGACTGATGATGCACAACGCTCTCAATGGCCCTCACTCCACGGATTTCTCTGAGAACATGGCGAATACTCTCGATGAACCCTTCCACCGATTCTGAAGATCCTGTGTCGCTGGACAGCTCTTCTTCTGGTAATAAAATGCTCTCCAAGGCCGAGTGGAAGCGTCTGCCTTGTCTGAAAATATCTGAAATCATTTGCCAAATAGCTTTTCAGTTTGCTACACTTTAAGCTGATCATGTTAAAATGACAAAAAAGAGCCGCTTTGAGCCTAGTCAGCTCTGGGTATGATCTGATGTGAAGCAGAAAAGGGTTAAAGTTTCTTACTGATGGTGTACTCCTTGAAGGCTTCTTCTCCAAGTTCAGCAATCATCCTCTCCTTCCAGCGTTCCAGGTAAAAGGCTTGCTCAGGGGGCATGGTCTGCTGTAGAATCTTAGTCACACTGGGGACTGTGACCTTGCTAGCACCTCTCTGCATGGCAATGCGCATCGGAGGATTTCCCTCATCTTCCGATGGACGATCCAGTGTCTTGTCAGGATAAACTAGTGGATGGGAGCTTTTGGGAACTTTGCACTCTTGTGCAAAGGCTGGTTTTGATTTGATAATGGGGCCAAAAATATGTTCATCTTCCTCTTTAAGGCTTGCTGGAGTTTGGGAGCTCGTTCTTGATAACACTGACCTTACCAGGGAGGAATACTTCTCAGTGTCCACTGAACTGTACTGGCTGGACTTTTTACGAGCGCTCCAGCGGCTGGATGTTGAGAGACATGCAACTGGACATAAGGCACAATAAGGAAAGGAAGCCACCAGCCCCTTCACACTTACATGTCTGATTTGATTCAAAAGTTGAGTACATTTCATTTTTGAAATAAGAAAGCCAAATCCTGCATAAGCCTTTTGTATTATTGATCCCTTGTTATCATTATTTGAATTTCGTGCCAAGATGCTGTAAAACAAACGTGAAATCACTTTTACTTGACATGAAATGTAGACATATACTTATTTCTAAAGTCAATTTCCAGAAAAGTAATGTAACCTCCAGAAACTATATTCTAATATCGTTCTGCACGTGTTACAAATTATAACAGCACTAAGCAAAAGAATTAAAACAAGACAGTTACCACTTAATTCTTCGCGAGCTTTTCTCGTGCCGTATTTTATGAACCAAAAGCGATAGTACCTCAACGTAATGATGGGAATTGTAGTTTTTCTCTGCTCCATTTAAATTGTTCCGGTGCTCTTAAGTCCTACAAATTCCATGATGCCTTGTCCCCATATTTTGTCCGTTAGGAAATTCTGTCCGTATTCTTGATGCGGAACGAGATATATGTAAATTACCCGAGCCACGATTCCGCCTACTACATTCCTTTCAACTGAGCAAAAGAAAAACATACCGGATTCAGCGGAATCAGAAAGCAACAGAAAACCTTCTGACTGACAAGCAGGAAACGTAATAGGAAATGGGAACATAGTTTGGCCCTGCCCACCCCGATACGTCCGTGGCTCGGTTTTAAACAAAGTTAGTGGAAGTAAACGGGGTGACAGGAAAGGCAAGGGCAGTGGACAGTAATTTGGATAAAGTGGCTCTGTAATTAAATGAGCGATTTCTGTAATACTTTACCTAGTTAGTGTGTACCGTGTCTTGAAAAATGGCATTGACCCCCGATGAAGGCGATAGAGATAAGGTGAGTGAAGCCCGTAGCTAATTCTTTCTATCGACAGTCTCCATTATCTAAATTCTAAAATGACAGTACGGATTTTTAATACAAAACATGTTCACTTATTTCGTGCAGCTGCAAGTTGACATGTCAGTCTTCTATCTTCCGCTGTTCATTATTAATAGATGAGCCAGTTAATAATGTGTGTCACGGGAAGTTGAACTTGATAGCTAACTTGTTAGCTAGGGCGCTCCAGCAGGACGTGTCACATGCTTTCGTGCCCATAAAATAGTTTTTCCTTGTTTTATTCCCATCTAATAAGTTCTCAGCCCATCGATGCTTTCAAAGTTAGCATTAAATCTTGCGCTAAGCTGCACAACTCATTTGGAGATGGAAAAGTAACGTATCTGAATTATGAATGAGATTACCTGGAGTTTTATTTTCGCTTCTTAGAGTATAACTGTGTGTACAGGCGTGTCTGAAGGCTGCGCCCCTAAATTATCTGCACAACCAAGTATAGAGATAATAGTGTTTGGCTGTGAAATAATAATACATTTGTTGTGCAAAATACTGCTTACTTTATGCGTGTAATTGGCGTAGCACTGGTGTTTTTGCGTTGTGAGGGGCATTATATTTGGTTTGTATAAGCGTGTGTAAATGGCGAGTCTTATTAATTTAATACTGGATGTCGAAGGAAACATCGTGGGCACTCCTGAATTTGCTCCCTCGTTTGCGCCTTTCGCCTGTCACTCCTGTGTCGGAAGCTTTTTGGAGTCTTGTTATCCGATTATCGCACGCGCCATCCAGACTGATTCTATAGTTGCCAGTTATTCTATTATACACTTAGCGCTTCTTTCTTTTTTCAGCATTACTTCCGAGTACATTGATTTGTTCTTTATTGTAACAACATATGATCTTGACTTGCGAAAATGAGATCACTTGTCGAAATGTAGGTTGTTTATTTTAATGTTCTCACTGAATTAGCAGTTTAATATTGATTTTGTAAATTAACATTGACAAGTTACACCAGACTAGCTTGCTCAAGTGACATTCATCTATATATGAGATTGGTGTCTGGTTGCCTGTATGTTTGTGCCGGAATGCAGGTATTTTAGCTATTTTTTTGCGTTTGGAATTTGAGTCATACATTGTGTTGCAGTCAAGTGCACAGTGTTGTGTTGATTTTATCATAGGCCAATGATTTTGGAGGTCTGCTTTTTTAAGGCTTCCTGCCAGGCATTCCACGGGAAATAAGGACTTCCACCTTATCTGTGGATGTGCTTCTGCTGACACTGCAGTCGACCCTGGGATTGTGTGACACACAGGTCAGGGTTATGGGGACATGCTCTGATCATCACTTGCATTTATCTTTTTTTGTCCGAAAGCTGAGTTTTCTGTGCCAGCTTTTTGTGCACCTTCCATAAGAATTGGTTCAGAATTACTGGTAGTAATGAACAGACTGCCAAGGAATTTTACAATGTGCTTGACATTCAGTTTTGCCTGAAGCTCTTCCTTTGTTTGCTGTGATTGCCATGCTTGCCACTGTCATTTTGTGCAATAACCCAGTGAATTACGGGAAGTAAAGGCCTTGTGGTGATTTAATGTATTGAAATTATCTAACCACCAGATGTGGATGGGGTGTGTTGAGACCCTGAGGTGAATTTGACCTTTACCTATCTCTCTGGTAGAAAGCATGTGGTTCTCTGTCTGCCTTGAGTGGATTGGTGTCTGTCTGCATCCTAGTTGCTAAAAAGGCAAGCCCAGACAGCTGAGGTAGGTGGGGGGGCGGTTAACTGTGTCATTGATTAGCACATTGCAAGTTGCTTTTTTGTTTCCTGGTGTTTTGTTGGTCACCTTGTGTGTTGGGTGTGTGAAACGGCCTGGTTTTACTGCTCGGAGGCCTCATGTGATGCAGATGGGCATGGAACACACACACAAGTCTGTTTATTTTGACATGGACAATTGCTTGTGTCAATCTGGATTATGACAGATCAGTTCAATTCAGTTATATTCAACTATTGTCATTATAGTATCTAGAGGTAAACATACTGTATAATGAGTGTCTTGTGACTCCTATAGCTGGTGCAACAAGTTTTAAAATAGAATGATGGAATAGTACAATAGTAGAATAACAAAGACTAAGACAGTAGAATAAGACAGAATAAGGAGTATATGTATCTAAACATATACATTTTATTTACATAAAACAGGCAATAATGAATTTGTTCATGAGATCAATATCATAACAGAATGAACAATATGGTGTGGTATAAACATTGAGTTCTGTAAACAATTGTATTGAGTAATTAATAATTCAGCTGATATGTAAACCTGGTCAGAAGAGTACTACAGTGCAACATCAGGAGACAGGGGTCAGAAGAGTATAAAGGCCATTTGTAGGGTCGATTGTTGTGACTCCTGATATGAATGTCGTGTTACACTCACACATACACAAAAACAGTATGTTTAACAAAAAGTGTACATTTCCCTGGTGTCCATTTCCAAAAATGTATATTTCTTTGAAGACTCACAAAAGCAAAACATGGAAATGAGAGAGAAATGTTTGAGGCCCTTGTCTAGAGCCAGCTACAGGACCCTGTTTTTCCATTCAGTAATATAATTCTTAGGTTTATTTTAAACTCATGCAGCAGTCTTGTAGCAGACGGGACTGTAGATAAATGAATGCTTTGCCTTCTCAGGTCCGATCGGTGTCTGTGGACCTGAACAATGATGCCTCTCTGCTCATTGACATCCCCGATGCTTTATGTGAGCGGGACAAGGTGAAATTCACAGTCCACACCAAGGTAAAGGGGGGGTGTCCTTGTGCAAGGTGTTACTGAGAACTCTGCCTTTCTCCCTCTGGTTCTCCACCTCCCAATTGTTGGGGGCCTCTGTGTTTACACGCCTGTGTTTGACTACATCACCTTAACAGTAAAAGACAAGAAGGTGCCTGCTCTGCATGTTATGAATTTGTACACTTCCCCCTCCCCCGGCCCTCTCTCCTCCACTACCTTCTAACACTCCTCTCCCTCCCCCCATCCCTCCCCGATTCCCTCTTTCCCATC
>JAABNY020000063.1:3848082-3861423 GCA_015164015.2 Brevimyrus niger | reverse complement strand
GGGGGGTTGGTTTTGGGGGGGTGGGTGGTTGTTAATCTAGAAAGGGGGTAAGGGGGAGGGGGGGGGGGGGGGGGGGGGGGGAGATCCCATCATGGCTGCGAGACCATCCGGAATATCCACAGAGCTGGGCTCATGGCGAAAATGTGATTAATAGCCCTTAGCAAGTCTGATATCCTTGTTTTTCAGCTCAGATGAGACACTGTAGAGCGGTTTATACACAGACTAGGCCTGACTTCATCTCTAGTATTCCCGGCTAGCCACAGCACTTGGGTGTAATTTACTACCTCCCTTCACGTGGTAAGTTAATTTTTAATTATTTTTTTTTTTGGGGGGGGGGGGGGGTTCCCAACATAGTTACTCTAAAGGGGTTAATTTAGGGCAGTAACAACAAGGAGAACTGAAGTTAATTTTGGAAGTTACAAACTCACTGACTGGCAGGAACGCAGTTGACGTGCTACAGGGGAGCAGGAGCCACGTCGCTGCAGCTCCTTTGCTCTCCTGAACCACTCGAGGAGTAGGCGAGTCATGCATTCACCTCCTGCGCACCACTGGTGTACTGAGCTGTTATTTTTGCACTTGTGGTTTTCCTGTTAGCATTAATGAATCTCTCCCTTTAGCAATGTGTTCTCAGCAACTGAAAATGCCATTTAACTGGATGTTTTGCGTAATGCTCTGCGATTTCTATAGATTGTAGTATGTGAAAATCCCAGGACAGGGACTTTCTGAGATGCTGGATCCGCCACATCCGATATCAACAGTCATGCCATGATTAGCTCTGGAGTGTTAATGCTTAGTCAAACAGAGCCTGAACTTCTTGACCCTGTCTACACACTATGCATTCAGTATTCAGAGGAGCACCCTGTTTGCATTAACAAGCAGGTGTACTTAATAAAGTGTCGACAGAGTGTAATATAATGTGGAAAAAAGGTGACACGTGAGTCGAAATAAACTCCTAAGGTGTATCTAAGAAACAAGTTTTCCAAATTATTGCCAACCTGGCCTGATGTTATGTCTATGAAAGTAAAAGAAAGCACTTTGAGTGTTATCTGAACAGGAATTAGGGACCATGTAATGAACTATGGTCAAATTTGTTTTTTGTTGTTTTTTTTTGTTTGCGATGTCGTGTTCCCTGTGACCTCCTGAACTTCAGCATGGGCCTGGATCGATGCAGTCACGTGTCTGAGCTCTGAGATATTCCAGTTTTGGTAACAGCTGGGAAGTTGTGCGTGTAAAAATGCTCCAAGAGCAGTGGCACGCTGCTGTGGAGAGCAGGATGTGTGTACATCACTGTAGACCAGGAAAGCGTCCCCCTCTAGGCCAAACTGTGTTCTGGAGATCTCAGTGAAAGACCTTTAGCCTGGAATGAATCTCAGCCTCAGCAAACAAATTAATGTGAGCAGCTGTAGCCTTCAAGACTAACAACATCCTTCCCTCACAGAAGGTGAGATGAGAGGGAACCAGGACCACACGATTACGTGACCCTATTCAGTAAGACATCATGCTGTAGATGCAGAGTAACTGGTTGACTTGGGAGCAGATTCAAATTCAGCCCAAAAACATACTCACCAGTGATTAATGTGCGCGTAATCCTTCTTCCAGCCCCTGGAAACTCTCAAACTGCTTTTTGCAATCGAGTGTGACTTACATCAACGGCCATAACGTGAAAACATTAACTGTCATCTTCCTGGCTGTTAGCATAGTCTACAACCGTGAAGTTACATTTTGGTGTTTAGTGGTAAACCAGGAACTATGTTGCAACTGCAATGTTTATCACAAATTCTTTTGATGTCCAGCCAGCAATAATAACATTAACATGGTAGCCACAGGTAAAATGCCAGAATAATTCTGGTTCTACTGTAATCTGGCAGCACCTTGTGCTCTGCAGCCTTTATACAGTTAAGCTTTGCCACCCTCCTCTCCTGGTCTATTAACTTGCAAAGTATAGGTCCATTCATGGAACAGAGGCAGTCACATGACTCAGGCCTGCCTGGGCGCCGTTGGACGTCTGGAAAAAGCATTGCGAGTCAGAGCCGCAGCTCCAGCACAGTGTGGCCCACAGGTGAGCTCCTTGAGAGCCATTCTCTGAACAGGAAATGCCAGGGAGCCCCCGGCAGGAATCACCGCCACCAAAACACACACTGCGTTTCCTGTGCAGGTCACACTGCCTGGCAACCGGCCGCAAACAAACACTCTGTCTGCGGAAGGCCGGCAGTCTGGCCAGAATCTGAGTCCGTTAGGCTCTCCGAAGTTGATTTGGTAACTCCTTAAAACCTACACTGCAGCGGCTCCTGTGGCATTTATGTCGCATACTTTCTGACCTTGCTCCATTGGGATTGCGGTTCTTCCTTGCTGATTGGCTGCTTTTCTGGCATTTTAAGTCCCTCCCCTACAGTGACTCAGCACTTACTGCCGCTGGAATTTGCTGACTTGGCACTTTGCTATATCTCCTCAGTGACTAGTTGTGTCTTTATTGGCCTCTCTGTCACCCATCAAACTCAATATCTAGCATCTTATCGCATCCTTCGACATGCTTCTGGCACCAGCATAACTGAGCTAAAAATTTTCAAGACAGGGAGAAGTGCTATATTGTACACCCTCTGACTGTGCAAATAGGATCTGCGAACTGTTCATATTCTATCCTTTCCAATCAGTTGGAGACCAGGATCACAAGGTCTGAGCTGAAGTCCTCTGAGGCAATGGTGCCATCTTGTGCTGGTCTAATACTGTTGTTTATGAGAGATCATTATTGTGGTACATTTTGAATGAAACTTTAGTACGTGAGTTCCTTCTGAGATATAATATGAATTCATTGTAGACATGGTGCACAGATTTGAATGGGATTGTATTTTTTCATTTTTCTTTCTTTTTCAGCCATCTGAGACGCTTTCCATTGAAGCTTCTCCAGAGGTACTCAAGAGCAGCGCTGAGTGAGGTGGAATTCGCACGAGTCAGCCTTCCGAGACGACCGGCTGAAGATTGATTTTGGAGGGCTGATCCAACTTGGTGATTTCCCCAGACCTCGTGGGCCAAGTGAACAGGTTCTCCCATGAAGGCATGTGCAGATTGGTCAACACAGAGAAACCCAACATAGCCTCTGCCATTTTGTTTGTCGCTCTCAGGGTATGTAGCCCAGAAGTTTGGCTTGGGAGTGACGGCCATTGGAATTGGGGAAGCTCCAAAACAACTAGCACCAACTCCGCCTCCCAACCTCCTTTTTGGAATCCTCAATTTCTCCAGATCGTCAACAGCAGATGCTGCACTTCCCATCATTCCTCAAGGCTTTGATCTTTGCAGATGACGGAGGCCTTTCCATCCAGAACCTTACAGATGCACTTTGAAGATCCAAGCTGGCATGATATTGGAAGGCTTTGATGGAGTATCACCTGTCTGTAATTATCAGTAAATGCTAAATCAGGAGATCCGTTGTACCTTGGTGAACTATCAGTCATCCCAAGAAAACCCAGCACAGCCTACCTTGCTGTTTCATATAAGGTTTTCTCACAGTGTCCTCCTTTGGTGAGACAGACGTGATGTAAGAAATCACGTGTCTGCATCTCTGTGTACTTTTGAGCCCGCTCTGTGTGTTTACGTGAGCAATACTGACGCCCAAGGTTTGGACTTCCAGAGCAAACATTGACCTGAAGTAAGCAGAGCAAACATGCTGATACTTTACTGTTTCTCACGCCGGGCCTTAAATGTGAGTCTGTCATCTTTCATCTATGTCCAGGACCTTTCCTTTCCAGTCCTTTTTTTTTAAACCAAATACCCTTCATGCCTGTTTCCGTGGGGCTCAGGGTACTGTGTGGTACTTCTGTCAGTCCTGTCAAATGGCCCAGCGTGACTCTGGTGATAAAGAGACCAAAGTCCTCAGCTGTGAACAATAGCCTGGTGATGAGGGTCACAGTGCCCAGGAGCACACGGCCACAGGACACTCTAGTGCATCTCTGTTGGCGTTTCATCAAGACTGACCCCCCAGGACCCGGGGGTTCTTTCTGGAGTCATTTGCAAGGGTCAGTCTGACACCAGTGATATGCAAAAGGGCAAGACTGTACCACCCACCTGGCCCCTCTAAAGTAGATGATAAAATTACTGAGTAGATCCAGGGGCGATTCTAGGATTTTTTAAGGTGAGTGGCCATAATTCATACAGAAGGTCCAAGCTTTTCATCATATGTTTTGAACTGGTGAGTGACAGAGGAGTGGAATCCAGGGGCCAGTCAGCTTTCAGTGCTTTTTCAGGTCACAGGGCTAGAATAAAATAATTATGCAATAAAAATCCAGAAACCTCAGTGTAACCAAAATAAACACTCATGTCAGGAATATGTCAGTGTTTGGCACAAATATTGAGAGTTATGCTGTAGAAACATGCAATGTAATAAACTAGGATTTTTGTTTTAGCTATTAGCGGTGTTGCTGTAATTGAGGATTATCTGGATTCGTTTGCGATGCCTGGTGGTTTGTTATTACACTCCAGCGTTGGCACATTATGTCAGTTGTTATATCAGTTTAAAGGTGTCTCTCTTTAATATGGTCAGTCTGCTTCAGTCAAGTTTATGGGTTTCTGCTGTAACAGGTGCTACAGCAAAGGGTGAGGAGTTCACCCAAGGCCAGGGTTCAGTCTTGGGTCACACAGTACACTGGTGATATCAAGTAGGTCACCTTCTGAGATTCACGGCCTCATTGGCGCTTCCTGGCCATACCCTCGAGTTTGCCACACAGAAGTTCTGCAACTCCTTTTATGATTCACTCTGGTGTTTCATCTTCAGTTCCCAAGGCTGATGACTTCACAATTCGAAGACCATCAGTCTATATCCACTCAAGGTCAAATGTCAGCCAAGAATCGGACAACTGAAGTCAATCTTATTAGCGATGGCCTCGAAGCATAATTGATCATAGCCTTAGCAAATACTCACAAGGCATAGCTACTACTAGTCATTGTAAATGAATTAATACTGTGGGATAAAGAGGAAATTACATTTTTTAATGTCATGAATTATGTATCATCTTTCTCATAGTGGGAAAGTTTATAATTGTAATTTCATTAATGTAAGTATGAAAATTGGTGTTTTAATTTTTTCTTTCTTGTAGCTTGGATTGGCAGTTTCATAAAATGCCTAATATATGTGTTAACTATACTATTCATAACTGTTCATGGCACCAAGGACTCATGGGAAAGAGATTATAAATTTAAGGGCTAAGACAAATCTGAAATTGGGGGTGGCATGGTGGTGGTTAGCACTGTTGCCTCACACCTCTGGGACCTGGGTTTGAGTCTCCGCCTGGGTTACGTGTGTGGAGTTTGCATGTTCTCCCTGTGCCGTCGTGGGGTTTCCCCCCACAGTCACACTCCCCTGTGTGAGTGACTGGTGTGTGAGTGTGCCCTGCGATAGGCTGGCCCCCTGTTCAGGGTTGTTCCCTGCCTCGTGCCCGTTGCTTCTGGGATAGGCTCTGGACCCCCCCACGACCCAGTAGTATAAGCGGTTTGGAAAATGGATGGATGGACGAATCTGAAATTTTATTTTAAACACCAAAGTAAAAGAATGCTGCTTAGAAATGCATCACAATGATGTAAGATTATTAGTATGTGTATTTTTTTTTTAGTTAAATAAATACATGTCGTATTTAGTAACTAGTTGTTAAAAGGTTTTGTATGATTTCCTCAACATGGAGGGGCATTTCTCTCCACATGCATTATGATTTCAGACTTTAAATCGGGTAGTTAAGTACCATGTGAAATCGGTGGGTTTTTCAGAAGATAACCTGCCATGTCCCCCTTTGTGGATGTGTGGCGTCAGCTGAAAAAGAACCACCCCAGGAATGCCCAGGAGTGACCAGGGAAATTTTCCTGGTAAGTCAAGTGAAAACAAAAAAGATGGTGGTAGTTTTATTCATTAGTGATTGCCTTAGGAACGAGCTTTTTTTACTTCACATTCACAGGTCCTTTCAACCATCAGACACCTTCGTCCAAAGCGAAGTACAAGTGAGACAAGTACATGATGTTGAGGAACCAACTGGAGCATAAGAGCACCGGTGCTCCTCCGGATCTCATGGCTTCATGCCCGTACATCTCCGACAGCCATGTATCTCACCTTGCAAATCAAAGTTCCAGTGAATTCCACAAGACAAAGGAGAAATTAATCAGAAATTGTAATAATTTCCCCAAAAATGCTGCGAGTTATAATTTATTTCTCATAATTCATCCCTAGAAGTCACAGTGGACGTTCAGCAGCATTAGTAAGGGCAGGCCTAGCCTTTAGTAATTATGAAACTGTACACTAATCATGTTATTTCTTTCAGGGCATAACTTTTCAGGGTCACTTCCTGTCTTATTTTCAGTTTCTGGTGAAACATTGCCGAGTTACAGCCCGATTCACTCATCATAGAGCTCCAGGTTATATGAACCAGCAGCTGAAAATACCGAAACTCTCCCCCCGGTTCTCTTCCTGTTCCACCATCTTGTTTGGCAGTTGCATAAAGCTGGACAGACGGACACTGGTGACAGCAACCACACGAAAAACACAGTGACTTATATGAAAGCCAGAACTCAGAGCAGGTAGGCATCACGTCTGTCTGGCATCGGCCTGGCGACAGCATATCCCCAGCTGTCATAGCAGAGGGACAGCATGTGTGATGAAATGCATAGGCTGGCTTTTGTCCGGGCACAGGAAGTGGCTCAGGCAACTCTCAGACCCGGTTTACAGGGGCCTGGTAATGATTTCTAGGCCCTTAGTTGGGTCGTCTATGAGCATGGGACTCCTCTGTTCAGCGCTAACGGAGATGTGCTCCTCTGCTGTGGGCTCCAGGACAAGTGAGATGTCACCCTTGGGAATGCCAAACATCTCTTTTCTGGTGACATCAACAGGTCGTTTGAGCTTCTTCCGCCATTGCCCACAATTCCTCTAGAGGAAACTGCGATGCATTTCTCGCCCATTTTAAGAACAAACATATCAACAAATGGAAAACCTTAGCATATTTATTCTGCAGTATGAAAATGAAGGTAAACCAATCAATTTTGAAAGGCATGAAAGAATAGAAAACACACATGACATTTAATGCATACTAGTGTATATCAATGGGTTGGCACCCCATCCTGGGTTGTTCCCTGCCTTGCGCTTGAAGTCTCTGGGATAGGCTCTGGACCCCCCGTGACCCTGAATAGGATAAGTGGGTACAGATGATGGATGAATGGATGGATAATATATATCTGGAAAATTTTGAATGCTTGTAACATTGGAGATACGCATATCTTTTATCTGGTAACTGTAAAAGTTTATACTTGGTGAATGAATGTTTGTTCCACACTCTTACTCTTGTGTTTCCTGCTTGTCTCTCCCCCTCCATAATACGGAAACTGGGCCACGTCCTCTGCTTCAAAGAGGGCATAAATTGCAGCTCGTCATTCGTCTGAGCGAGGGAGGGAGGGGGAGCGAGGGGACCCATCAGATCTGTGATTCACACCCCCGCAGATGAGCACGAGGGCTTCAAAGGGCTGTCAGCAGAGTGTGGTCCCCATCATGCCACAGGTATACACACAAGAATCTGCAGGGACGTTCATTGCCTTTAATGGGGTTTTGAATGCTTGTTGCCGGTTTGGTTTTTTTGGAAACACTTTACTTACTGACATGTTCTTAGTAATTTATAAACACATTTATAACAAATAATACTGCGTTTATTAGCCATTATAAATATGGCTCAAAATATTTACAAAAAGGCATAACACATTATAGCCATGTTTATAATGCGTTATGAATGCGTTATGAATGCGTTATAATGCGTTCTGTGCCCATGATCAGGAGGTTACTTGTTCACCGTCCAAGGCTGAAAGGGTGATTTCAATGTTGGGGCCTTGAGCAAGACCCTTAACCCCAAATGAGTACTGGATGCTGAGGCACATAGTTCCTAAAAGTTGCCAACATTCTGTTGACTCAAAAAATGTGCGTTGGGAGCTTTGCGGAATGGGCTTCCATGGCCGAGCAGCTGCATGCAACCCTCACATCACCCAGCGCAGTGCCAAGTGTTGGTTGGATTGGTGTAAAGCATGCCGCCACTGGACTCTGGAGCAGTGGAAATGTGTACTGCGGTGTGATGAATCATGCTTCTCTTTCTGGCAGTTTGATGGCCTAGTCTGGGTTTGGTGGATGGTAGGAGAATGTTACCTGTGCCTCACTGCATTGTGCCAGCTGTAAAGTTTGGTGGAGGAGGGATAATGGCATGTGGTTATTTTTCAGAGGTTTAGCTAGACCTCTTAGTTTCCATGAAGGGAACTTTTAATGCTTCAGCATACCAAGACATTATAAACAATTCTATGCTTCCAACTTTGTGAAAACAGTTTGGGGGAGACCCTTTTCTGTTCCAGCATGACTGTTCCCCCATTTCTGTGGGTGCAATGGCCAGGTGTCCCAATACTTTTCTCTGTATAGTATATGTCATAACCGATGTCAGTCGCAGTTTTGCTTCTCAGACCAAATATGGGACGATATCAGTTTTTTCATGTCAGCTGATGTACCAGTTCAAAGCGGGGGCATGTCTAGCTTGTCCTGCGCTCAGGAGCTTTTCCCACATGCTGTCTACTTGCCCCCCCTCCCACACACACACATACTCCCCTTTCTTTTGCAGCCTCATTGATAAGAGAAAAGCAGTCCATGTAGTTCCTAAATATTCAACATTAGTACAGAATTTCATCTGCAAAGCTACAAAGACGCTATTATCACATAGAGCTGACAATGATAAAGGCTCCACTGGTCATACAGCCTTCTTGGTTTACTTCTAAGCACACGTTTTATCAAAGAAATTCAAATCAGTTTGTTCAAACCCCTCTGAAGCTACTATTAACCATTTCCTGCTGGCCTGCTCTCAGCTCCTGCTTTAGCACTACGAAGAGCAGCATAACAGCTTTTGATGTTCAACAACAACTACGTAGCCTAAATAAGTCAGAATACACAAAACAACAAATGTAGCTGGGAAATAGTATGATAGTATGTTTAATTTTTTAATTATACAAATCATTGGATTTTACTGAGCAAGAAAGGTGGCTTGAACATTAGCCAACTGTGGTAGATAGCTACCTGTTAGTAGGCTACTCTGCTTGATAGCAAATGATGATGACCTCAAACTTTGTATAGATTAACCACAGTATAGTTAAATAACATGGTATTTAGGTGAACTACAATGTCAACAATTTTACCTCTCATGTCCTAATTAACCTGACATCAGGGTGAGGATGTGTATTTATTTGGTGAGAACCAAAATTAGACAGTTGAACGGCGGCCTTTCAGAGGTAAGGGGAATGGTGGGGGGTGGGGGTGGGAGGATTGCCGAGGATTGAATTGGAGCATCCAAATGGTTAAACTGGTCAAACTGGTCAAAAGTATGTGATAGGAATAGGACTAAAGTCCCACCATTCTGTGGGCTGACAGGGCAGGCTCGGTGCTACTGCCTGGTCATTGGCACACCCCTGGTTCAAACCAAAGCACAACGTGTCACTTTTTTCCCACAACTGTATGGGACATCTGCTGTCATTAGGGGGAATTAGAGGGCCCTTACGATCAAAAGGGTTGAAACACATGGAGGCAATGGATAAAAATGACAGATAAAAACTTCTGGAAACCATCCAAGCAGGGTGAGATCACTGGTTTTTCATTGACCCTTCTCTGCCTGGAGTCGGCGTGCCCTGCCCCAAGGACCAATATTCCACGTCAGCGGTCACAAATGTCTCCACTGTCTGAATCAGTGATATGGGCATTACAGGTCATTGCTTGGCAGGTTCCTGGGCCTCCACCCTCGAGCAGCCTGATGTGGGTATGGTATGGAATGGGGCATGGGCCGGCACTGTGTATTTCTAGCTGTCTTGTATGATAAAATTTCCTGTGTCCCTTCTGAGGTGCTGTGAACCTGAACTTAAGAACTTGTTCTAAAAATGCTCTCAGGTTTCACCTGCTAGACGTTTCACCTCCAGTTTTTAACCTTTTCTTCCTGATTCTCTGTAGTTGTCGAAAATAGGTTTTGCCATTATTTTCCGCGGAAAGAATGGTGATTCTTATGAAAAAGTTTCATCTCTGTATCTGGTTTCAACTTCCCTGAAGAAAAGGAGGGTTCACTGCTAACTCTTCCTTGCTGATATGGGATCAGATCAGCTCTTCGGCATTCCAGCTTTCATCCCGGTGCTTTTTGCTTGCCTGAGACTACATGATGCTCCCCTGTACAGGCTGAATAATCTCCTGTCATTCCTGTGTTTGATGTTGGTTCACAGACGGGACACTAATGATTTACTCCGGGTAGACACTTTCCCGGATCAAGGCTACTTCTTGCCAAATCCTGTTTACTCAGCTATAGGAGGGTTAGGAGTCATGGGTGCGCATGGGGTGGCTGGCCAAGCACAGCCAGCTGGGGCAAACTGTTTGACCTGGAGCCACATCAAACACCAGAAATGCCGCTCTCCTCAGCTAGGAGGAGTAGCTCAACTGCTGTACCCTAGACAACGAGTCTGGTGGTAATACCAGTATAGGTTTCTACTCAGCAGTGGATGGGATTGCATTTAAACCACCATCCAAGAAAACCACCCTTGCCTTTAATTTTCCAGTGCATAACCTCTCTGATGCATTTTATTCATTCATATAAATAATGAAGATAACATCCATCCATCCATCAATCTTCCAACTGCTCATATGGTACCGGGTCCTGGGTATAATTCTTCTATTGACCCTACAGTTGGGTGCAGTGTAAATAGAGCTTCCTCTTTTTACTATTGGTGATCTTTGTTTACCTTAAATAAAATGAGTAAGTTAACAACAACCCTCGCCCCATGGTTTCAATACTTGTGTTTTGTTACTGGCTGAATGGTGTGGATTGATATGAGCTACCTCAATTTGGTTTCGCATGCGGTGTTTTTGCTTCTTACTTACACATCGCAACATATACAGGACATTGAAGGCTTTGTCACACTACAGAAGGCAGTATGATCTCCTGAATACATTTGAACAGAATTCCTCAGTGTCCAGATTATGACATTTTAGTGGTGGTTTTGTATTAGTGAAATGTTATTATTTGTTTGCCTGTTACGATAAAATACTGCTTCCTGTCATGTGACAAATGGAGCCACCAGGAGCACGTCGTCTGGATCTCTGGGACTGAACATTCCATGGGAAGTGATCACACAGGAATTTCTGCGCTTGCTGGACGTCTAAAAGGTGTTATAGCTCCTGCGTAATTTCAACCATCTTTGGCTGCTGAAACTATTGTGTCAAGTCACTGAACTGAATTCTGTGTCACCTACCGTCCTGCTCCAGTGGCAGGGTGGCTGTATGCAGTTTATAGAGCTTTTGTGTGACATTAATGACCTTGACAAGAATGAGTATGACAAGGTTCGTGTACAGTACTTACACTTCAAAGGCAGGCATGGATGTAACACATGCGAAAATGTGACACCTACCTTCAGAGTATTTGGTCTCACTGTTATTATCATTTACAAAACATCGATGGGAAGATTATAAGCAATGTCCTCAAGCACTTATGCTTTGCTTGTGTGGGGCTCATGCTGTGGTCTGTGTTTGTGTAGTGGTGAGGGAGGGTTTGGGGGGGGGACTCTGGCTTCTTACCCACCCCCAGGCCAGAACATGTTATTTTGGTTTGGGTGACTGCTCACACACGATATGATCCTAAAATACATAAAAATTTCTCGGTAAAAACATTGGCATCTCTTTTTTTTTAACCTTTTGTCTAAATAATGTTTTCCTGAAACTGGTATCAGAGCGGTAACCAATAGAAAAAAGGTTCATATCAGCGTACTAGGAGGGTTACCAAATTTGGTCAGCTGGCTGGCATGAGATTTTCAATTCGAAACACATATGCAGATGCATTTACATGCATGTAACAGTTTTGGTACCTTTCACACAGTCTGTAGGGTTTGCAGGCTGCCCCAGCACTTTTGCTGTAGCAAATTCTAGGTTTATAATGGCATCCGGGGGAGACATGGTGGTGCAGTGGTTAGCACTGTTGCCTCACACCGCTGGGACCCAGGTTTGAATCTCTGCCTGGGTTGCATGTGTGTGGAGTTTGCATGTTCTCCCCATGTTGTTGTGGGGTTTTCTCCAGGTACTCCGGTTTCCCCCCCAGTCCAATGACATGCTGAGGTTGATTGGAGTTCATAAATTGTCTGCAGGTGTGAGTGAATGGTGTGTACTAGTGTGCCCTTTGATGGGCTGGCCCCCTGTCCAGGGTTGTTCCCTGCCTCATGCCTGTTGCTTCTGGGATAGAAACCCAGACCCCCCCCATGACCCAATAGGATAAAGTGGGTTGGAAAATGCATGAATAATGGAATCATATAGATTTGCCATTAGATTTCTTGCATGTGAGTGTCACACCAGATGTGTAAGAGTTGGCTATTAGCAGTGTTGGGAGTAACGCGTTACAAAAGTAACAAATTACTGTAATGCATTGCTTTTTGCTGTAACGCGGTAATGTAAGGCATTACAGGAACAAAATGGGTAATAAATGTAGAGGTGGACATTTCAGGTCCAGAAAGTAAAAATCCAAGCCAGGATTTTGTTTCAACCAACCTGTTGACTATAAAGAGTTAGAATCACATTATAGTCAACTGGTTGGTTGAAACAAAACCCTGGCTTGGATTTTTACTTTCTGGACCTGAAATGTCCATCTCTGAATAAATGTCAGTAATGTGCATCACGATACATTTGTAACTCGGAATGAAGTGATGGGTTTTTTTTCTTCATACAAATTCGCCAAAATCACCGAGAGATCAGCAGAGCAGAAATGTCCGTGCAAAACGTATAACTTCTTGTAGTCAGACAGAACAGAGAGATGAGTGAACCTGCAACTGATATAACGTCGGATAGTAAATTCTCCAGATGGGCATACGCCCATTATTTTCAGTTTGTGACCTGGGGCTATAGACACTGACGTGGACTTCAAACTGAAACCAATTGACAGAAAACAGCTGGTCACAATCGGGGTTGCATATGTGGTTAATAAGGGGGCGTGGCACACAAGCGGATCGGACAGGCAGGTCCTGACAATTACACTCGTATTACCCAAAATATTAAAGAAGAAATATTAGACGTTATAAATATCATATTATTATTGTGCATTTAAATACGAAGAGCAAAGATGCTTTCGGTGCGTAGCGATGTATCATTTTCATTGTCTCGATCAACTTTTTAATCAATAGACAAAATACCGCGATAGAGTGAAGCCGCGAAAGTCGAAGCGTGAAGTGGCGAGGGACAACTGTAAAAGCATAGAAATGCTTTTTTTGTATCCTGTCATATCTTTAGACATTACAATACAGTTCAATTAATGTTAATATGACTAGACCTAAAGTTACAGT
>JAABNY020000063.1:3817823-3832465 GCA_015164015.2 Brevimyrus niger | reverse complement strand
GCCTGTCGGTCAGAAATTTAATTTTAGAGGTTTCCTGGCATGGACCCACCCCCCCCCCCCCCCCCCATTTCAGGCCACCCAGAAGGGGGACCCCTTGGCTGTGCTGAAGAAACAACTGGAGGAGAAGGAGAAGCAGCTGAACGCGGAACAGGAGGACGCCGCTGCCGCCAAGGGCCGCCTTCGGGAGCTGGCCAAGGTGCGAGTGCTGTCCATCCCAACGGGCCAATTGGACGTGTCACTGGTGACCCAACCCGACCCATCTGTCTTCGTATTGCAGGAACTATCCGTGGAGAAGAGCAAGCTGACCAACGTGGAGACGCGGCTGAGCTCCCAGCTGAGCTCCCGGGAACAGGAGATGAAGGCACTCCAAGCCCGCATGCAGGCCAGCTACCAGGACCATGTTGCTGAGACCCAACGGCTGAACGCCAAGGTGGGGCCACATGCCTCATCGGGGGCTGGGGGTTCCAGTGGGCTTCTGGTCTGCAGCATTGGTCTGGGGGCTGCAATAGAGTCCTTCAAATATTGTGCCTTTGTCATCCTGTTGTGTGTGGTTTGCTGTGCCTGAGTTTGAAAGGGGTTGCGTGTGCGACCACCTTCCTGTCAGGGTCTAGCAGTGCTGCTGTTGGCATCCGGCATGGCATTAAAGATTTCACTTTGGTGGCAGTGTGCTTTGAAGTCTGTGTTGCCAGCATCTTTGACTGTGAATGAGAATGTGCCCACATGAAATCTGCATCTGGGTCCCAGCTAGAGTCATGTGTTGCTGGGATTTGAAGTCCAGCTCCTATTGTGCAGAATTGTATGTAGGTCCAGAGTCTCTGTTCCATTTGGCTGACTGCCCTTATTTTTTTCTGCAGAGGGTCCGAAAGCTTGCGCACTTAGTGATGCAAGTAGCTGCCTTGTAGTGTGACTACAGAGTCTTTTTGGGTTTTTTTTTTAACCAGTGTGTAAGCTGCGTGAAAGAGGCAGCGATGTCTGCCAGCTGTCCGATGGTATCACTAAACAAGGAACCCCCACCCCTCCACATACACAGATCCAGAGTCTGCAGGACCAGCTGGAGAAAGGCCCCAATGCCCAGCTCGCCCGCCTGCAGCAAGAGAACTCCATCCTGCGGGATGCCCTCAACCAGGCCACCAGCCAGACTGAAAGCAAGTGAGTGCCAGGATTAACCCCCAGGGGCGTTCCAGGTGCACCCAGCTGAACATGGGGGGGGGGGTGGGGGTGATCGTGATTTTTATTTTTTTATTCATTAAATTCCTGCCAGGTAATTCCCTGACATCCAGCTCTACAGAAGTGAATTGGTGATGACCCATGCTGAGTCCTAGGCAGGTTATCGTAAGAGCAGGGAGAGGCGGTGGAGCATTATGGTTTACGGCAAAGAACATACTTTCGCAGTGACTAATCTGATTAGTCTGCTGAGAGCTGAAGCCCGTTCCCACAAATAGCTCAGCGGATGTGTGTCCAGCCCCTGGCGGTGCAGTGTTCAGTGCGAGCACTGCTCCACGCCCCCCAACACTGCTCCCGCTCGAGCCCATCCTGGGATTTTACTCATTCCCCATCAGTCCTGAAATGGAGAGGCGCACAAAACCCTCCGCGCCCCCCCCCCAAGTGAAGCAGGGTCTGGAAACCCCCTTACCTTGCTGTTCTGGGTACTGAATGCAGCCTTCGGCAACTGCTTGTGCCCCAGGAGACGCTGACGGTTGAACGCTGCACACACCAGGCGTGTGAACGGCCTTCACTGGTCCGCGAGGACAGCTGCGTGAAACCGGCATGTAGACAGAACAGAAACTGACAGGGGGGACTGTAGGACAATGATGATTTAAAAAATAAAACCTCTTTACGCATCAGCTCGGTGCGTTTGTCACGTCTGACTGCGGATGCCCCCCTCACCATTCTTTGTACAGGCAAAACGCAGAGCTGGCCAAACTGCGTCAGGAATGCACCAAGCTCTCTAAGGAGCTGGGGGAGAAGAGCGACGCCCTGCTGGCAGACGAGCAGCAGCGCAAAGCCCTGGAGGCCAAGGTGGTGGCGTCTGAGAAACAGCTGTCCCAAGTCCAGGTGTGTACAGCCTGCCTGCTGCACCACAGCGCCCTCCTGTGGATCTCTCCAACAGAACAGTCATTGCCAGAATGCCTTGGTCAAAAATAGTGTGAATACCTCACCCCAGTTAAGCCCGTTTGCCTTAGTTGCTCTGACCCTAAACCACTCTTCTGGTTCTTGTCTGTAATTTGTAATCTTGTCTTGTAAGGCCGTGATGTACAGAAACTGTAATGGTGGATGGAGGAGAAATGCTTGCTGGTTTCTATTCTTTTAAAAAGAATGACTGAATGAAAGACATAATCACCAATCAGATGTATAAAGTAATTTTACCGGGAGTGACAGGTGTCAGTAAGGCGTAGAATTATCAAACCCTGTCCTAGTTTAGCTGTATGTTTTCCTGTTCATGGCTCACTGTTGCCACCTATAGGCCAGCCAGCTGGAAAGCACGCGTGCTCTGCAGCATCGTCTCGAGGAGGTAAGCGATGAGCTCCGCAAGGCCCAGAGCACCAGTGGCAGCCTACAGACGGAGTTGGACAAGACCCGACAGGAGGTGTCCAGTCTGGCCGGTCAGTCTGCATCACATGTCGTTCTGTAAGAACTGTGTGCTGTGTGCTTCTTCCAGAACATGCTGAAGTTTTCCTGCCTTTGGCCCTTGACCCTAAAACCTACTGGTATAACTTCTTACCTGCTGTGGAATCTGCACTTTGTCTGCCTCCCACAAACCCTTGTATACTGCTGCTCCGTCCTTGCACCGCCCACAGAGGTCCAGGCGCGCGCAGCCAATGCTGAAGCTGAACTGAAAGCATCCCGTGCCCAGGAGGAGAACCTACGGACCCAGCTGGCCCAAGGAGAGACGGAGCGTGTCCAGCTGCAGGAACGGATCAGCTCCATTGAGGCCCTGCTGGAAGCTGGCCTGAAGAAACAGGAGCAGGAAGCAGAAATGGTATGGGTCTTTGCTGGCCCATTTGGGCTTTCCTTTTGTCTGTCTGTGCCCCCTTCTGATTTTGAATGCCGTCCTTCAAAATTTGTCTTGAGCTTTCTGGATCCTTGTTGTGTTGATGTTGACTTGCGTGTATTTCTGAGCGCAATTCCAAATTGCATGTGATCTGGGAGCCTGATTGGCAGTGTCCGTTTTGCATTCCCAGCTCTCCAGAACTGCAGACGCACAAGAGCTGCAGAGCAGGTAGCCCTCTCGCCTGTCCGTCTCTTCGATGGGGCTCATTCAGGTGTGAGCATCTTTTAAAAAGCCCTTTCTCTCTCAGCTTGAAGGAGAAGGAGAGCCTGGTGGCCTCACTGGAGGAGGAGCTCAAGCAGCTGAAAGACAAGATGGAAAATGTGAGGAAGGCCGGCGCCGTAGGTTCCCGACATCCACAGGGGCGCCAGTGAGAAGTTCTGAGGCCCGTGGGCTGCAACGCCAACACAAGGAAGGTTCAGCCTGGTGATTTTGGATTTTTGTGTTTTCCCCCAGCAGGACCGTGTCATGGAGGTGGACCAGCTGCACAGAAGGTCTGTTTGATCACTTTTGCACCTGTTTTTAATCTATGGAAGCTTTTAATAAGCAAATGTTTCAAAGCCATATTGTCCTTTCAGCTTGAAGGAGAAAGAAGACAATGTCAGCACCATGGAGGAGGAGCTAAAGGAGCTGAAGGCTGAAAGGGAGCAGGTGAGTGATGCCTCTGGGGAAAAAAATCACATACTCTCTACCAAACTTGGAGAAATCCAAAATATTAGGTACGTCTCTCTAATAGTTTTGAAACTACAGCCTTTTGAAGTTTTGTTTTTTTTTTTTTGTTGTGAATTTTGACTCTATTCAGGTCCAACATTCATAACTTCATAATGCTTTACAACATATCTGTAATGCATTTTAATGGTTGGTATACAAATTCATAGAGAATTGGAGAACAGTTGTCAAATCATTTTCAGATGAGACATGGTAAAAAAAACTAAAAGGATGGTTAACTTGCATTTTTAATTTTTTGCCCTTTTCAGGGCATTTTAGAAGAAATTTACATTTCCCTGATCTGATTAAATTTTTAAGTGTTACTAGTTAAAGTTTACTAGTTTTAAAGCTGTACATGCCATGTCAAAGGAGCTATGCATATTGAAATTTGGACTGAAACAGTCAAAGATTAATAAAATGTCAAAAGGCTGCAGTTTCAAGTCTTGGAGACAGACCCAATATTTGTTTGGCATAGGAGTACCTGCAGATGTTTTCAGACCCTCTCGGTGATTTTCATATGGAATTACCCTTTAATTCTACAACAGTGTAATGGTGTGGATCAGTGGGTTAGGTTGCTAATCAGAAGGTTGCTGGTTCAAATCCCAGAGTCAACAATGATTGTGCTGTTGGGTTGTTGAGCGAGGCCCTTGTACACACGCCCCCTGATTTCAATTGTACGTTGCTTTGGATAAAAGGATCTACTAAATAGGCTGTAGTTGTTGTTCAGAGGGAGGTTCTAAACGTTTCTCTTGTAATTGGGTTTATTTCAGCGACTGGACGATGCAGCCAAGGTGGCCCAGCTACAGGAAAGGTTTGTTTTGGTGACGTCATTCACCACCACCCCCACTCCAACCACCGCAACCTTTAATCTCTCACCTTTCTGCTGCTTACAGTTTGAGAGAGAGAGACTCACAGGTGGTTTCACTAGAAAGAGAGGTACAAAAGCTTAAAGAGGAGGTAGAAGACAAGAGCAGGGCCTTGGTGAGTCTGCCGTGAAGACACTGGCCGATGAAGTTGTCATCCCCAATTTATGGCAAAACAATCATTCTCATTAAATTCGACAGTTTATTCTGTGCAAGATTAAGATAAATCCTTGAATCTGCTAAGGCCTTTTCTAGAACTGATCACAGATTTGCCTGTGGTGTTAACGTGCCCCGGTCATTCTGTTGTTCTTAGCAATCTGACAGCATGGCCCAGCTGGAGCAGTTACAGAGCAGGTACAAATTTAAACATTAAACAAAGCCCCTGATGTACAGCTGTCAGTGTGTGCGCATTCACACGGAGTGATTTTATTTTATTTTTTTTCCTGCAAATTTTTCCAGTCTGAAGGACAAAGAGGGTCTGGTCACATCATTGAAAGCTGATCTTCAGCAGCTGAGGGAAGAAATGGAGCAAGGGAAAAGCAGGAGCAGTGTAAGCCCCGCCCTCACTTGACACCCATGCCTGCTATTGGTCACCGCTGTTTTTCTGTCCAACTGCACTTGAAATTAGCTCTGATGTGATGGAGAAGCCATTCCTGATATATTTACCTGTGCAAAACACCCTGGACGGATATGTCTGTTGGTGGACTAAGCCATCTGACCATTTGGCATGTGTTGTGTAAATAACCGATGGGTTAGGGCACAAGTTTTAAAGGTTTCCTTTTTATTTGTGGGATTGCAAGAATGTTGGCAGATGAGGTTTGTCTGGGCTGAAGGGATCTAATTATAAAATGCTACCTGCCGTGGGAGTATTTTGGCTGTAGCTCTGAAGCCGAGATCACATGCATGTGTGGTAAATACAGGCAAGCGAGTGTTCTGAACCCACATTATCCCTGTGTGAAACTGGGGAGTCCCTGCAGTCATGTTTATGGAGAGGGATGTAGGTGAAGAGGCTTTTAAGCCAAGTTCTGCACACTTGGCCTGTACACTTAAGGGTAGCCTGGAGCCTGTTACTTTGATTGCAGTGTAACCTTTAGACCAGATAAGGTATCACTTTAGCTTAACTAGGCACTTTCTGAATGATCCAAATTTTGTGCTTCTTACACTGATTATCTGCCCTGAAGTCCTTGAGTGCTCGCCGCCCCCCCACCCCCCTCGTCCCCTATTCTCCAACTTGGGTCATCCAGTGACATTGTAGATCAGGCTTGGGTGGCATATATTTTCCATACCATCAAACCTTGCAGACATTTCCCCTTTGGCATACTGTATATGATGTTTATTTAAAAATGTAAATCTTATACACTACTGCACACTCTGGAATTGGAGAGCCGGAGATGTTGAGCACTTGGGAATTGAGGAGATGAGTTGAAAAGATCAGCCTTTGTTTGGCAGCCCTCACTGTCCGTCTGCGGCCGTATGCGTGCCGGGTTCTACATGGCTGCACATGCTCCAGCATTTACAGCACATTCATAACACATACTGCCCTAGAGTATTGCACATAAATGACAACAAGGGTGCGTACTTTGTATTGGGAAGTCACACAATATGCTCATAGTTTCAAGTACAGAAGAACCTTGGAACTCGAACACCTTAAGTCGAGCCAATTTTATTTTTTTTATTTTATTTTTTTTATTTTATTTTTGAACCTCTACTGAAATCTCAGAACTCGACCATTCCTGCTACAACTTGTATGGGTCGAGATGCTCAACCAATTCGGACCTCGAACAGGTCGGTCAATAGAAATCAATCCACAACGCAACTCTATACTCGGAACATGTTAAAACAAAACAGACCTGCTAAAACTTGATTTGATCAAGATGTGTCTCTGATGGGCTGAAACAAAGGCAACTGGACCTGCTGTGATGCTTATGCCTATGAATGGATCTCAGTCTCTCGTCACTTCTCCAGAATACGACGTGCGAAAGCGGTGTTCCAGTGTTTGGTGTGTTTTTTTGTGCTTTATCTACACTACAGTACATTTAGTGATACTTTAAGAATGCCCCCCAAAAAAGCAGTGACAGTAACTGTAGAACTTATATTATTTCTTGTATAGAAATTCGACTTAAACTTTGATCAAATAGCAACTCGACCAGCTCACCTGAATGAATTAAACTTGTGTTCCAAGGTATCACTGCATTGTAATGGCCCAGAAGAGGAAGTGAGCCCCCTTGTGGCCAACAGTTGTATGCCTCCATTCACAGGGTATTGAGCAGCAGTTGAGTGAAGTTAAGAATGAGACAAGGATGGCTCTCCAGTCCCTCTTCCCTGACATCTCCATAGAAACAGAACAGGTAAATGCATAACTGCTGTCTCATCCTTGATGCCATTAAACCAAACGGCTAACAGATTTGGCATTTCTTGTGCCATCACGAACACCCACGATTTAATTTAGGTGGGCTTTTTGCTTTGGTCGGGTCCAGATCACAATGGCCTTATCTAAAGTGTGCACGGAACCATCTTTGCCTTTCATTTCAGGCTCACTGGCTGCAAGAATTTGCACAGAGAGCCCATGAGGATTTACGAAGCCGGCAGAACCAGGGGGCCCAACAGACGAAAGAATCGCCCGTAAGCATCTGCCTGCTTTTCAGTGCCCCTCTGAACTTTTGACAGGGGGGGTTTGTGCAGGGATTAATGGCAGCAGCTCGAATTAGCTGAAGCCTTTCGCCCGTCGCTGTTAAAGGAGCTGCAGGGAATGCTGAGCGCAGCTGAGGAGTCCAGGAGCATCCTGCAGGCCGAGTGCGATCAGTACAGGACCGTCCTGGCAGAAACCGTAAGTCTGGGGCTGCTGGTCGCCCAGGAGGGGTGGGGGGCACGCTGAGGCACCTTCATTTAAGCTCCCCTCTATAGCAATGGCTGTGTGTGACACCCCTGTGCAGGAAGGCATGCTGAAGCACCTGCAGAAGAGTGTGGAGGAGGAGGAGCACGTGTGGCGAGCCAAGATGGAGGAATCGGAGGAGCAGCTCAGGAAGGTGACTGTCGCCATCTTAAATGCCCCCCCCTCCAAAAAAAAAAGTCCCTGCACCTGGAACACTCATCTATCTGTCTGTAGGCTTTGGACCAGGTACACACCCTGGAAACAGCCGTAGAAACAGCAAGGACAGAGAACCAAAGCACAGAACAGGTGATTGTAACCACAGCTTAGCGTGTCTCTGTATGGTGGTTAAATCTGACCCCAGGCAGAAATGCTATTAGAGCTGTAGCGGTGACACTCTCGGGGGCTGCTGGAAGCATGTTCTAGCTGTGATGGAGCCGGAGGGGGGGGTGTTTCTGAATTATCAGTTTATTCTCATGGGTGCAGCTCAGGAGTCAGGTGATGCTTCTGGAAGCTCAGCTGGAGAAGCAGATGGAAGCTGCCAGCTCATACGACCAGAGCACTTCTGAGGAGATGACGCAGGTACAGGGGTTGTGCATCGTCCTTGTGACGACGTCAGGCACCACTGGCGAAGAGCGAGTGCCACATAATCACCTATGGAAGTGGACTGCCATTACAGTGATGGATCATGTGACTGGACTCATTTCCTGTGAGCTAATGACTTTCCCTTCTGCAGCTGACGCAGTTGCTGTCGGAGACTCAAATCCAACTGGAAACAGCCCAATTAGAAGCCCAGAAACAGAGGGAGGAGCTGGTCCTGGTAAGGATTACCGTTGGGCAAATCGCCAGCTTTAATATTAATCAGTGTTCTTGTCCCCAAACTGCATTTTGTCCAGCCTGGCCTGCAGTCTTTCGGTTGCTGTGATGTGATCTCTGCTCTTGCCATAAGAGGAATGACAATTTTGGTGGGCTGGTGTTGAGCTTTCTGATCATTGAATAAGAGGGAGGGAATGAGAGGACATTGGCAAGGGGGGGGGGGTCAGGGCCTGTGATGAGCGACAGCTTCCTGTTGCAGGTCAGGCAGCGCCTGAGTGAGATGATGGAAGGCACGTGGGAAGCGGACAAGCCCCGCGGGCCTCAGAACGGCCAGCTGGAGCCTGTCCAGGTCAGGGCTCGAGGCCGTGTTGGGGCGAGCGGGGGGAACGCCATACTGGGCACGGGTTGGAGGTTACCTTTGCGGAGGAGACCTCTGTGTTTATGGTTTTCCAGTTAACCTTGCTAGTCACCTTGCACCTGGAACTGTTGAGATTTGGTGTCCAGGCAGCTGTTCCTATAGTAACTGATCACCACTAAAACCCAACGCATGCTGTGTCTTTAGACCGCAGAACCCCTGTGCCAATACATGCACTGACTGGTGCTTTTATGAGCAGCCCAATCTCTTCTTTCAGCAAGTTCTGACCCCAGTATGTCCCAAAAACAGCCACTAGCAGCCCCCCAACATGTGGTTACTTTTTTTAGCCTCCTGGATATTCTCCAGGACGCCTGTCTTATCACTCCAGCATGCTCATTACTGTGCTTTTCCCTTCACCTGCTAATGAGTCATTCTAACACTTCTGTGCCAACAGCTGCCTCTTCCTGGAGGCCTTGTATTACAGTGCCCCCTGCAGTCTGGAATGAGCAGTGCTGCCTGAGATTAACATTATAGTTTTCTTATTGGGTGGGGTTGCGGTAGAGCCAGCCCACCAATGAAATGCACAATTAACCGTTATTGGTCTGCATCTCTGCCTATCACTGGGTGCCCTGCCCTCAGGGAATATATGTGCTTTTTTCAGATATAATCTCTCCCACAGGTCCTCTCCCAGTTGCAGCAGGCAGAGAAGACCATAGAGACTGAAATGGCACTGAGGCAGGGACTCACTGAGGAGTTTGAACAGGTATCCCTGGCCCAGCTGCCAAGGTCTCTCATTCCACGCATTCCCCTCCAGCGCTATGTCAAACGTGGCAGGAGCTTACAGGCCTTGGCTTGACAACACAAGCACAAGTTTCTACAGCCCTGAGTCCCAATTGGAGAGGAAGCCGCATAAAGCTCCCTGCGGGCCAATGAAATAGCAGCTGACTGGGGGAGGAGGAACTAACACGTGTACCTAAGCCAGCGTTTCTCAACCCAGTTCTTAGGGTCCATATTTGTTTTCTCCTGGCTCCCAACATACCCATGCCTGATATTCTGAGTTCTTGATTGGTTGAAAGCTGCAAAGGAGAAAAAATATGGACTGTCTGGGGTCTCTGAGGACTGGGTTGGGAAACACTGAGCTAAGCATTGTCAGAAGTTACTACTGTAGTGGTATATGGCTCTGGGTTAGGACCCTGTGCTTGTGTTTAGAAGATCATTGGATCAAAACCTATGGTTGGCGAAGTGATGCCAACGTTGGGCCCTTGAGTGAGGCCCCTAACCCCCAGCCACTCTGGGGACTGGCTGACCCTGCCTTCTCAGAAGGGGAAGAGTTGCTTTGGATAAGTGCTAAATGAATAAGATCTAAAGTATTTTAGCAATATTCTTGAAATTCTTTTCACATCTGTATTTCACAGATTTTCCAAGGAAAGATCTCTGAATGAATGTGAAGCAGAAGGGTTTTTATTCACCTGGTTATATCTCAATTTAAACATCATGGCTCTAGGGACTTGCATGACCCTGCTTTCTCTGTGTTGCTTTGGATTGAGGCATTTGCTAAATAAATGTGATTCTGTGAATTCTAGATCTGAGTTTCACCGTATTCGTACTACAGCCCCTGGGCAGCTACCCATCCATCTAACTGACGCTACTCATAGAGGGATCCTCATTCAGATATATAACAGGCCTGTCAGCTTTGACCTTGTGTGTCTTGATTGACCCTCCCTCCGCAATCCTTTCCCTCAAGGCTCAGCGGTGCGTCGTCGACCTGCAGACCCAGCTAGACCTGCTGAAGGCTGCTGGCTCCGCCCCAGACACCGAAGACGTGACCCAGCTCAAGGTTCGGCTATCTGGCAGCGCTGTGCGCAATAGGCTTTCACACTCCAGACTGGGTGTGGAGAGAGACCCACCAGCCATTGGCTAATCATAGCTCTCACCTGTGTTCCTGGGTGCTTCAGGAGCGGCTGGAAAAGGAGAAGAAGCTGTCCAAAGACCTGGGCCAGGCAGCCACCAAGCTGCAGCAGCTGCTGAAAACCACCCAGGAGCAGCTCTGCAAAGAGAGAGACGCTGTCAGGAAGCTGCAGGACCAGCTACAGGCAAAGGTAACGTGCCGGGGCTGCGCTGGCTGGCACTGGGCCACTCAGATTATCATGATTTAAGGCATGAACACACTAACATATTCACAATATAAAACTATCACAAAAACATGAAGCTCACTATTACTCTTGCTAAGCGTCAGTTATTCGGTACTTGATTTTGAAGCTGCCAGCGCCAATACTTGATTATTTCCTGAAAATTCCGTATGCATGTTTTAGCCCTTTGGCAGTTTTCATACGAACCGACGTCCATCCCAGATACACCCCCTGTGCTGGTGTTCATAATGGACCTTCAGAGCCTGGTTGGCGATCTCAGGCTATGTGAGGAATGCTGTGAAGGCCATTTCGATTGGCGCAAGCTGGTGGCGAACTGGGACAAAGCGCACGAACGCATGTACCCAGCCACAGGCCAAGCACACGAGCCGCGTCCCAGCCTGAGTGCAGGGTGATGTCACTTTCTCAGCCAACTCAAGTCTGCCTTTCTCTCTCTTCCAGGATGGAACTGATGAACTGAAGGAGGGGACCTCTGTTTGAGGCCGAGACACTACAAAGTTATCAAATTGCCTCGCAATTCACTATAGTTATGCATTCCTGAAATATATGCTGTTTATTGTACTGTAGTTTATTATAATTTTTTTTTTTTTTGAAACTTAAGGAAAAAGGAATTAGCGATGAACATTTCATTGCAAAGGAGAGGGCTAAAATAGTGATGTACACCTTTTTATAAATATCTAAATGTACATTCCAACAGGTGACTTCTGGCTGTGTCAGAGATTTGACCCAATCTGCCTTATGTTGACAGATTATCCCACCCCACCCCCCACTTCAGTGTTAAAAGGGAAGTCATGTGTACGTTAAACGTACATCATCTAGTGCAATTTTACTTTTTTGTTCCAAAAGTAGGAATGTTATGGTACACGGATGCAAAACATGTATCGCCTTCTACTTAGTGTAGCTGGTTGTCAACAGAAATGTATGAATTTGATGAAGAATAAACTACAATGTAACTGCAGCTGCTCTATATTTTCTGGATGTCTAATGTGCGTCATGAAGGTGGACTTGTAACTCTGCGAGGTGGCTAACTTCATATCAGACGCCGTTTCTGCTGAAGCTGGACAAATCAGGTTGTGCTAGACATGTAGGGGTTCACTTGTTTAATTGCTTGACTATGTATGCACTGGAAACTCAGACGGAAGCTTGACAGAAGGGTTTTGATAAAAGTGGAGAAAATGCACGTAACACACCTTGGTTTTCCTGCTGGCAGCCATCACAGCACTTTCCATGTAGGGCGGAGAGGTTTTGAGAAACTGAATATCAAGCCCGTCACACTTCATCCAGTTAGCCTTAGTTTTTTTTCCTTTCGAGCGAGTGGATGGTTTTGAGCAGTCAGTCAGTGTCCTGACTGTTGCTGAGAGCTACACAAGGTGGAAAAACTGAGGCGATGTTCTCTGGTGGACCGATGGTGACCACTGGGGCGTCGCAACGGCTTCACCCTCGATGGTCTTCACCGCAGCGAGTTCTCCGATGCCTGATGTCTCGGCATTTTCTGATCTCCCATTCGCACCTAATGCCTGTGGAATGAATCAAATGGAACTCCAGGTAAGGACTAAAGTCATACTTAGACATACAGTAATGTACAAATTTTGATCTTGTGTGCACCCCCTACACCCTTTCCCCAACCCCCATGACTATGTCCGACCTGACGTTAGATACTAGGGAGTTTCAACCATCTCTCTCCTACACAACAAACAGATGCTGGATGTGTAAGGACACATATAAAGCCTGTTGCCTCGTCTTCAGGGCAGTCCTGACATCTGTATGCACCACCGTATTTCTAACTGCAGCATTTTCTGGATTCCTGTGTTTTAAAAAAAGATCTCAAGGTTAATGGGTTCATATTTGCCCACTACCCATTTTGGAATACTGTTTTACTAATATGTGACAGACTTTAACATTGGCCAGCTGATACTTTGTTGCGGGCCCGGCTTCACCGGGTTGCCAGGGTGGGCCTGGCCAACCCACCCCAGAGGGGAAAGAAAAATGGAAAAGGGTCGTTTTGCTGAGGATATATTTTTTCGTTTTATTTTTTGCAAAAATGTATCTGATTTACGCATAAACGCAACAAAAATTTTAATGTATGTACGGAGCCCGAGAATAATCACCGTTCATACGAACGAAGACTCAGTGTTCACAGACGATCGTATGTGTGTGTGTGTGTGTCATCGGTGGGCTTCAAATTCCTGAAGTGCACTTCTCCCTCATTTATGGTGATATACCACTGGTCATAGCTTAGATCCAACATCACCAACTTCGGAAAATTGTGATCCTGGTTGTCTAGCCTGTATACCCTCATTTTCTCATACGTCTTGACCACACTATCATCAAACTGAGGCCTCTGGAGGTGATAACCGACCAAAAAAAAAGTTGCTTCCATGCGTCTCTCCAACCTGAAATCAGCAACATGTTCATGAGCATCTTTTTATGATGACGCCGAATAAAACATATACAGCAAACTAACAAATACCGTCTTAATAACCCACGAGTTCCCTTATGAGGCTGCCATTTACATTCTGAAGAAATAAGGAGGGCGCTCCCGACAAAATTTGCGGGGCCGGGGAGGAATGGATTGCGCGGTCCCGTCCGAAATTACGGGACAAACTGCATGCTTCCCGTATTGATTTGAAGTAGCATTTTATGTAATGGATCAATCACAACGATGTGGGTGGTTACATGGAAATAATGAGAATATGGCTCGACAGGGGCGCTGTAAAGGGGGAGTAAACGATGAAGATTCTCGGGGCCCTTGACTGAGAACGCGATTCTTCATCAACTTCAGACTTACCATTGTTGCTGAAGCGTTTCTGGCAGGTCTGCCGGCCTGAAATAGCAGAAGCTGAAGGTGCAAGGCTGCCTTTGAGAATAAGGGTGACGGAATTAAATCGAAGAGAGGAGATGTTAAATAAAAGGCTAGTTGTACGGGTATTGTGCTCCAAACTGCCCGCAGCCATGAATCGCATCCCCTGACGTAATCGCTCCTTTAAAGTCAATGTGCTCCGCAGAAGGGACTGCTTCACATTAAATTCACATTACTTGTTTATCATGGTATGTTACCGTCAAACCTTAAATCATGATTAATAACCTGTCAGACGTTACAAATGTGACCCGTCACTACATTTTAAATCAAACGTGACAGCAATCCAGTTCATGTCGACGACATTCGTGCAAATAGTCGCCTTCAGTCACAAAAAACGATCAGTTTACTTGAATAATGTACCTTTAAATGTACCTGGCTGCTATGGAAACTTTATTTCCCTCCGGGGATTAATGAAGTTTCTGTCTGTCTGTCTGTCTGTCGCTTGACACTTTGCTGAAGTCATTCTGCTTAGATATTTTTCCTATTCTGTCCTCCTGTCATGCCTATAATGCAGCAATTAGCTTCATACTCTGCACCATCACACCTATAAATGACGATATCGAACCAAAAGTAATCAGAAGTCAGCTAATTTTCAGTATTCACGGTAGCGATTACGTCAGGGGAGGCAAACCGTCGAGGGGCAGTTTGGAGCACCCCTGCTTCCAAACTTAAACGCCGAAGATCCATCTCACATCACCAAAGTCCCCCGTGCAGGTTCGGTGTCCACTCTGGTGCCTGAGAATAACAGCGAATAGGTGTTTCGGGCAATTCGGTTTCCCTATGTTTTCCCTGTCGCGCGCTAATTTTGTACACGGTTTCGCTATTGTTTTCACGTCTTTTTACGAAGCTCTTGAGGTAAACAAACCATATATTTTAAAACATCACATGCCTTTTTGATGTTTTTTGTTTTTACAGATAAATGAAAGTATTTAATTCGGTGGATAGAGATGAAAACGGTATAGTATTGCTTATAAG
>JAABNY020000063.1:3795130-3812995 GCA_015164015.2 Brevimyrus niger | reverse complement strand
AGACAACACTGCTAATTACAACTCATATATGCAAAGGGAAGCAAAATTAAACTCACCTGTGACATGTCCAGCTCAATTTTCCCAGATTTATTCACGTCAAGCTTTTCGAACATTCCTGAATGGGATGAAATGCAAACCGAGTTGTTACACGTGGACATTAACTAGGTGTCGTTAAATCATTGTTGTTAAAAAATCAAAAAACATTGCACCTAAAAAGTGATAAAAACTCACTGAAGAGCATTTCGACTCGAATCAAGGCACTCAGGAAGCTGTCAAAGTTGACTGAATACTCTGAATTGGCATAACGGCTCACAATGACCTGAAGCACCGCGTTGTTAATCTGGAAACCTGCAAAACCATAGCAAATTAAATCCTGCATTTTCACTGCAGCGTCACACACCACAGTAACAGTGAATCCAACAGAGATTCCTGCATGTCAAGCAAACATACCTTAAGACATGTACCAAAGATGAAGCAGCAATGCAATAATAATTGCAATATAGTTATATTTTAAATACTTTTGTGGAGAATGATCTGAAAATTTCAAAGGAAGTTGATTTAGTTTAACTCCCTTAACATTTTATGCAAAGAAAGATCTTTTGTGTGCTGCAGGCATTTGTTTGCTCTTATTCTTTGGTAACCATGTGGTGCTGTCTGACAATACTTTCTCTCTAAATGTCTGATATTATTGTGAATGCACTAAAGATGAGCTGATGGCCTTCGGGGTCTGGCTCATTGTACCTGCTTGGGAGAGAGCCTCTCTCATCTCATGACTGTTCATGGCACCAGAGTTGTCCACATCAGCGCTCCGGAAGATTTTCTGGAGGATCAACACATGACAAGCGTGATGGTGAGGAGACATGAGAGCTCAGCCAGGGTGCTTTGAGTGCCGAACTGTGGTGAGGGACAGCACTCCATCCATGATACCGGACCTGATACTGCTGGATCTTCATCCAGAGAACTTGGAACTCGGTTAGGCTCAGCTTCCCATTTCCATCTTTCTGGTCATAGAAGGTCAAGGCTGTACCACCTGTGTGGAACTAAATCAATGTGGATAAATGCAGCTTTTCTTTCAGTACAAACAGATGCATGATTCCTGTTTTCAGCTGACTAGCAAATGTCCTTATTTTTTGCTAGTTGGTCGGAACAGGATTATTAAAGTTGACTGTCAGTCAGTCTATCTAATACAGACAGGACTGTGTTTGTGGGGTTTTTTTTGGGCAAATGTTAACATACTCTGCAGATAATGATAATTCAGCTGAACAAAAGGATACATCAAGGAGACTGACAATGCTGCGACAGGTCTCCAGTGTGATGCCTTCTGATGGGATGCTTGTTTCTGAAAAAGTCACAAGTTCTGCTGGGAGGGTGGTCTATCCAGGGTGTGACCAGGAAATTCAAACAGAAGTGTGGTACTGATTGAGGCATGGACTGTGTTCATATTGCTACATCACTAGTAACCTCTGATAGCTCATAACTCACTTTTTGACAAGAGGTGGTTCAACACCTGCAGCAGCTCAGGTGCTGACAGCTCCGAATCCTGTTTGGGTGGATTGTAGTGATTCTTTTATCAGTACAAAGACTGTAAACCATTTAAGAATATGATTTGAATGATTGATTGAGAGTCAACATTCTAGACAACTCTCATGTCATGGCAACAAATTAGTTTATGCAGAAACCAAATTAATGGCTTTGTTAGCAGCTCTAGTAAGATGTTTTCAGCAACAATAATATTTTTTATCTAAATAATAAGCAAACCAGAGATACTTTGCATGAGCCAATTACCAGGAGACAGCAAATTCTTTACCAGGATGCAAGATGGAAAACTTACATTTCCTGAAATTTCTTTGAACAGCTGCTTGAACTGGGGATCCATGTCATCGTTTGAAATTTTATTCTGTAAAGCATTTAAGAAGACTTGCATATTTATTACTGTTGGCATCATTGTGTATTATAGAATATGTATCAATGTATAGGCTACTTCAATACGTTTAATTCAAACTACTCAAAGCCACTGATCTAGCACATTTTTCAGAGGTATATCTGAATATCTAAAAATATAATGCATTTTAATCTTTATATGCTAATTACTTAATTTGTTGTATACAGGTTAAAATGCTATTTTTCTGTCATTGCAAGGTAAATGCACATAAAATAAGCACACATCTGTGCTTTTACAAGCAATCAATTGTTGCATGTATCGTTTTTAAGGGTGAATGTGCACCATGCGTACCAGTTATGTTCATCCCTCTTTATATATTTTTCTTTAAGCATTAAAGTGTCAACATCCATGAGAAATTAATACTTTGACTTACCTGGACTACATTCATGCTCAGACCTGCTGCCATTGGTCTGCAACAAAAAAAAAAACATAATATCATTGGCTAAAACAGTCAGATGCAGAGATTTTGAGGACTGCATCATGAGGGTCTAAACCATTAAAGGAGTGTTTCCCAGTCTGGTCCTTGCCGAAGTTCGCTAGGCTTACATGTTCAACATGACAGTTATAGCACAGTTTGTTTGGACAAATACACAGCTCTTGAAAACCTTATTGTTTATCTGAAGAAGGAATTCATCAGCCTGTCCACACAAGGATGAACACGTCAATGGGATAACATTTTGATTGAGTGGGAAGAAAACTATGTATGCTAAGTTTTTTTTTTTTTTTAATACTATGTTATCAGTAAAAATTGCATTTTGATCAACACGTCCATCAGAATTTGCCCTGGTGTTGACCCCAAATGTTGATTAAGTCTTTACACATTGTATGTTAACTTTTAAATTAAAATCAAGCTCCTGTGAAATCCATATATTTAGGCCCAACATGAACTTGACCAAGATATGCGGTTGAAAGTTGGATGGATTTATATAAAAAATGTCCTGTGTCATTGGTGTCTAATTTGTGATGTGTTTATGATACTTAATGGCAGTATTTTAAAAGACTCTTTATGCCCACCTGGTGCTCGCTTGCTTCTCAGTGAAGACCCGCAACAGGAAGCTTCCGCGCTTGTGAGGCTCAAAGGTGGAGGGGATGATGACGTACTCGCCTGGTGGAAGGTGAAAGCGGTCACAGACCTCACGAGAATTGATGAAGGTGCTGCTGTTGGCCACGGGCTGGTTCTGCAGGAGTACCTTGGGGCCCAGTTGGACATTGGTGCAGCCCTGGAACTGCGGGACGGGAAGAGAAGAGAAGGGGAGCAGAAAGCTCCAGTCAAAGTTGCCAAGATGCTACCTGGACTCTGGTGTCATGAAAGGAACCCTCAAACAGAGAGACAATGAAGCTTGCACATACCTCTGAAGGAACCTGAAAAGAAGAAAGATCTTTGTTTTAGACAGACTTACACCAACTACGTTTGTCATTCATGGTGCGTTTGATTTCGCCAGGAAATTTCTGAACCTCAAATATGCAGAAACCGATGGTGTTGAGATCCTGGCCAAGTCTGCGACTCTTACGGACGTCTTTCTGCATGAGGCCGACCAAAAAGGAGCAGCCGTGCTTCCCGTCAAAGGGCTCGTCGTCCACTTCCTCCAGCTTGATGGCAAACTGGGGGTTAGATGCGAAGGTGGCTGCAGGGGGCAGCAGAGAGCTCAGTATTTACCAGCTTCCATTTTCAGCTTCAAATATTGCTGCTCCCTATCAATGCTACCCTCTGGACTATGTGACAACCAATTGGATTAAGATATAAACCGCAGTATAGCCATTCATAAGACAGGAAATGGAACAACACTTGGGTCACATGGAAGGTTGATCAGCACCTACCTCGATTATTCCGGCAGCCCCCAGCAGTGGAGCCAACCCTCCACTGTCCATTGAACTCATAGTAGTTCCACGAGCCCAACTTGTTACTGGCCAGAGTGTCTGGGGTGAGGTTACATATGTCTAGGTCCGTGAATTGCTGAATAAAATCAGTGTAGGCCATCCTGAGAGGAGGAGCAGAGAAAGCCCATAGCCAAACACTGTCATTAAGACATCTGAATTGCTCTTCAGTTCAATCATCAGTGGACCATGATTGTACATGAATACAATCTGTGTTGGCGTTATTTGTGTTGCCTGGAAACTGTCCAGGTGACCTCACAATGCTGAAACTACCTCTAACATGACACTGCACAATTCTACAATTCTCCCCAGCCCAAGATCAAACTCTGTTGAGACGAAAGCTCACCAAAATTCCCCATCTTCAGCAGCGTTCCTCAGCCTGGCATTTTCGCTCGGATCGATCTTGTCCCATTCCTTTGATCTGGTAGTTAAAACATCCATCTTTGATTTGCTTGCTGCCTTTTGATTACAAATGTGGCCCGCTGAGACACCGGCATCTATGGTCTCACCTGTCACTCCAAGGGCCGGTCCATTCTGTCTCACCCCAGGGGTTCCGGAGCCTCAACAGCTGGATACTGCGGCCTTGCATGAGCACCTGACGTTTGGATTGGACACCACAGACAAAGGCTTAAAATTTTAAAATCTTAAATTTTGACATAAATATTCTTTTCTATCAGATTTGATGCACCACATTAATCATCCGACATTGCAAATAAAACTTCCAAACTCATGTCAACTTCGAAAACAAATGCATGTTGGTACTGGAGTGACTTTTGGAAAGCACTGCCCTCTTGACAAAGGTTTGAACTCTACATCCACAGCTCCCTTCCCAGATGATGCTGATTTTACCCAGGTGTCCTGATAGCTGCCTTACCTCCTCAGCACCCGTGATAGAATATGCATGTCCTTTTACCAGCTGGAGGGCTGTCTTAGCTTCTATGTCATAGGCGTTGGTGATCTGTGCAAAATTACAGCCTCATGTAAGAGCATAAAAGCAAGAGCAGAGTCTGGGGTGCTGAGCTAAACAAGAGCAGTTCGCCTCATTTTCATGTTGCCCAGAATGCACTTGTCTCATTCTCCGTCCATCCATTCTCCAGCACTGCTTATCCTGTTCATGGGAGCCTAGAGCCAATCACAGGTAACAGGGCACAAGGCACACTCTGGACACTATGGTAAATTTAGAGAGCCATTCATCCACTCAGTTAACCAAAGGTTCATTCAGACACTAGAGATGCCAGTCGAAAAAAAAATAAAAGAGTGATTTGCATTAACCTCGATGGAGGCACCCAAGAGTGATTCAAGCTTTAGAGCTCTCTGGATGATACTGAAGAGTTGAGGAGGAGCTTTCTTCAGCTTGTAGGATTCTGCCACCCCTCCAGTGAAGTCCACAAAGCCTTCAGTGGTGTTTCCTCCAGACAGAGCCTCATAGCACCCATTTAGCCTGTGAAGAAATGAAGCTTCAGTCATACGATATCTAGCTTATTTCCATATGCAAAGCCGGAATCAACTGACTGTGGGCCTTGGGTGTGGTTCTGATCTGTCTTCCAGAGGTTGCATCACCTCCTCCGTGTTCTCCAATGTCAGCACGAAGCCTAGATTTCATGAAGCTCATCTCTCCAGTGTCATGATCTTAGCTCTGCCCTCCATTGTGTTTGTTCGTTGGTGTCACTGCTGGTAGTTTGGATTTCCCACCATGAAACTCCTGCTTGAGATTCCTACTCACTTGGCGTAGGCCTTCTCCAGCAGGGCGCTCCAGAACTCCATGCTATCGGGCGAGTGGACGAACACCAGCTGTCCGTTTTTGGTGGGTAGCCGGTCGTCGATCACCACGTCCACCCAAACCCCATACTGCCAGAACTGGTGATCAGAACAGCAGAAAAACCTGTGAACCTCATTGCTTGACAGAAACAGGTCAATGACACAATGTAGCTGCAACGATGATGCAAAGTAATTTGGTCAGCAGTCAAAATGCTCAGCCCAAGTTTTCCATAAAGCCTTGATGCTAACCTGGAAGTGAAAGATCCCAGCATAATTCTCCTCAAAGTTCTGCCCTTGGGGGACCACACGGGCCAGGATATCCTCGTCTAGAGTCAGGGAAGCAATGGCCGCCAATAACCAGCAGTCACCTGAAGGAGGTCGTCAAGACATCGGTATTTGGTGTGAAGGTAAATGTGGGAGTGTCTTTGAGTTTAACAATGGGCAAATTTCCTGTACAAATAATGTCATACCATGATGAATGAATGCAAAGTGAAGGTACAAATATAATTGCTACTTGCACATTAACCATTCTGACTACTGTCTCATTTAAAATGTCCTGTAGGGGGCGCCTATTTCCACATTAAAAATACCGCTGTTATAAATAATGACTACCAGATGGTATCAAACAACTGGGGATTCCAAGTCAGACAACAAGAAGAAGAACGGGAAATAAATTATAATACTCCAGCATAGGAAAAAGTAGTATTTTTACCCCTTGCTGTCAATCTAACACAAATGCACAGGTGTGTGCATGTAATCTGGCTTGTATTTCTATTAAACACATATGACAAAAAAGCCTAGCAACTGTCACAATGTCACAAAGGTATTTTCAAATAACAGCTTTACATTGTTTGTGTATATTATAGAGTGAACTACAGACAGGACAATGTTTGTGAAGCAAGAGGGTGCAATTCAGTGATTCTGGAGATCCTTAAATTGTTCTGTTTCTTAATATACTATCCTCCAAAAATGTTTTTGTAGTTTAGTATAATCTTTGCTGCAGACTGACACAGGCCGCCACCCTTTGAGGCTGAGAAGCGGGCCCCTTGCTTCCTCGTGTGGTCAGCTGATTTGTTGCTCCACACCGATTGGCTGGTCTGCATTGTGGTCTGTAGTTTTTGTGCAACCCAGACCAGCCACTCTGCTCATTAATCCCACTCAGCCACAGGGGGTATGTTCCTGTTCTTAGACACTTGTCATCTCAGATCCTGTTTTGTCTTTTAAGGAAGCCGTCCAGGAAAATGCTAAGCTATTCATATATCTTTGGGCAAATGCATCAGTATTAAATTAATGAATGATAGAAACAGTAGAGAAATATCCTATAGAATAGTTTTATTTGCACAAAGTGTGCTTTATATTATAAGTAATAAACCCTATCAAACATGCCGTTTAGGAAACAGATTGCAGCCATACTGTCATTTTCACTGTGTTCCTGTTAAACAGGGTTTTGTTTGTACAACAAAAAAACTGATGAAATATTAATGTTCAATACACAACTATCCTTTTGTTGACGTTACATGATGGTTTACATGTTCCTCTTTTGTGTTCGTAGCAAGCATTAGGAGTAAAACTCCAACTAAAAAGATTCTTTACTAAATTTAAGTTTTAAAAAAATGTAACCTCTCTTCCAATATCCATTGCTTCAATAATATGGGCAACAAAATGTCTAAATATTTTTTAGCTATTACAATAATTTCATATCTAATAGGCCTAACTCTCTAAACCTTCAGTTATCAAATTTCCCTGCAATGTTCTCTTAACCATTAACCAAAGAAGGATAAATTGTTAATAGTAACCAGGAAGAAGGTTGTTTACCATCCAGTGAAGCAAAGTACAGTAATCTTAATGAGAGGTAAATTTCTCTCAGTCACCCAACATACTGGTCCTAGAGTGTGCTTTAGAGTAGTCAAACCTGTATGAAAATATCACAGCAGATGCAGATATATATTTCAATTAAAAGGAACAGAACAGAAACTGTGATGTTGACTTTCTGCAGAAACACTCAGGCTGCTGAACATTCCGATCTTCTCACCCCCTCCTTGATGCCATGCTTTGACAATCCTGAAAACTCACCCAGGATTCCCTGACAGATGTCTGTTCTCGTTGCTCCATCGATGATGAAGCGTGGATTTGGGCACAACTCCTGCAAAGATCAAACACCACGAGGGCAAGAATCAGAGACGCTGGCACATGGTGGTGAATTTTTTTTGACGGAATAAGGCATTGGGCCCTGTATAGCGAGAGCCCAAGAACTCTGAAGTCACCCATCACCTCTATGGACCAGATGTTTTCCCAAATCCACATAAGAGAGTAAATAGTCACAATGGGATTATGGTGGAGCAACAAGGACTTATAAAATCCAGGAGCGATTTATCATCTTCCCTGAAAGAGTTAACAACAACAAAGAGGATCCCGGAAACTTCCGTTCTGAAATGTATTACTCATTAGCTTTGTAAGTCATTCATAGATGTATATGTGGTTCCTACCAAACAAAGGTGCAGGTTCTTTACATTTAGGATTTATTTCGGCCATTTTGGATCGAGTTTCAGCCAGCAGAGAGGGCTTTGTGAAAGGATCCCAGGGCAAAACCACTGCTCTGTAAAAAATAATGACTGAACTTCACACTGTTTTGGTTTCACACTGGCTGATGATACGGTCACATGACAGTGACCAGGATGGTCTGGCCGGTCCTATTTTGCCACCAGTATCAGGTATGAGATTTGCCGTTTGTACAAAATCGCTAGTGTACAATCGCTTTGTACAAAAGTGCTGCATGGTCCATTTGCTGATGGGGAAAAGCATGTGACATAAGTATATGTGCTCAGTCCGTAGGTCTGTGAGGAATGGAGAGTACACATCTCCATCTACACAAACCAGCTCAGCAATATATATATGTGTGTGTGTGTGTGTGTGTGTGTGTGCGTGTGCGTGTGTTGTGTATATTGCTTTTCAGTTTATAGTGTACTCATAGTTTACATCTGAGCCACAGAACAGCTGCAAATGGCTAAGTACTTACTTTGATGTTGAGTATGTTACACAGAAATCAAAGTGAATTCTTTTGTAGCCCTAAGACAAGACAGTGCCAGCTGATGGGATCTGACAGATTCAGCCAGCCACAGGGAACGTGGAAAGTCTCAGTGCATCCCATCCTGCTGGGATGTTTGTGGCTGGGGCTGCATCACAAGCCATTTTAGCCTTAATTCATTTGTAAATATCGAAACTTCAATTCTAACTTTTTAGAATGTGTATATCTGATATCAGAGATTACATTAAATTGTAACTAGTTGTAATTCAATTTTGATTATATCTACCAACAACTGAATTCCTAATATCAGAAACTGTTATTTTAACTAATTCAGTTTCCAATTACCCATGAAATGAATGAGAAAAATGTTTTGAATCTCACGAGCTAAAACAGAATTTCTGATACAGAATTGGCATTTTAACTAGCTACAACTCAATTTCCGATATCAAGTATTTGCATTCTAATTTAGAATTGAACTTGTGAACCATCTAGAAATGAAATAAAGCTAAAACACCTTCCCATATGGTTGGAGCACTGAGCCATTATCCCTGAGATAGATAGGGTAGGGAGATAATGGACGACCACACCCTTGTTTGGGGAAGAGAGAAGTGGATTTCTCATGAATACCCAAAGGCTATGCTTCTTAAGAAGACATATGGATGTAAAGATATCTTGGGCCTTTTGTTTGCTGAACGCTGAAGAAACACTGAACAAACTACGAAAGCAGAAAATGAGATTCTGCAACTGTTCATAGTCACAGCAAATGCTACTGTCCAAAGCAGAGTGTAAGTGAGGAAGATAATCACAGGTTCTGAGAGAAGCTCACTTCTCCTTACCTCCGGCCTCTTCCACACCACATTCTGGGTCTTAGGGGATAGTGGCCCCAGGTCTTGGTATCCCAGAGCCCGGGACCCAGCTGGGAAGAGATCGTCCTCGAACAGCTTGCCCTGCTGCAGACAGACGCTTTTCAGAGTCTCGTAGTCCTGGTCACCGAACTTCACGGCCATGTCGTTGGTTCCGACACCGCCGGCTCGCGCCTGCTGCTGCGCCACTTTGCCCGCTATGGAAGTCATCGTTCGGCTGTTGGGGAGTCTACTAGCAGAAAGTGCTAAAAGAAAGGTTTTCTTCTTCCTTTATGCCCCCTGCACCATAGAGTGGGCGGAGTCACCGGTTAGAAGGTATAACTACCCCCAAACAATCCCGCCCACTCAGACCTCCCATTGATGCATTGGAACCTGACCCTCCTCCACTTTGTCGGAAACCTGTTGGGAAAAAACACAGCGGGGATCCCTGTAACAGAGCAACATCACCAGAGCATTGGCTGAAGGATCTGTGCGAGTGACACAGCTTGCAGGGCCAGGTGTCAGGTTTCACGTCACGCTAGAGCAGCTTTACATGCTGGACGAGTGCTGCAGGTGCGCATAATCTAATGCGACAATCAGCTGAAGATGCACTGGGTTCCCAGTGGACACCTGACCTGGTGATGCGCTGATGCTGAAGGGACTCTCAATGTAACCACTTCCGTTGCCTGAGCCTCCGCACCATCTCAGTAATGCAAGTCTTGCAACAGCTCTAATCTTCTTCTTGGCTGAACTGTTGCACCAGCAGCTCAGATGTATTTTCTGTTAATGTCCCCCACCTTTCCCCTGAGGTGAAACCAGACGCAAACTTAGCAGCAGAGCCCAGACAAGCCCATAATTTGCCAGCAGTTGCTTAACGAGTTTACACGGTTATTAAATGGATATATGGAATGCAAGTAGTATTCAAAAACACATTTCGAAGAAAATGCATGTCACAGTGACTAGTGGTTTGAATCTCGCCCTGGCGTATGTTTGAGGGTTGTACATTCTCCCTGTGTTTGTCCACATTTCCTCCCACTGTCGTGAACATGTAGCGATACTTATGTTTATTGCCCATTGTGTGTGTGTGTTTGTGCGTGCCCCGTGACGAACTGACATCCTGTCCACTATGGCCCCATGCTTTGCTATTTGTGCTGCCTGAGACATTAGCCATTATAGAAGATGGATGTATGGAATATGAATAAATACAGGTGGTATTTGTGTGCTTAAGGAATCTAATTGCAATTAACATGGAATTTTTTGTCAAGTAACTTTAGTTTAATTGTACTGCTTGCAGGTAAAACAGCAGAGTCCATCGCAGGAATAGAATAGGTCCTCCAGAGATGACTCTTCCACGCCCTTGACCACTATGGTCCATGCTAGCTAGACTCAATACCATATACTAAAAAACATGCTGATATATTTAATGTGTGCTGCCATTTGCTTCACTATGGTTATCTTACGTTGTTCTGCTGTCTTACAGAGTACCTGCAGAAGTAAGTTGTCTTAGTGATATTTTTTTTCCGCTTGTGTTTTTGTGCACTTTTGGCATTGAGACATTCCAGCAGTAACAGAATCGAGTCAGGTTACGTCGCTTAAATACTGTGATTCTTGGATTAGGTTACCCTTTACATTTCAACAGGTATTTTTTAATAATTGTACCAGAACACATTTCTGTTATCCAAGTTATCCTCAACACCCTTCTGGGCAAACAGTGTCTTACTGCCTCAGAAAAATGACTTTGTTATTGTATTTTTAAAAATTGTCATCATAAAAAATATGATCTACATGTATGCAGTTAGATGTTATCTGACAGATATTGTGGCAAAATTCCGTTGGTTCAAACTAGAGATGACACAGTATAATTTTTTCTGCTCCAATCCCAATAATAAAATTTTGAGTATCTGCTGATAGTCTGATTTTTGTTCCCATTTATCAACTACTAAGCATTAAAGGAGATATCTGGATACATAAAATTCAGTTCACATTACGAACTGCCTGCATTTATTGCTGAAGCGGCATTGTTTGAGTTTGCTAAGAATAGGAAAATATAATGGTCATGTTTCTCTAACAAAAGCTTTGCCTGTACACTACAGGAACAAACCTGTCACGTGCCCACAGCGGAAACGGAGACCCAGATGTGCAGGGATCCCAGGGTTTTATTGAAGCGAGTGGAAAATAGGAAGGGACTGGGGACAGTCCCGGGGGAGTATAGAAAGCTGGCTCCTCTGCCTGGATGGTAAGGGAGTTGGCAGGAGGTCCGAGTGGATCTCTCCACTCGGAGAGCCGAAGCGAGGTAACAGAAGCGGCGCACAGGAATTGAGGTCGTTGTTCGTTAGCAGGTGTCAATACCAGGAAGATGACGTAGAGAGGCGAGGACGAGGAACACGAGGAGGAGGGGTCAGGACGTGGCGGGGCAGGTAAGTCACGGACGGGATCTGGTCTGAGGAGGGAAGGCAAGGAGTTAAGGATCAAACACGATGAGGACGGGAAAGGTAAGGAGATGCGGGAGGACAACAGGCAAGCAAAATGCTCGGTAAGGCTCAATGACATTGGCTCAATACTTTGCAGTGAGCCTGGGTCGTCTGCCTCCTTTTCAACTGGCCGGGGATGAGGTGCACCTGTCAGGTCCCGCCTTCGTGGGCGTGACAAACCCAACGGGAAACATGATTTACAGAAGTCTGCTTCTGAGTTTTATTCAGAAACGGCCTTCACAGAAATGAACAAAAACATTTCCTAAAAACAGTTCCTAAAGAAGTGCAGTCTGTTGCCAAATCAAACTTAGTAAAGAAATCAGTCATAAAAATATCATTGTACACTTCCACTAACCCTTTCTAGTCAAAAAGGACACTAAATGCTCCAGTACAAAATATATAATTGAGCACAGATAAAACTGTTAAGTAGTATTTACCAAGCTTTAGAAAGAATGCAATTCTGAAGACTCGGTGGTATAAATTTTACTGTGTTCAGACTGAAAAATCAGTAATAGTCTTACACACATTGTATTCTCTCGTTTTGCTTTTTTATTCCTTCAGCGTAAAGTGCTTACTGCATTTCCACACAGCCAACATGACAATTCACCCTTTGTTATGCTGAAACATTAAGAGTTTCCTTCACTGGAACTAAAGGGCTTAGTCCAACAGCTAAGAAACGACCCCATACCTCTATCCCTCCTTCACCAGACTTTACAGTTGACACAATGCAGTGAGGCGGGTAATGTTCTTCTGGCATCTGCCAAACCTAGACTCGCCATCAGACTGTCAGACAGAGAAGCATGATTTGTCACTGCTCTAGAGTCCGTGGTGTGCTTTACACCACTGCATCCGACACTTGTGCTTGGTGATGTGAGGCTTGCATGCAACTTCACAGCCATAGAAGCCCGTTCCATGAAGCTCCTGAATGCACGGTTTTTCTGTCACTTTGTGGCTGAGTTTCTGTTGTTCTGAAACACTCTGACTTTGTAATAATTCTACTTACAGTTGACCTTGGGATATCTATCAGTGAAGAAATGTCATGAACTGGGTTATTGCAAAGGTGACATCCTATGACAGTACCACACTTGAATTCTATTGTTGTTTTTTAGTTTTAGTCTAGTCTACTTTAGTTTAGTCTACTTTAGTTATTATTAGTCTTAGTCAAGTCCATACTCATTTTAGTCTAGTCAAGTTTTAGTCAACTAAAGTCTGAGCATTTTAGTCATATTTTAGTCAGAATTATGAATATTTTAGTCTAGTTTTAGTCAACGAAAACTGATGACATTTAAGTCTGGTTTTAGTCAATGAAAATTGTATTATAGTCTCTTCTTTTTCGTAAGGCAATTCTATTTTACCTAGTCAATATAGTAAAAGTACCTAGTAGAAGAGATAAAAACAAAATTTTCTTTTAGTCAAACACATTTCACAATTAGAGCAAGGTTCTTATTATTATATTATTGTTACCTTATAGCCTCAATAATACTCTACATCCATTCCAGACACGGAAGATCTTATTTTAATTTATAACATTTATTTTGCCAAACAAACATGTTTGTGGAGGGAGACACAGGAAACAGAAATACTGCATAATAATAATAATAATGCGGTTAAAAGGGAGGAAATAACGTCTCGTGTTTTTGTCAACGAAAATTAAGAGACATTTTACTATAGTTTTTATTTTGTAAACCAAATTTAGTCTCGTTTTTATTCGTCAACAATAACTATATTCCGTTATAGTTATCGTCACATGACCAGCATTTACGTGGCGTCTCGTTTCGTCTCCGTCACCTCAAAAAGGTTTGTTGACGAGGATATTTCGTCAAAAAATTCGTTGACGATAACAGTGAATTCACTGAGCTCTTCAGAATAACCGATTCTTTCACAAATGTTTATAAACCTGACTCCATGGCTTGGTGCTTTATTTTATACACCCGTGGCAATGGGTCTGAATGAAGCATCTGAATTCAGTTATTAAGAGGTGTGTCCTAATACATTTGCATTTTTTTTTTGTATTGGCCCAATTCTGTGCCATTTCTAGTTCAAATCTGTAGATAGCAAACTGATTTTACCACTGGGCTCTTACAAATAATGCAAAATAAATAAATGCCACTAAATTGATTTTGACTCATTCATGTTAAATATAACCCTAGTTAAAAATTTATTTTCATGTGCAATAAACCCGAAGCCACAACATTGTAGATCTATCTGGAGGTGTCACACTTGCACAAGAGTCATGGTGGCGTCTCGACAGATCATGCATGTTGACAATGAATAGCAGAAGTGTTTTGTAACACAGCCAAAGCAGGACATACCTGTAGCCAAAAGTCACATAATTATGGATGTTCTGTATCCGCTGTTAAGTGACATGAACACCCAGCCCGTGTGGCTTCTTTTGAAGCCCTCTATACAGTCAGTCCTGCTCTGTTCAACAAAGCCAGTCAAACCGGATGCCATCCACCAGTACCCCCCAGTGCCATTTGATACTGACATCGAGGCACTTGCAGGTACATCAGGGCACTCACAGGTACATTATGGCACTCACAGGTACATCATGGCACTCACAGGTACATAATGGCACTTACAGGTACATCACGGCACTCGCAGGTACATCAGGGCACTCACAAGTACATCATGGCACTCGCAGGTACATTAGGGCACTCACAAGTACATCAGGGCACTCACAGATTACCTAGTGTATAAGCCACACTGCAAACTGATAGACATCTAAGAAAAGTTCCCAGATGACACAGCCATGTTTTCTTGATAGCGCTTTCATAATATGACCACCATCCTGTGATAACAAGGACTTTCATTCATTGAAAGGATTCAGTAGATTGTTTGCTGTTAATGTGTTGCAAATTCTCTGAATGTTCTGGTTGCCGATGGGCAGCATGTTATTCAGTTTGTTAAACCCATGACAGATCTGTAAAGCTTTATGGTACTATACTACTTTGTCACATACAGACATGATTGATGATACACAATGGAGCTTTCAGACACGGGGAACTTTATTTCAAAAAGAAAAGGTACCACAATGGGTTTAAACAAAAGGGGCAAGTAATTCTAGAGCTAACAAAGACCTAAAACAAACACAAGAAAATAGAAATTGACTACACAGATCCCAGAACTGGGCCCATCATCAAACATTTACAATAGCTGAAAATGGAATAGCAAATAGGCAGGAAGAGATATACAGTATATTTCCAATCACTGCTGTCACTTCTCTTGTATAACTAAGTTTTTGTCATAGTGGTGTATCATTTGTACATGTCTGTGCATTTCTTGTCAAATGATTTTATTAATTGTTAATTAATGTAATTTCATTACATATAAATCTCTTGTAAAATTATTTTTAACTTTAATACAAATTATATATATACATTAAGGGCAAGGACTTAACCAGAGTGCACAAACACAAATAACATTATTTACACATAAGGGTAATAAATACCAGGGGCAAAAATACATGGAAGTCCAATGAGCTAAATGAGCTAAAGTAGGGACACTTGGTAAGATTAGCAACATGTGCAGGTCATCAGGGGAAAGCAGGCAACTGACAGGACGGACCAGGACAAAAGGAGCTGATCCTGACGCATTTCATTACTCAGATGAGGGAAGCAGAGGGATGTTCCACAGAACTGTGCTCCTGATCACTTTGAGAAACCCAACTTTTTAACTGATTTTTTACTTTCGTAAAATAATACAAATGTAAATATATTATGTGTTTATATTATTTTCAACGACCAGTTGTCAACCATTTTGATAACTCGGGAAGAGTGATGTACGTAGGTTGTTTTTCAACGTCAACGTCGTGCCGATTTAGCTATGGCTCTGTGCACCCCCTGGTGGCATAATGTATTACTACAGTTCCAATGTCTACCGCAAACTTCTTGCCAGGATGGCACATGTGCAGCACACAAACTTCCTTTAAACGGTCCGTCACACATATTAAATTAATCTTGCCAAGTGATGCAATAATCAGTTTTTAATGCATCTGTTTTTGTACTTTCTGCGGCTGTTTGGCTTCAACGAAAACAACGTAAGCAAACAGGAGAAAACCGGTTTCCTCAGTTCGCAAACGTTTACAACGCGTTGTTAGAGGAAGAGGTGATGAAACAGTGGGAAACACGCCCCTGTCCCAAAGTTTTTGAAAGATTTTGTTGGCATCAAAATCAAATAGAGCATATATTTGTTATAAAATTATGAAATTTCTCAGTTTCAACATTTGATGTTGTCTTTTTCTGTTTTCAATTAAATGTGAGTTTGTTTGATTTCTAAGTCATTGCATTGTGTTTTTAATACATTTTACATCGTCTTGACTTCCTGGAAACGGGGTTGGACATATCATTTTATCTAGACAAAACTCGTAAAACATTTCACGTAATGGCCGTTCATTTAACTAGAGAAACGTGGAAGAAATGCATTTCGTATTCGCAGGCAGTGACGACTTATCTGGGGTATAAACATTTATTTATTTATTTGCCGTGACGCATTAGTTTAACGTTTAACAAAACGACAAAAGTCAAGTTTGACAAATTACGTTTGCTAAACTACGCTTTTGATTAGATGTTTTGAGCTGTGCTTTTTTGCGGGATGTGACCACGCCTGAACGAAAAGTCAAGGGCGGGGACAGAAAGAAACTTCGGCTGGAGGAAAAAACCCGACGCTGCTACTGAGCTGCAGAGCTGATCGCGGAATCGTCATGTCTGGGGTGGCATCTAACCTGGCCAAGAAGAGGGCACTGGCCGCCGGCTTTGGCTCCAACGCCAATGCCATCAAGTACCTCGGCCAAGACTTCGAGGGGCTGCGGGCCGAGTGCCTCAACAGGGGGGCCCTTTTTTGCGATCCGACCTTCTCAGCTGCACCAGAGTCGCTGGGCTTCAACGAACTTGGCCCATCCTCGTCTAAAACCAGGGGAGTGCAATGGAAGAGACCAGGAGTGAGTTACTTTGTATTTTTTTACTTTATAGATGATGCGCAATAGTCACTATATCCTGTAATGAATCCAATAAATTTATGACAGCTCACAGATATGTAGAACGTTAACTAACTTAATATAAAAACAAAATTGTAATTTTAACTACAATCTTCAACTTGAATCCCAGCGCTGTTGTCGTGTAAAAAGTTTACAGGACGAATCCTTAGGGTCTTGTTGTTGGTAGACATGAACATCACTCAGATTTATGACGGGCGGGACACATGACTCACAGACGTATGTATTTTACATTTCCTTTGCTCTTGATTCACCGTAATGTTATCCAAAGTGATGGTCTGCAACAAATGAAACGTTTTCAGCAGTTCAGATTGGAGCGCTTTTTGCATTGGACTTGAATCCTGTCTGGTCTCAAGTTTACACGAAAGATTTGGCAGGAATTTGCACCTCTGTGTTTATGTACGATGAAGCAAAAAAATGACAAACACGGGGTGTACAATAAATACATAAAGACAATGGAAAACAGGACGCCCGAGTAAGGCCTTTAAAACGGAAAAATGCATCAAATTGGGTGTTGGTGTTTGGAGGGGTGTGATCTGTTACCACTAACATAAAAAAACTGCTCTAGGCTACCGGAGGGAGGCGCTTTTATTTATCTGTCAGATGGATGATAGTTACATACATACACATATGTAATTTCTCATCTGCTCTGGACCTTTACTGTTATTAGAAGCATTGGCTTATGCCAGTCACATTAGTTAGACATGCGCCTACTCAATATCATGTAAAAACATAATGTCTAAATTAATCATTCCGTCAAGCCAATAATGTGCCTACATTCACTGTGAATACCAAGTTGCTTAACTTGAATTAAACTTGCATTCTGGGTCATTTGGCCAATGTGGGAGTTGCCTGCATCCGTTCCTTAATCCCCTCCCCCCTCCCCCCCCCCCCCCCCCCCCCTCTCCCTCTCTCCTTCCCACCAATACACCTCTTCTATCCTCCCGCTCCTCTTCCAT
>JAABNY020000063.1:3774794-3795120 GCA_015164015.2 Brevimyrus niger | reverse complement strand
TTGACGTAGTGGTTTGTTGTTGTAGGTAGATTGGGAGGTGGGTTGACGGCGTTCCTGCGCGCCCCCCCCCCCCCCCCGTCACTCATCATTACCAATTATCCTACACATCACTAATGAGCTGTCACGCCTTGAGATCCAGGACCTACTTCTCAGCCACAAAGCGAAACAAGGTTGGCTGGACATGTTTGAATGTATAATATTAAAGTTTCAGAAACTTTAATATTCGAGTATATTTATGTCTTATTTGCGGTTTTGAAGTGGTGCCGACTGACAATTTTGGCACAATGCTGCTCTGTACAAGTACTTACATGGTACTTGCAGTGATAAGAAGGCATTTCAGTCAGAAAACTTGTGGCCATTGATGAATTTTTCTACTTTGTGTTGCTTTAAAAAAATGAGCTGTTTAGTGTCGACATTATAAATTGCATTGGTGTCAACAGTGTGTCAAAGACTCATGGTTTTAGGTCCAATTTAACATCTGAATTTTTTGACGACTTACTGTTCCACCAGTTTTTAAAGTTCTTTAATCTCTTGTCTCACTTTTTTCACTGCAGTCATTTATATGTTTTCACAGGAATTATGCAGAAATCCACAGTTTATTGTCGGTGGAGCTACCAGAACTGATATTTGCCAAGGGGCCCTCGGTAAGTTGGTGCAAGTGCTGTATGACACTCGGTCAGGGGGTGATGATGAACCCGCCCCCCCCTGCAGGCTGGACACCCTGAAAAACACCCAGTACAGCTTAAAGCAGGAAAAATGGCTGATCTCGGAAAGAACACTGGGTCTATATAAACATGACTGATGATACTGCAAATAGTGTCATTCAGGTTGTCTTTTTATAAGTAAGCACACACGTCACTCTTGGGGGTTTTAACAGAAAAATGCAGGCAGTTCCGTTCAGCTTTAAAATTACTTGAGATTCTTAACATATCTCATGAAAATAAAAGTCATGTGCATGTGGAAACAGGTCAGACAGGTTCCTAATGAATAAATGAGACTAGACCACAATACGTAGTTACAGTGCGGACAGGCAGGAAGGGTTAATTATGGGGTGTGTTTGTAATGGTGCATATTTCATAGTAGGAGGTTTTAAAGGTATGCTGCACAAACAGATTTGTGACAAAGTCCCGACTGCAATGATTATTTGGTATTTCAGAAGTACCAGCTTGCTCTGTTTTGGTTCAACAGAGAACCAGCCACAATCACACTTTGTTTCAACTGACACCAACGGTTTGACTCCTAAGTTGAAAATCCAGTGGAATTTAGTGCTAAAAAGTAGCCAATGAATGGAGGCATCCTGAAGTCACATGGGACCCGTATTTCCGTGATGAAAAGCCCTTCTGTAGCAGGTGTGGGCCTGACTATGTACTGTCTATAGCAGGCTTGGTGTGGAGTGGGCGTGAAGCTAAAGAGATGGAACAAGGAGAAAACTGGATTAATATCAGGAGTGTCTGTTTTGTACACTTCAGTGAATACGGAGTATGTATGGCTTATGAAATCAAGCTTTATTTGCACAAGTTTGTTAGTGTTTTTTTTTTTTGCGTATTCCATATTCCAGAGTGCCCCCCATTTTAATACTTAAGCACACACACATATAGGGGTGATAATGAGGCCTGGGGTCTGAGCACAGGGGCTGTCAACTAGCACCCCAAAGAGCATTTTTATTTATTTATTTATTTGGTGGAGGGGAGTTAAGCACCTTGCTTAAAGGTGTGGCGGATTCACACCAGTAATCATCTGATCAGAGACACAGAAGCCCAACTTACTCAGCCACCACCCCCCCCATGTTCCATAGATCTCCCTAACATTGTACTGGATAAGAGGAGTGGGTAGGTGGACAGTCTTTACTTGTAATGGTGTTGTGCTCATACCAGCAGCGAGGGCACAGTTTAGGTGGGGCATTGATTGGTTCGGAACTGAGCTTTAAGATGAAATAACAAAAGACTTTTGCACCACTGAGCATTGTTGAAGCACTGTAATCAACTGCATGCTCCGTCTGCTACGTAAGCACCATAGACAATGCTAAGGGCTTGTTTAACTGCAGAGTATTTGTTATGTTAGCTTCCTGGTTGCCGTAATAGCGCGGTGTTGATAAGCCACGGTCATGTTGGCCGCACGATACTAGACAAGACTCAACTAGCCCTGTCTTATGACACATTAAACTACTTGCTGTTTTGTTATGTCTGTAAACTATACAAGTGGCTTATAAGACCCCAGGAGTTTTTATTTGCTCCTCGTTGGAATAGGGCTCCACTCATTTCAGCTTGTTGAGTGTGAGGTTTGGATATTGTAGGTTTCGTGGTTTTGGAGAAGCGCTCTTCAGCAGTGGCTGCAGGGGGGCGCTGTTCATCTGACGCTCCTCCCGTGCCCCTCAGGTGACTGCTGGCTTTTGGCTGCCATCGCTTCCTTGACCCTCAACGAAGACGTGTTGGCCAGAGTGATCCCCAGCGGGCAGGACTTCACGGACAGATATGCCGGCATCTTCCATTTCCAGGTGAACGCTGCAGGCTGGGTGTCCCTGGAGCTCACGCCAGCAAACCACAGGGAGGCCCTCTGCTTTTCACAAAGGCCCGCAACTTAAGTCCTACTTCTTCAATTGCCTCTTGTGTTGCTATGTGCTTGTTGCTAAGTGCTGGCTTATCTGACAGGTTAAGACTGAATATAGAGACTATATATGAATAGTTTGTAGATTCAGTTTGGCAGGAAATTGTAATGATAATGATGATGATCAGTATTGTTTCATTTATGTTCTCAAATTCTGGAGAAAAATGGAGAAACACTGAAGAGGAAACGGACAGAGGAGAGTCATATTAAAATGACTCATGTGCCTGAGTTTTTCCTGATTTATAGCTGAGCTGATTGTCTGGCTTTCGATCCTTGTGTAATTTGAGTCAATGGACAATAGGTGGGTGTGTTCACCAGGGGGAATGCCCACTCTCTCCTGGGGCAAAATGCCTTTGGAATTATTGTACCCAGGAGTGGAGTCATTTGCCTCAATATTTTCAATTTCTTAACTACCATTATTAGTGTGATAATTGATGTTATTCTGTTATTGTTACGTTGTTTATTGTTTGGAGTTGTGTTAACAGCTGGTGCAGTAGGTGTAAGTGAAACTAGGTTTCTGTGTATTGTTTTATGAAGGATATCTGTGCTTGACGTAGAAACACAATGGGCTAGAGCAGCCACCCCCTGCGATCCGGTTTAGTCTGGTTCAGGGAGAAAGTCGCACCAGATTTGCATGCCAGCATGGCAAGATGCAGCAACATAAGCATATTTTGCATCCCCCCCCTTCCGTTCCCAGTCAAGCTGTATTGTTTGACTGGGTGCGGTGGTAGGAAATAAGTAGGAATTTTGATTTTAATCCACATAAACAAATCACAGAGAGATGAGACTGATCAGACAGCGCTGTCTGCGGCCTGCAGGGTGAAGCATATCAGTGTGTCGCCTGCGGGTTTTCGCACATTCAGCGATGGTGGTTAAGCCTCTGCCTCCGTCGGCGACTGTTTTCAGTTTCATTCTGTTTTCCTGGTTGTAGTCTGGGCAGAGTTGTTTTTTACTCATTCTCGTTCTTATGTTATTTTGGACAAACGCATCAGCTAAATAAATCTAAAAAAAACATACCAGGTTATCTTCCACCCTCTCTGGCCAAACCAGACTATCGACGAGGGGCTTCATGCTGTACGTGGGTGTTTTTGGCCATGTGGCGTCGTTTCGAAACCCCACCTGGCTGGGGGAGTGAGGCACTGCCTGAGGCACTGGCTCTGTGACACCCTGTGGTTTTATCTGGTCTTCAGCTCCTTTGTGTCTGACTGCCCGCAGTTCTGGCAGTTCGGTGAGTGGGTGGACGTGGTGATCGATGACCGGCTGCCCACCAGGGATGGGGAGCTGCTGTTCGTCCACTCGGCCGAGGGCTCGGAGTTCTGGAGCGCCCTGCTGGAGAAGGCCTACGCCAAGTGAGTAGGAACCTCAAGCAGGAGTTTCTTGGTGGGAAATCCAAAGTACCAGCAGTGACACCAACGAACAAACACAATGGAGGGCAGAGCTAAGATCATGACACTGGAGATATGAGCTTCATGAAATCTAGGCTCCGTGCTGACATTAGAGAACACGGAGGAGGTGATGCTGTAAAGCGCTTTGAGACGATGTAATGTCGTGATAATGCGCTATACAAAAATAAATTTGTTGTTGTTGTTGTTGTGATGCAACCTCAGGAAGACAGATCTGAACCACACCCAAGGCCCACAGTCAGTTATAAATCAACACTTAGAAAAACCTTTGAAATCAAACTTGCATTTCCAATCTCTTGCACTTCGCTTTCTCTTCTCTTTAACTTTAAGTTTTTGTCATAGTGGTGTTATCATTTGCACATGTCTGTGTATTTCTTGTAAGATGGTTCCCGGGTCCAAAAAATCCTAAATTAGTTTTTTTTGGCATTTAAACACAAAATGAACCGGATAAAACTAGAAGAGCACATACTGTACTAAACACATCTAAGCACATTTATCAAAACGGTAATTTGTAAAGTAAGAAAATAATCAATGTGTCGTGCTCCGATCGTCCGCTCCTTCCATGTTAACCCAGTGTGGTATCCCCGTGTCATCAGCTGTTTCTGGTTGTTGTCCTTAGTCCTGTATTTCGTCCGCGTTTCAGTTTGTTTTCCCAGTCTGGTCATTGTATTGTCCATCTGCGTTTTGCCTGCCTTTCCTGTAATTAAACCCCGTATTACCCGATACCCTGACGTCTGCGCCTATGTCTCCGTTTCGTCCCTGCTTGGCCCGACAATATTATTACAGTATAATGAAATGTATTAATGGTTTATTATTAATATTAAAATAATAAGAAGTCTTTATTTTTAAATGTATTTTATTATATAATAATAATTACTGTTACTGTCTATCATTGTCTAAATGTATTTTTACTGTCTAAGCATACTGTCACCTAGTGTAAACATGCACGATGCTATCACAGTGAATGCGAGGCTGAGACTGGGAAGCTTTACCCTTTGTTTCCGCTGAGAGATGTGCCACGTGACTCATTTCCCTGCGCGTGCAAGTTACTTAGGTCGACGTTCATGGTTTGACTTCTGAGATTCAGATCGAGCTCTAGGTATTTTTTTTTTTACTGGTTGGTTCGACTTTTAAGAAATTTGAGTTCTAATGAGTTCGAGAACTGAGGTACCACTGTGTGTGTAGTCTATTTTAGATGCATTATGCTTTGCTATTGGACAAAAAATATCCCTTCATGAGGATCAGTGAAGTTCTGTCTTATCTATCTTCTAAGCTTCAGGTTCATCCTGGTCTCTCCTCTGTACTCCTGCTTCACAGGGTGAATGGAAGCTATGAGGCCTTGTCCGGTGGCTCCACCACTGAAGGCTTTGAGGATTTCACTGGGGGCATCGCAGAGAATTACGAGCTGAAGAAAGCTCCATCCAACATGTTCCAGATCATCCGGAAGGCCCTGGATGCCGGCTCACTGCTGGGCTGCTCCATCGACGTACGCTCCCGCCATCGCGCTCTTGCGAATTCTCCATAAAATTAGCCGCACCAGGAGCAGATTAAACCTATAGATGCTAGACACATCTTTGCATGTTCAGACCAGCAGAGCACTCGCAGAATGATCTTGACACTCACAGAATGATCTTGGATAGCAGTAGCGGCAAATCAGAATCTGCCAGGAATAATAAAACTTCTATTTTTATATATAAAATATATACACAACAGACAGTACAATATCAACAAAATGACCATGGACAAATGGTGGAACCCAAGTGCTCAGAATGACTGGATGGTGACTTCTGCTCTTCCAGATTACCAGCGCGGCTGACTCGGAAGCTATCACCTACCAGAAGCTGGTTAAGGGGCATGCCTACTCCCTGACGGGGGCCATCGAGGTGACAAACATTCGCTTTTGTTAATTCCGTAAGACACGGGTCATGTGACGTATACCAGCACGAACTGGAAGCTTACCTGGACTGTTATAGTAGTAACCCAGGTCACTAAGTGAATCCTCCTGGGTGTCGTGCCAGATGTTAACTGGAAAGTGTGAATTCCTCTCGCAGGTGAATTACCGTGGACGTCCGGAGAAGCTGGTCCGCATAAGGAACCCTTGGGGGCAGGTGGAGTGGACGGGGGCTTGGAGTGACAAGTGAGTGGGCAGGATGGGTGGGAGCAGCACAGAGGAGCCAGGTGTCACCTTTGACCCCAAAACCTTAAAGGTTTAATAGAGGGACAGGCTCACCCAGTCTGCAGTCACTTCCAGCTGCCCCTCGCAACCTGCACTTATGCAATCCGAGGCCGTGTGACTATACTCACCTGAGTGGGCGGTTTTACAAGAGCAAGAAAATCCTGTGCCTCACCCATTAGGATGCCATTCCTGCGTATCACTCTAATCCAGAGCTTTTGGACAAAGATATAAAGATTTAGAAGATTCCTTTGTCTTTCATTGTTTCTCCATCTCCAGCTCCGCCGAGTGGAATTCCGTGGATCCCTCGGAGCGTCAGAATGTAAAAGCTGACGACGGAGAGTTTTGGTATGAAAACCGGCCTTTTCATGCTTCATTGAGACATTATGTGGCACATTAGAATATGGGTAAACATGGCAGCCTGTTCTCTCATTGCCGCTAGGATGTCCTTTACTGACTTCCTGAGGCATTACTCTCGACTGGAGATCTGCACCCTGACCCCAGACACATTGACGAGTGACAACTACAAGTACTGGAACACAACCAAGTTTGACGGTGCCTGGAGGAGGGGTTCCACGGCCGGAGGCTGCCGGAACAACCCCTGTGAGTTTGCAGTAAACACTGGGCCCAGTCTCAGCAAGCCCCACCCAATCCAAAGCACGCCTAACCCAATCCCAACAAGCCCTGCCAAATCCCAGCAAGCCCCACCCAGTCCAGCAAGCCCCGCCCAGCCACAGCAGGCTCTGCCCATATACTCCTCCCACCACAATGTGGGACACACTCATTCAGCATACTGCTGCAGCCCACATCATGCGCTAACACTCCCTCTAGCATCCATACCGTACCCCCACCCTGACTCTAACCGTCCTCTGACCTAGCTACCCCTCACCCTGAGCCATGAGACATGATCTAGTCCAGCACCGAGGCTGCTCTGAAGCTTGTTCCCTCAAACAACTTCCAGCTCATCCGTACAGGAAACTTACTCTATAAATAACAGCCACACTGGGGCACCATTTTTCCATATCAACGAGTAAGTGGTATCAGACATGGCTGAGATATACTTAGCATATTAATACCTATGGAAAGGTGTTTACTGATATATTTCAAAGAGCAAGTGTCTTCTCAGTGTCCTCACAACTTAAGCTGCAGCCTTACCGGAAGCTAAACGCGGGGAGCTTTTTGTATGGTGTCAGTTTGTTTATGGGATAAAAAGTCATCAGTTATATTAAGAGGCAGTAGGAATTCCCCACAATAGCGTTCTGGGGTGGTGAGATGCTCAATAAGTGAGAGATCTATGCTCGTATCCGCAAGGTCATGGGTTTGAAACCTATGGTTCCCAAGAGTAGTCGTATCACTTTTGGGCCCTTGAGCAAGGCCTCCAGCCCCGAACACTCCAGGCACTGCTGTCCCTGTGCTTAGACCTCCTGAACAACACCCTCTCTCATTCAGTGCAAGATGGAGTACATGAATGCCAAGGATTTCCAGTGGCAAATAAATGAAGCAGCTTGTCCATCGTGCCAGCGACCCAGTTTCTCATGCCAAGCCGCTTCTCCCTCCACAGACACGTTCTGGATGAATCCGCAGTTCCGGATCAAGCTGGACGAGCAGGACGACGACCCGGACGATAACGAGATGGGCTGCAGCTTCGTGGTGGGACTGATCCAGAAGAACCGGCGGCAGCTGAGGAAAATGGGCGAGGACATGCACACCATCGGCTTCGCCATCTATGAGGTGAGCAGATCTCCGGTGTGATGGGCCAGAGGCGCCAAGGTTCCCATCTCGGTGCCCCCTACTGGTCGGTGGTCACATTGCCGCCAATCAAAACTGAGTCTTTGTAAATGAAAATCAACATTACTGCGCATTTTTAGTTGTACATGTTCAGTTTCAGTTGTACATTTTCAGTTGTACAACTGAGGAAGAAAAAGATTTTACTAGTCAATAGTTAAGGGACTAAGGGATTTCATGTAGACCCCATTGAATGCTGGAAACCTTCATCACAGATTGCAGTTGTTTATGTTATATTTTTTTTTTGTTTTTTTTGCAGATTCCTTCTGAGGTGAGCATCCCATTGACGCTTTCGAATCTCAAGGTCATATGAATATGGCGGCATTTTGGTGAATTGTGATTGTGTGGTAGCTTTGATAAGTGAATCCTCACTCTGCTTCACATTGCATTGCTAGGTTTACCATTTTTATTAATCTTATAGGGATGTACTGCTGTAAATACGACTGGCAACATTTCCGTGACCTGTTCTGTGAGAGATGCATTTAACAGGAAGTGTCTGGCTGGGCTCCCGCCCCTCTGACCTGATTGGTTTTGTGCCCTGTCAGTTCCGTGGCCAGACCGAGGTCCACCTGGACAAGAACTACTTCTTGACACATGCGCAGACGGCCCGTTCAGAGACCTTCATCAACCTGCGAGAGGTGAGCTCACGCTTCAAGCTGCCCCCCGGCGAGTACCTCATCGTGCCATCCACCTTCGAGCCCAACAAGAACGGCGACTTCTGCCTGCGCGTCTTCTCCGAGAAGCAGACTGAAACACAGTGAGATTTCTCCCCCTCACTCATTCACCTATCCCTCAGTATTTTCCTTCTTCCTGACTGTTTTACTTTCCAATTTTGCAGGCCATTTGTAAAACTTTAATTCTGCACATTTAGGGGGGTTGGGTTAGTTGTTTTATGATATTTCAAAGGCTTTTTCTCTTCCTTATTCAGGTTGTGTGAGGATCCAGTTGAGGCAAACGTGGAAGATGTAAGCAGAGTGTATGTTTTATGTATTTTCTAATTATAACCCCACATTCTTGGTACCGTAACTTTTTTTTTTTTTTTACCTGTTTCAGGACCCCGTATCTGAGGATGAGGTTGATGCAGGATTTAGGGGCATGTTCTTGAAACTGGCTGGACCTGTGAGTATTGCTTATTGGTCAAAACATCCTTCTCATGAATTCTACCACCCTGTCAGTTTGGTTAAGCATTTCTTTCAGGTCATGTTAGCTTCTCATATGCTATGAAATGGCTCTGCGTTTATGACTGTTCGATTTGCTTCTTTGCTAACCAGCTGTCATCTTGTATTTTCAGGACAGGGAGATTTCTGTCACTGAGCTGCAGACCATTTTAAATAAAGTTGTTGCCAAACGTAAGCTGATCTCTTATGAGGCACAAAAAAACAACTGAATGTCTTACTGAGTTGCCAAGTTACAGCTGTCTGTTGTCATTTTGTCACAGGCAGCGACATAAAGACTGATGGCTTCAGTGTGGACACCTGTCGGATCATGGTCTATCTCATGGATGTATCCTTCAGTAATCTACACAACATCAGAACGTTGCTTTGACAGCTTACTTTTCAGTCTGGCCATGAACTCATCCAATATCATTACATATATGTATTGAGAGACAGAGATCATCCACACTCCAGTACGGTCTGCTGACTTTTATTCAGTTCTGTTGTTTTTATACCTAACTGCAAAGGGAGTGATTTTAGACCATCCTAGTATCCCAGTGTTCCTTGACTGAAGAGCAGGACAGCGGGAATGGCAAACTTGGAATGGGAGAGTTTGCCTCGCTGTGGAAGAAGGTCCAGAAATTTCTGGTAAAATACTCCTTATGACCCATAAACACTGGATATGGTGCTGAAATTTTATTTGTCAAGGAGATCCAAATCTGGTGCTGACATTGGCTAACAGGATGTGACAGTTACTGATTTAGTGAACTTTTTAAGATTATGTTCTAAAGAAATCCACTGCAGCATGACTAGACAAAATACCTACTATACAATTTTATTTTGACCCGTTAGAGGCCTGCTGTATACTTAGATTAGATTAGATACATGTTTTTACAGCCAGTATTTACTGGGAGGCCAGTAGTTGTGCTGTCCCTAAATCTGACCATGTCTCTCATTCTAGGCAATCTACAAGAAGAATGACACAGATGGATCTGGAACTATGAGCACTCCTGAGATGCGCATGGCCCTGAAGGAAGCTGGTATGTGAAGGGACGCGTATGGGCACGCCCCCTGCCCCCGCCCCAGTACAGCCTGGACCTTCACTGGTCTCTCTGTCATTCACAGGGTTCAGCCTGAACAACGAAATCCATCAGATCCTGGGAGCTCGTTTCAGCAACCAGGACATGACCATAGACTTCGACAACTTTGTGGGCTGCCTGATACGCCTGGAGTTGATGTTTAGTAAGTTTCCTGACAAACGTGAGCTATTGGATTTCAGGAAGTGGCGACAGCCAAGAACAGACATCAGTTCACCATTGGCTGATTGTTCTGCGTGTCGCCAAATGATACGACACATTCCCGATTATTAAATGTCATGCTACTTTGAGCTGTGCTGATGGATATTTATAAAGAGGCCTCTTTGTTATGAATAGACCAAGGCTACAAAACTGCAGGTTTGGCTGAGAGCTTGAAATCTCTTCTTTCATGTAGAAATCTTCCGGAAGCTGGACATGGATAAGACTGGCTCCATAGAGCTGGACTTCATCCAGGTGAGACTGAATCCGATCTGCGACAAAACACAGTACCAGCATGTAGATGGCTCACTTAGCCTCTTATTTCCTTTAATTGTGTTCCATGACAGCAGTAGCCCTTGGCGATACCAATATCACAGTTGTGATGTTTTCTTTGTTTGCGCTTTTCCAGTGGCTGTCGTTTGCTATGATCTAGACGAACTTCACGTATGTACTCACCAGGAGCCGTTCATCAAAATCACTTAATTCTCATTGATTTAAAATGTTATTACAGTCATGTTTTATTTCATACTATAATATATTGCACAATTATTGGCTTCATTTTATGTTTGATGGTTATTTTTTTGTGCTTAGTATGGAAAAAACTACAGCAATAAATGTCAAAAATGGTCACTCTGTGTGTGTTGTGTGATTTTTTTTTTTTTGTGAATTTTTTACCTGGGTAAATATTATTTAGCAGGCCTTTACAGTTAGAATGGTGTGTGTTTTTGTTTTGACAAATATGAGCTTTAGTTGAAATGCACAGTGTAGGTGTATGTTCCGTGTCATACTAGTTGACTGGACACAATTTCAAATATTATTTTTTATATGGAAGTATAACTTAAGGTATGTTAAATGGTAACCTCATGATTTTCTAATAAAATACTTCCTCATTCTGTTTCCCAAAATACTCTAAAAAGTGATTTACTTTAACATCCCTGGCTCCTGTTACTAAAATTAATACCTAATCTATTAAAAGATGGCTGGCTGGACGGATCAGATCAATCTACCGGTTGCTGGGAGTTCGAGAAATTGCACAAACACGCTAACAAGAACAGAAAGCAACCGTAGAAGACTTTGGCCTGTTGCCTATACTGAGTCATCCTTGTTTTTTTTTTCTTTTTCAAGTACAGTTTCCATCGATCAGGAGCACATCAGCACAATACAAACCTGAAGAGTGCCAGGCCTTCGCTCACATTGAACCGATCAGAGCGAGTTACTTTACAAGCCTGTGTATTCGGCCCATTATTTGAAATATAAAGGTTAAATTCCCAGGAGATTGGAGACTGGGGTAATTAATACTGCATTTAAGGCGCGGCCTCTTATCTAAACAGGGATCTCCGTAGTCTTAGGGCACCAGTCGGTAGTATCACTCGCACCGCCTGGTTCCTCTCTTCCACTGGAGGTGCTGTGCTCGGCAATCAAAGCCGGCAAGACTGCAGCACAGTACCGCGATAGTGGGTTCAGGCTCTTTAAATGAAACCTTAATAGCAGCGATTGCGGCTGTCCTCCTCTGAATCCTTATCGAAAGTCCCCGGCAGGCAGCGGCGTATTTTCTACTCTCGGGGTCCGGGTTTAAGCACACAGTCCGGCCTGACAGAAGCGCGTCCCAGGACAGTCTGTGTGCCATTGATTTGTGGTAAGTAGCAATTCATGCGGGGATCTCGCGTGTGTGTTTATATTCGCTTAGTAACACGTGATTGACGAGTTTTAACTCATTGCCTTGGGCTGTAAGCAACGCGTCCGTCACGTCAGAGGATTGCGATTGCTGAGATGGTAACTGCATGGTGGTTTACTTTGTTTCTACAGAGTTTGAGATACGAATGCCTTATCAGATTTGGCTTTGTCATCTTGAAGGGTGCTTGGGGTGATTTTGTACTTGTTAGCACGTGCATGGGGGTGTTATTTGGGTGATCTCTAAATGTCTTTGCTAATTATTTGGGCTATTATTATTTATTACTATTATTTACGTCAAGCCCCTGTTATTGTCTCATCTCATTTAGCTACTCGTCAGAGCCGAAGCATCTACCGAGGCGGCCATAGATTATTCATGTAGACATTAAAACTGGTAACTGAAACTTCGCTTTACTAAGGTTTTCCAAATTTGGTTTGATTAAAATAACTATGAGCAGCTCGGTTTTTGTATTTCTAATTCCTGAAACTGAGACTGACATTTTTTTTAACAGAACCACAAGACATTTAAGTAATTTTAGATATTGTTAGGAATTATTAAAAATGTATTAATTGCAAACGACTTTCAAACAGGCAATACTAAACTGTGCCTTATGATTTGCTTGCTTAAAATATCTCGGCGCACCTTTATCATATTATCATACTTGTATATAAATAAAATTTTAAAACATCCTTCTAAACGCTGGATTATAAAATGTCTTGGTGTGATCATACGTATTTAGTTGCCTTTAGGTGCTTGTTTATCACAGTGATCCGGTGCTTTTCTTCAGTTTTTTTTTTCTTCTTCTACGCTGATTGGTCACCGACTTGTATTTATTTCTGCCTCGTTAAAATCATAACAGCCCCCCTGAATGGTCCCCGTGGGACCGCCTGTTGGCATGGCTGCTAGGGGGTTGGCTCAGCTGTCCCATGAACTCAGGGAGTCCGCACTCCACCGGCAGACAAACATGGCCATACTGAGAGGCACTGTTTTACTTTCGGCGGAGAGAATCCAGTCTCCCTCACCTCGTAGTTTCACAGTGTAGCAGTTTCTTGCTATCGGGGTTTTCAGTCACGAACTAGGCCGACATTAACCTAAAACAAAGCTCTTCTTTTCCCTTTGATCCACAAATTATAACCCTGCAGGCCTGTGCTCCGCTCACCGGCGTCTGGTTTTTTAAATTGTCTACAGTGACACAGAAATCCATAAACGCACGTATACACGCTTAGCAGCAGAAAGGGGGGGGGCTTGTCTTGTCTGTGGCTTTACTGCTTATTCTTATTGAGCTTCTGCTCATCTTAAAGCGGTTTCTAAACGAGAAAATTCATTCATTAGTGTAAACATAAGCTTCAAAATTCAGATTATATTAATACAATAGATGTGTTTCTGTTGAATGTAAAAACAAAAGAAATAGCCTCAGTAGTCACACATGCAGCTGACTGCTATTGGCTGCCTTGTTAAAAGTACCCACCAATGGCATCGCATTTGCTTAGCCTCATTAGCCATGCCAAACTTGGATGAGCTGTCATTAAAATTGAATAACCAAGCACAACCTAGTCAGTGTGAGTTTCCTATTTTGGCCCGAATTAGCAATATTGGACTTGACATGTGGCTAAGGCTCTGCCTGCAGCAGGCGGCCATGCTGCACGTGGGCCTTGGCATGCTCTGGCTTGGCAGTGGTTGCTGGGGGCAGCAGGAGCACTACGTTAGGCAGGCTATCCCCTCTGGCTGGGCCTCAGACTTAGTGTGAAATACGGGCATGGAAGTTATGGCTTGATGGGGGGGGTTGTTCATTACTATTCATGCCAGTTTTCTGTTAGGTTTGGAAGCTGAGATGTGAATAACAAAACCTGTGTTGATTGTTTTTCCGAGAATTACAGCCAACGTACTCTTTCCCTTAAAGCAGTGAGGCGTCAGGTAATCCTACCTTACTCTGCCTTGCTTGCTGTTGTCTTTAGCCCTGGGGAAGGCGGGCTGCACAGAGCACACCAGCAAAAAGCCTGTTGTCGCAGTTTAAATGGAGCATTTTGCCCTCATTTCCTCGAGTAAAACTGACAGCCCATCTTCCCCTGAGCTTTTATCACAGTCTCGTCTGCAGTACTTTGCAACTTCTTTTCTCCTTCTGTTATTTTCATGTTACTTGTTCTTGGCGTTTTCCCCATTAAAGTGGCAGTACATAGAAAAAAGCTACTTTCGCTTCAGCCCAGCAGCGGGGTGTTTTGTGTTCATTAAAACATGTTTCCGGTGAGGAAGCACATGATTGTATTGTTTGACCTTCATCGGCCACTGTAGTACAATTCACAGGCGTGCATTTCAGCGAAACATTAAGTAAAGTAAATGTAGTCTACTCTGTCACTCAGATGTTCTGTACCTCAACTGACTCCCCTCTGCTGCCTGCTGTCATCTTTGCGTGTCAGCTTTGTGCGCATGCATAATTTAACTTGCCATTTATACATGCCGATTTAGTTTTTCATATGTATAATATTGCTTAGCAATGTAATAATCTTTTTGTGTTAAATGGATTGTTAAGGAGGCCACACTGCGGCTTAGAGGGAAGCAGTATGATCTCACACCATGGGGGTTGTGGGTTTGAAACCCACTCCAAAGACTGTGTTTGCATGTTCTCCCTCTCTCCGCGTGGGTTTTCCCTGGGAACCCTGCTTATTCCCTGGGAACCTCATGCTGTCCGTGTATCTGAGCGCATGCCCTTTATACCAATTGTTTGACATCTAATTGAGCAATGAAAAGAGTTTATGAAGTCTTCTATTAAACTAGTACTTATGTTTGTACTAGTTAACATTTGTATTCATGATGGTCATTTGTATAATTTATTATACAAATTATAGCTGCAAAGGAGGGACTGACTCCATATTGATGCCTCTGGATTTACAATGCAATGTTTTAAAAGTTCCTGGGGGGGGGGGTAATGGCCAGGTGTCCCTGGTTGTTTTTCCATTGAAGCATCTTGAGAGTATGTATCTGGGGGGCTGAAAAGACACATAATGGGATGACAGGAGATACTGACCCAGGAGAGTGATGGTCTGCTTAGTTTCAGCCACCATCCCTGTCCAGGGAGCGCCGGGGGGTATTTATAGACCTGCTGTGGGTAAGTCTGTCATTCTTATTTTATCTGGCCAGCATGTACCCCTCTGGAGGGATCTCAACTCGCATACAGGCCGACAGGCTGAAGGCGGATGGGATGGGCTCCATCGAGCAGGCCGTGAAGTTCCTCAACCAGGACTACGAGGCCCTCAAGCAGGAGTGCCTGGAGAGCGGCTGCCTCTTCGAGGACCCCTGCTTCCCGGCCGAGCCGTCCTCGCTCGGCTTCAAGGAGCTGGGCCCCTACTCCTCCAAGACCAAGGACGTGGAGTGGATGCGCCCCACGGTAAGGCTGCGCGGGGGGGGTGGGTGGCAGCGGGGATCTGGGCCTGCGAGCTCGTCGCCGGCTGGGGAGGTCCGACTCCATTGCTGAAGTCACCCCTGCTGGTGTTTGTTTTGTGGGAAGAGGACGTTCTGGTGTCTGGCCAGGATCAGAATGTCAAATTCCAAATGCCATTCAGAATAGTGTCAGAAGCAGCCTGATGTGTTCATTCTGGTCGGCTACATGCAGTTTAATTCCGAAAGCTGCTTAGCATCAGCTAGTCTGGGCGGGGGGGGGACAGTGTTTGGTCACCTCGACACATGTACGTGTCACGCCTCCTTTTCTGTATCGATGACTGCAACATTATGAGACGTCCCCAGCTTCCTAGGTTTGGCTGCTTCACTCGCATACCTGTTAAAAGTTCCTTCTTGTTCTCAGCTAACTGCACATTCTCATCATTCTAACGTCTTACATGTTATGTCATGTGGCCTTAATCCGCAGTATACTATTTCTATGTATAGCTGAATGCTTTTTTATACACTCTGTAAATAAAAACGTGACTCCAGCTGTGATTATCAATCAAACCTGTCCGTGAGGTAGATGACTGTCCTACCAGCAGATTCTATAAACTGTTTCCTTTTGTGTTCAGTTGCCCTGGGGTTGCAGGGCCTGGGCAGGGCAGGGCTGGGCTGCTGAGCTCATTCAGGATTACCGCTGTTAATTTGGATCAAAGGCCTTGTTTGTTTTCTCATTAAACACACAGCTGCGGTGATAAAACTAAGAGCTGCTAAGATGTTTACTGCTGGTCAGTTGCTTTCTTTATTCTCCTGCAGGAAGAATATGAACACGCCCGTTCAACTTGCTATACAATGGAACAATAAAATCTATTCAGGAATTAATGGTACCCAGTCATGAAAATGACAAGAAATCATTGTATCAAATAAATACGCACGATGATCCCGATATTGTGCTCAAGAATTTGGGTGTACCCGTTTACTTTAGCACAGTGATTTTTCAGAACATTTTTATAAAACATAGGTTTTAAAAAAAATTGTACCCATAAAGAATATTTAAAATAAAGCTAACCAAAGTGGTATCTATTGTGAAGTTCTCTTCTGTTAAGTTGTTCTCAATATACAGGAACTTTATTGCCATCATTCACCAGTACCTGTTTCCCTGGGGTATTAATAGGAGGTTGCACACATATGTACAACCATACCCCTTTGTCATCTAACACTGTGGGTAAAAGCAGTCCTATACAGATCAGGCAACATGTTAAAACATACATTAGCACTTGAAAATATCACTGAGCGCAGCTGGGAGAATTATCAGAAAGATTCACAAGTCTGGAATTCAGGTAGGTTTGCCAAGAAGAGGATGTAAGCACACAGTAAGCCCCAAACAGTGAGGGAGATGATGAGGGAGACCAGTCCTGAGGAATCCAAGAATCGGAGTCTCCTGGGTTATCTGGTTTTTCTCAGACGGCACCTTAATGTCAATAAACCCTTTGGAAATGTTGCACAAAAGAATCTCTAACTAGCACAACCTCAAATTTCAAAGTGTGAACTTTGAGCATTATTTGAACTACCATTGGAATGCTGTGATTACACGAGATCAAAATCAAAATCTTCAACCACGCACATCTTGGGCAAGAGGACTGTGTAAAATGAAAAACAGTATAATTATTAATTTTTATGAAGCACACCAATAATTATATATTTTCCAAAATTTATGCAGTACCTCAGTTTGACTGGACTTGTTCTAGGCAACTGGTGGGTTTGCATCATGCTCAATATAAGCTGCCTCTTCTCGATTATTTTCCATTGAATATTTTGAAGAGAAATGGTTCTGATTACATATGTCTGGAAGTCCTTAGATGACCTTGTCACCTGTGCCTTTCACAGTCACTCTTAATGGGAGTGCAGAGTCAGCCCACGGTGAGCGGAGCATTTCCCATCATGCCTGGCGTTACCCATATTGCTGTGTGTTGCACACTTGTGAGAGCGAGCAGTGATGCAGAAACGTGCCTCTCCCTAATGAGCACATGTTTGCTTGGGGGTGGGGGGTCGAATAGTTCAGAATCCTGCATGCCAACCCTGCCTTCCTGCTGTTGCTGAGGGTCAGTCACAGGTTGTGGGTGTACAGCTCGCATCACGATTGGCCGATGGACACCAGGTGCATCCTGGGAGGCCTTAGAGTTGGCCTGGCCTCGCTGATCCACCAGTCTCCGAGGCTTGCTTGGATCCGCCTCTTTTTCCTCAGAGAAATGTCCGAGAACTGGTGATTCAGATGATACTGGATGGTAATGCATTCCAAATATGGTCTACGAACTTCTGTGTTGAATTTCCCTCCCAATGACAAAACAAAAACCTACCGTCCCAGTGAAAAATCGAAGCAGAGGGTTACATAATTTTCAAAGCATGTACAAATAAAACAGGTCTCCCATTAGTGAATATTTATCACAGAATAGGGAGACAGCCGAACCACACTGACAGAAACACTGTACCCTGTCACTAATTTTAAGCACGAGGCTTATTCACATTCCTGTCCACTAGCATTGCCTTTTTTAAGAAAAGTTGAAAATAAACCTGGGAAGTTGAGACCCGTTGTTTTGGCTGAAGGCTTTTCAGGTGAGCTGCCATGCTGTTTCCACCGGCTGCTTGGACATTCCTGACTTGTTCGACTGGATTTGTTTTTGCAGGAGTTGGCGACTGAACCCCAGTTTATTGTGGGCGGAGCCACAAGGACTGACATTTGCCAGGGGGCCCTGGGTAAGTTCTGATTGGCCCTTGCCTTGTATCTACCCCACCCTCAGTCATACAGAGTCCAATTCAAAACTGGCTCATGACTCCCCTTTCATCTGTATGGGGTGTCTTGTGATGCTCAGCTCCTCTGGATTATGCGGCATGGGGCACGGCCCCTGCGAGTGACGTCCCTGCGAACGCCTCATGCCGCTGTGGTCGCCAGCTCAGGTTTCAGACTTCCTGGTGTCGTCGGCAAACTCTCCCCTTTCTGTTCTGTGTCTTTATCTCCTGCACCAAAAAACATTTTCTACTGGGCCAAATACAGCACTTGCTTGTCATTAAGCAGGAAGTGTGTTGGCAGCGTGCCTTTTTTTGCTGTGACCTTATACAGCACCTCACCACAGCGCCTGCGGTTAACTGAGCAAAATCGGCCCTGCTTTGAAAAGCATTGCAAGCCCCACCCCCTGCCGTTGTTCCGATTGGACCACGCTTCTGTGCTCAGTGGGATTTGGATGAGTGGCAGGTGGATGGACCACTGGAGAGCAAACACAGGATTCCTCACCCTTCTAAAATCACTCTTATAGCTCAGTCGTTCTTTGTGGTTATGCTAGCACTGACTCAGAACACTGTATTTAAACAAGCGATTCACAGAACGCTGTGTTGGGTGACCACTCAGGAGGAATCGGTAACGGGGAAGCCCAGGCTTTAAGGGGGTAATGCAACCAATAATTTTATACATTTGCGTCCTTGCTGACTGGGGCGGGGGGGCTGGGCAGCGCAGACCTTGCAAAACTGCCGGTCGTTACGCTGACGTGGCTGTTTCCCCTGCAGTGAGTGAAGACTCTTTTTTTTGCCTCTTGAAATGAAGGTAAATAAAGTGAACATTGCAGGGAAGCGGACCAGTGCCCTGTGGGCAGAAGCCCGATGAGTCTGGCCCCTTTTCTTTTATCCCCCACGTAGCACGAGTGCTGAGCGTGACGCAGAATCTTGAATGTGACTCATGTCACGGCTGGAGGGTGTGTCCGGGCACATAGCTGGGGTGACTCATCACTCTGGACCGCTAAGTCGCAGCCCGGGCGCCCAGGGCAGAGATGGCCCCACTGGCCCAAATGCGAGGGCTTCAGCCCATGTGCTCAGCACTGTTTCGTAGTACTACAGCTTGTATTTGCTTTTAAGTTCCACTCCATTTTTAGCATTTTTGTAGTTCTCTTAACTGTGCCACTCTTAACAGTTCTGCCCTTTCACAACTCTTGTTAGTCATCAATATGGAAAATGCCAGGATTATTGCCAGTACAGGATGGGTGTCTCCCGTATCTCCCACACAGGCCTTCCCCTGTGTGTCATCCTGGCATCCTGCCGCCGACTCCTACAAGTGTCTGTGGCCAAAGACTCCCCCTGCTGGTCGCAGTGGGTATGACTACATGCTGTGGGATGTGTTTTCCATTGTGAAGCATTTGTAATTGGTGTATTTAGAGCATTTGTGGTTGTGGCAGGGCATTTAAATTGTGCTGGTGGGTGTTGAGACTTGCCCGGACTAGCGCTTAATTTCTTTTCTTTTGCCTCATGCCTTTAGAACGGGAGGCTTGAATCCCGCCTTTGCGCTCTGTGTGGAGTCTGCACTTTCCACCACATACCGATGTATTCGGCTCCCTAAAAACCCATTGTTGGCAGAGGTGGCAATTTCAGGTCCAGAAAGTAAAAATCCAGACCATGACTTACTTTCAATCAACCAGTTGAGCATAAAGAGTCTGAAACTAAACCTTGGTCTGGATCTGAAATCGCCACCTCTGGTCGTTTGTTAAGCGTTGCAGGGGGTGGATTTGCTGTTCTGGGAGTGGTGGAGCACGGAGAAGGTTCCGGATCGTCCACAGTGACTCAGAGCGGCGATAACGTGATCCTGCTTGTGGGAAGGTTCATGTTCGTTACTGGCAGGGAATTCATGCCCCTGTTTGACGAGACGCATCCCTCATTATTCTATTTTTTATTTATTTATGCTTTTATCCACATCTAAGAGTGCAGGGTCAGCCAGTGCCTGGAGCCAGGGCCAGCCCACCCTATAGGTGACATGGGCCTGGGGTTCGATTTGATTTGGGGGCGCTAGAGAGCAAGTGAAAAAAATCAGAAGAGATGCCTCATTA